>JAWWTY010000027.1:11817392-12047466 GCA_035222235.1 Margarornis squamiger
GGTGTTGAGGGCAGAGCTGTGGTCCTGCTTCTGTGGGGTGCTGGCACCAAGTGAGCAGCTGCCCCAGTGTTGCTCTTCGCTCTGTGATGAAGTGATTGGTGCTTTTCCCAGTATTCCCTCACTCCAGCTTGGTTTGATGGGAGCTGTGGTGAGCAAACAGCATGTCCAGCTGCAGGGGATATGTGAGTGTGTTGCAGCCATGGTGTGGGGGCTTCCTTATACCCAGGTGTACGGAGGGTGCTTTCTCTGCCTGAGAGAGACTGATCCCTTCAACTCAGACCCATCTTTTTGCAGCCTTGGTGCTGAGCTGTGCTCGTGTTGGGTTTTGCCATGAAGCTGGTTTTGCAAATGCCTGCCCAAAATCTGTTTGTTCACTCTTTGCCTTCAGACCTTTCTTGATCTCACCTGGCTGAGCTGGATTCAGGGGACAGGATTAAGAGCTCCACATGCATCCCCTGAAGTAGCTCAGAGCTGCTGTGGACCCTCAACAGGATGAGCTGAATACCAAGAATATGTATGGTCTGGGTGCTTGATGGTCAACCTCTGCATCTTCTCTCCCTCAGGTGGTACCAGACCCTGATCCATCTACTGAAGGGGAATATTGGAACGGGTCTGCTGGGGCTGCCTCTAGCTGTGAAGAATGCTGGTATCCTGGTAAGGCAGCTCAGCCCTGCTGTGCTGGAGCTCCGGGGCCAGAGTGACCTCAGGGCATTGGGCAGCTCGAATGGCTGGTGTCAGGGCTTGACTCCCTGCCCAGGTGCCTCTTGGTGCTTAGTTGACTTGCAAATGTTTGCACCCTGGGCTCTAGGGCTTTGCTGCTGAGACTGTTCTTGCTGCTGCTGCATTGTGCTGCCTGATGTGGAGGAGTTCAGCGTGTGAGTTGGGGCTGTGGTTTCCTCTGTGGAGTCAGGCAGGGTGCTGGGTCCAGGCTGTGACCTCTTCTTCACCTTTATAATAGGGATGTGAGAAAGAGTTTGGAAAACAATCCTGAAAGTGCTTTACTACACCCAAACTGCCCTAACTTACTTCTTTTACATCATTCCTGCCAAGCTCGTGGCTCTGTCAGGTTACTTGGTTCTTCTGGGGCTCGTTCCCAAGCTCTTCCAGCAGTGTTTCCACTCACCCAGCCCGTGGAGTTTTGTCTGGAAGTAAAACATACCGTGCAGCTCTGCCTTTGGCCGTCAGAGTGCAGCCTTCCCCCTCTCTTCCCTGCAGCTGGGTCCTCTGAGTCTGCTGGTGATGGGAGTCGTGGCTGTGCACTGCATGGGCATCCTGGTGAAATGTGCCCATCACTTCTGCAACAGGTAAGGAGCAGCTCCCCTTCTTGGCTCTCCTGCTCCCACAGTTCTTCCTTCTTGCCCAAGAAGCCTCCAGCAGCAAGTTGCCTGTGTTGAAGCCTCACTTTGGAACTGCTGCACTTTTTCACAGAACTGTTTTACTGGGGTTTTTTTTGATGGTAGTGCCATCATTTTCCTTGGGAATTAGCAGACAGGATTGATGTTAATGTCCCTTCTCTCTTTTCTTCTCTGGACAGGTTCCAGAAGCAGTTTGTGGACTATGGAGGTGCTGTGATGTACGGCCTGGAGGCAACTCCTAGTGCGTGGCTGCGGACACATGCCATCTGGGGAAGGTACCTGCTCCACTGCTCCAGGCAGGAACTTATCTTTAAGCCCAGCATGTGCTGCAGCTGGGACAGAAGAGCCACTGTTCACTGAGCTGTGTGAGCAGATAAGCACAAGTGTCATAAAGTGTTACTTGGCTCACCTGCCCTGAGTGCTCAGTGTCCCTCCGAGGGTAACACTGAGGTCTTTGACCCAGAACTGCCCCCAGCCAGACGTGACTAAAGGAGTGGGAGAAGTAAGTTTCCACAGCATAACAAAGGGGTGAATAGTGTCTTGCAGTGCTGGCCCATCTTGCTAGACACGGAACATGTCCAGTATCTGCTCCCCACCGTGTGGGTGTCCCACATTACATCACACAGATCATTGCACATCAGGTGCTGGGAGCATTCACCTATTCCTGTGTCCAGGGAGTGTTGTCTCCTACTGTCACAATTCAGCAGCAGACTGGAGATGCTAAACCCAAAGGAGGCTTTTCTCCTGAGGCTGGTCTTGACTCTATGGAGAGAATGGGAAGGGGAGACTGGAGACCCTGAGGTCTGTGAGGTTGGATGGAGATACAGTCTTTTCTCCTGATCACAGAGAAGTGAGCTGGGTGTGCTCTGACCTGTACACCTCAACCCCAGGGAGAGCAGCATTGCTGCAGTGTGCAGATGCAGCCCCAAGAAACCCAAGTGGGCTCTTATTTCTGTATGGCTTGGCTGACAAATGGTCTTTTTTTGCTTTCCAGACGTGTAGTGGGACTTTTCCTGATCATCACTCAGCTGGGTTTCTGCTGTGTGTACTTTGTCTTTCTGGCTGACAATCTGAAACAGGTTGGACTTATTCCTCCTTCATGAGCAAGGGGAAGGGAAGGGGGTGTGGAGGAACTTGGGTTGTTCTTTGCTCCTGTGTCACTGCCCTGTTTTCCAGAAAAGTTCTTATTTCCATAGGATATGCTGCTCAGTAAAGTACTGCTCCTCTGCTCAAATACTTTGGAGGATTAGTTTTCCTGTTCAAACAGAGCAGGTTTTTCTGAGAGTCCTTGTGATTTTGCAGAGGTTTTGGAATTGTCTGTATGGAAGTGGGGGCCATTCCTAATGAGGGAACAACAGGAAAGAGTTGAGAGCAGAGGGACTGTGCCTTTGCTGTCCTGCCCCTTTCAGTTAATTAGTTTATTGTGTGAGTCCCAAGACCTGCTATGAACCTCTCTTCTCCCTTCCTTGGACATGTTTGCATTCCAGTCTCTTTCCTCATCCTGTGGCTCTGGAGCTTAATTACATCTTTAGAGGAAGAGTTTCCTTCTCCCAGGCGTCAGGAGGAAATAAACAGAAACCCTGAACCGCTTGGCTGGCTCCTGTGCTGTAAGAAACTGGGAATAATGAGTCCTCATTCCCAGCCTCCACCAGCTTGGTGCCTCACAGGCACTGCTCAGCTTTGTTGCCCTTGTGCCCCTGCTCTGCTCTTGCAGCAGTGACTGGTCACTGCCACCACAGCTGTGCCCTTGGTCAGCTCTTCCCTGATGGCCGTTGGCTTCAGAGGTGGTTCCTGGGGAGCAAGGGGGGCTCTGCCAGTGGGAGCCTCTGCTCAGGGAGCAGTAACTGAGGAGACTCCCATTGTGGGATGTCCAGGAGGAGTAATTGGGTGAACTTGAGTGATCTGACACCACCAGTCCTGAGAGCAGGAGGGTGTGTGGAGGGCCAGGGTGTTGCTGGCCCTCAGCCCCTGGGAATGGCCCCTTGCTGCCACTGCAAGGTGGGCTTTCTGCTCAGCCCCTTGCATTGAAGGCTGGCTCGAGCTTCAAGTGGAGTTTGCAAAAACCTGCAGATCCGACTAATTTTTCAGGCCACAGCCAGGAAACCCTTTGGCTTCAGTTTTGGAATTTTTTGGTTGGGGAAAGGGGAGTGTTGCTTGTTTCTTTTTGTGGTGGGGAATAGTGTGTTAGATGGGGAGTTGTAGTGCAGGTGGTACCTTGGGCGAGATGCCACTGTGTTGGGCATTGCTTTGGTTTGGACAATAGATTTGGAACAAGCAACAGAGAGACAGAACAGGCTGGGGCTCAAGCAGTGCTGTCCCATGGGTGCACAGCTTTGTACTGCCCTCTCACACAGAGGATGCTGGTTTGCACAGAGCTCTTTAGGGGCAGGACTTGCTCTGGAACAGGTTAAATTAGTTTTCGCTCAGCCCTTTGCTGCAGTGACCAGACAGGACCTAATACCTGAACCGGCTTGTTCATGGTTGTATTGGTGATCCATAGCATGCCCATGCCTTTGTGGGGGTTGGCTCAGCTACTTGCTTCCTGGGCCAGAACTGTCTCTAGAGGTGAACACATGGCCTAGAGTGCCTTTGGAATGAAAGACCCCAAGGCAAGGATGATTTCTCATGAAGAAAGCCAAGTTGGGGCCCAGCAGCATCTTCCAGATGTCCTTGCATGTGAACAGGGCACTGGGTGATTGAATCGCTGCATGACATAGATTACAACTTCATGCAGCAAGAGAAAAAGGACCTTTTGGGAAATAGAACTTAATACCTCTTTCCTTTCCTCCCAACTGGCCTTGTGGGCAGTGCAAACCACCCTCTGCCCTTGGTGTCAGGTTTTCCTGCCTGGTGAGCCTGGGCTTGGTCAGGTTTTGCTGTCCTGGCTCAGGTGCCATAGCTGGTTCCACCTCTGCTCCCTCCAAGATAACAGGGATTTGCTTCAAAACCACCTGAAAATTTTAATCAGCTGTTTTTGGAGTGAGCTGGTGGGATATTCTGACCAACCTGGGATGGGCTGCCAAAGTTGGTGTCTCTCAGACCTGTGTGATGGGGCTCATCAGGCTTCTTTGTGCTTCCCCAGGTCATCTCTGCTGCAAATGGGACCACCAATGACTGCAGCTCGAACAGGACAGTGGTGATGACCCCCACCATGGACTCCCGGCTGTACATGCTTTCCATCCTGCCTTTTGTGGTGCTGCTCACATTCATCCAGAATCTCAAGGTCCTTTCCATCTTCTCCATGCTGGCCAACGTGGCCATGCTGGTCAGCCTTGTTGTCATCTATCAGTACATCGTCAGGGTATGTGTGTAATGGCTCCCCCTCTCCCTCTTCTGTGCCATCCCATGTTTTGGTAGGTGGAGGGAACTTGACAGCAGGGTGTTTCCATGCTGTGGGGTGCTGCAAGCTCCCGTGGGCACAGTGGTTACCCTCAGCTCCACAAGGCTTCCCCTGCGGGCTGGGGCTGTGACAGGGAGCAATGGGAGCAGGTCAGGTCTTCCTCGTCCTCCCCGTGTCTGAACTCTGTGTGGGCTTTTTTCCAGGACATTCCTGATCCCAGAAACCTGCCTCTAGCAGCAGCCTGGAAGACCTACCCCCTGTTTTTTGGCACTGCGATCTTCGCTTTCGAAGGCATCGGGGTGGTAAGTCTCTGCGTGTGGCAGGGGGGCTGCTGCACAGGAGGCTCAGCCCCTGCTCAGACTTGCCACAGCACCTGCTCTGTGTTGCACAGCTGCATTTGCAGCTGAACTTCTCTGACAGTAGCCCAAATTCTGGATGTTGCTGTTAGCTTTGGCTCCAGGCTATCTCCTGGGTCAAACCCTGTTGCTTCCATCTGAAGCTGGAGGAGCATGTGCTCTAAACCTCAGGAGGTTGGTTGCTGCTTTAAAAGTGGCTTTATCTAGCAGCTGCCTTGGGTTGCACTGGCTGACCTGCAGATGAAGAATCGTTCTGAGTCTTGTTACCAGGCTGGATCCTGAAGCTGCCCAAATGGGAGGCCAAAAAGCATGGCATAAAAAGATGTGGTCCTTTTCTTCCCACCCTGCTGCGGAGGCACCAAGACCTCCCTTTGGCAGCTGTGTGGCCCCAGCCTGCTGTGGGGCTGGATTTACATGGGCCTCTCATACAAGATGCTGTAAATAGACCAACTGTGTCTGTGAAAAAAGCTGGGTGGGTGGGTGGAAAGCTTAATGACTTTGTAAGATGTTGTGGGTAGTTTCCGGGAGCTCCCTTCAAAGGAGAAAAAAATGTTTTCATCTCTTAATATAAGCTGGCTGTGTAAACACAGGGCTGGAGAGGGCCAAATCCATTACAGGAGTGTTTACTGAATGCTATGCCCAGGGCAGAGGGCTCTTGGCCAGCACTGAGGCACAAATGCTCTCTTCCTTGCATGACTTGGAGGTGGAGAAGTAAATAAAAACTATTCTCGTCTTGCCTCCTCACCAAGCTCTGCCACTGTGTCTCTTCTTGAAATCCACACCACCCAAGGACAGCTATAAAAATGTTTGCTGAAGGCCTATATTTAGTGTTAGTAGTACAGAGGTGAAAGACTTATCTCTGTCCTTCCTCTTTTTATTGTCCTGCCTGGTTGAAATGTGTCCGGTCAAACTTGATAGGAGAGGAGAGTGTGTCTTGGCCTTTCCAGGGTTTTCTGGGGAAAACAGGACAATGTAATATAGTGGGTATGATTGTGCTGTTTTGGGATGCAGAGTGTAATGCACCCAAGGTATGGGGTGGCATGGCCTCAAGATGCCAGGCAGCACTGGGCACAGCTCCTGCCAAGGGCAGGGAGCGGGTCCCATCATTAAGGCAAGGGCCTGGGTGACCTGCTGGAGTCTTGCCATGCCAAGTGTGGAGGTCTCCAGTGGGAGCATAGAAATCGGATCTTCAGTACAGTGGCTTTTTCATCTGGGTTCTCTGAGCTCCATGTGTGACCATTCCATCCCCTGGCACAGGTTGTGCTTGGCTGTGGGGCTACCCCTCCTACCTTTTGAGGCTGAGGGGTATAGAGGGGTGCGGGCAAGCTGCTGTTTTGTCATCAACCTCCTCCTCCTCTGCCAGGTACTGCCTCTGGAAAACAAGATGAAGAACCCACGGCAGTTCCCAGTCATCCTCTACGTGGGGATGACCATTGTCACCATCTTGTACATCAGCCTGAGTGTCCTGGGGTACCTGCGCTTCGGGGCCGACATTCAAGCCAGCATAACACTCAACCTGCCCAACTGCTGGTGAGTCCCCAGGGGGAGTGGTGGGGCTGGGGGCAAAGAGGAAGGGTCCTGGACGGTGAGGTGGGAGAGGGGGCAGCAGAGGATGTTGCTCCTTAAGGGAACTAATCTGTGTGAGCTTGGGGAAGGATCAAACATGCCATAGCCAGACTGTCCCTAGGAGCTTGACAAGGGTTGTGTGATGTATGGGGCAGAGGGAGGCTCATAGCTGTGATATCTGAGCTTGGTCTTGGAGCTCAGGCTTGGGGTGCCTGGGTAGGTGCAGCTCCTGCCTTTTTCGTGGAGCCTTTTAGCATCTTTTTGCCTGTACCAGAAGGCTCTGAACTGTGCAAAAGCCACTTCTCTTCCTCAAATGAAGCACTTGGAAAACTAACCCAAAGCTGAGAGCAACCAGAGGAGGCAAGATGTGATGTCTCCACGTGTGGGTTGTGCTCCTTGTTTGCAGCCCCAGAGCTCAAACTCCCACTTCTGGGCTTCATGTTGTGCCTGGATGTGGCTTCTCTTGAGCCAATGCTTTGCCTGCAAGTGCTGGTGCCATGAGGATACCCCTTCCTTCCCCTGAGGGCTGAGCTCTGCAGCTCCTCAAACCTGTCTGTGCTCTGGGATCTGGTGAGGCCTCTTGAGATGCTCCAGTCACTGTTTGGAGTCCTGTGGAAATACATGTGGTCTGACTCTTTGCCTGCCTACCCAGAGGGGTTGTTTCTCCTCTTGCCAGAGCTCGTGGCTGTCACAGCAGCTGCCTGGGCTGTGCTGCTCTGTCCCTATCCCCAGGTGACTGTTCAGTGCCACGGCTCCATATTCATCCCACAGGAGAAATGCAAGCAATTTCTCTTGCCTTTGGGACAAGAAGTGTGGAGCATGCAAATATTGAGAGGAAATGCCTTTTCCAGCTTGCTCCACTTAGGATTATTGAGAAAGTCCTGAAAATAATGATCTCTTCTTATGACACACTGCTTTGGGGTGTCTGGGTGGCAGGATGTGGTGCTGACAGGCAAGGAGCATTTTTCCACACATTGCAAAGGTACCATTTGTGGTGCAGAGTTGGGACTGAGGGTTGGCTTTGATGCCATGAAGTTTCTTGGAAAGCTGTCCTGCAGCAACAGTTTTTCTATGTTTGCCCAGGAGCACTCTGAAATTCAACAGTTTCTCTTTGATGGTCTCTGCTGGCTTGAGATCCTGCAAGAGACAAGAATGACTTGCTACTTCTTCTCCATTCACTGTTGGAATAAATTTGGGCAGGACTCAAGTTTTGAGTCACTGGTGGGCTTCCATGTGCTGATCTTGTAGAGCTGTGCGGCTGGGGCTCTGGAGAAAGCAAAGATTTGACGAAAACAGAGCCTAGTTTTGCTTTAATTTTTGCTGTGTGGGTTTCTTTCAGTTAGAGTGCATGGACGTTCATTCATGCTGGGTCTGTGTAGTGACTGCACTGCTGGATGTTGGTGTTGGTGTGACAGACGGTCCTGCTCCTGCTGAGAGCCTTGCCTTGTCTCCTGCAGGAGCTGGGAGCTCTGCCAGGTCCCTGCTCCCAGTGGGGAGGGATGGGGCTGCTGGAAAGATGTGCCTGTGTTGGAGGGAGGTCTGAATCCCACTGTGCCAAGCACAGCAGGTGTGAATCCTTTCTGCTCAGTAAACTGAAGTGCAATGTGGAGGGGATGAAATGCTGCTGCTTCTCCTGGAAAGCAGGTCATTTCCAGGTCTTGGGCTCTGCATGCCACAGCCTGCAACAACATCTGCTGGTCTGAAATGCTGTGCAGGGAATCTTAGCTCTGTTTGCTCTAAAGCATCATGTTCCCTTAGAAAAGAGGTAAGGGGATTACAATGACCTGCTAGGCTACAGAGAGATTCTATTGCAAGTGCATGTTTCTAGGAGTAGCCTCGCTTTCTGTCTTAAGTACTTTTCTGAAAATAACCATAGGGTTTTCTTGGTAGTGAGAAGAGAATAGCCCTTTGGAAGCAGTGCCTGGGGGGGCCTGGGCACATGGCAGGGCTCCTGTGGGCAGCTGCCAGGGAAGGCATGCTGTGGTCCTTGTGACTCAGCACACAGAAGACTTTGGTGTTTGTACATGTTGCCTCATAGCAGAAGTTTCAGTGGAGGCTGTAAATGTTAGACTTGGAAATGGATTATCTCAAGTAAGGGCCGGGGTAGTTGGGGTAAAGCCTTGACTGCTCTGTTCCTGTACATTAAACCCTAGGCTGGGTGAAGACTTGTTCTTGAAATGAGTGTTTTGCCCATCCTGCCTCGCCTGTGGGTTTTCTCCCTGTCAGTAAAAGGCACTGGGCTGCAGAAGCTGGTCACAGGGCTGTGGGTGAGAAGTCATGGGGCTTGGCTGCAGCGTGGGAGACAAGGGAAGGACTGTGGTGGAGGTACCACAGCCTTCCTTGGCTGTAGCCATTGCCTGGAGGTCTCTAGAACAGATTTGGTGAATGTCTCAAGAATTGTTGAGCTACAGGATGACTAAGAACTTTTCCAGCCTCATTTCTCTATAACCACAGCTTCCTCAAATGAGGAGTATGTCGGTTCCCAGTGCCCAGGTCTAACCACAGGGCCCAAAATACTGTGCTGCTGTGCAGAAATCCCTCCTTGCCTCCTCAGAAGGGTTGCTTCACCACACCATCTGGAGGGTGAAGAAATGCTTTAGTGAGGGGGAAGCTGTTGGGTTGCATGTGGCCGGTTAAAGGTAGGTAATGACAGAACTTACGGTTCCAGGAGGGTATTTCATTTCTTGCAGCCTTTTGAGATGGCCTGATATGGCAGTCTGGGTAAAGCAGGCGTTGCTGTGGTTGGCAGAGCAGTGCCTTTCCAGAGTCCTGCATGGACTTTTGCTTTCTGTAGATCAAAGCTGGTGCTTGAGCTCTTCCTCTTCTTGGTATTTCAAATGCCCTTTGAGCTTGTTGTCCTGGCTCCTGACCTGTGCAGGACAGGAACACAGCCTTCTTCTGTACCTTTTTAGTAACAGTTATTAATCATGGATTGCCCCAGAGCACTTTATGGGTTTACAGCATCACTTTGCTGGAAATACAATGATAAGATATGCCAGCTGTGGGTTGGTAGCTCAAGGCTACTGTGCACTTGTCACATGAGGCTGAGCAGGCACACTCTGGACTCTGGTGATAACTTTGTGTTCGGTTTGCCTGTGGAATCACAGGGTAATTTAGTTTGTAGAGGGCATCTTGAGATCATCAGGTTCTCTCACCTGCCAAAGCAGGGCCAATTTAAATGTTGAGTATCAGTAAGGACAGCGGTTTCCCACCTCTCCAGGCCATTTTTCCTGTCCTTAACCACCTTTTGGGGATGCAGCTCCGTCCCCACTGCCCTGGTTCTTAGTCTGTGCAGCTCTGAGAAGAGCCTGTCGCTGTCTTCTCCATGCCCTCCTATTAGGTAGCTGAAGACAACAGTAACATCCCCTTTAACCTTCTTCACATGCTGAACAAGCCCAGGTCTTGCAGCCTCCCCCTGTAGGTCTTGTGGTCCAGCCCTAACCATCTTAGTAGCCTGCACTCAACCCATGGACTTGTATAACATTCCGATCCCCAACTCCATCTGTGGGAAATGTTTGACTCTGCCACTAGCAAAGTTGTGTGGTGTGGGAATACTTGGATTTCTGTGGTTTGAGGCTGTTGTAGCAGGTGGATGCTGAAAGACAGCATCCAGAGGAGCACTGGCTGGGGCCCAAAGAAGGTAAAGGGGTATAAGGAGGCAGGATGAGCCAGATAACCTTCTCCAGCTTGGATCCACTTCATACCTACCCAAGTGCTATGGCCGGGGCACATGTTTCCTGCTTAGTCAGCATATCTTGAGCTAGAGAAGGGCTAGGATCATATTTGAGGTAACTAGTAGTTACTTCTCTTTTGGAGAGGGTTTTTCTACTGCTGGGGAGCTGAGGTTGGAGATGGGGCTGGGAGGTGGCTTTTTGGCCACCTGTGATGGGCTCTCTCCTGCAGCCATGGTGCATCACTGCAGGATCTGGGATGTGGCAAGATCTGACTTGGGGTGAGCCTGAAGTGCTATTTGCAGCCTGCCTTCCTTCTGATCAGCCCAAACTACTCTTTTAACTGTCTTCCCCCCTCAAACATATATTATGCAGCATTCCAAAAATAGGTATTCTTTTTTCGTTTGATGGGAGAGGCTGAGTTGCCTGTTCACATTGCTTTGCTTTTGGAACATTGTGCTGTTTGCATCTCTTTGCTTTAGAAGTCCAGACTTATCCCAGCAGTGCTGTCCTCTTCCCCCTCTTCTGAAGCCAAGCAGTAATTGGAATCTGTAATCGTGGCTGCAGCTGATGCACCTCTTTGAAGATATTCTTCATCTTTTGTTTTGAGAGGAAGAGTAAAATCCAAAAGCTGGTTACAAATAGGAGAAAAGGAGGTGGTTTTCTTTCTTCACCTCAGAGGCTGGATTTTGCTAGCAAAAGTCAAGGCAAGGAACCTCTGGGAATGGGTAATGGATGCAACTCCATTCTGGCCAAAAGTCAGGATGGCAGATACCAGTGTTCATTTGGATGTTGTCTGTGGGGGGCAGTTGTGGGAAGACCACTCTGTGTCACTGCAGACCTTGCAGAGTCCAGCCCAGACTGAAGTGGATGGAAGTGGAGAGGGTGATACAGAGCCTGTATCCCTACATAGGGAGCAAAGTACCCAGAGGATGTGTTACTTTGTGCAGCCAAGGGCATTGTGGCACATGTGAGCATCTAGAAACACAGGAAGGTGCCTTGACTTGTCAAGGAACAAGTTAGGCTCCTGGTCACTTGGCCAGGGACACTTCTGCTTTCCCTATGCCTTTGAATGAATTGGGAGCAGGTTGAAGGTTTGCTGGTTGCTCTCAGTATCTGTTCCCATGAGTTTTCCCAAGGGAAAACAGCACTTGAGAGACTGCCAACCCAAGTCCCATCCTGATGGTTCCTTACGCAAAGCCAGGACTGAAGCCCCTGATTGTGTGTTGGGGGCATGTGTTGCCACAGCTTGGAGGTTGCATTGTCTTTGCTATCCCTTGCTTAAGAAAGGTCTCTGTGAGTTAAATGCATCACCTCTAAGTTTCTAGGAGACCACTGGCACACAAAAGTCCTTGCACAGCATTCCCCTTCTAATTTCTGTCATTGATGCCGTGGGGGCTGCAGCCAGAGCCTTTCTCACTGTGTCCTTCTCCTTTTTAGGCTGTACCAGGCTGTCAAGCTGCTCTTCTCCTTTGGGATTTTCTTCACATACGCCGTGCAGTTCTACGTGCCTGCCGAGATCATCATCCCTCCCCTCGTCGCCCGGGTGTCAGAGCGCTGGGGCTGGGTGGTCAACCTGCTCCTCAGGGTGGCCCTGGTCTGTGTCACATGTGAGTAGGAAGCAGCTTGTCTGAGTTTCCCTCTGAGGACCTGGCACCTCCTTTCTGCTGTGGGCTGGCAGTGCTGTGAACCTTCACCCCTTGCCCCGGTGCTTCTGGCCCTGCTGCCAAAGCCCTCACAGCTGGCAGTCCCTGGGCCTGGCTAATGCAAGCCAGAGGGCCAAGGTGACCTCCAAGGCGCAGCAGCAGTGGTCCTCTGCCCCCTCTGTGTGGGACCAGTCTTCTCAGTGGAGGAGTAGTAAACTTCCTCCCTTGTTTTGAGGTGGCAGATCCCTGTGGAGCATCAGGCTTGGAATCCTCCTGATGGCACTTTTGTGGGTCATTGAGTCCCATCAGGCTTTGCATGAAATGCCCAGTGCCTGGTTTGGAGCCAGGGCAGCCCAGGCCAGAGGCTGTTTTTGGTAGGCAGTGTACAGCCAGGCTCCTCGTGCCTGTGTGATGGGGACAGGGCTGCAAAGGAGTCACTGACCGTGAGGGAGCGGGTGTTCTTGTACCCACACACTCAGTGAATCACAGCAGGAGACAGCTGACAGTACGTGACCCGTGACCAGAGCCCTGGTGTGCTGCAGTGCAGAGTGTGCCACAGGGCAGGTCTGCTGGATCAGCCCCACATGGCCCCCTTCCCTTGATGGTGTGTGGTGCCTGCAGTGAGGCTCTGGTGGAACAGGCTGCTGCTTCGAGCCTGGTGGACCTCTGGGAAAGCTGTGGAGCAAATCAGGCACAGGGGTATCTGATTTTGGCTGGCTTTGACTCCTGAAGTCTAAACCCTTGCTGTTGTCAGCAGAGCTGAGACGCTTGGCTGAGCTCCCCAGCGTCATCTGCTGAAATGGAGCTTTTCTCCATGGCTTGACGCTGCTGGTGCACCAGAGCTGAAGCATCAGGGACCTGGCCTCATGTCCCAGCTGGCCGTGGTTTGGGTTTGAGAAGAGCATGGTGCTAACTCAAGGGTGTTGGAGCTGGCTCAGAGCAGGGTGCTGCCATTTCTGAGCTCTCACTAATGATGGGTCAGAAGTGCTGCATCAACAGAGGTGGACAAAGTCCCATCTCTTCTGTGCTGTGTTCCTGAAGGCTTGATGTCCACAGAGGGTGCAGGGATGAAATCCTGCCGTGCTGGACCCTGTGCTCAGAGCCTGCTTGTGAGGTAGGAGCCTCCCCCAGAGGGCGTTGGGGTGTGCCCAGCCAGGGAAGTGAAGGCTTGGAGTGATGGTATGGCTTTAGGTATCGGCAGCGGCTGTACCCTCCCATTTGGGGATAGGGAGGCATCAGGGATGTTGGTGGATGGATACTGGTTCCTTTGTACCTCCTCCCCTCACCCTTCCATTTAAAGGATCTCTGTGGCTGCTGAAGGATAAAAGCAATTAGGGGGGTTACATGAATATTCATTGCGTGATTGTGTGGCCGCACAACAAGCCCCCATCAGGGCTTTGGCTCCCAAAGAGAGGATGCAATTTGGTGTATGGGTGTCTTTCAAGCTTAGACTTCAAAACCAGCACACTTAAAACCCCTTTGAATTAATACCTGCTGAAAGCACGACCGTTGCCCTGGAGGCTGAGGACTGCAGCTGGTGCTTCAGTTCGGCTTGTTTTAGAAGGGAGTTAATAATTTTGTTTACTTTTGAGTCCAAAGAGCAGTGTGGGGTGGGCTGAGGATGCTGTTGGAGGTGGGATGCTCTACTCTCCACCCAGGCTGCTGGAGCAGGGATGTTGTTTGCGGCAGAGACCTGGCAGAGCACTCCTTCGGCTCTGGGCAGGGCTGAGCAGTGGAATAAACTGCCTCCAGGTCAGCAGCCCAGGACCTTTGCTGCTGTTTCCCATGGTGGAGGGATGGTTTGTCTCTAGGCTTATCCAAATGACAGCAGAGCTGCAGTGGTGGCACAATCAATCTCCCAAGCCTGCCTTCTCCTGCAGTGCCATGGGTGATCTTTGGCTCAGGGAGGCTGCAGTAGCCTGTTAGCTGATGGCCAGGGAGTGAACAAATTCCTCCAGTAAGGAGCCCTGAGACAACCCTTCTCCACCAAGGCTGCATCTGCTATGGTTCTAGGTGTCTTCTGTTTCTAAGCAAAGCTTTCAAAGCAATAAACCACTTTATTTCTCTTGGTCACTTTGGTTAAGTGCTGAAGGCTGCCTTGCTTGCAAGAGGATGCTCTTGTGTTGTGCAGAGCTCTGGTGGGTGGCCTTTTCTTCAGGCTTTGTTTGACCAAAGAGCAGCAGCAATACTCTCCTGTGCCCAGGGTGAGGAGCTTGCTCAGAGTGTGAGCGTGCCAAGGGGCACAGCTCTCACATGCCAAATGGGACCTTGATGATCCTTTATTTCGGATCTGCTCCCTAAAATCTGACAGTGCAGTGCCCTGAGAGGAGCCCAGAGCTTGGGATGGCTGTGGGCTGGTTGGAAGGAGAGGGCACCATTCTGTGCCCCCACAGGAGGAGGGGGAGCAGGAATATGCTGGAGCTCTTACTTCTGAGTGTAAGCTGTCAGGAGTCTCCCAGGGGGATTTTCCTTGGCTGTAGCTTTCACCTAACAAATGTTCTCCCCCGGGGCTGTGCCGTGGGTGTGGTGCTGCTGGAGCAGCTCTAAACGCATGCAAACCACAGGGATTGATTTTGGGTGGGGGGACATGCCTTTTTCCTCCCATCTCCTGCTTTTATGGGGTTTCTGAGGCTTTATGGCTCCCCAGGTGTGGGGAGCAGGGGTGCTGGCTCTCAGCAGAGGGGTCGGGAATGCTGGCAGCTGCTCTTCTGCCCACTGCACCCATCCTGCTCAGCCCTGGAGCTCGTGCTGATGGAGGCCAGGGCAACAAAAAGGGTTTAGTCTTTGGGCTGCACTTCGTTAATGCAACAGCTTAATTGCTTCTAGGGGAGGAAAATACAAAAAAATACTCAGCCATGTCTTCTGTCAGGGAGCAGGGCAGAGATGTGACTCCAGCCAGTGGCATCCCCGCGGTGGGTTTTGCTTGTTTTGACACAGGGAGGAGGGTCTCTGAGCCAGCAGCTCTAACATCATGTCCATTCTTTCTCCAGGCGTGCTGGCCATCCTCATCCCACGCCTGGACCTCGTCATCTCCCTGGTGGGCTCCATCAGCAGCAGCGCCCTGGCTCTCATCTTCCCCCCGCTGCTGGAGATCGCCACCTACTATGCCGAAGGCATCCACCCCCTTGTCGTGGCCAAGGACATCGCCATCAGCCTCTTCGGCTTCGTGGGCTTTGTGGTGGGGACGTACGAGGCGCTGGTGGAGCTGGCAGCGCCCGCCACCACCATTGTGAATGCCACCAGTGTCATGGTGCAGTGACGGTCCCCCCGCCCCGGATGCTGTACGGGGGCTGTGCGGGCACCGGGCACTGCTCTCCTGGGAGTGGCCTCCCCTCTCCTCTCGGGGAGTGTGGTGGGTTTGGTGTGCGAGAGGATGGGGCTGCCCACCATCACAGCCACACCCTGCAGCAGGGTCCTGCTCTGGGCTGCGCCTGGAAGGTGGGATCCGGGCTGGGGCAGTGTCTTCCCTGGGGGCTCTTTGGGCAGCGTCTTCCCTGGGGGCTCTTTGGGCAGCTGGTACAGCAAAACAGCCCCTTGGCACCTGTGTACATAGTCACTTTGGGAGGCGAGGCATCCCAGGGATGTAGATTTTATTATTTTATTTTATTTTATTTTTTTAAATCTCAACCTTTCCATATTTCCCTCGCCCTTTCAGTCAGGGTGGGGAACAGGGACTGCTCTTTTTTGTGCCAGTTTGGGGGGGGGGTTTGTTTGTACTTTTTTTGTTTTTCCCCTGAGCACTTTATTTTTACAGCAACAGACAAACCTCAGCTCAGGGTAGTGAGCATGGAGCTGCCTCCTCATCCTGGCCTTGTGGGGAGGGCGGGCAGAGCCAGAGGTGCAGAGAATCCCAGGGCCCACAGCTCTCCTGCAGTGGGATCCCCAGTCATGGGCATTGGCTCCTGCCATGCTCCAGCTCTGTTTCCAGCTGCCTTGAGCAGGAGGGCTGAGCTGGGCACTTGGCACAGCATGTCCGTGGCCTGGGAGGGCTTGCTGGCCCCTGGCCCATGCTTTCGGTAGTGACACTTCTTTATCCCCATCCAACGCACAACCTAAGGCTTGGCTTTGGGAAACGTTAGAGAACCAAGGTGTGTGAAGGGCAAACAGGCTCTGCCATAAAGAGGGTCTGAGCTGGTCACCTTTGGCTGGGAGCCCTTCCTCTGTGTGGGATGAGGTGTCCCTGGGGGTCACCACATGCTACCCACATGCCACAGCAACACATCACCTTGTTTACAGTGCCTGAGCTGGCCCTGGCACGCTCCAGCTGCGTCCGCAGGCCGACACTGAATGTCAAATCACACAAAAACTCCATGATATTTTTTCTTTTTAACCCTTTATCTCCTGATCCAACTTCTGCATTCTCTGCCTTCACTCAGCTCCTCTCCTCTTGTAGGATGCAGCTCTCTGGCACTTCTCCCTGCGCTCCTGTTGCTCCCTGCATCATGGCTGGTGCATGCCTGGCAGAGACAGTCCTTGCAATGCTGCTGCTTTCCTTCCTCTGTGAGCCCAGCTTCCTCCCCACAGAGTTTCCATGCCTTTCTACTGGATTTCTACTTTTTTAAGACAAGGGAGCAAATGCATCCTCCATGGGATGGGCCCAGCTCCTCCCTGCTAAAGCAGCATCTCCCAAACACCAGCAGTGCTGTGGCATTCCACTGCAGCCCTGAGGGTTTGGACAAAGGCTGCTGGTGGTGGTGGGAAAGGAGGGTGAGTACAGCACTGAGGGGCTGTGTTCCCATCCTTGGTAGAGGATGAGTGAGGCTTGGGGTTATTTTTGGTGTTTGATCTGCTTCTGGGAGGAGAAGGCTGTGCAGAGTGGTGTCCCTGCAGCCTGTCTCCTCCATGTGTGGTGTTTGTGTCTTGCACTGTGTTCCCTTTTCTGGCTCTCTTCTGGGTGCTCCATGCTGGTATGTGGACCCATGGCTGGGTGTGGGTGGGTCTGTGCCACATCACTGCTCTTTTCCAGCCCCTCATCTGCTTGCTGCTTCTCTCAGGGCTCACCTTGTCTCCTCCAAGTCTGTGCTGGGGAAGGTTTTGGCATGACCAGTGTCACTTGGTCAGGAGAAGAGCAAAGCTTTAATTCAAATCCTCCCTCTGGAGGGCACCATGGGGATAGAAGGGAAGCCCCCAGGTCTGGGAAGGGACTCCAGGGCATGACACAGATGGGAGAAGTGCAATATTCATGTCCACTGCTGTGTTCTGACCTCGGCATGGCCCTTGGGGGTTAGGTTTGTGTCAAAAATGTCACCCTTGGCAGAGAAGGGAGTGCTGTGAGGAGCTGGGGGAGTCTGATGCTTCCCTCTGCCCTGCCAGTAGTACTCTGTAAGAAGGCTGACCACATTTTGGGGGACAACTGTGTGCCAGGGCATGTCTCCAGCGTGGCACTGGGCATCAGTGGGTTTGTTTGTGGGACTCCCAGCATCCAAACTCATTTTGGAAGTGCAGTGCAGACCTAATTTCCAAGGAGACTGGGATATCACAGAAGCATTAAATGTATTTTGCAGCTCTTATCAGGGTGATCAGGGGTGTTCAAAGATGGGGCCAGATGTGACAGTGAGGGCACATGGCATGAGGGGCTCTGCCGAGCCAGGAGGAGCTGACACAGGGCCTGATGGACACAAAAACTTGACACTTGTGTATCGTAGGCTGCTCAGTAACCAAGAAAATTGTCTGTGTAAATATAGCAATGGTCATGTCCATGTTTTGTGCCTATGGATATTGTCAGCGTACAGCGTGTGTAGCTGCCCAGTGGGAGAGCTGGTGCTGCACCTGAATCATGTATCTTACTTAAATCAATAAATATGATCTATTTTTTATGTGTAAAGGCTTTGGGGTATGAGATGGGGGTTTCTCTTCCAAAAGGCATCCATGGGAGAATAGAGGATGTGGAGGCCAGCAGACAGCCAGGATCAGACACCCTGTGCTGTGCCCACCCCCACAGCAGCACACGACTTCCCCTTCTCCTGAGAGTTTCAAATAGATGTGTTTCAGCTTTGCTGCTTGGAAAATTGTAATTTTCCTTCTGACCTCATTTGTGCAAGTAGATTGTGGGCAGAGCCTATATGGGCTTGCTGGGCTGGGCTCTTCTCTGCCCTACCACAGCTATGCCTTGGTTTCTCAGCTGTGTCCTGCGACCCAGCAGCCTGATTTATTCCAAAAGTGGAGCTGCAGCTGAAAAAAGAGCCCAGCATGTGCTGATGGGGGATGCTGAGCTGCTGCTGATCCACCCAAGAGATCAAAGGAGCAAAAGTCAGCCCACGCTGGGAGATGGGGCGCTGTGCCAGCATCTGTGCCAGCATCGCTGCAGCTCGGTTTATCCTCATGCTGCTGAATAATTCATGCCATTGCAGTGTGTCATTAGAAGGCTGTTGGAGAAATCAGTGCTATTAAGAGTTCATCTTTTGAAGCTCTGGAAGAAAATGTTTAAAGCTGGAGGCTTTTGCAGACTGGTGGGGAGTGTGGATCCAAGGTCACCAAAACCCCAGGGCAGGAGGGGCAGCTGAGCATGGGCAGCTTGACTATGGAGAATTACCATGGTGAGATCGACAGCCATCCTTCCTTAGGGTTGAGTGCTACAAGGCTTTGAAATGAGGTTACTGAAATGGCTTTGCTGAGGTTGCTCCTTCCCAGGTGTCACTTAGCAGAGCATCATCTCAGTTGCATTTGCCCTCCCATGTGCTGTGACCTCCTCTTCCAAAAGGTTCCATCAGCACACAGGGGGATGAGCCCACTGTGGGGACATGTTTGCAATTAGAGTTTTATTAAAACAGCCCCGGGGAACTGCAAAGCTCACAAGCCCACCCTGACAGAGGGAAGCTGAGCTGGAGACCTGCCTAAGTGATCCCACCCCTGGGTTTAATTTGAGATTAACCCCAGCTGTGATGGGAGGTCTGGCCAGGGGATGCTTGTTCTGCAGCTATCAGTTCAGGCAGGATAAAGGTGATCCTGCTGTTTTCTTCTCAGCCTTTCCATGTGACGAGCCACCCCTGGAAACAGCAGGTAGGATGTTGTATCCCTGAGATGTTTTGGGTACCAGTCCTGGGCTTGGCACGTGGACATGGTGGCATTTGCAGCCTGAGCTGCTGGGGCATCATAGATGTGGAGTCAAACTGGTGGTTTGGAGTGGGGTGCTGTGTGCCTTACTGGTGAGATTCCCTTCTGCTGGTCCTGTTGGTCCTGTCCAGAGGCAGCTCTGCTTCTGGTGCTGGCAGAGATGTCACTGTGCTCTGCCTGCAAAGTGCTGGCTGGTGGGGACCCTGGGAGGTCTCTCCTTCAACCTTCTCCAGCCTGTAGCAATTCTTGGAATTATATAAAAAAAAGCTATTTTTACTCTCACACCTCCCCCAGGATCTCTCCTGTTTTTCTTCATGCAACCTACTGATGCCTGAGTTAAGAAATACTGTGCCCAAACTAAAGTGCAAGAATTGTTCTCTGTTGGGGTGAGGTTGAGAGGGATTTATCACGTAGAAGTAAAACCAACTAGATAAAATATCAGTCCTAATCCAGGCAGGCTCTGATTTTTGCCAAGCAGAGCTGGTGAAAAAAGGTGGTGAAAGTGCATGAGAGCTTCAAGAGGTAAAATAGGAGGTGCTTGTTGGGGACAGGAATCAAGGCAGGGCTTGAATTTGGGTCCTTTCAACTTCTGTACTCCCAAGCTAAGTGTTACAGGAGGCTTGTGGTTTCCCCAAACAAGGCAAGGTACCATAGGTCTGCCTGGCTCATCCCTCTGGCCCTTACAGGGTCCTCAAAGATGTGTTGAACTTGCTGTTTTGGTACTTCTCTGAAAGCTTTTGGTGTCCAAAATAAGCTCTTATTCCCTGGCCTGCCTTTGGCTGGAGCTAGGCAAGGGTGTCCCAGTTACAAGGGAATCCCTGAGATACCGAATAAAATCATATGAGTACAAAAATCCAAACTCTTTTTAATACTTTCCAAAAATTCAACAACAAAAAAGTTACATCAAACAACCAACCAAAGAAAACCTCTCACAAAGAAACGATACATTTCCAAGCACAAGGACGAACAGGCAAACCCACGCTCAGTAGCCTCGGTGCCCTGTCTCCAGGTGGTGCTGGCCAGTCTCTCTGGGATGCACCAGGGAGCCCCAGCTGGGTGGCAGGACCATGTCCCACTGTGCTCAGCATGGGGCAGTGACAGCCACAGGGGCACAGCTGTGCCCAGTCCTTGGGGCAGGGTCTCCCTTAGTTGTGTGAGCACAGCCTGACTGGGCAGACTGGTTTGAGTCTGTGGGTGGTTCCTGGTGTGATAAACCTTGTTGCTTGCTTTTCTACATAAATGGACTCTTTTTTTATCTTTTTTTTTTTCCCTTGGACTTCTGTTGGCCAAGTGAGGGCTGTGCTGATGGGAGCAGCTGCATTCCCTCATCTCTCTCCCAGTATCAGGGAGCAGACATGGAAGAGGGTTTGCACCAGCTGATCCATTCCACTGGGCAAAACTGTTGGCTTGATGCAAGCCCTTGGAGCCAAAGCTGGGGTCAGGGAGCCTCTGCTACCCCACATGGGGCACTGCCAGGCTGTGCATCACTAGTCCTTTTACACCTTCTCCACCACTATTACTGCCATACCTGCAGTGTGTGTCCTCCTCATCCTCCCTGTGGCCAGGGAGCCTGGGGTGGGAGGAGGTGGCATGCTGTGGTCCTACATGATGTCCCCTTGGTAAGGAGGCAGGTTAGTCACTGGCATCCCAGGAGCATCCTCCGTGTCCCAGCAGTGGCTGGAGCATTTCCCCTCCCTTTGCAGCAGGAGCACCATGGAGGGCAGCAGGGGGAAAGATCCAGCCAAATTACAACCCAGCCATGCACAAGGAGATGCTGCAAACTGTAGGGGACACACGAGCCTCCCTTCAGCAGCACGTGCCAGCCCCCTGCACACTGTTCTGCGTGGAGATGTGCTTCTCTTCTCCTCTCAAGAGCGAGCCCCCTGTTAAAACATCACCTCCTCGCAGCTCCCATAGTCACTCTCCACCATGTCGGAGCCCTCGTAGTTGGGGGGTGGCAGGGGCTGGGCTCGGATGCTGGGCTGGTGGCCCACCTCGCAGTCTGCATAGGAGGGCTGTGCCACGCTCAAGCGCATGCTCACCCGCTTGTAGCCTGGGTCAGGCTGGTATGGGACACCCTCGCCCTGCACCAGCTGGGCTGGGTAGTAGCTGATGGCCGTGTATTCATTCTGGCATTGGGAAGCTCCCATGTCCACGGGGCCGAGTGGCAGGAAGTCCTCCAGGTTCTGGTTGCTGTAGCGGGGTGGGATGGGGGCTCGCTTGTTGCTCTGGTCCAGTGGGAAGGGAAAGCCCCCATAAAGAGCGACCGGCTCTGTGTCTGCTGGTGGAGGGGGCGGTGGGGGGAGAGGAGGGTGGGAGGAGGATGCAGGGGGGCCTTGAATGATCTCGTAGTGGGAATACTCCTGAACATCTGATGACAGGTACCGGGGGGGCCAGTAGGTTGTTTCTGCTGGGTAGACTGAAATAAAAAGAGAGTTGTGTTAGCTGCAGCTCAAGCGGTTGTTGCCTCTATCTTGCCCTCCTGCTAATTCCTTCTGTAGGCTCTGAACCTGTACGAGATGTGGGGACATGGGAACTGTAGCTGCTGCTTTGGGACCTGAGGGCACCCCTGGCTGTGCTGAGGCAGTGTCCCCACCAGCCTTCAGAAATCCACTGCTTTAGCACCCACACACTTCATCACGCCATTTGGATGCAAGAAACTTGAATGAGGAAGGGTCTGCAGCAGAGCCAGCATTCCACTGGATCTTTCCCTTTCCTTGTAGTTACCCTTGTGAGTAACAATGTGCTTTGGTGATGAACTCTTGCATGGAGGGACCTTGCCATTAAAGGTGTTTCCCTGAGGACATGATCCCTCTGCCTAGGAGCATTGATGCAAATGTCTGCATTAAAACTCACGCTGACTTTCAGGATCTTTTTTTACAGGGTCTTTTGACGCAGGGTATGTGGGGATCCAGGCTATGCATTAATGGTTTCCCTGGTGACTGTGTATGAGACTGATCAGGTTAAAGCAGAAAACTGGGATATACTGGTGGGCAGCGAGGAAAGAGACAGTAAAGGCCCTATAGCAGGGCTGGGACAGCATTTATCCATGCTTTCCTTGGCTTTAGCCAACACCATTTGTACCTCATGTCTGCAAACCTTACATCCCCTTCACAAGGGGAAGAGCGATGTGTGAGAGCAAGAAAAAGCTGTGGCTACTGACCCATCTCCTCCCTGGCCCAGGTGCACTTGATGAAGGACTCATTGTCGGAGTTGGAGGGTGGTGCAGCGGGGGGCAGGTTGGGGGCCACACTGCACACGATGGTGCCCCGGTGCTTCGGGGCGTTGGTGGAGTTGAAGGTGACGAATTCAGGGGTGCCAGTGGGTTTGCGCTGCTCCGGCGTGGCCCGGTCCAGGTTGTTGTGCGCCGCATCACTGAGGATGTTGAGCTCGATGGGTGGCACGGCTTGGGTGCCCACACCCACGCTCTTGGAGAACTCGCTCTTGGAGAGCAGGTCAGGGTCCTCCCGGGCCACGGGCTTGTGAGCCTTGGCGCGGTGTCGGTAGCGCTTGCGGATGACCACGAAGGCCACGACCAGGATGGCCGCCCCCAGCACGCCGGCCACGATCTCCGCGATCTCCTCGGGGCCCACAGCCCACTGCGTGGGCACGATGGCAGGGGTGATGATGGGCTGGGTGCAGTAGTCCCCTTGGTAATCCGAGGGGCAGATGCAGTGGACGGAGCCTTGGCTGCTCACGCAGCGCCCGGAGTTTCGGCACGGGTTGTCTTGGCACTCCTCAGCCAGCTTCTCGCACCTGCAGGGAGGAAAGAGTGCAGACAACCACCATGAGCCTGGGGATGCAGCTAAGACTGTGTTATCCTCTCCAGGGCTCTGACTTACACCAGACAAGGATGCTCCATCCCCATCTGCTCTCCCTCCCTTATTTCTCCTGGCAGAGGATTGTGATCCTTGAGTATAAAGTGATGCTTTTCAGGAGCACCATGTTTTACAGGATGGTCCTATTTTTCAGTTGTATGCAGCAAATTAAAATGGGAGCCTTTCTGCCTCAGAGGAGTGTTTGGAGTTCTAGGGCTGACATGGCATAGAAAGGTGCTCCCATCCTGTTTAATTAGGGAATCCAGGGTCAGTCTGAGGTGTGTTAACCTCTTATGAAGTCTCCTACATCTTCCAGGCTCTGTGGGGTCTCTGCATGGTTTCTGAGTGTCTGCAGGTTGCAGCAAACATTTGGAGAAAACTACCCTGAGAACTGGTGAATGGGCATCCTTGTTGGAGAGGCTTTTTGACATTTAATGGAGCATCTGCAGAACTGAGATGGAATTTAATTCTCTGGCCTGCTCCACCCCACACAACCTAAATATTCCCCAACAGTACTGGGGACCTTTCCTTCCAACAGTAATGATCTCTCCATGCTAGAGGGAATATGCAATGCTTTATTGGCTTTCCTTCCCTTTTTCTTTTTTCTCATTACTGAACGAACTCTGTGAGGTTTGGGCTTCTCTTGTAGTCAGTGTAGTAGGATGTGTGAGCTGGTGTATGCAACTGTGCACCCACAGCCTCCTCCACCTGGACACCCGGCGATTTCAGATATTACACTGCCACCTAATGCTCAGCTACAGACTTTTATCCTAAGAGTTGCACAGATAATTTCTGCCTTTGCCTTGATCCACAGGATCAAATGGCTAAGGCAGAAGGATCAACTGGGCTGCCAGGTCTCCCCATCACAGCCCAGCTCCCCCCACCACAGCCAAGAATTTCCCATCACAGCAAGCTCAGCTCACATCATGGGGACCAGCAGTGTGTGGGGAGTGACTCTTGCCCAGCAAGGACAGGCTTTGAACCTGCCCCACAGCACCTGCAGGCATCCAAGCATCTGTGAGGAGAGATTTTTCTGGTTTCCCTCCTGCTCAGAGGAGATGGGCACAGAAGGGCAATGGCCACAGGATGGTAGAGCTGTTTGCATCCTGGTCTGCTCAGCTCTGCCCTGACACCTCCCTGCTGGAATGCTCAGGTACCTGCAGTCTGCAAATAATTCCAGAGTTTCTGGATCTGGTGAGCTCCAGAAATGTGCAATGCTCCTTGGTAGAGATCATGTTTTCAGCCCACCATGGGATGTCACCCATGCCAAACACCCCCCAGCCCTTACCTCTCACCCAGGTACCAGTCAGGGCAGTGGCAGGAGTAGCCAGTGGAGGAGAGGGTGCAGGTTCCACCATGCAGGCAGGGCTTGGACTCGCAGGGACTGTCCCCAAGCTCACAGTGCTCACCAGAAAACAGCCCGGGGCAAATGCAGGTGTAACCTGGAGAGGGTGAGAGTGAACACATCCATATGGAAGAACTGGCAAGAACAGGGAGCAGTGACTGGTGCTGATGGAACCCACAGAGGGCTCAACACAGTTACCTAAACATAGGTGCTTGCTGCTGCAGCAGGAGCTTTAGGGCACCCAAGCCATACATGGCTGGTGGGTACATTGCAGGACCTAGTGTGGTTGCTGCAGGCTAGGTGGCCACTCTGGGGCAATGCAGTGGCACTAGGGAACTATTTACACAAGTCAAGCCTGTCTTCTTTTGACACAGACCTCTTCTGCCAGGGATGCAGTCAGGGCACAGCTTTATTGCATGGAGAAGCTGAGGGACAGATCCAGGATAAAGGAAGGGGAGCCTGGCTGGCTGATTCACAGTTTCTGACTCTGTTAAATGCAATCCCCTGTAATTTATTGTTCTCAGGAGTCTTTGGTCCTGCGAGTTCTCGCGGTATGAAGTGCCTGTCTCAACATGTCAGGTTTCTCTTGCCTACAGGAGATGTCTGCTTGCAGCCAGAGAGAAACCAGACACAGTGAGGACTCAGAGGGGGCTGCTGCTGTTTGTGCTTTTGGCTGCTGTTTAGTGTAGCCCTTAGTATGGGAATGTCTCTGGCTGTGCTGAGCTTTTTGCCAGTCACATGGCTGGTGGTGGCACATGGGAAATTCAGACTTTCCACCTTGCAGCACACTTGAAAAGTCTTTGCTACTCATCCACAAGCTAAACAACCCTGCTTCAGAGCACGGGGTGAACAAACGTGGACCTGTTTCCACATGTGTGTTGGTGGCTGTACAACAAGGACGTGCTGACACTCGTGCAGCAGGTGCTGGACATTGCCTGTGGGGCTGTGTGTGCCCAAACACACATGTTCTGGATGTGGGGGCTCACATGTGTTTGTACCTTGCGGTCCTGAGTGCTGTGGTTGGTGTGGTGGCTGGTCTGGCTCGGGCCCTCTCTGCACAGATGTGTTCTCACGCGGCCACGTGGCTTCCCTGGGCTCGCTTGCACAGGTGTGTCTTTGCCTGTGCATGTAATCCCATGCCTGAGATCCCTGGGCAGAGCTTTGCATAAACTAGTGCTGCCTGCCCTGCTCCCCAGGACTCAGCCCACAGCATTCAGGGAAGCCAAGCATTGTGACAACCTCACAAAATAAATGTCTGGCGAGCAACCCCTTCCCTGCAGCCATGTCCTGCCTGGGCCATTGTCTCACAGGCTCTTGGGCCACTTGCAGAAGTCGATCACCTTGGAAAGAAACTGTGGGGAGGGCACTGGATGATCATCAGGTTATTAGTAAGGGAGTGATTTCCCACTGCATTGTCTCTGCAATAAAAGCAGAGGGTGCCTTGACTTAGAGCAGAGGTGTGTTTTCCCCTTGTAGGCTTTGAGCCCCTTCCAGCCCAGCCAGAGGGGTTTTCTGTGCAAACGGTCTCAAGGCTGAGGTGTGAGTGCCAGCCAGACTAACTGTTCAGTACAGATACACCTGGTGTCAAACAAGTTCACCTGAACCAAGCAGCTGCTGAGTCGACAGGGCTGGGAATCTTGTTCCCAGAGGCTGCGGGCAGGGCAGGAGAAGGTGTGCTGCCTCCTCTGTCCTCACTTGCTCGCTGGGCAGGGTGTGGGCTTTGGCAATGGCCCCAAAGAGTAGAGCTGCAGGAAGAGCTTCTGCCCCACACAGCAGCCTGGGAAGCACCCCTTTGCCCCTTGGAAGGGACAAGGGGCAGGCAGTACCTGTCTTGATAGATGGGGTATTACAGGGTGAAGCCCTAATGTGCTGGAAGCTAGAACCTGGTGCAGGGCAGTGGCACAAGGGTGGACATCCCTGGGAGCAGTTCCTAGTAGCCCTGTCCCTGTGATACAGCTTGCTGTAAGGAGTCCCTTGGATGGGAGGAACAGGGAAGTGGTGAGACTGCCTAGGGCAGAGCCTGTATCAAACCTCTGTTGAGTGACTGCAGCCTATGTTAGCCTGGGACTCTTGGATTAGAGCTGACAGTTTTCCCATATCCCTTTGCATAGCCCTGGGGAGTCATTCACTGCAGTGGGAAGACACCAAGATCTTGGCTTGTTTCTGCCCAGATACCATCACTGCATGATCCCATCTTGCCGGATCCCAGCCTTGTTAACAGCTCCTTAAGCAAAGAGGATGTAGAGGGGTGGGTGGAATTTCTATTTGCATTTAAGTTTTTGGCACCACTATGCTCTCCTATGTCATGCACACTCCTTAGAAACACCTTCCTGCCCTCCGGGCCATGGTCCACTGGTGTGAGAGCCAGGATGGTGATCTCATACCCTGCAGCTGCTGCTGCACTGAGTCAGGTATCACTTGAGGTCCCCTGGGACAGAGGACCTCTGGTTCTCCTCCGGAGTAGCCCCTCCATAAGGATGAATGAAGTTGTTGCATCGTTCCCTCCCCTCACTGCTTATTGCTCTGTGTGGGATGTTCACATACCTCCTCCGTGAGTTTCGGAGCACATCCCATTGTTGAGGCATGGGTTGCTGCTGCAGGCACCGGTGGGGGAGCAACACTGCTTTATCCCCACCTGCTCCACGACTTCCTTTGATTGCCCTTTCCCGGGCAGGAGAACCACTTCTCTGCCATTGATTGCAACCACATCCAGGCAGCCCCTGAACCCCCGCGTGACTCTCTGGGAATGCAGCGACTGACGGAGGCCCCCAAAAATCAGGTCTCGTCTGCCCTGGGAGATACTGCAGGTCCCTGGCAGCTGGAGAGAGGTGTTTCCAAGGCCATCGATGAGCAGGCGGACAGATGTGTTCTTCACCTCCAGGAAGACTGAGTGCCACTCGCCGTCACTCACAAACCGTGAGGAGGAGAGGTTCCCGGAGGAGTTCCCCCGGCAGCTGTACCCAAGATGAGGCACTCCATTAACCATCTGTAAAACACATCCCAGAAGTCATGGTTAGCACTGATATAGGTGGCTGCTGTTTATGGAGGGTCTCAACATTTCTCCTGCAGCTTGTTCTCCTCTCTCTTTTCTTTAACATTGGAGTCAAGATGAATCTCAACTTCTGGCTCCAAAAAGTACCAGCTAAATAATGCAACTCCTTTCATCTGTATCAACCCATGCTTGGATCAATGAAAGCCTGCTTAAGTGACTGCAACCTCCTTTATTTTGCAAAACACCTGGCACAATTTCACCCATGGTGCTTTCCTGGAGCCTTTGACCAATGTGCAGGGAGGAAAGCTTATCTTTCCACTTAACAGAGAACAGAGCCCAGTGATAAGACTGTGGATCTGCTCACCCCTTCTCCCACCTTCCTGAGCCTAACCAGAGCCCTGGCATGCAGACTGTCCATAACTCCATCACCAGTTACAGAGGGACTCCTGTTCTTGCCCACATGGCTTTTGTTCTGTTCTCACTGTCTCATTAGTGGTGGGGAAGGTGTTGGAGCA
Organism: Margarornis squamiger; assembly: GCA_035222235.1. Lineage (NCBI taxonomy): Eukaryota > Metazoa > Chordata > Aves > Passeriformes > Furnariidae > Margarornis > Margarornis squamiger. The sequence goes on from JAWWTY010000027.1 coordinate 11,845,050, forward strand.
GGTGAGGGTGTGGAAAGGACCTCATCGAGGAGGAGGATGAGCAGCTTTCCCTGAAGGAGGCAAGGAGGAGTTGGGAAGCAGAGAAAGGAATTACTGTTCTACTCATCTCTGCAGTAAACTGGGACATCAGAAATTCCTATTTGTAGCCCAAGGTCCATCTTTAAAACTCGTGGAGGAAGGAGAAAGTGTGTTGTTCTAGGGTGAAGACAGGATTAAACGTTTTTATCCCCAGTGCTTTATTGATAAAACCTCTCTCACAGAAACCAAGAGTCTATGGAGAAGGCGAGAAGAGATGGAATGAAAGGCTCATGGAAAACCTGCAGAGCTTGCTATGTAATGTTAAGCAATTCACCCAGGTAAGAGAGATCTCCATGGGGGGCAGTAGGAACAGCGAGGAGGGCTGATTCTTGGATGCAACTAGAAGAGGAGGAGTGATTATGGGCTACACTGACTCTAGAGGAACCTGCATACAATATGATTGGGCTACTCTGGAGGGGTCAAAAGCAGAGCAGGACAATAGTTAGCTCCTAGAGAAGCCCACAATATAAATAAATCCCACTGGGAGGAGAAGCAGCTGCTGAAGGAAGGAACAAGAAGCAGCTGGCACATGCCATGGAAGGGCCTCAGGGCAACACGTGTGTAAATCTCTTTGCACAATTGGCAAGCACACCAGAGAACTCTGTCACTTCACTTTATCTGGAGGAACATGATTTCACTTCAGATGGGTCTGTAGATTTGGCTTATCAATTTCTGGGGCTGGGAGACAGCTGAGAACTCAATTCCCTGAAGCAAGAACTGACAGGCTGCCAAGTCTTTCCCAGCTTGCCTGGTTTGCCATCCTCTTGCTGCAACCTATTTCTGAACATCAGGACAGCTTAGTGACTGGAAGGGTGATGGTATGCATGCCTCTGGGAGAACTCATCCTCTTCATCAAACCTACAAACCATTGCTTATGGTTCTTTCAAGGCTTTGGCTTGTATCTGGAGTACTGCAGTCTACAAAGCTTAAAAATCTTGAGGGATTTCCTCATTTTTATCAGACCAGATGGTTTAATAAAGGCTTTTTTCCCTAGAATATTGTTAATAAATTGAGTAAGGGAAGAAATGAGTCACAGCCATCTTTATGATGAAGGCTTTCCTGTTGAAAAGCTTGTCGAGAGATCTGGGTATAGGAGATCACAGGCACACTGAACTCTGTGAATAATGAGTTGCTTCTCACTTGATTCCCTGTGTTAGGCCTGGCTCAGTAGAGCTTTCTGCCATCTCATCCTGTCTCAGCACCATCTGGAGTGCTGGACTCCTTCTGCTGAATTACTTGGTGACTCTTCTGTTCAGAGATGGGGAAGAAAGAGGCTCTTCTTGAGAAGTTTTTCTCATTAGTCCTTTACACTGCAGCTTAAAGTCATTCTCAGAGATGGGTAGAGGACATATGGATGATGTTTCTCTGCTCCTGCTCTTCAGGAGTGATAGCTGTGGCAGCAGGAGCTTGAAATATGTGCAACAGACAGGTCTTTGGGTGTTGGCTGCTGTGTAGCTCCCTGTCTGTGTGGGTCTTTTATAACAGTAGAAAGAAAAGTGTTTCACAATAGGAAGATGGGGTTGTGAAATCATGAGAAGGGATGAGGGAATTCAAGGACAGGATGAACACTTCCAGGTAGGTTACAGTGTGTAGATCTCAATGTGATAAGTCTCAAGAACAAACCTCTGTAAGCTGGTAAGTATGTCCTCTGATCTTATTCTCCAATTAGTCCAAATTTAATTGATGAAGAATATAAAAAAATCCCTATTCTTTAGTCATCTGCTGCTTTCCTTCTCTTGTCAAAGTGGAAGAGGGAGATGATCTTTGAATGCTGGGGAGTGGAGTGTTAGCTAAAGGTAGGAGTGTGATCAGACTAAAATGTTTCTGGCTCTGCAGATGTTATAAACAGTGAAATCAACTGAAGAAAGTGGTTGAAAAGAGGTGTATGCATCTGAAAAATACAATTTAGGACCCTGTTTTTTCTCTTCTGTCCATTTTTGTAAAGGACCTTTAATGTGAGGTCGAGGGGGGAAGTTTGCCCTTTGCTACAGTGGAAGCAGACTGGTCTGGGGACAACTCCACCTGGTAAATTCTGTGTCCTGAGAGCTGTGATATATGAGAGGAATGAAGAAGGAAGCTGTAACGAAAGAAGATCATGTAGACCTGCTCTGGATGTCTGCTTACTTCACAGCAGAGACTAGCACTCACAGATGTGAAAAAATGATTTACTAGCTGAGGTTGCACCAGTTGCCAAGCTGTGCTTGGCTCTCACTTGGTCTTCCCAAGTCTTACATTTCAGCTAGATGAATAACTAAGGGTACATATTATTGCATCTTCTTTCTGTGATTTCCCTCCCTGAAAGAGTAAGGGCATTTTTAAGTCTGGAAAGACATCCCTGCCATTGCAATACACACCTCCAAAGTGGTGTGGTCACTCCCGTTGGCGTAGAACACGACCGCGTGACGCTGGTGGGTCTTCAGCCGAAAGTGCATGTGCCAGGAGCCAACCTGTGAGTGCTGGTACCAAAGGTAGCTGTGCCCCCCAAACCTCACAGCTGTTCCTGTAAAGAGAATGAAATCAAGATCTCATCTTTGTCACTCTTTGAGACTATGGATTGTATCAATCTTTACTCTTTTCCTAGCCTGATGCCATAACTGTCCAGGACCAGTCTTACCCATGGCAACCCATGTGCCACTGCACTGCACCTCCCACAGCTCCCTTTGGATGCTCCCAGTATTTCTTCTATTGTATAAGTTTGATCACTGAGCTTCATAACCTGCTAGGCATGAGTGACTCTTCCCAGTGAGAGAGACAGATGTTGCTGCTATTAAATGCTACAGGAGAGTAATTAAAAGAAATAGACTCTGAAACTTTCAAGGTCTATGAGTTTAGCTTTGGATTTGAAATTTCAGGCACTGAAATTGTTGGTCACTGGGCAAGTTAATTCCATGGGAAACCCAGGTGCTTTATAGTGTTCAGAAGGAAAACACAATATGCCCAGGTTTACAAGGTAGGACACTGCTGGGAAGGATTGCTCACCATTGCAAGAACAGATCTGCTCCAAGCTGTGCCGGGGGGTGAGGACACTGAGTCGGGCAGTGCTGTAAGTGGACATCATGCCTGGATCCAGCTGAATGGTTTCCCTGCAGACACGGTGGGCACAGTCTGACCCATGACATGGCACGTGAATCGCTTTCTTCATGCGGAGACCGACGAGCTGGTCCATCTCCCCTGCAGACACAGTGAGCTTATTTGCCAGGACCCGAGGCTCATACAAGGAGCCGTGTGGCTCTCCAACGGCCAGGAGCAGGTCCACTCCATCAGAGGCAGCTGCAGGCTGTAAGCTGGCCATGTGGATGTTTTGGCGCCGGGTGACAAGGATGTTTCCCAAGAACCTCTGCAAGTTGCGCCAATGGTCCCCCACAAACTCCTCAGGGGAGAGGTGTCGGAAGTGCAGCACCACTGCCTTGTCCAAGGCCTCCTGTGTGAAGCACCACACGTGGACGTTGACACTGGTGGTGGCTGTGAATGTTCCATCACTGACTGTCACATTCAGAAGATAGTGGCCGTGGGGAAGCTTGTCCCCAGCAATGATCTTCCCATCTGCAGCCCCGACAGAGAACAGCCCCTCCTTGGGCACTTCTGCCACCAAAGTGTACACCAGCGTGTCATGGGGGTCTCGGTCCGTGGCATGGATCTTGCCCAGGACGCCCCCTCGGAAGGCTTCCTCGTTGGTGGTGATGAATATTTCCAGGGGAAGGGCTGAGGGAGCATACTTGCTCTGCTCAGTCACTTGGATATTTATAAATGCAGATGAGGACAGGGGAGGGATACCACTGTCAGAGACCTGGCAAGGAAAACAGAAGGATCTGTTATGGCCACAGGCTGACTTACTGTCACCTCACCTGACTGGATGGGCTGACGAGGTCTTGCTAAGGAGAGTGCCTTGCAGGTAGAAATGGGTGGAAGCTGGCAGGCGGTGGGTTGGGAATGAAGAAGGAATGGGAAAAATTGGCAGAAGCAATGCTGGACCTGTGCCTGGAGACGGCCCCAGGGAAATGGCAGCATGCCCTCCAGCATGGAGACTGATCGAGGTCTTCATGCTCACTCCTGTGTGGGCTCAGCAGCAGCTGAGGCACACCTGAATGGCTCTGAATTCCTGAGGGTTAGTAATTTTTTGCTATGTTGCCAATCTTTGGGGTTCCATGCGTAACTGAGTGTATGGAGATATAAAGCAGTTACGCACATCAACACATTTGCTCACCTTCCGGACTGTCTAAGCCCATGTCCCACCTCTGAAAATGTCTGTCTAGCATGAGTCAAGGAACCTCAAAATAGAAAAATGCGAATAATCAGATTATCGGATATATTTCTCCCTAATGCTCAGCAGTCAGAGGCTGAGGTTTGTAATATAATAGCACCTAGCTTTCAGAACAACTGCCATTACCAAAGAAGTATGTACTTTACATGTTATTATCCTTTTGTTTGTAATGGACTGTTCTTACTGATAACATTGAAAAATAATTAATTCATTCTGCAACAGCAGAAATCCTTTTTGAAGAGGAACTTAAACCACTTCTTAAATGACAAGGATAATGAGAGAAAGCTTGTAGGACCAGATCCAGGTCTTGCTTTAAATTGGAATTCACTAGAATGATTATGGGAAAAGCATCTGTCTAAGGAAACTGCTGACAGAGTGTTTCTCGTGATCATATTATCTGATTTTATCAACATAGAAGCTGGCCCTCTGCTTCTTGTGGGCAGACTGTGTGGAGAAATGAGCTCTGGAGTTGCCTCCAAGCTGCACAATTTGTGCCTGGATTGGATTTCTTCAAAGCCAGAGATGTTTTCATTCAGCTGGGCCATCCTAATCGCATTTTGTTGTTACCTAACCTGGCTGGGGAGTTCAGATACCAGAACAGTAACACAGACTCTACCTGGACTTGCAATAGGTACTGTTCTTTTGTTCTTCTGTTCAGGACAGATGATGTCACCAGCAGACCATTTTGGGTGACATCAAAGGCTTTCCCATCGTTGCCCTGGGTGATCTGGAATGAGTACGGTGGTCCATTTTCTGGGGAGTCCCTGTCACTCATAATCAGCTCCAGGACACTTGTACCCACGGGAGCATTCTCCTGAAATAGGGAAAGATGCTGTTGGTAAAAGGCAAGCAAAGATAACAGGCCTGGGGGAACTTGCTGTGCCCCAGGAGATGCTGGATCAGGAACAGGGAAACAAATCCCACCTGCCCTGTGCATCTCTTTTTAGAACACACAGAGCACAAAGCAGCTTCACCTCCATCTTGCCCCTCTGCTCCAACAGCAGCCCATGCACGAATTTCTTAATACCATGAGAGGGACTGGGAGAATAAACTCTGTCCTGGCTTACCTGCACCACCACACTGTAGTTGAGCTGGAAGAACCGAGGAGGGTTGTCATTGACATCAGACACATGGACATGCACAGGGACATCACTGAACTGAGGAGGGTGGCCGTTGTCCGTGGCTCGAACTGTCAGGGAATAACTGGGGACCTGGAGGATTTGTAGTGCAGGATTACTTGGAGAAATGGCAGAATGGTGGCTCTTTTACACTGCAGTTTTATTCTACTGCAGCTTGTTGAAATGGTTGAGGCCATGTATTGCACCATAACAACAGCATTGCCCTTGGCTAAGGCTCTCAATCCATAAACTTCACTCAAAAGTCATTGCTAAACAAAATCAGCCTCACAACACTTGCAGAGAAGAGAAACAAGTTGCCAAATATGGATGAGACTAAGCTGGACAAACATCTGTCCATAATGGTTTAAGATGCTAGTATTTTATGAATGAGAGACTGTCCAGGTGACCTTTCCATATCCTCCCCATACCTGTTTTTTACAATGCTTTGATGCAGGGAAGCAGAAGCCAACTATGCTGGTTTTCAGTTTGGGGCTGAGTTTCACCCAGCTGGCTTGAAATACCAGTGGAGCAGACAAAAACTCAGTTGTGGAAGGTGTCCTGCCCATGGCAGAGGGATCAGAACTAGATGACCCTTAAGATCTCCTCCAAACCAAACCATCCTGATTCTGTATTACCTTTCCTAGCCTAGCCTTCCTACCACAGTATCTGTGAGTATAGAAAATGAATGAATGAAAGACTTCTACTTTATTTACTGAGTAAATAATTCAGAAAACAGGAGGTAGCTGAGTATTCTGTGCTCCCTTAGTCCTTTGGGGCACATCTGTTCTGGCCTTCCTGTTATTGTCTCAAACTCACCTCCTCCCTGTCCAGATGCTTGGCAATGCTGATCTGCCCACTCTTGGGTTGAATGGCGAAATGTCCCAGTGGGTTCCCTTCCACGATGGAATAGGTGATCTGATTGTTCATTGCTCCATCCAAATCATCAGCTGACACCTGTTTGGAGAGAAAAAAAAAACAGTTAGACCCCTGGGCCAAACAGGCTGTTCCATGGAGGAGGTTGGGCAGGACCTCCTTGTCATTTAAGGGTATTGGTTTGAGCTAGCCTCACATGAGAAGGGGGAAAGAAAATGGCTTAACTGTCATCCAATAGTTTTCTCAAGACAAAATTCCTCTACAACAATGGCTTTCTCCTTGTTCCTTTTCTGACTTTACCACTCCTCTGATGGTAACAGGCTGGACAGGGAACTCCACAGGGAATTACCTTGGGCTCTTCTATTCTGCTCAGAAAAGCTTCAAGGGTATTGGCCTTCTTCAGGCATTTTAGCTCTCTTGGGAGGTTCTCAAAGCTCTTGAGCCCCTCCTTAGCTTTCACTTTAAGATGTCTTATAAGGTAAAGGGTTCCCCACCTCTGTGGAGTGTCAGGAATTCTAGCAATCATCCTTTTAAAAGTCATGCTTTGACCTTAGATATGGAATGTCACAAACACACTGAGGTGGCTGTGTCCAAGGAAAAGTGAAGTGCCAAAGAGGAGAAAATAATGCATACCACAAGTAAAGAATAGGTAAAGACAGCTGGCCTGGTTTGTAATCATACCGTGAGGATGATTTCTCCAACTGCAGCATCCTCCCGGATATCAGTGAAGTAAGGGTCTTGGATGAACTCTGGTGCATGGTCATTGATGTCAGTTATGTTGATCACCACCATGGTCACATCGCTGAGAGAGGCTGAGCCCTTCCTCGTGCCCTCAATGGACAGGTAATACTCATGACTCGCTTCAAAGTCCAGGCTCCCATTTATGTATAAGGCACCTGCATTGTTGGATGGATAGGAAGGGACAGAAGACACTCTGAATGAATGGCATGTGAAGTTTCTTGGAATACTGCAAATATACTAAGGCAATTGCCAAACTTCTAGTTGAAAAGGTGTTGTTGACCTAGCTTTGACCTTCTCTGGTTAAATCAGGATACTGAAGGTCATGGCATCTCATAAAACAAGCTACAATTGAACAGATTCTGTCATAACCTGCCTCATTCTGGTATCAAATGTTTGAGGAGCTGAAATAAACTTTCATTCTGGAAGGTGTCCAGGAATCTTGGTTGGAGATCTGGGACAAGATAGGATGAGAGTCAAAAGTGCTCTTGAAAGCTGTGACCAAAGCAGTACAGAACATCATGGAACTGTGTCATAGGCAGGATGTAAATGTATGAGATGCAGAGTTGTACAGTAGCTAAAGGCGTACAAGCAAGATGCTGTGATTTCTAAGTGAGGGTAGAGATGCAACACAGAAAGAAGGAGGAGGCTGCTAATCTGAAAAGAATGAGTGCGGGACATCCTGAACATATGGACCGAAGACATGAATTAAAAAAAAGAACTAGGGTAGCAAAATGTGCCTGGGTCCTGCACTGAAACTACCACAAATTTATTCCCTGGAAATGTCACTGTTCTGTGTCTTTTAAGACATACAAACTAATAAGAAGACTGGTGTGGGAAAATTAGCAATAGTCTTGGAGACAGAGAAGCTGAGGACAGCACCCTAGATGAGGATGTTACAGCCAAGGGCAGAAGGCCATTGATGACGCAGCCAAGGGCTTGTTTCAGGGAGTTAACATTGGCCTTCTGATAACAGCCCTTATCAGATTGCTGTGCAAACACAGCAGTGCTTTATTTGGCTGGTAAACCTGGCTCAACACCTGCCCATGGTTAGAGTGGTATTATCCATGTTTATTGAGTGCTACCTAATAAAGCTGCCTGTTACCCTGGGCTTCAGGTTCCTTGTGGGATCAGGATGGAGAGACTTTAAATGAAACTGCTTTCCCCTGCATTTTGAAGCGGAAAAATTTCTCCATGCATCCCTCATTCATGTGGACCTGCCTCAGGTCCTAGACATAAAACAGGAATCTTTCCATTAATTTCAGTAAGATTTGGATCACCCCTTAAGTGACTCAGCTGACAAAATTTGAAGTAGAAAAGAAGACTGTAGTCCCTACCATTGTGCTGGTTGAAGACAGAGGGGAGCAAAGGTGGAAGCCAAATGGAGAAGAACCAGAGAAGACAAGGAGAGCCTTTGATGTTGGATCAACCTGGACCTGCTTGGGCACAAAATTATCTTACCTGTGTTTGAGTTGAGCTGAAATTTCCCATGGTCATTGCCATTCACAATTTCATACTTGATCTCTGTGTTTTCTGCATTGTCCCTTGTCAAGGCTGACAAGTTGAGGACCTCTGTACCCACAGCCACGTCTTCTTTTACCATGGCCACGTATTCAGGGGCCAGGAAAACAGGCAGGTATTCATTCAGATCCACAACAGAGACGGTGACAGTGCCAAGAGCAGAGAGGGGCTCTGGGGTGCCCCGGTCGGTGGCACAGACTGTCAGCTCAAAGGCTGAGTGCTGTGAATCCTTCAGAGGCTTTTCCAGACGGATCACCCCTGTGGTTTCCTCAATTGAAAAGTGTCCATTGGCAGAGTCAGACAGAGAGTAGACCACCTCAGCGTTGAGACCTGGAAGGGTAGACAGGCTGCAATAATTCACGGGTAGGAATGCTGCTGGTTTTAGTTATTTATAGTCCATTAGGACTGTGTGCACTTAATGACCTTCAATTCCCAGGAAAAATGGAGGCTGTATGAGCATCATATGAACACCAAGTGTGCCCTGTCCATCTACAGGTTCAGACATCCAGCCACTCTCACCATTACACATCAGTATCACATCTGTATTAACTGGTGCTTCCCATTTTTATTCTCCTTCATATCTGCTTCCAAGAAGATAAATATGATCCTGCTTCTCTGTCATCATAAATGCAGTCTCTGCTGGAGAGATTTACTGAAAGCTCCTTTCTTAGGAGCCTTACCTATGTTTCTGAGAACCTCCATGTCTTCAGAAGGACCTCTCCATCCATATTATTTACCCCACCCAGATGTAAAACTCCTTTTTTTCCTTATTACGTTCATTTTCAGTCACCATTTTTGATAAAGTTTCTGTCCTGTTTGCATCCCAGACAAACTTTGTCCCATTTTTTGCTGTGTATCACAATTACAGTTACTGAGCATGTTCTCAAAGTCTGTCTTGGCATGTTTTTACAGATACTGCACTTCTGACAGGGTTACAAAAATGCTGATGCCAGCCTGCTAGTCAAGGGCATGCCAGCAATGAGATCCAGGCACATCTTCGGCCAAGATTCAATCATCTGTGCCCATTGCTGTAGCCCTTCCCTAGGTTTCAAAGGTTTCTATTCAGGATGAAAGATGAACTCTACCAACAAGTAAATCCCATTGTGACTCACCTTCATCGAGGTCCCTGGCAGCAACCACGGCGATGGGTGTCTTTGTTGTGGTGTTATCAAAAACGGCCACGGCGCAGTGACTGGGGAAGAATCTTGGTGCATTGTCATTTGTGTCCTCTACAATCAGGGTTATATCTGCCTGGCAGGAACGGCCCCCGCCATCGGTCGCTTTCGCAACGAGATGGTACGTGGGTTTCTGCTCGCGGTCCAGAGGTGCAGATGTGGTCAGCTCCCCTGTGGGAAAGAACAGGAGGTGGTCTTGTCTCCAGCAATTGCAGCCGCAGTCTGCAAGACCTCAGGGAGGTTCAGCTGCCTTCCTGGATGAACCGTGGGAGACAACAGACCAGGTCTGGACAGCTATAGTAATTCAGCTAATAGTGGTGGTGTGTCCACACCATATTGCTCAGGGCTGTTCTCGGATCACTGCCAGCCAGTGCCCTGGCAAGGCTTGGCTTGGGGAGTCCTGTGAGTTCAGCTGAACTTCACACAAGGGATACCATCACGGGAATAAAAAATTACTCATAAATAAATAGTACTTCTAAATACACCTTTATGAACCTCATGACATTGAGCTTTCTGCAATGTAGTGAACTCCAAGTGATCTCTAGAATGACCATCAAATATGTTTGGATAAATACACTACACAAGACCCAGTAAGAGCTTTTCAGAGATTTTAACTTGACCCTTTGGGTCCTTGAGACCTGGCTGTTAGCAATAGCGTCTGCCCTTCATTTTAACAACACTAATGACAACACTTGTAACACAAACTAGCAGGAAGATTGAGAGCTCAGTCTCCTCTCTACTGTGTTGCAATAAACCTGCCTGTTTGCCATTCCCTCCTACCTTGGGAGAGCTGGAATGAACAGTCCTTATGTTTGCTCAAGAGGAGATAAGTGTTGAGCCATGCTGGGAGCTTGGATTTCCTGGTAGTGGGTGAGGAAGAGGATAAAGGCATCCCATTGCCCTGTTCTCACCTGTGTGTGGTCCCAGCCGGAACTCCTCCGCGCCGGGGCCGTGGAGGCTGTATGTTATCTGGGCATTGCTGCCAATGTCGGGGTCACTCGCTGATATTTTCAAAATGAAAAGACCAGGCCCAGCATCTTCAGAGACTCTCCCAGTGTAGAGTATCTGACAAGGACAGAAGGTGTCATTGGCATCTGAGCCATCTCCAAAATACCTTCATCCCATATGGGGAGGAACAGACTAGGAGAAGTGTCAAAGAGAAGGATAAACCATTATATAAAACCGCTGTACTTTATAGGGAACACAATGTGCCTCTCATTGCTGGCTGCCGGGGTGTGGATTGGGATCAGGGAGCTCATTTCACACAAGCCTTCAAGTCTCCTTTGGGAAGCAGCTACCTCTGTTCTTTCTCACCATGGCTAACGTCCACACCACCGATCAGCTCTCTACAGCAACAAACCTCCTGATGGGAATCTCTCAGCACAGCAGGATATAAAACTTGGTAATTTACATGCCCCTACCCAGGAGGCTTCCTGGCATTGTTTATCTCCAAAAATTATCCTTCATAACGCTTAGACTCTCACTCACTGCTGGCAAACACGCTTGGAGGCTAGATTTAATGTGTTTGCTTGACATGCAGCTTAATTAAAATTGCTAAGCATAATCAAAGCAACAGGATCGTGTGAGAAGAATTACAACAAGCCAAACCCTTTAACACGCTCTGTCTGTTCTTTCTTGCTTGCTATTGTGTTCTCTCCTTCCCAGGCTCTCCCTTCATGCCCCTGATGTCTTACCTGGCCACACTCAGGGCTGTTGTCATTGATATCCAGAACAAAAACTTCCACTTCAGTGGTAGCCTGGAATTTCCCATCAGAGGCCATAACCTTGAGAAGATATTTCTCTGTATCTTCTCTGTCCAGAGGCTTCTTGGATGAAATTGTCCATTTGCCCTCAATTTCATTAACTGTGAACTGTCCCAGTACGTCTCCTTCTAGAAGGGGGCAGGAGGCAAGAAAAAAAAGTCATTTACTGCATGCTGAAAAACATAAGTAGTAAGGAAAGGGAATATAAACCTGTCCACTGTTGTTCTTTTAGGAGGCTTGAAGGACTTTGATTATCTTAGAAGTCTTTTCCAACCTGTATGATTCAATGATTCTCTGACTTGCACTGGTGATGCAGAGAGGGCACTGGTGGTGTATCCAGCAGGTGAGGAGCATTTGGTCTACCTCGCTGCACAGTTGGGAGATGCCCTGCCTGTTTCAGTTATTTCCCATCTGCATATTACACGGGAAGCAGGAAGCAACTCCTGATTGCAGAAAAGTCTCAGCAATGTTCTGGAGATGTGCATATTCATTGCCTCAAAACCACATTGTCTCACCTTCCCAAAGCCTGTCAGTCTTTCTCAGTGCATGTTCCTAAAGGGATCTGAGAGTTTCAAATACCCTGCAGATACTGGTTGGATCTTATTGTTAAGGCACCACGTATAGTTGTACTTCCTCTTAACCTATAGAGGTATTTAATAGAGAGCTGCACGTTCTGGAGCTACTTTTTGATTCTGTAAGAGCCAAATGATGAGAGACAGGTAAATCCAGACCAGGCAGGCTCTCTAGTCCATCAGATTCATGCTGCTCCTGCTGCTGTTACACAGATTAGATTTTAAATGGGCTGGATGCTGCCTCTGGAGAATCCTTCTCTTTTCTTCTGCTGACCCTACACCACAGGGCAGAGAAGGGAGCACGTTAGGCAATGGGAGTCAGTGAAGAGAGCTGGCTGTGGGGCTTGTTTGTGTTACACTCTGAAGGGCCTCGCACAGCAAGGTACATTAAATTCACTCAGTCCCATTTGCACTGCAGTGATGAGGCTGTGGATCTGGAGGTACAATGAGACCTCTGCTAGCCCTTCTTCTCATGCCAAGAAACACCAGCCCATCCCCAGATTTTGTTTCTGTGTGTTTGAAACCAGCGTGAACAGGGGGAAGCTGGGCTCTGTGTTCACCTCCTCCTCTCTTTTGCTGCAGTTGCATTTACATGCTTATGGGTAGAGTTTGACCCGTGCTTGTAAGTGCATAGCAGAGAGAGCATAAGGTGCTCACTACTAACATAAGTGTGCATCCTCTCAGGTTTAAAGTAGTTGGAAGTTATTGCTACCTTTAAGATGGCAGAAAGGTGAATACATAAATGGATTCAATCTTTCCTCCCAAAGGCTTGCAAATACCTAGGCATGCCATAAACCAACTGAAAGTACCAGCATTCCTTCCCTGTTTTGGATGGTTACAATAATAGATAACAGGCTGCAGCATGATCCAGCTAAATGTTTTGACCCTGAAGGGTCCTCATTTGAGTTTGAACAAACATTTTAACTTGAAGTATCTGCCCAAGGTCTCAGAAAGTGTCTTTAGGGTCAAAAAATACCATAAAATCAAGCTTCTACTTGTGCAGATGCACATAAAATGTTCCAGTGTAACTTTTTTGTTATTTTACAGCAGTGGTTAATTTTAGTTGGCACAAGTGATATTTCAGGAATGCAAGAGTAATTTTTAGCATTTCTTGTTAGCCAAAACTTTTCCTAAGATTGACATGACAGAGTCAAATATTCCTCAGTGCAGAGGCTAACTGCAACCTTGTTTGTTAAGTCAGACTCAAGTGGCTTCCTAGGAAACACATTTAATACCAGAAAGTTATACACATCCTATGTGTGTGTGTATATATATATATATATATATATATATACATATATATATAGTTATTAAAAAATACAGGCAGGTTACAGGCATATGTGTGACCTATAAACTGACTGCATCGTTGGCAGGAGAAAAAGCTGGGTCAAAGAACTTAAATACAGGTCACAGTATCTATGTGAGAAAAATCTTCCCTCCTCTTATACCACTTCTTCTATCCTTCTAATAGGTGTTACAAGTACACTGTATTAATTATTCCTCTGTTAGGAAAGTGTAAATAAATATCTCTACAGTACTATGTAATTACTTATATGTATTTTATTTACTTATTTATTCCCAAATAAATAGGACGATCCAGTGGTGAGATAGTTATTATAATGAAAACTCCACCCACTCCAGTTAGTTACTCGAGAGTTTTATATTCCCCAGATTCTTTTAATTGAAGAGTCCAGCTCATGACAGAGCTTGGGCTTCACTTCCTGCCTCTGACAGGACTGTCAGTACAACACCATTTCTGTATTAATATTCTGCATGCCAAGGTATTATATCCTCACTTTGAGATGATACCCTCTTCTTGCTCACTGAGGATTTAAAGTCAAGGAAAACTCACCGGTTATGTAGCATGTGACACGCCGGTTCTGCTCAGAGATGTCAGCGTCAATGGTGCTCAGTGTGACCACAACCTGCCCTGGCTCTGCGTTCTCAATCACCGACCCCTTATAGAAATCTGAGGTGAACTGTGGAGCATTATCATTTTCATCGGAGACAGTGACCTCCACCAGGGTTTGGGAAGAGAGCTGAACTTTCCTGCCGTGGTCAGTGGCCACCACATAAAAGCGATAGATCTCCTGATCTTCGCAGTCCAGCTCTTTTAGTGTGGTGATCCACCCACTCTCACCATCAATGGTGAAGAGTCCACGAAGGTTGCCAGATTCTGCTTCCAGACTGTACGTCACCTGCCCATCGCTTCCCATGTCCTGGTCGTTAGCTGTCACTTGAATGACTGTGGTTCCTGAAGGCATGTTCTCCATGACAAAAGCTTTGTAGGGATCTGCCTCAAACACAGGTCTGTTGTCATTGACGTCCTGCACTTGGATGTTCACAGAGACCAGAGAGACCAGCTCAGTCTCCTGATGTGAGCAGTGAGCCATAACATCAACCTGGTACCACTTGGTGGTCTCATGATCCATGGGTTTTTTGATTTTCAAAGTCCCTGTCTGTTCATCCAGTGTGAACACCTCATCCTTGTTACTTTCTGTAGTGGTTCCCTTCACCAGGCTATATATAATAGGATCCTCTGCAAAAGCTTTGACTGACCCTATTTCTGATCCCTCTGGAAGATCCTCAGATGCAGAAAATGTATAAAGGGGCTCAGAAAATCTTGGCAATGTCACCTCCCTGGGGACAATCTGGAGATTCACTGGGACAAGAGAGTTCCAGTGAGGGGGTCTGCCATCTTCAGCTTTCACCTTGAAGTTGAAGGCTCTGTTTTCTAAACCAATAAGGCTCTCCTTGACCTTAACAACCCCAGTGGCAGCATTGATCTCCACAAGGTCTTCTGCCACATCTTCAATGGAGTCAACAGAGTAAATGACATCTGCATTTGCACCTTCATCAGCATCATAAGCCAGTACTTGGATGACAGGGGAACCTTTGCTTACATTGGACTGGATGGACAATGTGTATTCAGAGGCTTTGAACAGAGGTGGGTTGTCATTCTCATCTGTAAGGATTATTTTGACAGTGCAGAAGGCCACCTTCCCACCCCCATCTTTGGCCATGACTTTAATGGCAATGACTCTCTCTGTCGAATTCTCCCTGTCCAGTTTTTGCAGTGTAGCAATACAGCCTTTATTGTCTATGGAGAACTTCTCATGGGCGAGTTTATTTATGATGGTGTAGTCTATAGTGCCATATGGGCCACCGTCTGGGTCAATAGCCAGCAGCTCAATCACTTTGGTACCTATCTCAGCATTTTCTGCCAGTTCTGCCTCATACACGCTCTGCTGAAAAGAAGGGCTGTATTTGTTGGCATTTGTGGTGTTGATATACACAGGCACAGTGCTCTTGAAAACTCCATCTGAAGCAGAAACCCTGAGATTGTAGGATGGCTCCAAGTCCTTTTTGCAGCGGTTGAACATGGATATTATTCCAGAAGTGCTGTTGATAGCAAAATGCCTATTGTCATTGCCCGAGAGTATCACATACTCCAATCGGGTGGTGTCTCCACTGTCAGGGTCCAGGGCCTGGACTTTGATCACAATGTGCCCACATGTAGCCATTTCACTGACCTTGGCTTCATACTGAAGCTGGCTGAACTCAGGGGGATTGTCATTGATGTCTGTCACATCTACGATTACCAGGGCATCGCTACTAAGTGGAGGCATCCCGTGATCTGCAGCTCTTACTTTCACACGGAACTGTTGATTTGTTTCATAGTCAAGTGCTTGAGCTGTTGTTATTTGCCCTGTGCTGGCATCAACATGAAAGAACTTGGTAGCATCTGAACCATCATCCACGATCTGATAGGAGACCACTTTGTTTCTGCCAGAATCCTTATCAGAGGCGAAGAGCTGGACAACAGGGGTCTGTGCTGGCAAACTCTCTGAGACAGACGCTGTGTAGACGACCTCAGAAAATACGGGGGGATTGTCATTAATGTCCTCTACCTCCACCTCTACTCTGGCTTCTGAGAAGGATCCCAGTGCTGTGTCTGTGGCTCTAACAGTGAAGGTGTGTTTTGTCTCTAGCTCATAGTCCAGCTGGCCTGTGACAGTAAGGACACCAGTTTTGAAGTCGGTGTTGAAGAGTTTCAGGGAGTCTTCTTCCACAATGTTGTAGATGAGGCGCAAGCCTTCAGGGCTGCGAGCCTGTATGTGGAGGATAGATGTGTATGGGGGGATGTTTTCTGGCACCTTCACTCGGTAGTACAGACTTTGGAACAGGGGGTTGGATTTGTTCCTCACGCTGATCACAACCTCCTCTTCAGCGTGGAGGGGAGGCTCTCCTTTGTCCTTAGCAATGACTCGGAGGTTGTATTTATTTAAAGCCTGATAATCAAGAGGCTTCTTAAGGGAGATGTCTCCTAGGTAAGGGTCAATCCAGAAGTATTTGTAGTCCTCTGCAAATGAGTAGGTAACAACTCCATTATTCCCTATGTCTTTGTCTGTTGCTGACACCCGAAAAAGTACATCACCTGGCTCTGTGCCATCCTGCACGGAGGTGTAATACGGAACATTCTCAAACTGTGGTGGGTTGTCATTGATATCCTCTACATAAACCTTGACTGTGGCTTGGGAAACTCTTGGTGGTTTCCTATTGTCCTTCACTTCCACAGCTACCTCGTGCATGTCTTGCATTTCACGGTCAAATTTCACACCCTTGGTCTGAAGTACTCCAGAGGCCTGGATCATCTTGAATCTTTCCCTTCCATTCAAAAGTGAATAGGAAAGGGGTTCATTTAGCTGATATCCCTTGACCCCAAGAATGGTTAGAGTCTTCTCATCTGTAGAATTTTCCATCACAGTTGCTGTATACACATCTTGATCAAATTTCAAGCCAGTACCTTGTGCCTGAGTTAAGTTTAGCTTAACCAGAGCAGTACTCTTATACAAGCCATCACCAGCTCTGACCATGAGCTCACGATAGTTCCTCAGGCCAGTAGCATTAAGAATGGAGATGAGACCTGTGACAGGATGAATATAGAAAGTATTATCAAGGTTTCCTTCCACAATGCTGTAGGTCACCTCCGAATCTGCATCTTTTGCCTGCACTGACAAAAGCTCCATCCCTGGGTGGGCAGGTAGCAAGACAGAAAGATCATAACTGTCTTTGAAAAAGACTGGAGGTGAATCATTCACATCTTTAACATGGATTGTGACCTTAGCAGGCTTGGAGGCAAATAAGCTGGGACTTCCACTGTCATGCACATGTACACTGAAGTGGAAAACTGGGGTGAGTTCATAGTCTATATCAGCACGACTGGTCAGTGTCCCTGTGCTGGGATCTACTGTGAAATATTTCAGTGCCTCTGGTTCCAAAATCTCATAGACCAGCAGAGCATTGGAGTCTTGATCAGCATCTGTTGCATAGGTCACGAGGGGAGCATTGCTCTCATCCAGAACCATGCTTTGTGATGGAGCATTCTCCATGATCCAGCCAATGAAGGAAGGCTTAACGAAGATGGGCGCATTGTCATTCTCATCTATGACATAGATAAGTACCATTGTGTCCATAAAAGCTCCAGCCATATTGGTGCCACGGACTTTCAACTGGTAAAAAGAAACCTGCTCAAAATCTAAGCTCTTCTGAGTGGAAATAAGGCCTGACTGGTAGTTCATGGAGAACACTCCATCTCCATTCCCATCTTTTATTTCATAGCTGACTGGTGACAAGCTTGTGGCTGAAACCTGGATCAGAGGAGTGCCAATACCAGTGGATTCACTGATCTCTGTGATGTATTCGGTCTCTGGAAATTTTGGAGGAGTTCGATCAGAGGGTCTAATACGAACATGTACTGTAGCAGAATCTTTAAGCTGAGGGAACCCCTGATCTTCTGCTTTTACAATAAGAGTAAATCGGTCCTGCCTGGATGGGTCCAGTTTCTGGGCAACAGTAATAATTCCAGAATATGGGTCGATGCTAAAGGAGCTTTCCCCATTACCTGCAAGAAGAGAAGTTACAAAGTGAAGAATGCAGACACTGTATTTGCTTTGGTTTTCTGAACCTCTTTTCCACAGATTCTCCTTATTTCAGACCTAGTTAACATCTGTCTCTTTCACTGGGAAAATAATTCATTTCTAAATAATTTTAATTATAAGAACAATGAACCCATTGAAATCTATGAGCTAACTTTTGAATCAATCAAAATGTAAATTGGAGATAAATACCCTTCTAATTTAAGCATATTTAGTGGTGGCAGAGCATGTGCTTGAAGCTTTTGCCTCGTGTGCAGAACATGGTAACACAGAGAGTACTAGCTCCTTCAAGCCCTGTCATGCTTGTAATTACCAATACTTCAGGAGCAATTAAATTCCTCAGTCCTTGATCTAAATTGCAGTGAGAAAGATGGAGCAAAGGATGGCTTGTCTCCTGCAAAGAATTTACTGGCTAAATAGGCAGTGTGGTACAGACACTAATATTTCAGTTTTAACCTTCAGAGTGAATGATAAAATACTTGCCCACTGAACTTGTATGACCCAAACCCATGACCAGCCAAATGCTGAGAGGGTGCTTACCATTCCATGAAGATGTATTTCTTGGTAGAAATGGTGGAACTGGTGATGACTGTTGTGGGAATTGGAGTACTTTTGCCTAACAACTGAATGGGGATCCCTCCCTCAATTCCCATGGACAAGAGGGGCAGATTTTAGGTTTTTCTAACTCATCCAGTCACATTTTTTTTAGACCAGTGACTCTTAAGCTGTCTTCTTAAGAAAGGAGGCTAATATTCCACAGCGTGGAGATTACCTGCTTACTCTAGATTTTCTTTGAAGAGGAAGAAAACCACATTTAGAACTGTGCAGCCATTAACTGTTCTTTGTAACATCTAGAGAAAGCTGGTTGGTTAGAGCACAGAAATACAGGCATGATCAAAACCTAGCCTGTCTTGTTGCACAGCTCTCACCTGCCTGAAGGGAGTAGTGAATTTCAGCATTAGCCCCTTGGTCCTGATCGAGGGCTCTGACTTGTATAAGCTCTGTGCCCACCACTGCAGAGTCCAGCACTTCTGCTTCATAGTGGATGCTGCTGAACTGCGGAGGGTGGAGGTTGCAGCTCTCCACATGGATGATGACCCGAACAAAGTTCCGCTTGATGGGGACCTCCTGGTCTCGTACCTGGATGGCAGAGGAAGAGCAGGTACAGTCACACTTGGGGAGGAGGCAGCCTTGCCTGCACCAGCTTCCAAGCAACTCATGAGGCCTCCTACAGGTGGGTGTTTTGCAGTGGTACCAACCCCTTGGGTGGGAATCAGCCTGTAAGTTTCAGCACCAAAGCCCAGCCTTGAACTTGAAACCAAATATTAACAATTATTCACTGTGTTTTCTTTTGTAAGAATTCAGTGGCCCTCCAATGAAATTAGCCAGTGGTTAGAGGAAAGCAGGGTGTTACCTAGATTTAGCCATATAGTAAAGGTTAACACCCTGTTTTCCTCTTCCTTATTGCTGTAGACAAACACTCCCTCAAAGACTAGAACAAGTTTTATTTTCTCCAGTGACCCATATTTCCCAGCCAAGCTGGTGGCCTCATCAGGGTTTGGTTAGGACTCACCATCACTGTGAGGGTGTGCTGAGGCATGGGTTGGGAACTGAAGCCTTCTGCTGTTGTGAGGACTCCGCTGCTTGGATCCAACTGGAAAAGTCTTGTGCTTTTCGGGTCCACGCTGCCATGGATGGTGTAGATGAGCCCCTTTCCTTTGTCCTTGTCTGTTGCACCAACTCGAAGGATTTCTCTCCCTGAAGGAGTATCTTCAGGAATCCTCACCTCATAATGGCTCTCCAGGAACTGGGGACGGTGCTGGTTGATGTCAATCACATGGATAAAAGCCTGTGGGGGAGACAGCACAGTGAGAACAGCAGAGACACGGGAGCAGCCTGACTTATGCAGCCATGTAAAATCTCAGCTACCAGTCCCTCTTGGGCACAGTCATGCTTTGAGTCCTGTAACCATCACAGCTTTCCAACTTTTGGAGCTTTGCCATCCAGGGTGACTGGGAGCCCTTTTGTCCTTCTCCCCCAAGGAACTCCTGCTGTGCCTTCCCTTCATGTTTTCCAGTTTGCTTCCTCTCATTTCTTTTTATATCTCTGATCTGGCAAGCCATTCAGACTGAACGTGCCTGCACTTGGCACATGGGGAAACTGTCACAGCTTGCCATGAAGAGCAGCAGTGGCTCAGCCACAGTGCCAGCTTTGCTGGCTGCTGCCTCCACAGCAACCCCCATTAATTACACACCAGAAAGATGACAGAAGGGGGATGTTTGGTAAAAGAGAGGGCTGGCCTACCTCAAGAGCAGCATGTGTGTGGAGAAGCAGAATTTGTGTTCTCCATTTCTTAGCCAAATCCTCCCCTGTGCAGTCAGCAGCACCCCCCTGTGAATGGCTGCCTGAATCCTGCCTGCAAAGTCACAGGTTTCTTCTGTTTGGTCTCCTACCATGGCGGTCCCGACTCCCTGCTGAGGTGCTCCCTGCATCTTTGGAAGTCCCAACCAAGTGTAATAATTTGCTTCCTGTAGCAAACCTGAGCATGCCATTGGGGTTTTGCACGAGCAGGTTTCTTGACATCTGCTAGTGGCCTTGAGTGCCAAAATAAACGTAGGGATGAGATGCAAGGTGGCAGGGAATGCACAGCAGGCAAGGTGGGGCTTTGTTTGTTTATTTGGAGCAATACTTGAAGATAGTTGAGATAAGTGGCCATCCCTTAGCATTGTATTTCACAGGAATGACAGTGTTCCTCACTCATCATCCCCTGCAGTGAATTTCCCACGATAAGCGTCACTGACAGGTGACTCACATTCTAGGTCTTCCTGTGCAGTGAGGGCTGGAATTTTGGCTGCTTCTTATGTGTGGATAGAAAGGTTGGTGGAAGATCAAACCCTGAACACCCCTCCTCAGGGCAGGTAAAAATGGGCAAATCTCATCATTTTAACTGGAGATCAGGCACATGCCTGAGAGCAAAGTGCCTCATTTCACCAGCACTTACCTTATATGTGGCAACTCAGAGCACACAGCATCTCTGCAGCTGCCCCTCTCACTGCCTGGGGCTGACCTCACCCCTTGCAGATGTACCTGTGATGTCTTTACCTTGGCTTGTAATTCCCAGGAACACCCCTTGATACAGGACAATGGACCCAAGCCTGACCTAACTGCACACACATTTCCCTTATGTCTTAACATGTTGTCGCAGATGTGCTGCACTTCAGCCTGAGCAGCTGAGAGCAAGTTGAGGTCTGAGTGTGTGAATGCCACTCCAGCTTGGCTGGTGGTGTAGATGTGTCCTTGTGTGCCGGCTGTGAGCAACAAGAGGGACCCAGGCTCTCCTAGACCAGTTGTGTTTCCAAGAACATAAAAACAATCTTAGCTTGGTAATAGGAAAAACTTGGGTCACTGTGGAAAGTCAGATCACAGTGTAAGCAGACTCTTGTGCCTGGCACCTGATGCAGAGCTCATCAGACTCAGAAGAAATGTTCCCTTTGGCATATACTCCCTCTTGATGGGGTGTCTACTAAAGAAAAGAAACATTACCTGGGTTTTAATCGTACTGGATCCATCAGTGACTTCTACTGTTAGGTTATAACTTGACTTCTTCCTTGCATCAAGTGGTCTTGCAATGACCATGCTGCCTGTACTTTTTTCAATGTCAAAATCCATGTCATCATCACCACCTGGGATGGGGGAGAGAAGAGAAAGGGAAACAGGAGGTCAGTTACAGTCACCTTTCTGTCTGGAGCAAGCTGCAGGTGCTGGCAGCCTCTGCAGGGGAGGGGATTCCAGGAGCTGCCTGGAGACTTAAAGAACATCCCCTCCAGACATCATACATGAATCACACAAGGTGCTCATGCCCAGCCACAGATTTGTGGATGCCAGGCAATATGCCCTGAATGGGGCTGTGCAGGCACTCACTCTCACTGTACCTCTTTGGCCATGGTTCAGCTGGGGACAGTGCCATAGATGAGTTTTCTCCCAAATCTAGAAACTCAATACAACATGTGATAGATGAAGACAGGGAGGACAAGGAGAAGCTGGACAAAGAGGTAGTCACAGATGGTGACAAAGGAGTAGAAACGGAAGGTGAGGGGAATCAGAAAAAATGAGTAGAGAAGTGGAAAGGATGCACTTAGGCATATGATGTCCTGGCTAGATTGGCAACAGGCACGCCTGAGCATTGATTTATCTGCACAAGGTCTCCAGCTATGAAGCATCACTGTCTTAGCATGGATCAGGAACCTGCAGGGCAGAAGTGTGCTCTTGCTGGCTCCCAATTCAAGGTCACACTGTGGGCATGTCAGTGATGGTCTTCATTGCCACAGTCAGGAGCCTGTGAGCTCCCTGAAGAAGCCCAATACTGGAACAGTTGGGGAGGCAGACGGTGCTTCCAGGGTGAGCAGAGCCTGGTGCCTCCAACCCAGATGGCTTTGTAGTGCTGGGGACTGCAGGCCTGAGCAGCTCAGCAGCAGAAGGCTGTCCCTCACCCTACTGCTGTTCAGCCCTGGCATGGCAGATCCTTTCTCATGCTTCACTTACTGGTGGCCTGTTAGGTCTGTATGGCACATGAAACATTGCTGTGCTCTTCTGAGATATGGAGAGGCTGGAAGTTTCCTGCAATTTATCCTGGGTCTTTCCCTTTCCTGGCTACTGGATGCTCTGGATTCTGCTTTGTTCTCTTACCAGCTGGTAAAATCTTTGCTGGTTGTTAAATTACATACCTTCCCTTGTTGGAGGAATGCAGTGGTCACCAACCATCTGGACCCCTGCTTTCCTACTGGGAAGGAGACAGAAAGAAGCAGAGACAGAGGAAGAGACCCATGGATGTTCTTCCCTGAGAAAAGAGAGAATAACTCCCTGTGCACAGTGCCCAGTGGAAAGAAATAGCCCAGGAAGGGAAAGAGATGAAGAAAGGTGCTGCTTTGTCAGAGTTTTGCAGATCATCAACCCCAGTGACAGAGTGTTTGTGGACTAGGAAAGTGAGATTTTGAATGAGGTGCTGAGGCTTTCTGGACCTCTGCATCACCTGCTTGGTTGCCACATACCACGATGCTTTCCTTTCCTAGCAAGGAAAATTAAATCCTGTCCTTTCCCACCAGTACAGAAACCAAGAGAGCCTTGAGCAGCACTTGGTGCACTAAGAACTGGCACAGATGAGGTCCAGCTATGCTCCAGCACTCAGCAGGGAAACGATGGGAGAACATTCAGAGGCATATACCGTTAATTCTGCAAACCCAAGCAGACACTACTAATGCCACACAAACTATGATATTGTCGGCTCCCTGTAGCACTGTATCTCTTGTTGCTTAATTGTATTTATACACCATTATCCCTGCCCTAACACAGTAACGAGAAAAACTCTTCACTCGCCCAATTAAGGCTTTGTCTGACGAGGGCAGGCCCTGCAGGCAGTGCCAGGGACAGGCAGTGCAAGGCAGATTGGGGCACCACTTCAAAACACCAAATTACATGAGCACAATTGGCCCTCATTGGTAGGACCAGTTCTGATCACATGCTGCCAGGCGAGTCCCCTGGGGTGACAGCCCACATCCCCTCTGCCATTGTGTGTCTTATAGGAGGCCCTAGAGCTTCCCATTTCATATCTAAGTCATCCCTGGGGTGTGGTGAGGTGGAAGGGAGAGCACCACCAGTTAGGGCAGTCTAGGTCTTTCAAGAATTCTTCCTTCTCTGTTTCCTGCTCAAGACTCAACAGAGAGGAAGAGATAGGGGTTGTCAGCAACACCCAGCCAGACACCTGGATCCTTGCAGGCAGTTTTAGCAAAACCAACAGTGTCACTTGATTCCCAGGAGGAGCTGGGACTGGCATGCCCTGCCTGTCATGTGACATCAGAGAACACCTCAAACACTGGCAAGTTCCAGAATGTCATTAAAAAAGTGTGTTAAGTAATTGCACTTGGCACCAGAGCCCTTGGACAGGCAGCTTTGTCTATAGCTGTTTAAGCATTTTGGTGCCTGTGAGAAAGCTTTCCCTATAGTTCACTTACACCTAAAGCAAACAACTTCATTAGCTCAGGCATGCGAGTGCTGAAAGCCAAGGGAGCTGGGGCAAATGCTCCCAGACACCTCTGCCCTGCTCTAACTTCTGTGTCTCACCTGTGATATTAAACCACACTTGGCTGGGGCCCATTTCAATGCTGATCACTCCCACCATATGGTTTACAGGATCTGTCTCCATCACAGCAAAGTTAAAATGGGGTTCATCAAAAGCCAGTGGCTCTGAGGAAGGGCTGGGCCGGGCGACCCAGCTGATGTGAAGTCTCACGTGGGATGATAGTGGTGGGCTGCCACCGTCTGTCGCCTTGACCTGCCAGGAAATGCACATGCAGTCAGAGAGAAGGCTGGATTAGCCCATGGAAGCCCCACAGGAAGCTTCTTCTCCCACCCACCAAGAGTTTCAGGTCTGAGTGTGCCCAAAATCCCAAAAAACAATTCCTGAGCCAGAGGTCTGTGCTCTGGATGTTTCTAAGGCAGAGCCATGCAACCCAAATTCCTCTTGACCATCAAGTAAATCCACCAAGCTCTATCCACAGCAGTGACCTGGATCACAAGCCTTGTTGCAAGGACCCACACATTGTGGGAGAACTTTAACCCTATACCCAAGCCCCATATCCTGATCAGACTGCCAAACAGAGGCAAGATGAAACCCAAAGACTGTTCAGGTTTGGGTCCACATCTATATGGGATTATGGATTCATCTCTGAGAGTGGGTTGGACAGTTAATTTTAAATTTATTGACCATTTTTAATAGCATCCTAGATTCTGCATTTCCTATCATTCCTCCCCAGTTTCTCTCCCTGTAACCCATTTGCCTCATTCAAGCTCTCCTCCAGCTGCTGCTCTCTCTCTCTTTTGTTCTTTTATATTTTACGTTTCTGCACCCTTTTCTCTCTTTCCCTCTCCACCCATCTCTTCCCATCAGCTCTCTCTGTTTCCCTCTCCTCTCACCGTGAGTATGTTGTATTCGGAGGCAGGAAAAGCTTTCCTGGAGAAGACCGTGCCGGTTGTGGGGTTGATGGTGAATATCCCTTCCTCCTCCTCCTCGATGGTGTAGGTGATCTGGCTGTTCTGGCCCTGGTCACGGTCCGAAGCGATCAGCCTGTAGACTGGCAGTGGTGTCTCTGAGGCCTCTCTCTCAGGGAGCTGCACCATGAAGAGCTTGTGGGGGAAACTGGGAGGACTGTCGTTGGCATCCAGGACTTGTATCACGACCCTGCTGGTGGACTTCAGGGCTGGATCTCCATTGTCAGAAACAGCCACCTGTCAGCATGCAAAGGGAGCAGGTGAGAGAGCTCTTTGATGTGACCTAGGAAATGAGCAGCCAGCCTTCATCCCAATGGACAATGACTCAGCTAGGGGTTTTGTGTGGATTTGCATTTGTACCCCAACATTTTCAGAGGCATTGCTCCTCTCTGCAGGGTAAAACCTGGTGGCTGTAGCTGTGCAGGGCTGGTCCATGCACAGGGAGGTAAGTTTGCAGGGCTCCTGCTTGCAGCTGCTCCGGGCAGTGGGTCAGGCTGGTCATTAGGGATCACAAAGCTGAAAACATTCGTATTGCCGTGGCTTGGCAAGTTATCACCCATCCTCACTCTGCCGTGCCTGTGCACGCTCCCAGCATGTTGTATTGAGGAGAAAAATGTATTATCCTCCATCACCCTGATAGACTGAAACACCTCCAGATTCTTCTAATGGGAATACACATAGCTTGGAGCAGCTGAGGATGGGGGTTGGCAACCAAAGCTACCCAGCAATGTCTGACACGATATGATAAATGAGGGTGGATTTCTTTGGCTTGCTCTTTCCCCCATAACTTATTACCCATCCTGCTACAGGACAATTCCAGTCCTCTTCCTGCATTCCCACAGCTTCCAGAATAGCACTTTTGCTCCAGTCTCCAGCAAGAAAATAATAAACCCCGCAGTACTGCCGCAGCTGTCTCTTAGGGCAGCACACACCATTTAATTAAGTTTCCCAGCAGTTGGGAGCTGATGGGATGAGATTCCTTCTCTGTGCTCCAACTTGCAAGAAAAGCTCTTTGAGGACTTAATACACTTGTACATAAATAAAGCTAATTACAATCATCATTACCCACCTCTAGGATATGTTCAGCCTTGTATTCTCGATCCAGCTGCCGTGAAGTTGTAGAAATCAGACCTGCCAAGAAAGAAACCCTTTGAGCTCCAAGACTCAGCATGCAACAAAAGCCAGGGCTGATGAGATCCCTGAGTGCCCAAAATCAGCCTGCCCACCTGTCCTGTTTCAGGTTCCCTTTGTGATCAGAGGAGAAAGATGGATATCCCCAGAGGTTAAGCTACCCCCTTGCAGCATGAATCCCTTTGTGGAGGTGTTGCTCTTGCTCTCTGATCACAGAGAACATGGAGGAGGGGGAACACCTACCAGATGCCTGCATCAGTTGAGGGTTGGCAAGGCATTAGGTGAGAAAGGCTGCAGGACCATGAAAACAAAACTTTTCTTATGCCTCTAAGTAAGAAACATTCTGCATGTGCTGGCACAAGTCTGGTATCTTAACAAGTCTCGACTCCTATTTTCCCTGTGCTGAACCTTGCTCTTTGTAATTTACAGTGTTTTGACAAAAGTTTGTCTTCTGCCTTGGGAAATACCCTCTAATTCCACCACTAGAATAAATGTGTTCAGGCTAAAAATAAGGTACACAGTCAATAATAATGTTCATATATTACCTAAGCCTTGCTGAGAGACAGGATGAATCCTCTAACAATTGCAATATTTGAGGGATTTCTGAAAAATACACAGTAGTTTAACCACAGGGAATAGGATGGATGAAGGAGGGAGGAATTGTGGCTATAAGAAACTAGAGCTGAAACAAAATCATCACAATTGACTGTTTTTGGCTTGTCAATGACTAAGCTAAATAGATGCAAGTGGAAAGGATGGAGTTGAGGCTTCTGTTTCCATGTGTAGTTTGATAATAGTCCTTACAGAGCGCCTTGACTCTTTACCTTTTGGGGAAAGCAGCTCTAGACCACTTTCACAACCACTTTACCAAGGATGGAAACTGTGTATGTAATGTATGACTTTCTGACAGTCATCAAGTCTGACACCTGTGAGCGTTTCTGTCCATTCTAAGCATCTCCTGCTCCCAGCAGCATCTCTTATCACAAAGGGAAGTTCTTCCTCGCACAAATGACAGGCAGGGTGAATATTTGTGACCACTGCAGGCAGTGACACAGGCTCATGCTACCCTGGGAAATGGTTTGCAGTGTGCATGTGCTGTGGTGTGAGCACACGCACTTGTGTGTCCTGAAAGACTTGCAAATCCAAGTCACTTGAACCCATCTCAACTCCCATTTCTGGTCCAAAGCCAGAGAGTTTTAATTCAAAGTATTGTTTTCAGCTGTACCATACCTTGGTGTATTCTGTCTGAGCACAATAGGCAGGAGAAAATTTCAAATGGTTGCAGGAAACACCAGGCAGCTGAAGGAGGGAGCAAGGAGCAGCTGCTTGGAACAAGATTGTTGTTCACCGTTTCCACTTGTTCTCTGGGATTATTCACATTTGGCACCAGCTACTGCACTAAACATTTATTTGATGCCTTTACAATCATAAATCAACACTCCTTAATGTGTTATGACAAGACAGTTTGAAAAACTCTGCTTGCATGTCATAGGGTTTTTTCTTCTCTCTAATCATCCTTTTCACATCTCAGCAGGTAAAGAGGACTCAACAGTGGTCTGAGAGCCCAATCACTGAGGAGTTTTTGTACCTCTCCCGGGTTTGTGGGAGGCTATAGGGCTCCACTAGCAGCAAAACTCATGGAAATGGGGGCCTGAGGAAGGAATTGCAGCAGCAGTTCACCGGGATCTCTGATGCTTCTGTCCTCACTGCCAATAGGTTGACTGGCATGGGGGAGCAAAGCCTAAAACTTCAGCTACCTCAAGGGGATGCTTCATAATTTTGGCCTAAGAAGCCCACAAGACACACAGATATTGGCAATGGAGTTGCCTGACACCTGTGTGCACACAGGGGATATTTCTAGTCTATCAGATTGCAAAATCCAGTTGCAGCAGACTGACACCTTGTTTGTACTGGATTACTGCATGCCAGCTGATGGAGGGGAATTTAACCAAGCTAAAGTGACTATTTGAATTTGCCTGGCCACACCCTGAAATTCTTTCATGACCTAATGAAAAAATAGAAAGAAAACAGGATCGTAGCAGAGCTTTCTAGAGCTGAAGAAGGAGGACTGTAGTGAAGGCAGATGAACTGGAATTTAATGACTCTCCTGAATGCCTGTACCACTGAAGATGCTCAGATCTCCCAGGGAGTAAGAGCTGACTCTGCTCTCTATCACACGCTTGTGCCATATCCCAGCTGGAAGTCTCAGCAGACAGAATTTTTTGGTTTAGCTTCACATCTGCTGAGCCACAAGTCAAAGGGCTGGCTTCTCCTCCTGACCTTAGGCAAAGTCCCTCTGCCCCTTACCCTGTGCCCAACCGTGGCTCCTGCTTTACCCCTCTGGAGCCAGTCACCATTGTGCCTTGGGATCAGAAAGCTCTTGTGGTTAACAGTTAATCACTCTTAATTCCCATTTGGAGCCGTGGTACTGTGCAATGCCAAGATGCACAAACTGCCAGCAGTGTTCACACGGCCACTGAGACAGAGATTGGACACGGCTCTTGAGAGAAGCCTGCTGGAATTAATGATTACTTTTACTTGTTGCTACTCGGTTATACACCCTGTGAGGCCAGAGGGCTAAAATGGAAGTGGAAACTGTCATTAAAGGGGTAGAGCCATCAGCTTTTGTGGCCTGGGGAAACGGTTCCTTGGTTCTTTCTGCTGTCCCCTACAAGGACCTGGATAATGCACATTCAGTTTTAATGAGTGTTTTGCATGTGCACGTGTGTGAGTTATCAGTACCCTGCCCTGTTGGAAAAACCCAGCCAGCCTGTCCCAGGGGATTTGTGATGGAGTGGGTGTCCTATATTTGCGTTCTTGCATGAGGTCTTGAAGGTTTCTGTTCAGTCCTACAGAGACTGAACAAAACTGTCAAAGGTCTTAATTGCACTTGGCCAGTTACCCAAGCTCTGCATCCACATAAAGGACCAGAAACAGTCCCCTCTGTTGCCTGCATACAGGCAGGCACAAGCTCTGCTTCAGCAGCCTGTCTACACACAGCAATGGGAAAGGATTGTCTGCAGTTCTCCCGCTTGCTGCCTGGAAAGGGGAGAGAGGAAAGCTGGTCGTGTTGGAACAGGAGCAGTGAAATTACCAGCGCATTGTTGTCAGGGAACAAAAAATAATAATAATTTCTGCTGGCAAGAGCAGGGCTGGAGGTTGCTGGCCCCCTGCCCTTGCTGCAGGGGGGAAAATCTAAGATAGTTAAAATAGCCAGAATCAGGTTTGCAGGCATTGGGGCTTTCAGAGGAGCCTGAGAAGGGAAGAGGTTGTTCTGAAATCCTCATTCTCTTGTCTCACTCTTGCTTCCATTTCACCTTCTTTTCTTCTCCTAACACCTCCCCTCTTGTTCTGACCTGCTGTGCACTACTCCATGCTCAGAGTCTGTGGTATGCCTGTGGTATGCTGATCTAAGAAGCAGCAGTGCAACCACCCCTCAGACCTAAAGAACAGGATGTCCTTCCATGCAGAGAAATGTAAGGAACCACAGGCATCCTGGGGAAGCCCATGGACACTGACACAGCAGGAGAAACACAAGAAGAACAAGCACTAGATAAGAGCTGGAGACAAATAGTCCAAAGTAAAAGGATTCTCCAAACTGCCTTTCAGCAGAATTAATGGCTTCATCCTGACTCTTCCCGCTACAACCTTCCAGCTCCTCCCTGTCCTGTCTGGACTCGAACCCTCTTCACATCAGGGACTGCAAACCCTGCACAAAACAAGCTGAAAATCTTTTCAGCAAAATACCCCAAACCCTACTATCTGCCCATCTCTCTGTGTACTATCTATCTCTGTCTCCCACAAACACTGCTCCACACCAGCTGCCAGGCTGGGCTGGAGAGATTCCATTGCCGATGGCAGAAACCTTTCATCTCAGTGCACAGTTTTGTTCCCTCTTCTCCTTAGCCTTTCATTTATTTTCCCTCTTTTTCTCCACCCTCTTCAGGGAACTGAGAGCTGGAAGAGTTTAGAGCCCTTCTGTGGTAGTCTGGGGATGCTGGAAGAGCTGAGCCCTGCTAAGGGACAGTTACCACGGCCATTCCTGTCTCCCTGCAAGACCTCAGGAGAAGTCAAGGGTGTGGCATTGTGCCCTGAATAATTATCCAGAGCTATTCTGCAGGGTTATTCTGGGTGTAGACATGCCTGTTGCAGCAGTACACCAGGACCTTAATTCCTGTTAGTACACAGGATGAGAACAAGCCTCCTTCTCTGTCTGCCAAGGGGCTTCTACCAGGAGTGCCCTGACTCGAAGAGACCCAGACTGACCTCTGGCTCTCTTGTGCTCTGGCTTACTCAGTGTCAATGTGACTAATTTGTCCTTTAATGACAACGCGGGATGGGAGAAAAGGAGAGGTCTCAATCACAGTCTTCTGCCCATGGCAGGGGTTTGGAACTAAATGATCTTTGAGGTCCTTTCCAATCCAAACCCTTCTGTGATTCTATGTAGGAGCCTCCCTTCTGACCTGAATGCTGGAAGAACTCCTGACACACACAGGTTATCCTATTTTTTCCTCAAATTGTGTGGCTAAGAGTAGAAGAGACTGCTGTTTCCTCTTGAAACTTCAATGTTTATCATTCAATAAAATGACAGAAATTCAGGATCATCACAGACAAGCAGCTCTGCCTACTCAAACTCTTTTTAAATACAACCCTGCACTGATGTGGATGACCAGGCACTGAAAGACCAGCAGTTCATCTTCCACTGCTGCACTACCAGGCTGAGACCAAAGAATATAATTTTATTCTACTCAATGGAGCAAGTAGCCTGCCCTTGTCTGCAGAATGAAAATACCACTGGGTTTCCCATAAGCTGCCTACAACCCTGAAGGTAAAATAGGCTGTGATATTGTTTCTGGCAGTAGTAGCAGATGACTTCTCCTCAGATACTGTAAGCATGAGGATATAAACTGCTTGCTCAGTTATGTGAATATTCACAGGTTATTATTTGTTCTTTTGAGAGACATGCAAGTAAAACAATGGATAACTGAATCCTCAACAGGCTTGGAAGTAGTTCCTTAAACAACCTCCAAGCTCAGGGTTTAAAGAGACTTCTAGCAACTGTCCAAGAGATAAGATCAGCCCATGGGTTTCTTACAGAACTGACAAACTTACACTCTTCTCATGCAAATCGCCTGAGCCTAGAGAGAGATGAAGAGATAACTCATACCTGAGAGGGCTTTCTTTGTCTAAGATGGGAATTAAAGGTTTGGCTTAGACGTGAGGTGTCTCATTAGCAAACATTTGGATTTTGCCAGTGTCACTTATTTTGCTGTGGAACATGATAGCCATGGAGCGTGGCTTTGCAAGGCTGCACTCACACTGGGGTGGAAGCTTTGCCTGCAGCACAAAGAAGGCTGAATTTCCTGCAGGGTGCATGGGTGCAAGCTGGAGCTCAGCTGATGAGGGGAGCCAGCCCGGTGTCCTGACAGCTGTTCCTGGCTCACATCCCATCAAAAAGGCAGTGGTTTTACAAAACAGGGCTTCTGAAAACACCTCTCCATGGAACTCTGCATTGTGCAAGGTGTCCTGGGGCTGAGCTGTGCATAGTTGTTTGGATTATGTGTGAAAATTGGATGCAGAACAATGCCCTGATCTGGCTAAAAAGCTTCTGAGAGTGGAGACAGCTACAGCTGGGGGTAGCAGTGCTCACAGTTAGCTGACAACTCCAGGTGTATCTATATGGTGCCATGTAAAGATACCCTGTAAGTTTCTTGCAACAAAAGGATTTCAGTGTTTCAGAATAACAATTTCTTCCTTCCACACCCCTCCTAGCCAGCTGTGGAGCCCTGCCAGAGAGCCATTACACCACTGGTAACACACAACTGAGAGCCACTCTAGCCTTATTCAATACATCCAGCTCCTTTCTCATCTGAGAGGAGGCTTCTATCCCTCTGCAGTAGGTGCACTGCTTTTATCATCTGCAGGAGATCAAAGTCATGCAATTAATCCTCTCCCATACTCCGTGCCTTCCCTTCCCTCTTCTCCCAGGAGCTGATGGCGTGAAAGGCTAGGCACAGCTTTCCTTGCCAGACTGGCCCAATGTCAGCTCTGCTGGGATAGTTTGAGGAAGCTGTTTACACAAAACATCAGCGGGTTTTTGATGGCTCTGAAAGATCTGGTAAATAATCCTCAGATGAAAGATACGGTCTAGGAAGATGGCAGGAGAGGCTTACTACGCTTACTACATTAATAGTTCTAGAGAATGGGTGGAGCCTTTAAGTGCAGTGGGATTCGTTTTTGCTAATCCTGGCTAGGTCTGTCTCAGGAACACACAGTCACATCCAGAAGGGTGTTTCCTGGCTTAGGCTGTCCAACAGGGCAGTTGTTTATAAGGGGGAAGATTAAAAGCAACTGCTTGGTTCTGTTTAGGGCTTTGAAAGTAGCACATTTGTGTCATTCTAAGAGCCATCTGGATGCAAATAGTGGCCCTCAGGTGGAGAGTTTCAATCCTCAGACTCCCCACAGAGTGTATTTGGAAACTAGGACTTTTGCTGCAGGAGGAAGGTGTGACAAAGGCAGCTGTGTGAGCTGTTTATATTGAATATGTAACATCCTCTGGGCACTTGAAAACCTCAAAAACAGATTCTGAGTTGGGTCAGTCTTACCTGTAATGAGGTTAATGGTGAAAAGTCCTTGAGGATTTCCAGTTAGGATGTGAAAGGTCAGTTTTCCCTCTGAGCTGGAGTCTGGATCAAAGGCATCAAGCTGAAGGACTGACGTGTTTGGTGGGGAATTCTCCATCACAGAGGCATAGAAGACAGGTCTGGACATCTGAGGGGGGTTGTCATTGGTATCAGTGACTTCAATATAAATTTCAGTCACAGAAGAGAGGGGAACTGTTCCCAGGTCAAGAGCGAGCACTGTCAGCCAGTAGTGAGATGTTCCTTCTCGGTCGAGTGATCCTACGGTCCGTATGGTGCCTAGGAGAATGACAGAGAGTGATTGTGAGGGATTTAAGGAACTCAGACCACTTATGCCACCCTAATGCCACAGCGGTCTGAGTCTCTAGTCTGCTTCCTGGTCTTTGCTGCAGATACAAATTCTGGCACCAACCTTGTACACCTGTGAGACTGTGGAAGGTGAGGGCTTGCTTGTGCTGAGGGTGATTTTTGTTACACAAGTGAAAGGGAAGACTTCAGCCTTTTGGGGGAGGACAGACAATGATTTTCCACTATCTTAAGGAGACAAACCCTGCTTGCTCCTACCCAGATACAAGGATACTGTATCTCTGCACAAGCAAGAAAGACTTGAATGCATGGAACTGTGTAAATAGAATATAGAAATGTCCTATTGGGTCAAAAAGTCAGGCCAAGCAGAGTATGTAGTTTAAGCCTTTAAATTACTCTATTAAAAAACACTATTAAATTAAGATGTCATTACCTGTGTCCTTTTCAATGCGGAAGACAGACAGGCCAGTGCCTTCTCGAAGGAAATACTGAACCTCTCCATCTTTCCCCCTGTCGATATCCTTTGCTGTGACCATCATCACCGATGTGCCTTTAGGGCTGTTCTCCTGCACCCAGCCTTTGAAGACAAAGGAGGCAAAGCGTGGTGGGTGCAAGTTCTCGTTGACATCAATGATGTTCACTTCCAGGTGGCAGAGGGAAGAGCGAGAGAAGGGCTTCCCACCATCACTGACCTGCACGGTTAGATTGTAAGAGTCCACCTTCTCATAGTCCAGCTCCTTCTCCAAACGGAGTGCCCCGGTCAGCTTATCCACATGGAACATCATGTCCTCGTCATTAATGAGGCTGTACCTCACCTCACCCCCAGAACCAGCATCTGGGTCAAACGCCTCCAGAAACAGGAGAACGGTTCCCACGGGCAGGTCCTCCGGGACCATCACACTGTTGAGGGCTGGGAGGCACTGTGGGGTGTTGTCATTTACATCCTCCAGAGTCACAACCAAGTCTGTAATGGAGAATAGCTGGTAGCCTGTTTTGGGCTGGTCCCTTGCTTCTATTTTCAGCACATAGTAAGGCCACAATTCTCTATCCAGAGCACCTGTAACCGTCACTTCTCCAGTGACACTGTTAATGGCAAACTTGTCAGTGGGTGTTAGGAGAGAATATTTTATTCTCCCATTGTCATCTGTATCAGCATCTTCTGCTTTCAGTTGAGCTATTGTTGTCCCTGTTGCTACATGTTCTGGTATTGCCACCCAGTAGGCACCTTGTGGGAATTTAGGAGTGTTATCATTGGTATCCAACACATTAACAGCCAAGAGTTTCCAAGATGATTTTTGTGGTGTGCCAAGGTCATACACAGTAATGTTAAGAATGTAGAAGCTGGTTCTTTCATGATCCAGAGGAGAAAGGACTTGAAGGAGACCCAGTTCCAGATCAATGGCAAAGCAACTGTCATCATTTCCATCTGAGATGACATAGACCAGTTTTCCATTAAAACCAGTGTCAGGATCAATAGCTGAAAGGTCAGCAATAGTTGAGTTGATGGGAACAGTCTCTATGATATCAATAGATCGTGGAAAACTCTCATCAAACTTAGGAGCATTATGGTTTATAAGGTGCAAGTTCAGAGATGTTTCATCATCCTGCCCATGGCCTTGAGACTGAGACTCAATGGAGTGTATGATAGTTTCTGTCAGTTGTTTCAAGACTCCTGTTTCCTCACACTGCATTTTGACAGGGAGGCCTTGGCCGACCACAGTGATGTTTACAGATGTTGGCAAAGCATAATTCTCTCCATCTGTTGCAGTTATTTTCAAAGAGTAGAAAAGTGGCTGTTCAGAAGGAAGATCTCGCAGAGATATTCTAAGGGATATTACTCCAGAGATGGGATTCAGTTCAAAATGCTGTAACTCATTGCCAGACTTGATTTCGTATTTGATATGCTGCAGCTCATCACTGTCGATTGCAGAGACCGTGGCCACAGGATTCCCAACAGGAAAGTCCCGTGGGATGGTG
Organism: Margarornis squamiger; assembly: GCA_035222235.1. Taxonomy (NCBI): domain Eukaryota; kingdom Metazoa; phylum Chordata; class Aves; order Passeriformes; family Furnariidae; genus Margarornis; species Margarornis squamiger. The sequence continues at coordinate 11,880,187 of JAWWTY010000027.1, forward strand.
CCACTGCAGCTTGCCTTCTCAAACACAGGGGCGTTGTCATTGACATTGCTCAGCATGAGGGAGACGTACACCTCTGTCTCATGGCGGAAGGGTGAGCCCCAATCTGATGCCCACACTCGCAGGTGATACCACCTCTGCATCAACTCATAGTCCATTGACTTGGAGGTGGAAATGACACCAGAATAGGGGTCAATGACAAAGGGAACTGATTTCTGGTTGGCTATGCTGTAGGTGACAAAGCCATTGTCTCCTTCATCTTCATCTGTAGCCCGCACTGTTAAGACACTGGTACCAGGAGGAACATTTTCATCAAAGGCCCCACGGTACGAAGACTGAGTGAAACTTGGAGCGTGATTGTTGCAGTCAGTGATGTCAACGACAACAGTCGTGGATGTGTGACTGTTAATGGTTGTAACTTCAAGTTCAAAATGAGATTGCTCGTGGAAGTCCATTGCTCTGACTGTAGTTATCAGTCCAGTGTGAGGATTGATTTTAAAGCTTGTGCTGTCAGAAGTGGGTCTCAAAATGTATTTAAGATTTGGGAAGACTGGTGTGATCTTCACCATAACAACTTGGCTTCCAGCTGGGGAAAATTCACTAAGCTGGACCCGGTATACTTCTTTCTCAAACCTGGCAGAGACATACTTGGAGGGAGGTATGTGGACAACTCTCACAGGAGAGAACAGTGGTGGCTTGCTCTTGTCCTTGGCTTGCAGACTGAGGTTGAAACCAAAGGGGTAAAGTAGCCAGTTGATCTCTTTGTTTGACACAATGATGAACTCAGTGCTTCCAAAGTAGGATTTGATGGCTTTGAAATGTCTTCCTGGATCTCCATCCACAAAGTCAACTGAATCAATCCCTGCTTCTGAGTCACCACTTTCTACAGACAGAGTTGCATAGATAAAGTCTTCATCTGAGTCAGGCGATGTCACCTTCACTGAGGAGATAGAGGGGGGTTTCCTGGCAGATGGCTCCACTTGGATCGTGAGACTAGCCAAGTTCCCAAAGCCATTCCCTTCCATGATCTTTCTCATTCTGTCCACAGCCAAAACCTGCAAGTGATGCCTGCCTCGATGGGTGCTGTTCAGCCTGCCTGTGACCATAACTGCCCCCGTGGTGGGGTGGACAGTGAATAGGTTGGACTTGGTGTTCAGGGAGTAGTAGAACTCAGCGTTCTGGCCAGCATCAGCATCAGTGGCACTGAGCGTGCTGACCACTGTTTTCAGAGGAGTGTCTTCTCTGATGGACGCTTTGTAGGAGGGGGGTGAAAAGAGAGGTTTCAAGTCATTTCTGTCCAGAATGTGGATCAAGACTTTGGCCCAGGCTTCATAGGCAAAAGTGCTCTCTGTGGCCTTGATTATTAGCATATAACTGTCTTTGACCTCACGGTTTAAAAGTGCTGTGTTGCTGCTCCTGGTTCTTATTCTCAAGAAGCAGAAATCCCCAATCACGTGCTCCTCTGTTTTGAACAGACCAGTGTTGTCTCCAGAGGCTATTCTGTATCTGATGTCCCACTCAGGGTCTGTCTTGTAAATACCCATTTTGACGTAACTCTCCACGTAGGTCTTAGGGGCTGAATTCTCATAGATGGTGGCATTGTAGAAGAAGTGGGTGAAGTGCAGAGGGGAAGTGCTGCCCTTCTCACAGCTCGCCTTGTGGACCACACAGTGCATCAGGAAAACAGCAAAACTCAGGAAGTGCCTCCTGATAGTGACTTCCATGGTGTGGTGTCTCCTTGAGTCCTGCAGATGTCAAAGGAAGAACATTGGTAACGTTCATTATTGCCAGTGTGTTAGAGCAAAAGCCTCCATGGGCTCAGCCTCACCCCCCTGCTCTCTGTACCCTGATCTTTGTTGATGTGGTTGTTACCTCAGCTCTTCTCCCCCCTGTCCCAGTGAGAGACCTGTCCTCCCACATCCCCACGCTGGCTCAGATGCGTTCACTTTCTCTGCTTCAGTTTTTGCCCTTGTAGAGGGCAAAATGTGAAAAGCTATGCAAGATTCTCTGATGAGGCTGACTTCTTACTCTGCGAACAATCTCACCCTCCCTTCATTCTGCCTTCTCCCTACTCAAACAGCGTATTTAACTCTCCACCCCCAATCCAAAATCGCTCTTTGTTTCTCCATCTTAGCTCCTCCCTCCACACAAGTTCTTATAAAGCATTTTCAAGAGTCATACAAACTGATTTGATGTGTCTCCCCGTGGCTCACCTTCCTTTTTCTCTCCCTATGCTACAGGACCTGTTGTCCTTCCCCAGTAGTGATGCCCTGCTCTATTGTACAAATTCCTTCTGAATGGGCAGCTCCACAGTGTGGCCTTTTCAACACCTTTAGCTCAGTTTCTAGTCATGTCTCAGTTACCACAAAGCTCTTCTAATTCACAGGTCTGACCCTGTCACCTCCTCTGTGTTGGCTGAAAGAGCAGATTTCTAGCAAGACACTTTGACCATGTCACCCTCAGCCACGGAGTAATCTGCCTGGTTCCTCCCTTCTCATGGCAAAGCCCCAGGGTCAGGATTCCTGTGGAGGATCTGCCATCCATGACCACCCGCCATCAACTTCCTCCTCTAACAACTCCTGAGCATCTGCGGCTCCATGATTTATCTCTGTGAACGAGGTGTATCAAAGCAGGAAGCAGGGAGCACATATGTGATTAACAGGGATGTAACTTTATTAGTGAGCTTTGCGGAGCTTGTTAAAGGATCAAGGCCTGTTCTTTTCAAAAGCTAAGTGCCTGCTGCTGTGTGTGCACTTAGGGGTTGAAACCAGGGATAAGCTAAATATAGGTGCATATATTTCCCCTAGATATCCCTAGGAGATCTTTATCTAGAACTGTTTCTTCCTGTTTTAAATTTAAATTATATATCAAGTACCTGCCAGTCATTTGGCACATTCCTAATTTAAACAGGGAAGACTTGTTTTTCCAGACACTTTTACAAGACTCATCTCTTTAGGAGCCAGAACTAGTTCAATTTATAAGTCAAGTTGAATGTTAGGAACAAATTGTCAGAGTCCAACTAACAATATGTGTCATATTCCCTCACTGAGATGTCTAATTACCGATAAATACCAAGCTGTAGATTTCATGCTTCCTTCAAATCCTTTCCTCCTTGGTAAACAGATGCCAACCATCCAGAAATCTCCCTGCTGTGCTCATTCCTTTTTGAAACAAATGGTCTGAAGTTGAAGTGAAACTACCAGAACTTGTAGAGAAATCAACACAACTCGGTTTTGACAAAACTCAGACTAACTTTTCTTATATCATTTCACCTGTAGGAAATACAACATAGTCCCAAACACACAGCAAATAAAAGAAAATCTCGAAGGGCAGGGATAGATGACCCAGAAAGGCATGTGCTTCCTTCTGAGAAGTTGAAAACCATGTTCTTAAAAGCTCTGCTTGTTGCTTGTTACTTAACAGCGCTTCAGAGTTCTGCAGCGTGTAGGGACTTGCCTAGAGCTGCTCCCTTCCAACATTTTCAACTGCTGAACTTGGAAAGAAGATGCAGGCATGCTGCGTGCGCGCGTGTCTGCGAGGACTGTGGAGCAGGATAAGTCACATACAATTCAGCGTGGAGTAAAACAGCAGAATAAAACAGCAACAAAACCAGCGATATTCCATGAACAACAGACTTAATGAAGCTGATTGCTTTGTATCTGGGCTAATTGACTTTTTAATTGAATTGTACTGAAACGGCAATGTGAACTCATCTCTTATAAGACATCAGAGAACCCACAAAGAAGAGACGTTATGAACTCCATAACCACAAGAAAAGCTGGAGCTGAAGCACATGCCTTCTTGGGCACCAGCAATTCAATATGGGAGGATAACCTTGAGCAAGGAGTGGGTTTTCTGGCGTTTAACAAGATGCAAACTTTCTTCTGAATCTCTCCTGGAATGTACTTAAACTCACTCTTGCCCTGTATTTCCTAACACCTAAGAAGGGCTTCACTTATATCGCTGGTTTTCCCCCTCTGTGGGGTATTAGCAGGGTTTTACTCTTCTGTCCAGATAATTATTTTGCAAAACCTGTTGTGACCTCATATTTCTGAGAGCTTTGCTCTCAATTACAAGCTGAGCTGAAAGCAATCAATGGCTCCAGCAGTTATTATGAGGGATGGAGAGTGACTACACATCTGGGGCATGAGGCAGAAGCCTCATTTCCTCTGGAAATGATCTGAAACTTTGAAAGGCACAGTCAAAACTTAGTGAGAATTGTCTAGGAGGCATCACCATCAGCTTTTGAAGTCCAAGAGTTTCTTTTTGTATCAGGACCATGCTCAAAGCCTGAACAATAGCACAGAGAATCTGTCATGTCCCAACAGCAACTGCATGTGCTCTGAGACATGTTATTCCACCACCTTAACGCTCCATGTACATCTGCTTGAACCCTTTCTATACCAATCAATATCGCTGGGAAATCCTATCCCTGCTTGAGCAGTTCCACACAAGCCCATATTCGTCATCTGTTATTTCACCCCCCGGCAAAAGAATGAGATAGAGATGGTTGGAGTCACCAGTGTCCTTCAAGAGTTGACCTATTCCAGTTGAGAGTTCACAACCTCCCACCCTGGGCCTGGAAACCATCCCCTACTACTTCTGACCAGGAGTTTCTTCTTTAGGAGGCTACACTGGGAGGCAAGGATGCTCTGGAGGCCTTGTCTCAAAGGGCATGGTGAAGCTCAACAGAAACATGGGGAACAGTTCTCTGAACAGAGGGGTGAGCTGGTTAACTGCTGCTTTGGGTCAGCTCCAGGGAGAGCCCCTCTGGGACTGACCCCAGAAGGTGACAGTAATGGACTAGCAGAAATGAGGTGGGTTTCTATGACTGCTGATCTGTGGGTGGGAAAGCTATACATAGTGTCAGAACAGCATAAAATCAATTTAGAGCCCCCAAAATCACAGATGCAGATGGCTACCAAGGAGGAGCAGGGCATTCTTCCCATTTTTCTGAGCTGTGCTACCCCTGTTCTTGTGCTGACAATAATAAGTGCATGGCCCATGGGACCCATGGCAAGGGCCATACCCATTTCAGGGCTGCCAGATGAGCTGCAAGCATTTAATACTTAAACACTCTAACCCACCTCTGGTCTCTCATCTCATAGCATCAGTTGTTTCTACTCCTGAGAGCTCTCCACTTCTCTCTTTCATGGCTCCCCTGGGCACAGATGCCCTCCTGGAGCTTGTTGCACACAGGGAGGCAGATGTGTTGGAGAAAGATCATCGGTGGGATGGAGTGTGGAAAGTAAGGCACACTCCCGACTGAGGGAAATACCAGGGCATCATTATGTGGTGATTCAACCTCCTTTCCTAATCACCAGACGAGGATCAGAGAGCCTCGAGGGGCTTCGCCCTCAGCTCTGTAGATGCAAACTCCCCACAAAGCGAGTAAACAGTCAGTGTATCTCTAATCAGAGCTTAAGTGCGCGTCTAAATTTAACATCCAAATTGTGATCCTCTGTCAAAGACATGCCCAAATCTGTTGGTTTGAAATGAAGGAACAAACAGAGTGCTGAGATTCAAAGCATGTGCGTGGGGAGGCCATGGAGATGGGTGATTTGGGGGGATTGGTGCAGGACAAGGCTATTCAGACCAGCTGGGGCATGGCCAGGGGAGTCCTCTGGGGGGTCCTTCAAGGGGTCTCCTACAATGTGTGGGCTGCTCTGTTTGTTGGCCATATTGCAGAAAAGTGCTGCAGCCTGCCAGGAAGCAGGTGTGGTCCCAGCCCCACCTTTTGATTCCCTTCAAGAGAAGCATTTAAAAGCAATAAAAACCCAAAACACAAAACAAAGCGAGTACTGAGTGCACTGAGAGCAGCATTCCCCTCACGAGCTGTGGTGGGGGCTTGGCCCAAAGTTTTGAGATCAGAAGATTAAAGAAAAATCATTATTTTCATTGGAAAATAAGGACAACTATCCCTTATTACTCCTTTGCCAGCCTGTATACCAAGTTCTCTTTCTTCCTTTCTCTCTTGCTTTCTGCCCCCACTGCCCTCCATCTTCTCTCCTTTTTTTTTTTTTCACTACAAGAAAGTGTCTTTTCCCCAGGACAAGGATCGATCAAAACCATCCCCAAACACATCAGCTTCTTTGTTGGAAGATACAAGAACCTGGAGCTTGGGGAAAGGAGATCGGTTGTTCAAGTCGTTTGTGATAGGGAAGTTTAATGGGGAGTCTGAATTTCAATGGTCCTTGAGGAATAGAGATAGACAGCAAAGGGAGTAAATCCTGTAAGATGATGGGTACAAGGCTTTGGGAAAGTGAAAAAGAGATGAGACATTCTTCTCCTGGCTTGGGTGATAGCTGAACAGAAGGGGTTCAGCTACAGTTGGGGCAATATCCTCACACAGGCCTGCCAAATTGGATCAACCAGAAAGCCACCCCTGGGTTTTCAATTTTGGAAAGCCACAGAGTTAAATGCACACTTTGTTGAGCCATGTCTGTGAGACGCTTTGCTTCCCAGCACTGAAATAACCCTGCATAGTCCCTGCATGGGGACTGGGCTACTGGGTTAATGTTTGCCCTCTTCTCTGCCACATTGATGCTGGTGGGAATCAGATCCTTTTCCATTTGGTGAATTCCCTGATGGCCTCTCACAAACCCTGTGGGGTTTGAATTCCCCGTGGAGATGGGTATTTTTTGAACTGTTTTCTTAGACTTTGAAGAAACAAATAAACAAAACCAGCCCATCCTTGGAGATCCTGCTCCTGCGTTCGGGTGTGAAGCCTCTGCTTGGTTTTGCAGTGAAGCAGAAGAAATACATCCTGGAGGTACTACACAAAGCCAGAAAACTAATGAAAAGAGCCCCTGAAGTTATGGTGTTTCCTTCCTCAGTGTATCTCGGGGTTTTCCAGAGCCTGTGGATGGTTTTCTTAGGGCTGATGTTTGCAGAACTGCTTGCACCAGCCTGCTTGGGGGCTGTGTTAGTGTGGGTGCAGCTTTCTGCTGGACTTGCAGATTCCAACCAGGCACAGTTGGGTTGCTCCTTCCCCGTCTCGACTTTCCAATCTCTGAATGGCTTGGATAGACTTTTGGCAATTGTTTCCAGAGTGCTGGACAGCCTGGAGCAAGGCAACTGATCATACAGAATTTGGTGCACGTGCCTTTTACATCCAAGGTCTGCCCTTGCTTGGAGTGTCCTGTGAAAAGCTGCTCCTCTCACACAGCAAGCGGCCGTGGGCAGTGCCAGACCCTGTCACATTATGATTTTACAGTTCAGCTCCACTGCTGGGGTAAAGTGGCTGTGTGCTGATGAGGTGGGCTGTACCAAGAGCTTCTCAGCTGCAGAGCCATGGAAAGCCATGGGATTACCGAGTCTCATGTTGGTACGTGGAGCAGTGACTCTTCCTTGGACTGCTCAGCGTGGCAGGGGGTCACATACATCTCCTTGTATGAGCCAATCTAGCACCCTCTTTCTCTAGTCAGGCTCTATTGCTGCAGGAGTTGGTAAAAATGCTTCACTCTGAGACAGCACTGCCTTCCCTGGGCCTGGTCTGCTGTGGCCAGTGGACCTGAGGGGTCCTGCCAGGACCACCATTCAAGGGTTGACAGTCGGAGCAGGGTGAGATGCTGTTCCTTAAGTGGTGCAAGATATGGACTGGTTGAGCAGGAGAGGAGAAAGACAGATGGCCTTTCACATGGGAAGGGTGGCTGGCAAGGTTTTAGTTACTCTGAGGTTTTAGTCCAACTCTGCCTTCCACCATACAGTTGGATGCTTTTGCCACCTTTGTTACTGGACTGGATTTCCCAAGGTGGATGCTCAGATCCATTCTGGCTTTAAATGCCCCTTCCTCCATGACATCTTAATGTGGCCTCTGCCAGCCAACCAGCTCACTTCCCCTCAGACATCTCACCCATTACCCCATCCTTGGGGCTGGAGGAAGCCCTTGGGGCTTGCCCTAGTGCTCCACCTGCTCCCTTGTTTGACCCTTCACCAGAGTAAGCAGGTGCTATGTGTCTTTGCCTTCAAGCCATCCTCTGTCCATGAGTCAAGGCACCACCTTGTACATGAAGCCAAAGGCCTTCTCTTGCCACCTTTTCACCTGTGACTGGTGCTTCTGTCCACTGCTCTGTGAAGAACCAGGGAGGGCTGGATTTTGTCCTGCTGCCAACACCTCAGCACTGAGGCTTCTCTGTCATTGTTGTAAGCTTGTCTGCTACACACAGGAGAACCTGAACAGGCTTGAACTCTCTGTACAGTTGTAAGGGTCAGTGATCTGTATCTGCCTTGGCATTGCAACACCTTTCTGGAGCAAGAGTTAATTGAGCAGCTCCAGAGATGTGGAGCCCTCAGTGGGGGTCTGGGGGTGAGGGAACCTTGCTGCTGGTTCCCGTTTCAGGGAAAGTGTGACATCAGGGAGGGGGACTTGCTTGTGCCAAAGGCATCCTTTTGCATTATTCCTAATCCCCTTCCTCTGCTCTCTTCAGTTATGGATAAATCAGTTAAGGGGGTAAATCCTGCCTGTGATCCAGAAGCTGCCACCGCACAGGTAACCAGGGAGGTGTTGAGGGATGGACAAGGACAGCCAGGAGACACAGAGGAAACAGCAGATCCCACTGGCGGCTCTCATGGGAATGGGGGACTTGCTGCCTGGGACAAAAAATGCCCCGGGGCTGGGAAGGGGGCTTGGCAGGAGCTGCTCAGCAGGCAGGGTGTGAGGGGCCCTGGGGTTGGGCACCACAGTGCAACTGCCCAAACATGTTGGCACAAGAACCAGCTGGAGCGTGTCAGGCACTCACGTGAGCGTGCCCCAACTCTGCTGCTACTGTGCACTGCTCACCCCGTGATTCAGCTCCCACAGAGGTTGTTAGCACCAAGGACCACATACCTTGGTCACTGCAAACTAGCTGGCCCAGCAGGTGTCCCATGACCATCAGGATGTGAGATCCCTGAAGGGATCCTGGGCTTTTCCTTGATTGCTTTCTCCTGCCAAAACTCATACTGAGCCTTTCACACTTTCCTCATGCTTGGGATGCAAGTTATCTTGCACTGAAAATCATTCCCCTGCCTGCAGACTACTGAGGGAAGCTGGTTTGTGGGACCACATCATCAATCCTCCCTTTTAGATCCACTGGCCAGTTTCAACTGAATTTAACCAGATAGGTAAAGACTTGAAAGGAGTTAGGTTTGCAGAAGCTTGTGAAAAGCAGCAGGAGAGAGGAGAGAAATCCAAATTAGAACTCCCAGCTGGAAGAAAAGGCTCTAATGTGAGCCCAACCTGATTATTAGACATCAGAGAATCCACACAAGAGGGAGCGCCCCAGGCAACCAAGCTTCATGAATTCTGCTGCTCACAAAACAGCTGTTTACTTAGGTCCTGCAAAGCCTGTGAGATTCTTCTGAGGCCCCAACACACAACTCCCATCTGACCCACTGGAGCTGTGAATCCCAACTGGGCTCAGTTCACCCCAGTCCGGACAGAGAAGTGGCTCTGACCCTGAGCTGTCTGACCCTGCAAGTCCTCATCCTCACCTTAACTCAACCTGGATGTTTGCAATGAGGACACTGGCCTCATCACCTGAGTGCTGGTAGTCCTCTGATGCCCTTTCTGTGACTCCCCATGGGGACCATTCATGTTATCCTATGAGTGGCAAAATTTGTTGGGAAGGAGCCCAAGAGCTTCTTGGCATGAAGAGCTGTGCGAGGGACCTTGCACCCTGCTGGCTGCAGGTGAGGAGCCCCAGTGCTCATGGACTGCTCAGCTTCTGCCTGCCCTGCAGCACAGCCCTGGCCACTGTGCCTCCTCTCTCACCTTTTCTCTCCCACCAGGCAATTCTCATTCACTCACAGACCTGTCCCCACACTGAAACAAGGTATTTCTCACTCCCCTGCCCAGCACCCTGCTGGTCTTTACCTTCTGGTGCCCAAAGGTGAGCACGGAGAGCAGCTTTCCGCTCTGCCTGCAGTCACTCTCACTCTGTTGCCATCTGTCTGCCTTGCACTGCTCCTTCCCATCCCTTTCCTGTGTTTGGAGGCAGCATAAGGACACAGAACAGCGAATGAATGAGACAATCCTGCCTCGTAAAAGGATGGCTGGCCAGGATGCCAGTAGCTGTGCCACAAAAACTCCCTGCACCAGACATTTATTGAATGTGAAGATACCTGCAGGCTGATAGAAAACCTTCAGTTCTCAGACCTGCCTACAGCAGCCCACCTCCTGTGCTGTGTCCACAGTGCCATACAAGCTGATGCAAGGTCAGCCCCTGACCTGGGGAGCTCAGAGTCTCACCACAGAAAAGATTAACCCCTGACACAGGCATGTTTGCCCAGGCTGGTCTCATTGCCACAGTGTGTCCTTGTCAGATCTCATTATGCTCCCAGCACAAGTCAATGTCTCCTGCTCTGGACTCTCTGCTGGAAACACATCTCTGAAAGCTCCTGCCATTGCAGCACCACTGTGGAATCAGCAGCTGTGCATGGACACTGCTTAGAGCACCTATGATAACCAGATACAGGCTGGGCACACAATGTCCCTGTCAACCTGAGCCATATGGACTAACTATTCATGGCATAACCAGGCAGCCTGAGTCACAGCATCTATGCAAGGTACAACCTAGTCAGTCCAAAATAGTCCCACAATGTAAGAGCATCAAAATAGCCATGCTTGGCCATCTCTCTACATTGCCTCTCCCAAAATGGCCAGTTTTGATTTCTTAGTGGAGGAGCATAAGAAGCAAGGTGTGTGTAACCTGCTCCTCTTCCCCCTTTTCAGCATCAGGGCAAGTACGCTGTTTTTCTTGGGCTGTTGCATCTACCAACCTCCACTGGAGCTATCTATCCCAAATGGATCAAAATCTTTTTTGAAGCCAAATACACTTTTGGCCTCTGCAATATCCTGTGCAATTTGTTCCAGAATTTAATTATGCCCTCTGTATAGGAAAAAAAAAAACAAACTTCCTTTGGTTTGTTTCAACTCTGCTGCTTGTTCATTTCTGAGCTACAAACCTTCCTAGCAGCCCTCCCCTCCCTAGAGCTCCTACTTCCAAGAATTAGCAAAGAAAGTTTCTCTGCAAATAAACCAGTACCTGCCCCATTGCCAAGGAAAAAGCATGGTGAGAGGAAAAATTGCTTGCTCAGCAAATCAGCTTGTTAACAGGACAATGAAGCATCAGTGTTGCCAACTCAGTTTAGGAAAAATAAAAAGGACTGAGGGGTATTTGATCCTCTTATGTTTGTCCATAATACAGAAGGAAGCCCAGTACTACTCAAGGTGCAGCTGCACTCACACTCCATATGTGGCAAAAAAACAAAGCAAGGTGCACGGAGCAGGGAATGCCATTGCTGCAGCACGGAGGGAGCTGGAACAATCCTCTAGGACTTGCCTTGGAGCAGTTGGCAGGAGCGCAGGATGCAAAATGCATTAGTTTCTAACAGATGTTTGATTCCAGGTGTTATGCCTCCTTTGAACTCTCCCTTCGTACATGAATGATGCTTGTTTGTTTGGAGGGTTGGAAGATGCACCGGTTTGAGAACATTAGGATTTGAAATACACCCATGGTGTGAGCTGTAGCTAAGGGAAAGGCTCGGGAGGAGAGCAGATCCCGCTGTGCTCTCCCCTCTGCAGGCTGGGTGGTTGGGCTCACTTTTGGAACTTTATGGAGCACATGAGAACACAACAGGCAGATGGGGAGAAGCAAAGATATCGAACCCCACAGCTGAGACAGAGATCCTACTCAGACCCTCAGGAACCCCAAGCCCTTACCAGACAGGCAGATGTCCCTGAACTGTTCCCGATAAGGGGAGGTGTGCTATATATTAGGAGATGATAAGGGTACACAATACCAAGCCCGGTGACTTTACTGTCCCGAATACCGAGACAGCCCAGCCTTCCTCAGGAGCCCCACACAGACTGTTTGCTTTCCATCCCCAGGCTCTGATAACCTCCCGGGTCTGTCTAGCTGACAGCCTGGAGAACCATGGCAGCTCCCTATACATTCCCTACCCACTCTTTGCCCCTCCGAGTGCCACAACAAAGGAAGCAGAGGGTTCCGTGTCCCCCTGCCTGGATCCTGGGCAAAGTGGGAGCCTCTTGGCCACAGCCCTGCTTGCCCAGCAGACCCTGCCCAGCTCCAGCCACCACACAACCTGAGTTTCCACACATCCTAGAAAATCTCAGCCCTTCGCAGCCACAAATCCAAAGCAGCAACAGCATCTTTTAAGGGTTTTCCCCGAAGCAACCCCTGTCGTGTAACAGCTGATCTTTGCCCCTCCGGAGTGCTGTGCTCCACCGAGTCTGCCTTTAATTCCCCGGGAGGCTGATTAGCTGATAACTGCAGTTTGGAAGGGCGCTGCTAGCTCCAAGAGCCCAGATCTCCCTGCCTGTATTTTTGCCTCTTTTCTTAGTGCTGCACATGTACATAGGAAATAATTCCTGCACGCCCTGAACTGGGGCTGGGCTTGCTCTGGGATTTCATCTTACTTTGTCATAAGGCACCTGATAGCGAACAAAGGTGGAGAGATACAAACACACGTTTACACATGCACTCCCATGTGAAGCGGGGACGGTGGCTCTGGCTTCAGCTCCCCTGCTCTGCTGCCAGGCTTGGATGGGGATAAGGGCGGGCGAGGAGCTCTCACCTGGACATACTGGGAAGCAGGGCTAGGAAAGACCAGCACGGTGACTACACTCAGGGATCCCCAAGGCACAGACCACAGCTCGTGGTGACCGTGGAAGTGGCTTAATGGGGAATGTGGGGACACAGCTTGGAGCGGTACTGCCTCACCCCCGTAAAGTGAGGTTGTACTTGGCCAACAGCTGAGCCTACAGCCAGACGCCATCGCTGCTCCTGCCCCAGCTCATCCACTTACTCCAGCACAAGCTTGCTCCCTGCAGAAATCCTGCCCCGTCCAGACACCTGGAGTGCTCCTCTGTTCAGTCCCTCCACGCCTGTCTTGTTCTGAAGCGTCATTTTTGCCTTTGATACCTGGAGCCCACCTGTTTGCACTGGCTGCATGCTAAAGCTTCCCAGCTAAGACCAGATGCAAACTGTGCACACACGGATGAAGCTTTTCCTCACTCCTTCCACAACCCCATCATGCCAGAAGGGAGGAAGAGATGAAGGGCTCTCCCTCCCATCCCAAAGCTCTCTCTGTAGAATAAGGCTGTTTCCAGCAAAAGTTATGCACACGTAAAAGCAGTTTCATGACCAAATCTCTGCATCCTCCATGCCTTCCTCCATCCCTGCTGTACAGGCTGCTCCCTGAGTCATTTCAACTTCCCACACCGGCGAGCAGCGTGCCTTACCTGTTGCAACAGGAGAGAGACCTCTCCTGAAGTTTATTGCCTCTCTGTTCTCTGCGCTGAAAATCCTCTCCCGCAGCAGCACCTCGCTGGCTGCTGGGGGTCCATGGTGCTCGCAAACCAGAGGAGAGGGCTCCGACAAATTCTTGCAACAAGGGGTTTTGCTGGCTAAAACTCCCGCAGCACCGGCTGGGAGCAGCGAGGGAGAAAGTTACAGGGGGTGGAACTCGCTCGCTGTAGAACCAGCCCTTCCGTGACGGGCTGGAGGAGGAGGAACAGGAGAGGCATCGCCCGCTCCTTCGCTGGAGAAGTGAACTTGTGTGTGTATGTCAGAGCTGGGCAAAGACCCAAGCCTTAGAGCCAAATAATTGCAGAGGTTTTTACTGTTAGATTAGCTACTATTGCCGTGAAATCCAGGACCTCAACTGCAAGAGGGGAAGGGGGGGGGGGGGGGTTGGAATATGGCAGGTAAATCCCTCCAACACACCTGAAAACCCCCAAAGATTGTTTTTAACTAGCTGCCAGGTGGGTGTTGTAAGGAGGGATGGGGAGAAGGGGGTGGGGGAAACCTGAATCTGCCCTCAGAGCAGCTGCATGAGGAGAGGCACTTTGAAGGTGGTTGTTGTTGTTTGTGTTGGGGGAGCCCCCAGAAACCCCACCTGCCGCCAATAAGCCCCAGGGTGCTCAGTGCTGCACAGGCAGAGGATGAAAAGGTGGTCCCTGTCCTGAAAAGGCAGAGAAAAGAGAGGGAGGCAGTAAGCAGAGATGGCAGCACAGGGAGACCACACAATGTACAGGAGCTTTGGGGGATTTTTCTTGGTACAGAAAGAACATCCTGACTCTGGGGATGTTGTTCAGGGCTGGACCAAAGTGAAGGACTTGGACACTTCTGTAGGTGTTCCTGATGGGGGAACAGTCCTCTTTGTCCCAGCCTCCTTCCCCCTCCCTTCCTCCTTTCCATCCCCAACCCTGGTAAATACTTACACACCCCCTTTAGATTGCAGTGAGGTTTGAACAGATACAGGGGTAGGTCTCAGCGTGGGAAATCAATGTTCAGCTTTAGGTGAAGTTTCCCCCGCCTCTGGTGCGTTTTTGCAGAGGAAGTTACCAGAAAGCTTTCTGTTTGAAGAAAATGAGAACTAGTAAAGAATATGGAAACTGGACAATTTTAACTTTAAACTGTCTGAATAGATGTGCAGCTGCTCCTTGTGAGGCTCCATGCAGCAGACATTGATGACAGTGAGCACAGGAAACTGGTGGAGAAGAGAGACAGAGCATAAACATCCCATTTGAGGAGGAGTGGTTTGTGTAAACCTGCCCCTTACTAGTCACCAGCAAATCCCTCTGGCCACACATACAGCCTCAGCTGGAAACTAGATGCTGTCAAATTAAATCACACGACACCAATCTGTGGGAAAATCCATGTGATTTCATTGTGCAAACCTAAAAATATGTGAAGAAGTTGACCCACGATATATTGGACTGTCTAGGGTTGTTGTTGGAGGTGAGCAAGAGCAATATGGTAAATTCACCAGAAAATGAAGTTTTGATGGAATCAAAATTTGTCAGGAATTTAGATTAAATCTAGGGAAGAGTTTGTACCAGGAATGAGAGAGGAAATGTGCATGGCATGGTGAGATTGAATGATCTCCCCGGGGTCACCACAGACAGTGCTGGGTTGAGGACTCTGCTAGCTTTTGTGCTACAAATGTTCATGTTGGGTGCTCTGCTCACAGCATCCTAACTCCACTTGGAAAATTACTTTGATTTCAAGCACATCAAGGACAAGAAATAGTTTGAACTGAATAGGAAGAAGGCAAAAATCCAGCTGGATTTACATGTACATCTTGTCCATTTTTCCAGCTGATTTATTCAGGTGATTTGTAGGGGAACTTGTAGTAAAGTTTCGAGGAATATAAAAGCGGTAGTAGAAGTAACAGCACTTTGAAATTGCAAATTAGCTCCTCTTTAAGGTGTCTCATGAGATGAGGCCAGGTGATCAGTCAGTAATGGCAATGGGAGGCACATTTGGGAGGAATGAAAGGAAAAGTTCCTTCATGCAGCTGCGTGTCTTGCAGCCGTGGAAGGCGAGAAAATCAGGTATTGGTGGCTGGATTTCAGTGGGGCTGACGCAGAGCTCAGAACAATACTTGTATTATATTTAGACATACTGAGGTACAAGTGAGCAAACCTCTGGCTTCAGGGCATCAGCTGGTTGCTACAAGAACCAGCATTTCCCTGTGTTCGGAGCCTTTCGCAACTGGCCAGGTGCTTTGTTCCTTTTGCCTGCATCTGGAGCAGTGGGGAATCCTGGAGACACTGGACTTGGGGACTTGGTCTCATCCAGTGGAGCAACGTGTGAACCTACAGCTAATGCTGATCTCAGCAAGGCAAGAGAATACTATGCCACCTACAAGTCAGATCTCCTTTTTGCACCATCTCCTTGCTCTTCCAGGCAGTGACAGGGGCCCTCTTTCAGTCCCTTTTCTTTGCTGGGCTTTGCTGATGAAATGCTGGTGGCTCATAGAAGAACCATGTATCAGGCAGACCATGCAGAAATGCTGAGTGTAAGCTGAGGCTGGTTATTATCTGGTTCTCTTGTAGAATATGTACAAATACCCAGTGAGTGCAAAAGCTGCTGACAGCTTCACCTCATTGCTGGCAGATTGGTGGCACCCAGTGTTCCTTTACACAGTGGTGGCAGAGCATGGTATTAGTATTGTTGGCAGCAGAGTTCTTAGTTCTCAGAGAAAACTTTGCTCCCTGGCTATGGTGCAGCAAAACATCCTATTAGCCGAATAGGTATAATTAGTAAAACATTAGACATGTTTTTTGGGGAATTAGAAAAGGAGGACTTGATTGTCCAAAAGCCCACCTACTTTTTCAAATGTACCAGATGGTTTAATAATAAGAAATACTGCCTTTCCTAATTAAATCACAGCATTGAGGTGAGCAGCCATCTAGCTATGGAGAAGAGACTCCAAAATCCTTATAGTTAACTAGGACACTAAGATGGACTCTTGCCTTCCATACAAAGGCAGTTGTGGTCTCTTAGAGCCCATCTCGTTTGGTTACTCTCCCAATTATCCAGGAAGAAGCACAGGAGAACTTCTCCAGAGGTCCAGGGAAGCTCTTCGTTCTGTATCAGTGGTGAATGAGAGTCTGGGACTGGTGAAAACTTTCTGGCTCTGCCTCCTTAGCTCTCCTGCTCAACGTGAAGTCAGGCTGGGTTGGGAAAAAAGGTCTTGTGTTTATCTCAATGAGCAACTCCTGCTTCTGCAGAAAGGGGTGGGTTGTAGAATTACCTGTGGTTGCAAGCAGTGAGGATTGGCCTGGCTTGGGGAACTGTGCCAGGAGGAAAGCAAGAAGATGGAGCTGTGTATGATGCCTGACTTGCCTTGAGTTCTTCTTCACACCACTCAGTCAAACAAGCCAACAGAAGCTCCATAAGCTGGTGTCAACATTTCATGCCACCATGTCCCACTGCTGGCATCTCACACCGTAAGATGCAGTGGGACCTTTTCCAGAGTGCAGGAAATCTCAGAGCTCCATCACTTGGCTGGCAAGGGCACTCTTTTCTCCCTATTTCCTGGTTCCACCCAAGATCTCCATGTGATAAAGCCAAGATGTTCTGCTGTGAGTTACCTGCACATGGAGTTTTGCAGTGAGGCAGCATGTACAGGCTGGGGTAGGGAAATCACCATGAGCCTCTCTGGACCAACAAGAAACACTTACAGGGGCCTCCCTGCCAATGGCTGTACCTACTCACTGCCCTGGGGACCAGACCTGCCGGTCTCCTGAAGACATGCCTGCAGGTCCATCTTCCAGCTCATACTCCTAAACATGTGCCCTTCCTGGCCAACACTTGTAACTGGCCCCGCTGGAGTGTTGTCTTCATGGACCTGGAGGTCAGGCCAGTGCTGCTGAGATGTGGCACTGGATTGTTTCTCCAAACCCTCCTGCTCTCAGGAACAGACATGATGGTGTGGCCCCCTTGATTATCCCTCCTGAGGTTCTGGCACCCTTTGGGCAAGCTGGCCCAGCCAGGGACTGGAATAGTCCAGCTGTTGTGTTGAGGGTGGTCAGCCATTCTCCTGGTGGGCACTTCCTAAGCAATCCCAGTTTCCATTGCTCTCCCATGGTGCATGACTTGATACATCAGTCCACCTCCAAATCTACAGCAGATGTCCACTCAGGGGTGTGCTGGGATCTCTGAGTTACCTCACTTGGGGACAAACAACTTCGGTTTCCTCTTTGCAAAAGACAGAGCTGGTCTGTGTGTCTGGCCCTTCAGCCCCAGCATCTGCTGCACTTAGTGCTCTGTGGGTATGTTTGCACGGGAGCATGCAGGGACTTGCAAGGGAAGGGGCGATTATCTGCCTGGAACTGCGGCAGCGCTTTCCCCAACAAGCGTGAGCGTGTGCTGGGGGTGGGGAGGATCCAGGCCTGTGTAGGGATCAGCTCCCTGTGCTGTGTCTGTACTGCAGCCTCCTTGACCAGTGCTGACGATAGCCCTCCCTGAGCTGCTCCAAGGAGTCAGGATCATTCCCGTGGAGCTGCAAACCACCCTACAGCTCCAAGACAGGCAGAATCTGGGAATAGAGGCTGGTGCATTGTAAACTTGTCTTCTGGTCTGTCCTGCCTTCGGTGCAGGCTCCCTTTAGACATCTTTGTGAGGTTGAATGCTAGGTAGTCCCTGCCCTTAGTCCATGGACCTGATGCTGAGTCAACGCATGGCTAAGTGTGAAGGACACAAGGTTGTTGGCAGTGTTGGACTGGAATCCAAGTCTCTTTGGGCCCGTTGTGGGGTAATAATGACTGCTGTGGCATGCTCCCCTCGCTGGCTTCTCACCAAGGATGATGCGTGCTGATTCCTACAGGGCACTGCTGACAGATCCCTTGCCCCTTTAAAAGAGATGAAGTCATCTGCCTCCGAAGCCATCTGGCACCAGGACAGAGTCAGAAGCTCAGTGCAACAGAAGGCTGGGATGTCAGCCCATGGAGGGGATGTCATCGCTCTACAGGCAGATGGGACCCTGATGGGATGGGGTGAGATGCTGTGCAAGACCCCAGGAGAAGGTTTGGTGTTGCAGGGAAGCCAGTGAAGGCCTGCTGGCAGAGTCCTGGAGTGTGCCATGGGCCCACTTCCATTGTCTGTGCCGAGCAGAGCCCCACGGGGAGCGGGAGATGCTCATTGTCCTGGGAGGACAACGGGCTGTACCACAGCTCTCGTCATGGGATGAGCTAGCGAGTCAGCGTGTCTCCTCCTCCCCCTCGTCCGTCTGCGCAGAGCAGGCATTAGCTCATCCCAAGCCAATGGTCCTGCACCGTGTGCCGGATGGCTGATCTCATCGCTGGCTGGGCTGGCGGTGACTGAATCCGGAGTCGTGTGTGACTCTGTTCTCCACGGGGCGGCCGTCGTGGCAGCGTGGGGAGTGGAGCCACCACATCCCTGCGAGGCACGGGGAAATGATCTCAAGCAAAACTGCCCACCAGACTTGAGTGGGTGGTGGGGGAAGAGGCAAAGTCCTTGACAGTGTGCCAAGGGAACAGCCTCTCACTTCCAGGTCTGGCAGGAGGTTTCTCTCTCAGTTTCTGAGGTAGTATCACTGACCATTCCCAGGATGCCTCTTGTATCACAGACTTCTTAACCTCCTACCTTAATTAGTTAAGGAGCTGCTCCTCTTCACAAGACTTTGCTGGGTCATGCTGTCATCCACTAGGAATGTACCAGGCCACCATAAGTCTTTCTAAGGTTACTGCACTAGGCTCTCTTCTCCCCAACAAGCACTGCAAGGTGTGGTGGCTTCCAGGCAAAGAAGGGACCCTGTAAGTCCCTCCTCGTGACCCAGTTTCTCAGGAAGGAGCTGGGGCTGTGATGGGTGGATTAACACAGACATGGGTGTCCATCACCCTGGCTGCAAAACTGAACTTCAGCTTGTTGTTTGTGTAGAAGGAAGAGATGGAAGAGATGGTGGGGGTGGCAGTGAAGAATGGTGGAGGGGACAACATGGAAATAGGTTGGGTCTGTACTAGGACATGGGGAAAGAGGACAATGAGTTAGTTTATCTAAAGGGTAGAGCAGGGATGAGAGGTTAAATCACAACCCCAAAAGTTCAGGTATCTGTTCAGGGAGAATGAAGCATTCCCAGAAGATGACTGTCTCCCCTCACTGATGCCACACAACCAGCTTGAACTGGAGGTTTAACTTTTAGTCCAGTGCACTGGATGGTGTGTTGGGGATTGCACAGGCACTGGGAGATCCGGCATGGGCAGAGCAGGGTCTGCCTGTGCTCTTGCTTCACTCAGAGGTCTCTGGTTTGCCTGGCTTAAGCAGAAACCCTTTCAAAGTGTAATGGTTCAATGGTTAATTTTCAAGTGAGGAAATAACTTGTGTTTGTTCTGGTCTGGACTGAAAAGTCCTGGACCACAAACTCCTCTCCCTAGGAAAGACCCCTCCTCTACTGCTTTGTCTTTGGGGAAAAAAGTTCTGTTCTACTTCAGCCCAAATCCTTTGTACACTCTTCTCCTTTGCATTGCAGTCTGTAAATGTTTGTCTGTTAATCTGTTAACCCTCAGTCCCAGATTTCCCTGCTCCCCTTTCAGATCCTCGCTGTTTGCCACTTCTCCCTCGGCTTGGTGCTGAGACCCGATGCCCAGTCTTACCTGGCAGAGAAACCAGCCTAGAAGTTCCTTGCTCCAAGGGCATTATAAAGAGGCACCATTGTGCAACAGAGCCTTGTACCAGGAATACAATCCATGTGATGATTATCTCGATACCATCCTCACTGAACCGGGGGAGCCTGAGCCAAAAGAAAAATTTAGAGCTAAACAGCTTTTGTTTACAGGAAGCCAGAGCACAGTGTCTGGGCTTGTACCAGTATAGCAGGAGATGTTGCTATTGTCTCAGACTGCAAAATATTGATGGATGGTGTGTCCCTGAGATTTCCCAGGGATGTTGTAGGAGCAATTTCCCTAATTTCTGAAGCATTTTGTGCAGCAGCCCCAGGGGAAAAGTGTTTCCTTTGGCTGACTGGACAACTAAGCAAGGGTCATCAGCTTTATTGACTGTTATGTTTGGCCATGATCACCACAGGCTTTGCAACCTCTGCAGCATTCTGTGTATTGGGACAGAGAAAAGCAGGTCTCAGGCACATTGTAAAGGGCAGTGACCACCAAGGGACACAGTACCAGCAGCCCAAATCACTGTGAATTTGTACTACTGAACAAATCCACTGTCCAAACTCCCACTGATTTCTCACAGGGTACTAAAGGAGAGGAGACAAACTTCTCCCACAACAGTGAAGCTAATTTTAGGAGGTATTATTGGCTTCCTTTTGGATTTACAAAACCATGGTCCTACAGACAGAAATCTGGTGGACTGCCCTGCAGAAAGGAGTGAAGAGCCTCATCTCCAAGGCTTGTCCTGCTCTGGGACAAGGCAACAAACAACTGAGAGAGAAAACCAAAATGTCTGACTGCTCTCCAGATGTGAGGAAGGGCTTGCCCACATCTGGCAGGGAGTGTTTCACAATGGGAACAGCTTTCCTCAGCCCTCGGCACACAGCTGAGGGTGGCTGTTGCACCTAGAAACAGGATGGTCCAGTTCCTGTGGAGGCAGAAGATCTGTTTGGGCAGTTCAATGAGTCAGAGAACATTTACTGAGACCTTTTTGTGTCAGGAAGTGTGTTTTGATGAAAAAAGGAAGAAGTTAAAAATAAACTGGGAAAAAAAACCAAAAAAAGGTGAAAACAGAGAAATGCAGATTGCAGAGGCATTTCCCCAACCCAAACAGCAAATCCTAGTGCTGAGGGCATCCAGCCCAGATGGGACAGTCTGTTTGGGACGCACTGGTGACCCACTGCCTGTTTTAAGGTGAGCCACATTTGGTAACAGCCCATGGAGCTGTAGGTGAGGCTTTGCCCATCTTTGAAGCACTTTGTCCAAGCAGCCTGAGAAGTTTACCTTTGACTTGTGCTACTCTGATCTTTGTCAGTCCTGGGCTCCTTCCCACCATTTCTGGGATGGGGGGATAGGGCTGACAGTCTTCTTGGTACCAAACTTGTGATGAAAGCAGGAGTGGTAGGGCCCACGAGATGCTGATGTGGGCCCACAGCATCCCCCAGATGTCTGTCATCTCCCAGTGTGTGCACTCTCCCAGGGAGGCAGGGCATCTATTAACCTCATTGTCATTGCTGAGGAGACTGAGGCACTGAGATGTTCAGCCATACTTACAAATATTTTAAGCCAAACAGGGATTAGATGGGTGAGGGGGAACAGAGGAAGGGAGAAGGGGCCTGAGGACTTGGAGGTTTGGTGGGGCCAGAGGATACAGGCTACTAAAGGGCTGCCTTGTAATGTGAACCTGTCCAACCTCCTTTGGAGAGGCAAACCCTCTGTTTTGCCATGGCTGGTGAAAGTCCTTACAAGCATCCTGTCCAACAGATCCTTCCCCAGTGAGCTGGGCATGAGAACTCAGCTCAGCTGCTTGAGAGGAAGGCTGAATACATTGCTGGATAGCAAGTACAGCATTCCCTCTAAACACAGCATTCCTGGTGTGCCTTGAACTCATGAAAGATGTGCACAGTGAGGCCAAGCATGGGAAGGGGAAGGCAGCAGGCACCTCTTCTTTGCCTGTAACACCAGGCAACACCTGAGAGATGCCAGGGCTTTGCTCACGATGCTGACTCAGGCCCAGTGTGGTGGTGCTCTCTGAGTGATCCCCCAGAAAGGAGGTTTCTTGATTTTCTGCTATGGCTGGGCTCTCCACCATTGTCATTGGGTTGGGGCTTTAGCTTTGAAGCAGCTCTGAGTCTCCACCCTTCCCTCCTCCTGCTGATCAGTGCAGTTCAGGCATAGCATGAGCAAGAGGAAGGGGCAACCTTCATTAAAATAAATATGAGAGGCAGTCTGCCAGAAAGATAAACAGAAAAAGGGCTGGGCAAGAGGTGTGGAGAATCCCTAAAGCTGAGGGGCTTTGCATTAATTATCATATAAAGCATTTAAACGGCAAAAATACCCATCTCCATTTTCATGCGCGTTCACTTTAAAAAGAAATAAAAATCATCCTTAATTGCTCCACTTAATTCATTAAAGGATTAAGGCAAAGACTAAAGGAAAAAAGTGAAGCATGATGATGGGTGGTTCTGGCATCCTGTTCCAAACCATCCGTGAGTGTTTTGGAGGGAGCCAGGGCGCGAACGTGACTCCTCCACCCAGCGCTCCTGCTCCGTTCCCAGCAGAGTGGGTGAACCCTGGTGCCCAGGAGCTGGAGCAGCCCTGGCCAGTGGGACACATCCCATAATCCAGGAGTTTCTTTCTTTATTTCAATAACAGAGTTGAAATGCTGCACCAGTAGGCAATGTTGATTTTTGCAAAATGCCCTCTGGATTCATTTGCACTGAGCATTAAAAGTACACCTGGGAGAGTGGCTTATTTCTCATGCCCATCTTTATCTGAGTTCCCAAAGTTTAGAGGTCATGTTGGCGTGTGCCATGCTGATGTGGGTCTGCCTCCATCACCTTGAGGCAGGAACTGTGCTGGCAGAAACAGGGTATGGGGAAAAGGTGCAGGTGGGGCGTTTGCTGATAGACCTGATAAAGGGGAGGAGAGCAGCTGTCTGGAGGTTAAGGCTAAGATTAAGGTTAGGGTTAAGGTTAAGGTTAAGGTCAGGGTCAGGGTCAGGAGAGGAGATTGCCCATCACTTCTCTGAAAGCACTTTGATGTAACCAAAGCCAGGCTGGAGTGCTGGTTTCAGAACAGAAGAAGGATAAGGGTAAGTCCACGTCAGTGGGACTAGCTGTGTGGGGGATCTCACAGGGCAAAGAGAAATAGGAATGGAGCTCAGCAGCCAGAGCATGTTTGTGGACCTAGCTTTGAGCTTTTCCCTTCTCCTGGGGAGGGCTGGTGGCTAAACAGCTAAACAGAGGGACTGTGTTTAGGGGTGTATGTTTGCTGCTGTAGGGCCCCTGAAATCAGATCCCCCTCCCTGAGCAGTTTATTTGCTGATAAAGTGCAGGTTGCCTTCTGCCCTGATCCTAATGGCTCAGCAAAGGGTTTGGTTGCATGAGGAGGCCAGGACAGCATGCATTGCCTTCCCAAATCAAGCTCCTGCAGGGCCTGAGGTCACCGTTCCAACGCTGCCTCTTCCCAGCAGCCAGCATGCCCCGAGCCAAGATGGGCTGGGAAGGGGGAGTGAGGTATTGCAACCTGTTCCCTCCAGCAAGGACTGCAAACACATGGCTCCTGGGCACAGCAGGAGCTATTGGGATGGAAGCCAGAGTTTGGCCTGAAAGGGGAGCAGAGCATCTTCTGCTCTGGGCTGCCCTCAGATCAGTGTGCAACACCTGGAGCAGCTGGCTGGGGTCAGGCAAGGCTGAATGCCTGGGCAGGGCTCAGCCCCTCCGTGGAGCATCACGGGCTTGGCTGACCAGCCAGGCTTTTGCTCCCTTCTTCCCTTGATTATCCCTGTCCAATCTTATCACTGACCACAGGTGGTAGCAAAAAAGCCAGATTGGAGCTACAGATTTGTGTGTGTGTGTGTATGAGGGGAAAATGGCAAATCATCCATGAAACAATGTCCCTTTTCAGAGCCTTGGCTCCTGGCAGGAATAATCTGTCCTCCCTGGACAGCTCAGCCTGGCAGCAGCTCTCCCTAATCCTACCCAAGTCATGGCAAGTCTGTGGATTGCTCAGCTGTGGGGTGACACAAGATGCTTCTGCAGCCCATTCGGGAGGTCCTGGGGCTTGTTGTGGCTCTGGAGAAGGCTTGGAGGAAAGGGCAGGTGATGTGTTGGAATGGGCAGGCACATCTGTACAGGCACATGTGTACAGGCAGGCAGGGGCGCTTGAAGGGTTGGGTTGTGCTCTGCTCTTAGGACAGCCCTCACGGGGAATGCTGAGGGTTGATCCAGAGTGGGGATCAGGGTCCAACAAGGAATCAACCTCAATGGACATCATTTTTGGGTGGGAAGAGTACTGGCTGCTTGTTTATGGGTCACTCTTGGTACCCCAGAGCTGGAATCAAGGCAGAGACCCTGGTGTGCTGCAGCTGTGCTGGATGCCCTGGGATGCCCTGGACACAGCTGTTGTCTGCAAAAGGCTGCCCTCACCCACAGTGAAAAGTAAGGGCTGTTTAAAGATTCTCAGTGACTGAATAACTCTGTTTCCCCCAACGAGAGGAAGAGACAACATGATTGTGCTCTCTGGAGCTGTTTGCAATAGTGCTGCTCAGATTACCAGGGGGTGTGTGCACAGAGATTTAATTTCTGGAGTTTTCAGCAATGCATGTTCACTGGGGACTTCTTTTTGCAAGGGAATCTTGTGCTGTCTTGGATGTAATAGTCACTGTTTGAAATGCCCTCCTGGAGTTTTTCCCCTACCAACTTTTATCTGTCTCCGCCATCATAAATATCGTCTCATTTTATCTTTCAAATGGGCCCTGGAATGAAGGCTGTGGGCTGTCTTGTACCCCAGACTGGGGAATTCAGATTTTATTTGCAACATGCCAGGGAATTTTATTTTCCAGTAACGACTTGTGCTGTAATTGTGAACTTCCTCTTACAACAGAGATCCACCTCCCCACTTCCCTGATGAGTGCTTGCTTTGGAAAGAGAGGCTGGAGCACTGCTGGTGTTTTTCAGTGGATTTTCTACAGTCCCCTTGAAATTCTCAGAGTTGTAGCAAAGCTGGGGTAGGACAGGGATTTGGGCACCTTTTGGTGCATAACATATGCAGTGGGAGAGGCAGGAAGAGTCATTGCATCTGGACCTGCCCTGGAGGGAGGATGGAGGGAAGGAGAGTCCTGTCTTACCACTTTCACCTTCTCTTCCTGTTTTCCTCTTCCTTTGCTCTTCTCAGCATGCTTTGACCCACAGCCTGGCCCTGGGTCAGTTCCTGCTGATTGGAACCAAAGCCAAGCTCACACCTACAGATGGCAGGGAGGGCAGCACTGCCCTGTCACCTGCCCTGAACCTGCCCTGCCTGACTCGTGCCTCCCCGTGTCAGCTGCAATTAGGATGGAAGGAGTCTTTACTCAGCCTGCTCCTGCCAGACCCCAGGGAGGGAAAAGCTGGAGTTTAAAGGCAGCGAGATAGGGCTGGGGAGGGGATCAAAGGCACCCTGCCTGCCTACAGCAGCAGCTGGTGATGCAAAGCGTGGGGCTGTGCTCTCCAAGGTGATGCTCAGCCCTGCACGTGGGGCACATCTCACCCACCCAGCCTTGCTCAGTGCCACCCAACCACAGCCCTGGCTCCAGACCTGCTGCTTCCCAGCAGGGAAAGCTCCAGGCTATGCCAAGCACAGACATCCCTTTGCTACAAACTCCTTCTCCTACATCGGGGCCCACAGAGAGATAGCTGTGGTCCCTGGCAGTGGGGGGCTCTTTGGTCCCTCCTGGGGGGACACACAGCACCCTGGTGTGCTGCTTCCAGGGGCAGAGCGGCAGAAATTGCATTACCATTAAAATGCAGGTTGTGCTGCCTGGCAGGCGTGGAGCAGCCTCTGTTCCCACGGACTCATTTACCTGCTTGGAAGTGGAAAGTGTTCAGTACCTGGCGGGCTCTGCTGAACTAATTAATTTATTTAATAACGATTCTTAGCTGCTCTCCAGGCCTAGCTGCTTTGCATCCCAAAGGGTGATGATTTTTTATTTTTTTTTTTAATTCCCAATGGAGATGTGCCTGGTTCATTTCTATAGATAGATATTACTTTTTTTGTTCTCCATTTGAACAGCATATTGCACAACAGGACTCTGGCTCTGTAGCCCTGCTCTGACATGCTGTTTTCATATACATAAGTCTCATACACTGGCAGTGTCATACACTGCCACCACTCTGGGGACAGTGCTCTGGGCATGCTGTGGGCTATGCCCTCTGGGACAAAAAGTCCATGAACTATAGGAGCTGCAGCTTGAGCTAGTCATCCAGTGTAATTAACCTGAAATCTTTTGAGGTCTGTAGTCACTAGAGGGAGACAGGGGAGCCCCTCTGCTATCCTGGATGTGGGTGATTCATGGCACCCTGCTTCCCTTTCTCTGCAGCTCCCCGGGGGAATTCCAGCTGGGTCAGAGGGGTGCGGGAGGATGCCTGGCCAGCTTTCCATCATGCCTTGTCACCTCAGCATTGATGCTACCAGCCAACACTTCCCCTTGAAAGTAGGGACCGGGCTGTGCCCTGGACTAGGGACACACATTTCCTAGCAGGAATTAGGAAAGCCTTGTTACCTTACCGGGAACCTCTGCCCACTTTCCCGCTGCCCCTGGCAAAGCTGCTGGGACAATTGACTCGAGGGAGTTTGTGTCTTGTTGCAACACAACATGGAAACACTGATCAAGGCTGCCTTGCCTTCAGGGACAAGCAAGAAAACATGGGTGTGGGAAAAAGTCTGTTGCCCTGTAGGGCAAGTGCAAGGCATGCCACTGGAATTACCCAAAGCAGTGCCCGGGGAGGCATCTGGATACTGGGGACATTGGCTCACTGCTGGGGCACAGGTGCTGCCCCTGGGACTGAGGAAAGTAGGAGAGGAACAATGTGCCATGGGTTGGTTTTCCCAGAGCCTGGCGGTGCCACTGTCTGGCATGGGACTCTGATTCCCCAGCAGAGTTCAGCAAGATGCACCTGCCATCATCCAGCCCAAACCTTAGGTGACCATCCTGTTCACAGGAAGGCTTCTGTGGGTAAATCCTGTCCTGAAAAAAAAGGAAGAACTCCCAGCACTGCTTCTGGGTGAGGATCTTTTCCGTTTGAGCTCAGGCAGGGCTGGGATGCAGCAGCCTTGTCAGTGTGATGAGGAGCCTGTGGCTCCCTGGACAGGCTCACCTCACACCATTCCCTGAGCCTTCTCACTGCTCTGCACAACTTTGTTCTCCTCATCACCCTGAGACAGACCTGGGTGTTTCCATGACTTACACCCCCGGTTTGTGCCCCGGCAGGTTGCTCTCCACCTCCGTTCCCAATTCCTACCCCAAATGGCATTTTTCTCTGCCGGTGAGTCACAGGTTGTACTGTTGCAATACTCACCTTGCTGTGACCCCGGTGGGAGCCCTGTCCCTGCATGCAGCAGCTCATTTGGGGCGCAGTGATTCAGCTCAGATCAGAGGACTTGCGCCTCTTCCCTGTGCCCAGCTGTGTGTATCCAAGAAAGCATTTCTGCCTGGTGGGGAGTGAATCACCCAGGAGTGGCTTACCCAGCCCTGCCTGCTGTGAGCAGGAAGGGGAATGGGAGGAGAAGAGAAGGGGAATGGGAGAAGAGGAGAAGGGGAACCAGGCTGGGGATTGATTCACTGGCAGTGCAACCTTCCTCCTGAACTTGGGACTGCGGCCAGTTTGCAGCACAATGCTTGGGTTTTGGGTTTCAGGGGAAGAAGACTCAAGAGGATATGAAGCACTTGGCTGCTCTTGTGCAGGCTCGCAGGACACTCCAGCAGCTGCCCCTGCTGGAGCAGAGAGCAGCCGAGCCTGCCCTTTGCTGACTGCATGGGCTGCAGCTTGTCTCCAGCCCGGTGGCTTGTTCTCTGCTGATGCTCCAGGCAAGCTGGGACATGGCCACTGCAGAGGGGACCTCGGCTTGTCATGCACTGGGCTGATCTCTCTGCCAATTCCCACAGCCACCCGCTGGAGCTGGAGGCTGGGGATTTTCCAAGTGGGGAAGCTGGTACAGGGCCATCCTGCCTGCCCAGCTGTCATCTCCCACAGGCAGTGGGTGGCATTTTGAGTGGATGGAGCAAGCTCTCATTGTGCTTTTTCTGTTGTGCTGTTTCATTTGCTGTGGTCTGCATTGGCTATGCACTGGCCCAGAGCAGTTAAGACCATCTAATTTAAGAACTACTAGAATAAATACAAGTTGTGACAATTACACCAGTTGTAAAGGAAAACCACTCGGTGAATCTCCCTCTTTGACCTGTCCGGTTTTTGTGTACTCTGTAGCATGGTGACCATTACTGACTTGGAGCAAAATCCTTTTTGCACTACCAGGTCCTGGCAGAAGGGAGTTGGAAGCTGAGGGTAAGGCTGCTTTGGGCTCCCCAAAAAAGCTGATGTGATGGATAAGTCTGGGTAGCATCTATTTAGATGGGATTTGCAAAAATATGTCCCTATCAGGTCAGAGCAGCCTTATGGCCAGTCACTGAACAGCCTCCTGCACTCAGAGAAATGGCAGTATCGATACATGGACTCAGCTGTCAGGGGCCAAAGTCAGCCCACCTTTGGGTTTCCCCATGTGGAGTTGCTTCGGGCTTGGCTGTGAGTCTGACATGAGTTTTCTAGTGAGAATATTGGCCAGGATTGTTGAGCCTTACTGCTTGGCTCCATTCAGTCTGCCCAAGGAGTGATCTGGACAACAGCAAAGCTGTGTCTGATCTGGAAACAGGTCCCTGAAGGATGCACTTGCCTGTATGTCCCCACCCTGCATCACATCAGGCTCTGCTTGTTGCCTTCATTCTCAAGATGCATCATGGCTTATCCCACCCGGCCAAGCAACCTTTATTTGATAACAAGCAATGGGTTGTTCCCTCCTGGGCTTGGGAAGAGGGCTCCCAACCTCACCCTGGTGGTGTCACCATCCTTCAGGCACCTTCTTCCTGCCATTACCTCTGGCAGACACATGCACGTGCATGCAGCTGGTGCTGAGGCATCCCAGGACAAGGGCTGCAAAGTGCTGTGGTAATTCATATGATCAATAACTGCAGGGGATGAATCTCTGATATGCATCTCTGGGGCAAGGCAAGAGACCTGCAGCTCATGTATTTCTGGCACTGGAATCAAGAATAAAATTGCAGCCCCTGAAAGTTAAATGATAAACCTGACACTGATAGGTGTGGGGAGGGAATTTCCTGCAAACTGCTGACTATAAACACAGCCATTAGTATTATTCTGGGGATCTGGTTCATGATTTATTGGACCTGTGTGGGACAGGGCCATATGGAGTAAATCAGGTGGAACCCAGAGCTGGTTCAACCCCTGTTACTGCAGCAAGCGCGATGGAGCATGGCAACCTGTGGGTGGGCTTTCCAAGGATGTGCTACAGTGCCTGTCAGGATGGGGTCTGCAGTCTGCTGATGGAAGCTGGGATTAGGAAAGGCAGTGAGCAGGAGGCTGAGAGGTGAGTGTTGAGGAGCTTGGTCCTTCCCAGAACCCAAAATGGTTGGGCTGCAGCAGCATGCAGCTTTGTGCCCCACACCTCTGGTGGAGAATGGGGGGTGGGAGGGAGGCATGTTGCTACAGTTCTGCCATTACCACATCCAAAATTATCATTCGTATAAACAAGGCGAGCAAGCAAACCTCAGGACAAACCAGAACTCGTCTGGGGGGAGCGGGAAAAGGCAGGAGCCACAGGGAGGGGGAGTAGGGCTGTACGGGAGACTGCTCCTTCAGGCAGTGGGACTGCTCCTGTTGCTGGCACTGTGATTTAACCCATCTCACTCGGCCGTGCTGCTGGACACTCTTGCAATGATCACACTATGTGTCTGAATTTCCCCTGGTGCAGTTTGGAAGGGGAAGATGTGGATGTGAAGGGGTGGGGGGTACCTGTGGAGAAGCTCCACTGTGCTGATGTAGGAACTTCTCCCTAGCCCCAGGCAAGTATCCAGCAGCAATTATCTCCAGTGAGTGCCACCCAGAGTGAAGCTCTCGCTGGGTTTTATTTCCCGGACATCTATCGACCTGCCTGAAGAAGGCTCTGCTGTACAGCCTGTGTCCCTCCTCTCACAACGAGGGTTGTGCCTGGCTGACTTGTACTCAGATGTGTGCCAGCAAACAGGCTCTGCAGAGGGCACTGAGCGGCAGAGGGACCTTCTGCCATTGTGTCAGAGCATCCTGGGCTGAGGTTTAAAGCCTTGGCTGATATGTTGGCATAAATCATCTTCCCATTCAGCACCCCCACCTCTCCAGACTCTGGTATTCCTTTTTCTGTCTGTGGTTCTGTAGGGAGGTTCTAGCTCCATGAGGCCCAGTGCTGCACTAAAATATGAATGTTATGTGCCATCACTGCCCCACTTGGACTGAAGGTGGAGATTTGCCACTGACGTTTAGGAGGGGACATCATGTATTAGGTAGCTTCTCACAGGGAATTAACCTAAGGACTTATACACCAGGGCTCTGGAGGGAGTGTCTGTGCTTCAGGTGCCTGAGCTGACCACCGGGGTAATTCTGCTTTCTGAGAGGCTTTCCCCGGTATCTGGAGAGCATTTTGTTTCATTTGCATTTTCTTCCTGTCAGGTTTCTTTCTTAATGCAAAATAAGTAATCCTGAGGCCATCCTGACACCTGGAAATGAGAAGAGGACAAAGTGTGGGGTATGCTCTCATGAGAAATCAAGTACCCTGTTAGAGTCACATGGATCCTTGGAGCATGAGGTTATTCCTCATCACCAGTGTCTGAACTTCTCTTGCTTTTGGTAAGGATGTAAATGCCATCTTTACTGGACATGTATCTGTGAACAGCTTGAACATCCTAGGTACCAAATCAGAGGGGTAAAGTCCTTGAAATGAGGAATTTGAAGCACCAGGAGAGAAGGAATTGAGAAATAACCAGTTTCTTGACTGATCATGGGAAATGCAGCCTTCTGGTTAGCTTCAGCACAAGTGTTGCAGAGATGTAGGCAGACAGATGGATGGTTGAGATCTAATGAATATTGGCCAATACTGACATGGTTTGGTGTATGTGTATAAAGAAGGACCGTGAGCAGCCTAGATATGATTGTTGGGCAATAGTTTGCTGTTATGCAAATCACACAGATGTTGCACAACCAGGGAGGGGCAATCCTCAATCCTTCAGGTGTCCCAGTGCCTCAGCTGTGGCTCTGCTTGGCTGAGTCCTGCTTGAACAATGCTGTAGAGGCACAACACAGGGCACACAGTGCTCCTTAGTGCCATGTCTTGTTCTGGGTGCAAGGGATAGATCCTGCTCCCTCTCCCTATTGCATTATTGTCATTACATAGCACACTGCTGGTTGAGGTGCTTCTCTCTCTGTCCATCTGCCACCCCTTGTCCCTTCATTTAACGTTGGTCAGACCTGGGCAAGGTCGAACACAGAAGCTCTTGCACAGAGACACCATCACCAAACATAGGTCTGCTCTCAGATAAGCTTGGGGCCAAGTTTTTTATCCAGTTTTAAGTCTAGAGAACTTCATGCTTACAGCCCCAGGGTGCAAGGAGTCCAGGCTGGCTGCAGCTGGGAACACACCCCTTCATGTCGATGCACTTTGGCTCTGCTGCTTTCTGCTGCTGGGGAGTCTGGCAGTGTGGGGTGTTCAGATATGGATCAGCACTGGCTGATCCTTAGCCAGGCCCAGATTGCTATTAATGTGCTCTTAATACTCCCTAAGCTGGTTATAGAGGAAATTCTGCTTTAGACACTACTGTGTGCTCTCTGCCAGTCCTTAGCACAGCTCATTGTAGTATCAGCTTCAGAAGCATGCAGGATTCCCAAATGAATAGAAAATTATGGGGCATAGCTTTGTTAGGCACTTGGAAAGGATTTCCCCTGTGCAAAAGCAGAATGTTGTGTTAATTGGAGAAATTACAAAGGAATTAGTAGGGCAGCAGAGCACTGCGTGAGAGTGTGGTGGAGCTGGACTCTGTGGGCACCTGTGGAAGCTCCCTGGGCTGGGGTACAGGCAAGCCCAGGCTGTCCAGAGCTGGGAGGAGGAGAGCTGGGAGGAGGAGAGCCAATTTACAATTTAGGCTATTTACAATTTTCTCTGTGCCCTCAGGAGCCCATGGCAGATCAGCCTTTGCAGCTCCTGCACTGAGGAGAGCTGGGACCCATCAGGCATCACTGGCTGTGACAAAATTATCAGGTGAGGGGAAGGGCCATCAGCCCACCATGTGTTTTGGCTGAACCCCTGAGGGGTCTGATTAGGGTGGCTTAAAACCACTAAATCCAAAGGGTTTAAGGTGAACAGAAACTACCTGGTGGGCTATGCTTCCCTCTGGGAGCACAGATGTTTCAGGGATGAAGCAGGTGCTTGGTGACAGTGCTGGGCATGCACTGTGGATCTGGCTATGAATCCTGGGAAGCAGGACATCCATCAGCATAAGTGTCAAGGCTGGTGTGGAAAGTAAAGGATAGGACCTCGTTCCCAAAAGCATGTGCTTTGAGCCAAAGTTTGCACTGCTCCTGGAGAGGAGGGCAGGCCAGGAGTCTCCCTGTGGCAGCTGGTGTTCCTGCAGGCCAGGCTGGGCTCCAGAAGCTTGGCCAAATGTGGCCCAGCA
Organism: Margarornis squamiger; assembly: GCA_035222235.1. Classification (NCBI taxonomy): domain Eukaryota; kingdom Metazoa; phylum Chordata; class Aves; order Passeriformes; family Furnariidae; genus Margarornis; species Margarornis squamiger. The sequence continues at coordinate 11,912,637 of JAWWTY010000027.1, forward strand.
TATCCAGTATAGCGTGTGTGCATGGACATGAGCCCCACAGTGCACGGCAGGGACATTTGCTTCCTGGCTGCAGGATTTGAAATTCTTCAGCTCTTTGTTTTCTGGCAGAACAGGAGAATATGTGGATCCTCACATATCAGATATCTCTGATTTATCTCCTTCCTCTACATACCTGAAATCATTAAGGACAGAGAAAAGAAAGCCTGCCTGCCAGCAGCACTGAAAGGGCCCTCTATATTACCTTGTGGTTTATAATTTCCAAGGTACTTCTGTCCAAAATTACCAAAGGACAGAATGGCTGTAGGGAACATGGAAACAACAACAGTATGGAAACAGCTTGCTCTTGCTTATACAGGAATGGAGCAGCAAGGCAATGGGAGTGTGGGTTTTCGGCAAGCATGTGAGCACCAGATGGACAAATACCTTGTGAACTCCTAACATGGATGTACCCAGCCAAAGTCATCTTCTGCTGTGGATTTATTCAAGTATGGGCTGTGGGTAAACAGAGGGTAAAGGTAAAGTGGCCACAGGTTGTGGTGTTACACAGAAGAGTCAACCTTTCTGCATGTGCTTTTATTCTTAAGGAGACATGTGGACCCATGTGAGGCTGAGAAGACAGTAAACTGAAGGTGGAGAAAAGTGTGTTCTCTGCCAGGGCCTTGGATAAAAGCCAGTTCTGAAAGCAGAGTTAATTCCAAGGAAAAGAACATAGACATTTGGGTGTTTTTAGGATCAAGGCATTGCCTTCAAAGCTGGTTGGGCATCTTAGGCTAACCTAAGGTAGGTGGTGTAAATAAAACAAGTGACCTGGAAAATACACCAGGTCTTCACATCTCTGCCTTCTCTTCTGCTGGGCAGCTGGGATGCAGAGGCTCAGGGAGATTGGTGGGGAATGGTGCTGATATGAGCACTCAACACCAGCAATAGAGAAAACTGTGCCAAAGTTGTGCATGTACAGAAATGAGTGGTTTTAGGTACACAGAATAGATACATGAGCACACATGTGTGGAAACATCTTTGTAAGGTGCTCAAGCAGCCGTTGATGCAGAGTGTATTTGTGTGGAAATATATCTTGAGGTAGTAAACACCAGTTTGTGTTCTTCCCCATGTATGTGCACAGATGCCTTTCATGGCATAACATGAACATGACTAAAGGGGAGGACTGCTAATCAAGATGAGAAAAGATATGGAAGCACATAAAAGACAGAGATTACACATTCTTGTAAAGCCTTCAAAGATGAATTCATGCACTGGTACACAAATATGCAGGGTGGGGGGAAGAGATGTACCCAAACACATCAACAGGGAATTATACCCACGGAGAGATGAGCAGTCCCCCTCTCTTTTTGGATGTATGTTTAATACCTTTGTGATGATAATTAAAGCCCCGCTTGGGTGTTGCGTCTTGTGATTTATTGCGGTCTTATAAATCTTTCAGCAATTTGAAATCTGCAGGGAACAAAGGTGTTAGAAAGGTTTGGAAAAGAAACAAAGAGAAGGAGCTGCAGCACATTCAGCAGAGGATACCCTGGGCTATCCGGAAAGGGTGGCTGATAGGCAGGGAGAATAGGAGGTCCCACAGGGCTTTCCAGCCCAGGAGACCAAAAGCAGTTGCCAATGGACCCCAATTCCTCCCACCAAAGTACCTCTCCTGTCTGTCTGGCTGTTACACTTATGGAAGGGTATCTGAGTCAGACTTTTTCCAGTGGCTCCCTATCCTCCTAAAGAGCTTGAAGATGGGAGGGATGAGGGTGGGCTAGGAAAGCCATATGTGAGGTGAGCAGTGCTGTCGGAAGCTGTGGGTGGAGGTGGGCAGAGAGAGCAGACAGAAGATGGGTGGAGGTGGTTTTTCAGATGGAACTGGAGCCAGTGAGGGATATGCCCATGAGTGATAGAAAAAGAGTGAAAATAATTAGATGAGATGTGTGAAAGGGGTGGCTGTGGCAAGAGGCACTGGAATGTAGAATTAAAACAGCAAATGTGGTACAGAATCTGGAAGGAAGAGCCAGAGGTTTGGAGGACTGCAGGGAGACACAGAGAGGAGGGGAAAAAAGACATCACAGGGACAGGGAGAACCAAGACAAGATCTCTCTCTAAGAAGATGGACACATGTGAGAGGCGGGAGAGGCAAGGCCAGGAGGGCTCCATTCCAGCATGGAGCATCCCTGCTGCAGGGGTCAGCAAGGTCCCTGATCTCTTCCCAGCCAGTCTGAGCCTCTGACCCGCTGGCAGTGGAAGCATTGCAATGGGTGTCTGTGGACATGCACAAACCACACCTCTTCCCTATCCTCTCCATGACCTCGGCAGGGTGCTCTCACTCATTGCCTCCAGGAGGTCAGCAGGCTGTGTCAGCAAGCAAAAGCTTGAGGGCTCAGTCTAAAGTAGAGCTGTGGCTGCAGCATGATTGATGGAGGCTGAGTGACCACACTAAGACCTGGATGGTTCCTAAGTTTCAAAGACAGGACTTTAGCTCCTTTTTGGAAAACACAGCTGGGAGTAAGACAGGAATGGGCTCAGGTGAGAAATTAAAGCCATGTTGAGCCAGGAATATCAGTCTCCTCCGAAAGGGCTGAGAAAGGATGTCTTGAGGATTGTTGTCTTCACAAGACACATGGTGCCTCAGTGTGTTGCCATTGCTGTGTTGCTGTCTGAGTCTGCAAAGGAAGTCCCATGGAAAGAAGGGGTGACTGGGACAAGACCTGGAGTGCAGAACAGCATGCAGCTCAGTGGATGATGGCCAGGCTGCCCTGCCACTGCAAGGGCAGGGAAATGGGAAGGGACAGTGCAGGGATGGGACGGTTGCAGGGATACATGATCTGCCTTTGGCTCACCAACGTCCACCACACCACGTGTACCAACCAAGCCTTTGTCAGACACACCACTTGTTTGTGTCTTTGAGGTTTGTTTTGCTACTCAGACACTGAACTGGTTTTCTTCTACTCTTTGGACAGCTTGCCTGATGTCCACTTGGTATTTGATTGTAGACTGGCTCTGATATCAGTCACAGTGGTGAAGCTGTCCTGACTACTTCTGCCAAGAAATCAAAGCTGAAGAATGTGGAGGTGGAGGTGTTGGTGGGACTGAGGGGTGGAAAGGCACAACAGACCATCTGCAGAGAGCATGGGGTGGTCTGTGCAGGTGACAGCAAACACCATGATTTGCCCGGTGGAGATGGTGATTTCTGGCTTCCTTTCTAGGATGAGATCATTCCTTGGCTTCCCACCAAGAAATCAGCACTCCCTTCTGAAAACAGTTCAACCCTGCTGAGGGCATCTGTGCTGATTATTGCTGTAGATGAGTCTCCAAGAACGCCAAGAGGCTGATTCTTCAGAGGATCGAAGCCTGGCCACGTGTGGGTGGATGAGAAAATAACTAAAAGGAGGAAGAACTTGGTCAATCAATGCCTCCCTGTGCTGGGATCGCTCTTGTCTTCATCAGAGTCAGGAGAAATGGGCAGCACTGGAAATGAGCAACGTGAGCAAAACTGGAAATGAGTAAAAGTCAGTGGGAGGTTTTGAATTTTTTTTTTTCAATGATTACCTATGTGATCATCATTTCACCACTTCCAAATCAGCACATGGCTTAATTCTGAGTTCTGCAAGGAAGAAAAAAAATTGTTGGCAGGCTGCCCTAAATAATCTACAAGAAATCCATCCATCTCTTCTTCAGTAACTCAGGGTCAAGCTAAAAGTGCCTAGATAAGAGTTGAACCCCGAAGCTAATCCCATTCCTAAGGTGCCTGTGTATAAATCAACTCAGATGAAAAGCTGAAACCCTTCAATCTGTGCTCATGTTTTTCAAACTTGCTCCTCTGCAGGTCTCTAGGAAGAGGCCATAGGCAGGGTCTTGGTAGGAAAATGTCCCAAGAGATCAGTGCCTGCTGTTTCCCAGCAGTTGCAACTGAAAATGGGAGAGAGATACTAATGGGGCCAGGAGAACGAAGGCTGATATTCCCCTGTGGGTGAGCAATGGGCTTGCCAAGGAGGTGGGGAGCAGAGCCTCCTGTTTAGCTCTGGGGTAAGGTTGACTTCACTCCAGAGAGTTGGGGGTAGTGCTGGGGTGGCTACTGGCTGTGGCACGTCTCCCGTGATTTGGATCTGGAGATATGGGGGAGGTTTCTCTGGCTCCCGGAAACCCAGATAGAGAGAGGCAGAAAATCCCTTCCAGCATTTCCTGGGAAGTCTTATGGATTCTAGAGAAGACAGGCTAGGAAATGGGGAGGAGAGATGGGTGTCCAACCCCACAGAGCCTGGGGCACTTGGAGAAGCTCTCCAGCACTCTGTGGAGAGCAGCCTGGGGGCAGCTCCCTCCCCAAGCCCTGGACAGCTGGCTCGGTGGGATGGGAGGGAGGGGAGGCAGGGAGAGGGTGTGCAGAGATAGACATGGGTTTGGTTGGCAGCAGAGTTTGAGTGGATGACTCTCATATAGAGGCACCCACAGGGTTGTAACTCAGGTTAACAAGCCCAGCTCCTGTTCTCTGTGGGGCTTGTGGGGATGCCCATGGGCTGCCGTGGGGCTGGTGTGGGGTTGGGAAGAGCCACAATCAACTGGACTCAGCCTTACTTTTGGTGTCATTGACTAGGGTGGAAGGAGCTGTGCAAGGATGTGCTGAGCTCAGGCAGAAGCAAGAGAGGGAACAGAGCATGGAAGGAGAAGTGGAAACTTGTCAGATAGTCCAAGAAACTGTGTTTTTTGTGGGGGTGTGGACACGTGTGCATGAAGCACAGCTCTGCCATGTGGTTTTGGTTCTGTCTGAATGGATGGGGAAGATCTTTGCTCTCTCACCTGGAAAGAAAGGAGACATTTGCAAAGAATCAACTGCAGGGATGCCAAGGCAGGTTCATTCACTCTCTTTGCAGATCCTTTGGCACCCTCACAGAAGGAACCTTCTGCAGGGGGCATGTCTCAACCCCGTCTTGTTTCCTCTGTCCCTGTGCGTGCCAAGCAGGACCGATCCAATCCCTTGCTGGCTCCTCCCTGGGTCCATTCACAAACCTCCCCAGATGGGGCTGGATCAGGAAGCCAGGCCTCTCCCAGCTTTGGCAGTCCAAGGCTGGCCTTTCCCCAGTAATTCAACCATTCCTTCTCTCTCAAATGGAACGTGCCCCAACACCTTTGCCTTGAACCGAGTTGCATTCAGGAGCCTGGGTTTGCCCACACTTGTTAAAGGTACGGCTGGAGGCGAAAAGCAGGGAAGGCAGCCACAGCTCCAGCATGAAGGAAAAGGGGAGCCCTCAGCAGAGCCCTGAGCTTGGGGCTGTGGAAGAGGGGCTGGCTGCTGGAACGGCAATGTGTACCCTGACATCCCATCACAGCTCCATTCCAAAGGCATTCCTCCTCATCTATCATTTCATTTTCCAAGGCAGAATTGAGCATCCGTGGGGCGACAAACCATTCAGAGTAGGAGGGCTGGATCTGCCAGGGGGTCACTGCCATGGCACTGCAGCTGGTTGTTGGTGGTGAGGGTCTGGAAGCAGTGGGAGAAGGGAGGAACACAGTGGGATGGGAGTGCTGAGACTGCAGAGGCTGCTTGGCACTCCTGGTGTGTGCCTCCCCAGAGGGCTTGCCCGTGTGGGCAGCAGCATGGGCAGGGGTTTACAGGTGTGGAGCTGAGTGTGGAGCACTTTCACCCTTGCCAATTTTTGGGTGGAGGTAGCCAAGGAGAGGAGGATGGTCTTTTTCTGCCTTTCTCTTCTGCTCTTTGCATATGGTGGAGGATTATCTTCATGCTCCTTCCTGTCTGTCCTGCATGCCAAGATCTCCAGGGGAAGTGAGTTTCCATGGCTGGGGGTTGAAGTTTGCCAGCACTGGCTGGAAAACATCTGTATGGACAGGCCCTGTGTTATGGTTAACGTGCAAGGGATATGGGCATCTGCTTCTGAAGAGGAGCAAACTTCTGGAGCCCTCCAGATTTCCCCTCTGATTATTCCAGCATGTTTCTTCCTGCCACAGGTAGTTCATCCGATGCCAGCTGCCAGGCTAAGGAAAAGGATGCAAACAAGACATGTTAAGTAAAACACTCCAGCATCCCACTTGGATGAGCAAGCTGTAAAGGAAAAGGAAATTATTCCTGTGAAGCAGGATAAAGGCTCACCAAAGAGACAGCATGTGGGCAGTGTTCAGAGTAGGGAACGGCTCTTTGAAGGGTATGAAAATCTGCACCAGAGTGAAAACCTGGAGCTGGCTCACAACTGATGGGGGAATCATCTGATGGTAGATAAGGTAAAGATTTCATTAAGGACACCATGACCAGGAGGAAACAACAGGAATCCTGCAGGATGAATCCTGCTGCTCAAGCCCAAGCAGACAGGGCATGATTGCAGGTGTGGTTAGTGCAGAAGAGCAGCAGGACTGGATCAGACCAAAGGTCTGTCTTGACTCATCTCTGCTCTCAACAGCAGATGCTTCAGGGAGAGGGAGCAGAGCAAACAAGTGGTGATACTTGCCCCAGATATTAACCCAGCTTTCAGTTTGCATCCAGCTCAGGCAGTTCTGAGCCAAAGCAGCTCTCTTGGGGGCATTAGTGTTGGGGGAGAAAGAGCCTCCAGTTTCCAGGAGGACCTTCATTTCATGGGAGAGAAATGCACCCTGTGGCTGGTCAGCACTGGGTGCTCAGTTTAGGAATTCTGTGCTGTTTTTACACTCCTCCTGGCTGTGAAGAGCCCTGTGAGTGTCAGGTACAGCCCCAGCCAGCAAGAATTGTCCCGTTGGGCATGGTTGCAGTGCCGTGGCTGCCCTGGGCAGCCGCAGACAGTCACCATCACACTGTGGTCAGGCCTGGCTTTGCACATGGAGAATTTTGGCCCCACAGCTGATGGCAGCAAAGTCTCCGAAACCCAGGCAGGAAAGGTGATCAAAGAGGTGTTTGGACAAGAAATAACAAGAGACTTGTACAGTCTTTTGAGTCCAAATGAAGCAGCGATCAAAAGGAATATGATATGAAATTAAGAAAAATGTAGGGAATGCACATAAAAATGTGTCCTGGGGCGAGTTGTTTCCCAAGAATCAGAGAATCAGAGTTTCTTTGATTAGGAGCATAATACTGAGGCTGACAAAAATGGGCTTAATTGGGAAATGGCCATGCTTTATGTGGTAGGACATGAAATAGAGAGTAATGTAGCTTCTCCATGGCCAGTGCAGAAACTGGATAGTCAGTCCCTGACACAAATAGTTACCTACCGTGCAATTACCTTGGCACCAGTGCATCAGACATTGCCCAGCTCCTGTTAGACTTCAGCAGCACTGGGCAGCAACGTACCTGTCCGTCTGTCTGCATCCTCTCTCTGTCTGTCTTAAGGCCACCCAGAGGAATGCCACGTCTGCAGTTTTATGCCCTGTCCAATCAAGTTAAAACTAGCCCGTACGTTCAAAAATTAGAGGGAATGGTACCGAGACAGACAGACTGAGCCACAAAACACAGAGCCTGGGATCACATAAACTGTATGTCCTTTAGACTAAAGAATGGTCTGTGCTCCAGAAGAGTTGCAGGGCTCAGGAATCTATGAGTGAGATATCATGGATGAGTGGCTTAGGTCACTTAAAGAACCACTGGTAAAGGTATTGGCAAAAGCAGGTTTTAATATAAATTTGAGACATTGTGACTTAACAGAGTTTGATGGCAAGATCCACTCTATTACTTTCTACACAGATGAAGCATAGAAAGAAAAATTGATCAGAATCACCTTAATGATTCACATGGAGACCAGGGGTGAGAGTGAAAAGGGTAAGGAAGACCCTCCCATTGAGTCACGAGGTTCAGCGCGGACCCTTCTTGCCAAACTCAGCCTCAGATTTGACCAACAGTTTTATGTCTAAAGGATTTAGCAGCATTTAAAGGATGGGACGGGACAGGATGGGATGGGGTGGAACGGGACGGGACGGGAGGGGAGGGGAGGGGATGGGATAGGATGGGATGGGATACCCAAGCGTGGTGGGGACATAGCCCCCAAAGGGACCAGGGCTGTGATCCGCTCCGCTGGGAAGGGCAGAGCCCTGGACTGGGGGATGCGGGGGTGGGTTCCTCCTCCTCCTCCTCCCGGCCGGTGCCCGGACAGCCCCGGGACAATGTGCCCGCTCCGCCCCGCTCCGGCAGAGCCTTCCCGCAGCGCCGGGCTCCATCCCCGGACCCATCGCTCCCCCCGCCGGCCGCTCCGCGCTTCTGCCGCCAGCCGGGGATGGGGATCGGCCAGGGGAGGAGCAGGACAAGGAGGGGCAGGAGGAGCAAGAAGAGGAGGAGGAGGAGGAGGAAGCGCCTCTCACAGCTTCGGGGGGCAGAGGGGTGCCCGCTTCCCTGAGATGCGATCCCCGAAGTGTTTTCCCCGACGTTGTCTCTTCACTGGAGATTGGGTGTGTTTTTACTGAATTTGTCCGTCTTTTAAATATATAAAAGATTGTAAGACGAAAGAAGGCTCCACAGTGAATATGGGCAGTTTGGAAGCTGCTCCACAAGCAGGGGCAGGGTAGAAAGTGGTCCTGGCACTGTAGGACCTTCCCTGTGTCATACCCATAAATGAAATTCCAGCTCTGCAGCAATTCTGTGTGTGCTTGAACTGCTGTGAAAGAAACTTACCCACTGGGAATGATAACTGGATCAACCCCACTACCCTGGGAACCTGAGCATGAGTTAAAGCCTCAGTCACTCAGTTACTGGAGTAGTCATGGTGATCCTGGCTTGTCACCTTTTTGGATCATCTGCATTTTGATTATTTAAGCCACAAACCTTAATGCAGTATTTCTGACACAGTCTGTTTCTTTTATAAAAGTAAGGGCAAAGAAAACAGACAGGAAAGCACCAATCTCTGCAGGAATCTTGTCTTCCCCATCTTTCCGCTCTTGAATGCAAAGCACAGCTCGGTGAGTAGCTGCACTGAGAAGAACCACCTCTGCCTGCAGATGCACTGTAGCACTCGGGTCAGGCTGTGCTGGTTTTGGACCCAGATCTCTCTGTTATTTTTCTATTTCCTTTTTTTTTTTTAGGTTTGTAAACTGTGTCCTCAGTCAGCACTAACCACAGGGAGAATTTCCACTTGGAAATACAGGCGAGTTTCTTTGCTGCTGTGCAGGCAGGGGAAGGCTCGATTTCAGCTGTAACAGGGAAAGGGCTGTTCTCTTCCACCCTTGCTGACTGTCTAGGTCTGAAAGCTCAAAGAGGCCAACTTATTCCTCAAGTCCTGATGTAACCCCATGTATGGCATTTGCCCCAAGACAGTGAAATTCCAGCAACTTGATACTTCAGGGTGTTACCTTTGAGGGGTTAAGAGAGCCCCAGCTGCAACCTCCTGACCTCACTCTGATGCTCAGTTAAAGCCAGGGCAGCTGTACTTGTAATAGCACTGAGTTGAGCCCTTTGGGCTCTGCCAGACCACTGAGACATGAGTATTTTCCCATGGGATGGGACACAGCATTAGAGATGGGTCTCTTCACCTACCAGAGCCATGATAACCAGGTCTCAAGATGGAGCCTGCTGGTTTTCCTGAGCTTGCTGGGATTTAGAGCTGACTCTCTCCCTCACAAGAGGAGAGGAGGGCTGAAAAGCCTTCCCTTGCACGGGAGGAAAGCTGTGTGTCCAGCAGCACAGGCAGGAGGACTGGAGCTGGAAAGAACACAGCTGTGTCTTGGCGTAGGAGTGGAGCAGGAGTTTCTGGCTGAGAGGGAGCAAGTGGAAAGCAGGTTTGCATAGGATGGCTGATCTTCTCCAGCCACTGCCTGCCTTCCCATCCTCTCTCACCAGCTGTCCTGGCTTGGAGGTGGGTCACATCCAGCTGGATCTTGCAGGAGTCATGGGCAGTGGTGCCTCTCTCTGTGTCAGGTCTGCCAGTTCACAGAGGCTGCCCCAGCAGTGAGTAGGCACTCACTGTGTCTCCACTGAGACCCCCCTCTTTGGCTAATAGGCCTGGGAAGCAGTATGGCCAGATGGAATGGGTGCTGGTGTTCAAAGCAGGGGTGGAAAACCTTCACCTGGCCCCTCGGGGCACCAGCTTTCCCACTGGGGTCAAACACCTTGGCAACACACCTGCAAAGTGACTGTCCCCGATGGACCTGCCCAGGGCTCTGCAGCCAGGAGAGGAGAGGTCCTGTGCAGGATATGATCTGACAGCTCTACTAAAGGCACAGCACATCCAGCAAGGGGCTGTCAACAGGGACCTCACAGCTGAGCCAGAGCTCTTGCAACTTGGGATATTTTTAGCCCATGCAAATGGTGATGTTTATTTTCCTGCTGTTGTGCCTTTTCGCCTTTCCCAAGGATTTTATTGCTGATGAAAGCAAGGGCCTAAGAGTCATGTGAGTGTCTGTGCTGGCTGCTGCAGTGACCCCATCTGCCTCCATGGCTCCAGCTCCATCTGCCCACGTGTTTATCCATCCAATATCCCCAAGGAGCCTGTTTACAGAGATGGACTGTGATGGGCAGAAGCACCTCAGCTTCCCTTGGACCAGACTCTTCCCTGAGACAGGGATACCTGTGACACAACTTGAACACATGCAAGAGGCTGGCGATTCACATGAATCCACCTCGTTGGGATGGGATGAAACAGAGGAACATTGCAGGCTCGTTTACTGTCAGTGTTTTAAATCAGTATTTTTTATTATGGAGATTCATCAAGTTGCTCACACTGTGGCAGGAATTTAATAATACAAGGCACAGGGAACATTCAGAGGTAAAAAAATAGTTCTCAGCCTTTGAGATTTAACCATCTCTTCGCTCCTGTCAGGCCACTCTCTATAAATCAAAATCCAACTACCTTCTCCCTTCCATCTCACTCATCCCTTAAATCCACAACAGGAAAAAAAATACAGCCTTTCCCTCAAGCGTGTGGCAAACACGCCTCTTTCTGGGCAGAAACACCCCTTCCAAGACTGACACAGCATTCCTGGTGTCTCCCTGGGAGAGCAGGGCTGGAATTTAAGCACAACCAAGGCAGAGAGGTGGAAAGTGCTCGAGGGCACTGTGATTTGGGGAGAGCCAAGAGCTTTATTTCAGCTACAGCAGAATCCCAACCCCAAGGCCAGCCTCGGGCACCCTGGGGGAACAGGTGGCCATACCCCATCTCACACAGAAAACACGACAGCAGTATGTTCATTGAGTTATGGTAAAGCATGTAGCACTTTCAAACCTTTATTTTTCAAGAGGATTTTACACAGTGGGATGCATTTCATCTTATTTGTTTTAAGTTTTGTGTGCTTCCCTATTTGCTAATTCGATTTGCCTTTATTTTGTGCCCAATAATTACTAAATTCAAGCCCTGGGAATGGAAAAAAAATAAAGGAAAACAAAATCCTTTCACTCTACATATCTTTCTCACCCCTCTTCATCTTCCCTACCATGAGCTGGGTGGCCACAATGTCACCGGCAGCTGCTCTGCTTGAGAACCCAATCCTTCTACATCCTCTGGCTCTGGCCTTCCCTCGTGGGCATCTGTAACTGGGGCAGTGAATCAGCTGAGAGGGCTTTGCATCTGCGCTGATGTGTCCAGGAACGTGCTGTTAGTGAGAAGTTAAGAGAAGTTGATCCAAGAGTGGATACTGAGACAGAGCGAATATTTAGGACAGGAACAGTTGGTCAATGGCAAAGACATGTCAGAGAGAGAGAAAAGGCTGGTAAGAGCATGTGGAAACAGCTGAGTGAGTAATCTAGTGGTAATAGATAAGGCTATGAACGAGGACTGTTATTTCTCTTAGCACCGTTACTACATATGTTTAGATCTATATTAGCACCTTGTTCCCAGGGAAAAACAAAACAAAAGCGGTTTAAAAACCAAAGGAAGTGGGAAGGTTAAAACAAGACAAAGTTGGCAGCAGAGCAGGAAGCCAGGCGTTTAGATCACAAGATCCTTGTCTATGTCCTCTGTGGAAGGAAAAGAGAGAGACAAGGTTAGGAGGCGGATGCTGCCAGGGTCCCACTGCTCCTGCAGTCTGCCCTCCCCACTCTGCCCCGCTTTGCCTCACCCACCTCCAGCTGTAATGAATTGCTCCATCCAGAGTGGGGGCTTCAGGGGTGCTTTTCAGTGTCCCCTGCGCCCCCATTCCCGCCCTGCTGAGTACTTACGCTCCTTGATGCCAAAGCAGCTGGCCCACTCCTCCAGGGCAATGTACTTGTCGTTATCCAGGTCACAAGCCTCGAAGAAGCGGGTGGTGCAGTGCTCCATGGGGATGAGGGGGGCACGGAGCGGGGCCAGCTCGGTGTGGGACAGGTACCTGCCGAGGTGAGCACGTGGTCACAGGAGGGGAGATGCTGGCCCCAGCTCTCTGGTTTGACTGCTGTCCCAGTGCCCTCCCACTATCAGCAGCTGAGTGTCATGAAGGTCAAGGACTGGTGTCTGCCTTTGCAACCACGCTGTGCTGGTCACAAAATAGCAGCTGGGGGTCCTCACCAGCTGCCCTCATCCCACGGGTCTGTGATCACTCTCGTGCCCATCTCCATCTCACAGCTAAGCCAGCAGCTGCTATCTCAGCTGCTGAAGTTATCCTGGGGCCTTTGGACTGAAGTATTTTAGGGAACTGTCATACGACAGTAAATCTGAGAAGATAGAAACTCCACACCCAAGGGAGATGGGAGCAGCAGAGGCTGGGGAGGCCTCTCTTCCTGCAGAAGAGCTGTTTGCAGGAAGCAAACCTGCCTCTATCCCAGCCTGGTTTGCCACATCCCCTGCCTGATGTGCTTGTGCCACCAGCCACTTGTGTCACATCTCTAGCCTGCCTTGACACCTTCTGCTGCCACATCACCCTGATACTTGGGCAGGAAAGGGTCCTGGTAGGGTCTCTGTCCTGCTGACACTCACCCATCGATGGGGTGCTGGTCCAGCTGCCCAAACTGCCAGTGCACAGGGAAGATGTACATGTTGTAGTTCTTCTCAAAGTCACGGGCCAGGAGCTCCACAGTGTGGTCACCAGCCTCCAGGCGCTTCTCATTCTCATGGATCTTCTTCACCTGCCATAGGAGAGCCCAGGGAGACCTTGTCAGCAGGGCAATGAAGGGGGGACCCCAGAAGGGGCTTTAAACGGGATGCCCACAGGGGTCTCCCTATGTGGTCTGGGCTCTATTGGTGGGGTGAGCTCCCAGGCTCTGTCCCCAGTCCCTCACCTTGAGTTTCTGCTTCTCAGTCAGCAGGTTGTTGTCCTCATCGCGCTCATACAGGGTGATCAGCACGTTCTTGAGCCAGTCCCGCATGCGCAGGGGGAACTCGGTCAGCTCTGTGTCCAGGCAGGCAGGGATGACTGGTAGTCACAGACAGGAGTCAGTGCAGCATCTGAACATGCAGCCCCAGACCCCAGACACACAGCCCCAGTGCCCTCCCACCTCAGCCCTGAGCCTGCCTGGAACTTTGCTCTCCCTCAGACTGTGGGCATGGGGGCTGTGCTCAGGTTAGGGGTCCCCTTGTCCGAGGGAGTGGCTCCACTTACATTTGCAAGGCCCAATGTAGTCCAGGTGCAGCTTGTGTCCCTTCTTGGTTCCCTCCAAGGTGCACTTGGTGGCAAAGAAATGGCAGGAGGAGTCGTAGGTCTTGTTGTCAGTGCCGCAGACCTGCACAGGATGGGGAGATGCTGTGTGAGAGGAAGCAAAGCCCAGATTTGCTGCGCAGTCTGCAGGGAGAGCCTCCAAACCAGATGTTTAACTTGTTTCCTGGGGTGGGCAATAGCTCCTTGACCACCACCAGCCAAGGCCAGATGGGGACCTGCCACCCTGATTCTGCCTCCCTACCATCTCTGGCAATGCCCATGTGGGTCCCTCCCACCCTGGGCCATCAAGCAGCTCCTGCCCTCACCTTCTCGAAGACGCCGGCGGTGGCTGGGCAGCTGGAGGGGTCCTGGCACACACACATGGGCGAGTTGTTGTCGTCCACCTCGCACACCTTGCCGTGCTTGCAGTGGTGGTTCTGGCAGGGGTCTGGGAGCAGGAGGGGAGCAAAGTCAGAGCCGGCCCCATCCTCACCTCCCACGAGCTGCCCAGGGCATCTCAGCACAGAGGGAAGACAGAGACTTCACTAAGGACAGCCCCAAGCATCTATTCTTGTACTGGGGAGATGTGACCATTTCCAGATATCCATGTTAGCCCTTGGTGTAATCCTGGACTCTTTCTGTAGCCACAAAATGCAATGGCTTTTCTGTTGCAAAAACAGGCTTACAGAGAGCCCAGTGCTGGAAGAAGTCATGTGCCTCTTATGCTTTTAATTGTGCATCTAGTCTGGCATCATCCTTGTGCTACAGCCCTTCCCAAAGGAGCCCCTCACTGTTTGGAACGGCTAAAGCTCCCCTGTACAGGAAGAGGACAATATCTCTGCCAGCTGGAGGGCAGGGGAAGGGTGACTTACTCTCTGCAACAATCTCCTCTACATCCTCTGTGGGTTCCTCGAACTCTCCCACCTCCACCTGGACAGGATTAGCCCCCACAGGCTCCTGCAAAAGAGGTTGGTGTTTCTGGTGTGAGTGCACAGAGATCACAGCCCCAGTTCCTGGGTGGGGAGAACAGCCTCCCCATTGCTTCCCAGTGCTTTGGAGATGCTCTCCCCAAACCAGTGGAGATGGGTGAGGAGGAGCAGAGTCACCTACCTCTGTGGTGGGATCTTCAATGACCTCTGTCTCATCAGGCAGAGCCTCCTGCTGCAGGGGAAAAGGACCATGAGTGGGGGTCCATGGGGAGAATGGTCCCAAGGGGTCGTAGGACCATCCTCGGGTTGCCCCCCATCCCTCAGTACTGTATTTGTTATGAAAGAAAATCCCCATCAGCTACTCCAGGTGGACAACCCCAACAGCAGAGGTTCTGCTGTCTCACACACTTACCGGAGCTGACAGAGCTTTGCCTGCCAGGCAGAGAAGGAAAAAAATCCAGGCCCTCATCTTTCAGTAGACCCTGAAAAAAAGAAGAAAAGGAGGGATGAGGAAGGAGGCCATTGTGTGCCACTCAGCTCCAAGCTGAGCAGTCAGACATTTAGAGAAGGGCGTTCTCTTCATTTCCTGCCTCATCTGTTCAATATTATAGACCCACATGCTGGCTTTTCCAGCCAAAACCTTAAGCCAAATCATGTTTCCAAGATAAATTCTTTTGATTTTGCAACACGAGACATGTTACTCTCCTGGATGCATTTGGAAAAATCAGTCAAAATGGCTGTTCCTCTATCCTTCTCAGGAGGTTTTTTAGCAAACCCCTAGATTTTTCATGTTAAAAATCCCTTGAGTCCCAGGTACAATCAATGAACGTCTCTACCATCTCATTTGTCAATCGGGGAAAAAGGAAAGTGGAGGAGGAAGGAAAGAGAGACAGTGAGATGGGGTACTTGAGAATTAAATACCTCAGAAAGCCTCTTCCCATATGGACACAGACGTCCCTAGGGGTATGAGGGCCATTCCTCCATCCCCAGCACCCCCAAATGCTGGGATCTCCACTATAGTTTTTCCCTTTCCTGCTCAGACCTGAGGATCCCCAGACTGGGTTTGAGGGATCCAAGGTACTTTGGGGTTGCGTCCTGCCAGGAGTCGAGCTCCAGAAGGATAAGCCTTTTGCACCATCCCAACTGGGGCTGTTGCAGGGACTCTATAGGATGAGGGAGCTGGGCAGCCCAGCTAACACTGGCTGTGATGTGAGCCAGGAGGAGAGCGCAGCTGGTGCAACCACCCTGTCCTTGTCCCCCCCGGTTCCTGTTTGGCAGGGATGAGCCCCTCTGTGTGAGAGCAGAGAGGAGCTCAGCTGGCCACTTAATATGCCGGTGGCATCCCACTCCTGACAGCAAGGGCTGCCCGCTCCCTTCCGCCTGGTGGGAGAGTGAAATACCCCTGGTTTTTCTCCTGCCAGCGAGGGGACTTGTCCCCCTGCCAAGTCTTCAGCTGCCTCCCTTCCGCTTGCCCTTGTCCGCTCCACCTGCATGGCTGGGGCATCACAGCCCACCAGCTCCCTGGGGCCAGGCAAAGGGATGGAATTGCTGGGACAGAAAGTGTTGGGCAAGGTTTCTTCATCTCTCCCAGGATATCTAATTTGCGAGAACATCCTTTCCCTTCCTCCCTGTGCACAGCAGCTCTCTGGGTATAAAACCACACCAAGGCTGTTTTGCCAGGCTGGGCTTTGCTTCCTAACTTAGCAAGGTTTGGCTATGCAGAGAAAAACCTCTTTCCAATCTCAGTACCTCATCCAGCCTCCAGTGGGGTGTTCATGCAAAACAGAGGTCAGGTCATGGAGGGCAGACTCCCTGAAATCTCACATAACTGGGGACACGGGGTGGGGGGATGATTGCTGTGGTGGGATAAAGGACCTGTGGCACAGGAGCTGTGGATAAGACATGAAAGTGATGAGCCTGTTTGCTCTGTCAAGGCTGCAGCTGAGCAGCTCCCTCCTCTCCTGCTTGGTACGAGCTGTCCCTTCTTCTTGCCTTTATTTGCACGGGATGCTACTGAGAGCCCTGCCAGCACTTGCCAGGAAAGATCAGTGGTTCTTCCTTTCTGGAAGGGTTGCATGGGGACGGAGGTGGAAAAGTACTGGTTATTCTGGTCATTTCCTCCCTTGCTGCCATTCCCTGGCTTGTAATGGCTCCTCCTGGGCTTCTCCCAAGGGGCTTGTTTGCTTTGGAAGATGCTCTGAGGTTCAGTGATGCTCATGGGCCAGGAACAAGGCAGTGCCCAGCTGGGAGGAGAGGGCAGTGCTTGTACATGTGGACGATGGTATTAAGGACCCAACCCCAGACCAAGGCCGTCTTAGATCATTTCCCCAGGCCTTAAAAAAGCCTTGAATTTCAAAGTCTGGGCATACAGTAAGCTGGGGTCAGGGAATTAATGATTTCTAGAAGCCAGCAGACAGTCAGAGCTGCCAGTGTTGTGTTTGGAGGAAGAAGGAGCATGAAAAAGTCTGAGCAAACAAGCTCTGCAGAGCTGTCTTGTGTCATAGATGGGAAAGCAAGTTTATTTGAAAAACAAAATCCTTCTGAAGGCAGAGCCTGCACAGAGAGGACATTGCAGTGTCTGTGAGCCCCTGGCTGGGTTGCAAAGGCATGGTCATTCCTGAATGCCTGGTGGTCAAAAGTCGTGAAATAACAGCTCTGGAGTCCTGCACTCAGAGCTGGTCCATCGGAAGAGCATGGTCCATGGTGCAAGTCTCCCTCCTTGTGGAGCCACCATGGTTCTATCCAAGAGGATGCTCTTTGGAGCTGACAGCTGAGCCATACCAGGAGCTCAGTATCCATCCCTCAGCTGGAGGGAGGTGGGAGGACCCCTGTGAGGGGCCCTGCACTGGGAATGCCTGGCACTGCTTTGCCAGGGGACAGAGGGCAGCCAGGGGGTCATTTCGGACAGAGGAAAACAAGACAGGGAAAGAGATTTTAGCAAGCAGGGACTTATGCCCTTCCTAAAGGAATCAATAGACACCAGGACTTTGCAAGATGCTGGAAACCAGCACATCATGGGCAGAGACAGGGCTGCTGAATATAAAGTAAGAGAAGCTCCATGGTCACCATTCCCTCCTCAGGCCTCACCTCCTGACTGCTGAGGATGGAGAAGACAACAAGGCACCCATGGGCTGCAGCACTCATGGGTGGCACTGCCTTTCTAATACTTGACCCCACTCGCATCCTACATGGGGACTTCAGCTCCCAGTCACTCTGTAAATAGAGTCTGGGCACTCCCATGAACCCCTCTCAATGGTTCACCTTTCCAGCATGGTCCTGGCTATTCCTCAGTGCCAGCTGCCTGTTCCATTTTGCAGCCATGCCAATGACAAGAGAGCCATGGGGTGTAGAGAGGTCTGACACTGACCCTCAGCATCTCCATAAACTCAAAGCAGGTTGCTCTGGGAAACTCTTCACCAAGGTCCCCCCAAGCATGTCACACCATCATAAGCTCCTCTGGATGGGTAAAATACCCCACAGTGATACACAGAGAAGAATGTGTGCCACTGGGGTCTGTGGGTCTGTTGTCTCCTCCCACCCATCCCGGGGATCTTTGTGGTCTGGGGGAGGACACAGACCAGGCGGGTGCAGCCTCTGGAAAAGGCTCCGTGGATGGTGGAGCGTGGCCCATGTGGTGCTGGCCCTGTCCAGGGTTGCATAAGCCTTTTGGGATGCCACGTTAGCGTGGGGAGGAGTCTCTGCTGGCCACCTTGACAGCTCCTCCCCAAGGCCACCGGGCTAACCCCAGCTGCCACCCCTGCCAACCCAGTGGAGGGGCTCTGCTGCCACCTCCCATTGCAGCCGTGGAGAGCAGGAGTGGGCAAAACCCTCCCGTGCCTCAGATCCCCACCTGCACCCCAACCCGACCATGCAGGAGGCACCACCCAAGTGCCAGGGTCTCCTTTACCCACCCTCCCTCTACTCACTGCTCCTTCAGGCTCTGCAGGTCTGACATACACCCACTTCACACGGAGGTAAAACTGGCCCAGAAAAAGGTTCTGCTAAACCCCACTGGGGTCGCAGTTTTCAAAGTGCTGATGGGTGGCCAAGTGTGACACCTACAGAGCCACAACACAAGGACTGGGTCCCCACTACCTGGCCCTGACCTCCTTATGCAAGCAAGACCCTCTGAGCTTTACTCAGCAGTCACTCCCAGGCAAAAATTCCACTTGAAGTCAGAGTTGTTTGCATGAGTCCCCATAAAGCTCCCTGCTGAACAGGTCCCTGCATGTCGGTGCCAGCTCATCCAGATGTGCTGCAGCTGCCCTGGGTGCCTGAGGAACAGGGCAGAGGGCTGGGCAGAAGCCAGCCTGGATCCTACCACCTGCACAGACCCCTGGCACACTGTGCAGGCTCAGAAAGCCAAGCAAGGTTTAGATGGAAGCGAAATTCCATTTAGCTCACACAAGTAAAACACAGGGAGAAAAAAAATCTATCTGCCCCATCTGTCTATGCAGTCACTAAAGACATGTCTACACAATGCTGTGTAAGAAATATATGAACCCATACAGGGAAAGGTCTGATCGAACTTAGAAATGCTCCAAATATCACAGTGCAAGATATTACAAAGGCAAGAGGCCAATCCCTTTACAGCTGTGTGCTGAAACTGTCATAGTTTGTCCAGGTTACAGATTGCATCCATAATGGAAACAATTAAATTAGTACTGAGAGAAGTGCATGGATGAGCCCTGGGCTGCAGGCAGCGCCTCACTGATGAGCCCTGTGCAGAGAGGGGAGACAGAATTTTGCTGTCCTGCCTGAACTTTTCCTTTTGTGTGGACTGGATGTGAGGCAGTGCCAAAAGCAGCCCCGGTACTGCTGTGCCAGGTGCAGGCGGTCCCTCCGGCTCCCGGGGGATGCAGCCAACTGATCCCGCACGGCTCCACAAAGGAGGCAGAGAATAAACTGTCCGATAAATACCGGGCAAAAATGCAAACCATCTCCAAAGCATTCCCTGGACTCGCCCTGCCACAGCCGCTCCAGCGATAACAGCCCCGACATCCCTCCAACAAGAGGACCCAGAAAAGGTTTCCATGGGAGCCGACATTCCTCTGGGGCTGAGTCATGGAAGACCAAAGAGTTGTGGAAGGAGGGGCTTGAAAAAAAAGTTTGAAAAGTTTATTTCTGCTCTTCCCCCTCCCAACACCGCCCGCATCCCTGCTCCTTGCCTATGTGGCAGACAATGGCTTGGCTTTAGCTGCTACGCAGAACGCAACAGCCTTTCATTTCCACTTAAAACTCGCCTGATCCACCCTAACAAACGGCTGCGATTAACTTTTGTCCTTTTGGAGGGTTGCTGAGCTTTTGGGCTGTTTCGAGTTGGTGGTCTCTGAGGACTCGGAGTACTGGCGACCTTCCCGGTGTCCCCAGTTTCACTCCAACTTGAAACTCGCCTTTCGGTTTGGGTGGGAATTCAACCCCTGTCTTGTTAAGTTTCCTTTTTTTTTTTCCTTTTTTTTTTTTTTTCCTTTCTGTATGCAACAGAATGGAGCTTTCTTAGAGGAAAGACACAAAGAGCAGAGTTTGACTGCCACACAGGGCACGTCACCGGGACGGGAAGGACAGCAGCTGCCTTTAAAGGAAACAAGCCCTTGGCTCTTCTGCGTGGACTTAAAATTGTGCCTGACTGAGCCCAAGTTCTTAAAACCTAAAAAACACCCCAAAAGAGCTTTGTTCCCCCTCTCCTGCAACCTCCGTCTCCCGAACACTCGATCAGCCGGAGTTCAGCCAGGGCAGGAGGGCTTGAAAGAGTTTCAAATTTTGCTGGGAACAAAAAGCCGACTGTCTTTTTTTTTTTCTTTCTTTTTTTTCTCTAAGAGAAATAAGAGCGGCTGTACGGAAAAAATAAAAAACGCTGAGATGAAGTCGACAGCTCTTTTGTTCTTCCTCTAGATACTCTGGTGAGTAAAACATCACCTGCCAACACACCTCAGAATGAGAGTAGTGGGGACTGGTTTGTAACTAGATCTGATTTTCTCTGCATTTTGCTTTGATGTGCCCAGACCTTGGTCACACATCTCGCTAAGGAACTATCCCCCAGATGAAAATCCAGGGGGGAAAAGGGGGAGAGAAAAATGAGGGAAGGTTAAACCTTTACAGTCAGATGGCACCAAAGTGTTAAGTGTTAAGTAAGAGACAGTTTAGGTGCAGAGATGCTGCAAGGAGGAGAAAGAGAAGAAGTCAGGAGGGGTCTCTAAATGGACCACTTGGAGTGGGAGCATCCACCTCCCCATCCCGAGTGATGCATTGCTGAGCACTGGACACAGTCCACGGGCTAAGGCAGTGGGTCCCCGGCCACAGACCCCACGAGTGGGGTTATGGGCACCCCCATGTCAGGAGAAAGAGTACAGCAAAGGCAAACGCGAAGCTCGGGCCATACCTCGCAGTCCCGGCAGCACGGCTGAGGAAACTTCAGGCGCTTGGACAGGCTGGAGGAATCTGCAGGTTTTAGAAGGAGGCAGCAGGAAGCCAAAGGGTGGGCTGGGTTTCCCGCTGCCTCTCCTCCTCCTCCTTCTCCTTCTTGCTATCTTTCCAAATCGGTCTCTTCCTCCCCTCCCTCGCCCCAGTGGGCAGTCCCACCCGGCTGAGGCACAGCCTGGGTCCAAAGGATAGACCAGAGAAATCAAGCGGGGCTGGAGATCAAGGGGGTCTCTTGCACAGACAGATCAGCCCCCAGCGCAGCCGTCCCGGCAGAGTCACTGTCACAGCTGCCCGCACTGCTGCGACGAGTTGGTCAGCTCTCTGTCTCTCTGGGACTGACAGCACGGGATGGGGCGGAGGGAATGCCTTCTCTGCTTGGTTTGTGCACCTCCTAACACCGTGACCTGCTGCAATTAAAAAGTTAAATGCTGTCATTTCTCAACGGAGTAGTTCAGTCCCTGAGCCGGTGTTTCCCATCCTCGGGGGGATGAAGAGGAAGGCAGGAGAGTTCTTCCTCCTCCGTCCTATCTCCTAACACTGCTGCCATCTGGGACTGCCATGTGGAGAGGGAGAGGAAAGAATGATCCAGAGAATGTGGAGGATTATGACATATCTGAAATATGCTCTAAGTAGGCAGAGAACTGCTGTGCTGGTAGATGTGACACTCAGCAAACTGGTCTCTTTGCTGTGGTTATCACCCAGCAGATCTGGACTGATTGAACAAAACCCACAGTCAGGATTGCTGGTCAGCTGAATCTGTCAGTCTCTTCAGACTTCACTAAGTATTTAGATCTCACAGATCATAACGCAGCTGGAGCAGCTGCCCAGCCAGAGGCAGCGAGGCAGCAAAGCTGTTTGGAGTTGACTTTTCCCATCTGTTCCTCTCTATGCTCAGGGTGAAAACCCAGCTCCTCTCTCCTTGCCTCTCTCCATGACTGTGAGGATTTAAGGTTCACTTGCTCCCCTGGCAGGAGCAGACCCCACACCTTCCCACCCCAGCATGGCCATGGCACTGCACTGCAAGGGAAAGCCAGCAACCAAAACCTGTTAGAATTTGGGCATCCCTGAAGAGTACCTCCATGCCATACAGGATAATTTAGCTCTTTGCAGCTTGTGATCTATCTGTGGCATCAACCCTCACCCCAGGGCTGCCCTCCAGGGGCTGCTGGAAAGGTGGTGGCTCCTGTAGCCAGCAGGACTGCAGGCAAGCCATCTGGGCACCAGCAGCCTGATTATGGACACTGGGTGAAGGACACCAAAGACTGTAGCAAAATGCAACATGGTGTTTTGTCTTGGCTGCCTGGGGTTTGGGTTCGTTTCTCATGATGACATACTATCTCTGATTGGGGCTGAGACACAGATCTGGGTGCTTTACTCTTCCCACTGATGTTGCTGAGGATTTAGATGTCAACACAGGAAGTGGCCTGTGACGACCCACTGGGCTGTGCTGGCTCCTTGCTCTGTAGGACGCCTTTGTGATCTGCAATTCTGTATCAGCTCACTCCTCATCTGGCCTTGCGGCACTTCTGCTGCATGTGAAAGATCAGATGTAAGACTAAACATCCCATGGCCAACAAGAAACAAAAAATAAACTGAACAGAAATGGAAAGGGAAAGCGGAGGGAAAATATAAGGGAGAGCACCATGAAAACCCATCATCACTTCCCAGTGAGCTGGTCAATCTCTGTGATCAGGCAGTTCAGGAGGCTGGTGACAAAGAGAAGAAAATCTTCACCCATTGCTTTACTTGGCTACACACCTCTCAAAAGCCACCCCTGAGTGGATGTTCATATCACTCTCACAGACATCCATAAATGCCTCAAGCGACCCCCTCAGGTCCACGTGGAGGCCAGATTTGAGATGGTGCCTAAGATCCCATGGGACCCTTTAACACAACCAACCACCTGTGGAATCTGGAGCATCTTCTCCCACCCCAAGTGTCCGTAGCTCCCAGGTGCAGCCCAGTACCACTTGGATGCCCAGTTTGGCTTCAGAGGTCACACGTCCCCTAAGCCAAAGTTTCATTTGTTTGATTCATGTCCCAAGGAGCTGAATGCTGCTGTTGAATGCTCTCTGTGGTGGATTAGTCACGGCTTGCATTGAAATTGTACAGCTGTTGGTTCTTCTCCTAAGGAAAAAAAAAAAAAAAAAGACATCTGGAAAAAATTTTAGGGAGGAAAAAAAAAAAAGAAGAGAAAAGAAACCACGACTTTTTTAACTGACAACGTGGCAATTGCATAGTGCTCTGCACTGTAGCCTGAAGCTAAGCCTTCTACTAAGGGCTTAGACAAATGATAGGGCCAGGGAGATAATTATAACAGGGATTTCTTTATATATGTGGTTGGTTAGACCCTGGTTTTGAGTGAAAGTGGAAAGCAGTGATGCAGTCACATCTGGAAACGGCTCCCAAAATCATGCTTGTGAACCTGGGGTGGGTGGGAGTGAAGGGTCCTCATAATCTTCTGCACAGGGGACCACCAGGTCCTGCATCTTGTGAGGGACATGCTGCCAGACATCAGCAGTGGGATGGAGTGGGATCACACAGAAGGGGAAACAAGAGCCTGGAGCAACTGCCTGACTCTTAAAATTCAGCAGCTTTAGAAATCTCCAGAAATAACTGACAGCTTGCAAAGGAAATCCTGGAAAGTCGTTTCCACTCTTATAAGGCTCAGTGGGGTCATCGAAGAGGCCATTTTTGTGTCAGGCTGCCAGGAGGAAAACTGGACCTCACACATGTTTAGAAGGTGGTCTTTGTCATCTGAGGCACTGGATGGACAAGAAATTGCCCAAGGGACCTCATCAGCCCTGGGAGCCCTCACAGGACTTGCAGCCTCACAGGTCCAGCTCGGGCTCCCTGACCAGATGCCAGGAGGGTGGTTTGGGCACAGCAGATGCACCCCAAGGCTCCCAGCACTTGCTCCCAGCTAAAGTGCCTGCACAAACTCTGATGGAAACAGCAAACAGGGCAAGACCCTTCGTGGTTTGAGCTCATTTTACAGCAAAGCCAAGAGGTCTGCAGGGATGAGGTTTGAACTCCAGATAACCCTAGTCCAAAATCCAAATTTCTTCATCCTGTTTTAAGCCAGGTTGGGCAGATCTAGGCTGTCACAGTTGAGAAAACTCCAGTGCTTTCCAAGAGGGGAACAATTGTTCTCTGCTGTAAGAAATGAAGAAAAATGTGAGTGAGCAGCTTGGTTGGAGAGATACAAGTGTGCATTAATAATCCTGCTGTGTTCTGCTTACAAATCTGTCAGTCTGAGGAGCCTTTCCTTTTCTCTGCTCTGGGAGGGATTCTCTAATGAGTTTTTCTCTAGAGGATGTTTCTGCATTAATTGCTGGTGGATGCTGCTGCAAAACAATGAACCCGAAGTGCACATAAATAAACAGGATGCCCTGGAACCACTGTGGGAATGCAATTTACTAAGTTTTCATCCCTGGATGTGTGGCTGAAGGCTGAGCTACTCACAGGTGCAGGGCAGTGTGTGGAAAGGCAAGGGTTGCTGGTGTGGGAGCCCAGCACCCAGCTCAGGAAAAGTCAAGAAAGACCAGTAAATGCAGAGCAGACAGGAATCTGCTTATCCCAGGAATGTCCCAGCTCTCCTGCTCTCTGGGAGTGTGTCAGCAGGTTCTGCTGGAGGGTTTCTGGTTTTTTCCATTTCAGAAGCAGACCAGAAGCAGAAGGGCTGTGCTCTCTAGGCTCACACTAAGCAGATGCACAGCTCCTGGAAGAACCATCTGCACAGGGCAGGAGAAACCCAAACTGCCCTGGCAACGTGCCCAGGAGTGGCTGTGTTTGACCTGTGTGGAGTAAGGAATTCTTTCCAGTGGGCTCCCACTGGACTAAGCAGTAGGACTGATGCCTGGTTGAGATGGAGCAGATTGACAAGGTCTGTTCCAGTGCCTGGACCAGGAAAGTCTGAGCCTCAGTGTGCTGCTGATGAACTGGGGCTGCAATGGCTCATGGGGGGATGCAGGCAAGTGGGGTCCTGGCTCTGTTGGAAGCAGATGAAGGAGCAATGGACGTTGTTGCAGATTCTCAGCTGTAAACCAGAGGCCAGCGGGGCAGGGGGTGGAAAGCCAGCTGTGCATGGCTCTGCAGTGAGTCACGGCCTGGGAGCAGGATGCAGAGCTAGAAGGCAGGACACGCTTACTGTGTGATGTCTTGTTCTTTCCATGGTGTGTGTGGCCTCTCACAGCTGCCCCAGGGGGCTCTGGTGGAAGGTGCTTCCATGCCCCATGGGCATCCCTCACTGATGGGGGCTGTTCTCTATTAGTCCTGAACACGGGGATGTTGTGTGCCTGAATTAACAGTCTGGTATCTCAGCCTGACTCTGCTTTTGCTTGAGAACTTGTGCCAGAGATGTGCCTGTGACTTGCAAAAGGTGCAACAAAACCTCCAAGGAAGAAGCACAGCAAATGCCATTAACGCCAGGGAGTCCCACCTTGCTCCTGGTGTTTACCTACGATGCACTTTTGAGTCCTCTTGGGCCTCACAGATGCGGTTTGGCAGCTTTTGAAGGATATGAATAAAACTGCTTGAGGAAATAAACAGGAATCCACTTTTGAGCCCCTGGGACATGTGGGAGAGGGAAGCTCCTGGGCTGCAGTGGCAGTTCTTTTGCACAGAGAAATGCAGCCTAAAAGGCAGCCTTGATGGGAGTACCCAGGTGAAGCTGTGCCAGCTCCAGAACATGCAAATGCCATCTGGAAAGCAGTGGCAATAACTGTGAGTGAGGAAAAGATCAGAAAGGCAAATCCCAGGGTTCACAAGGCTCTCTAGGGCCAGCTGTATTTGGTTTTTTGGGTTGTGAATGTGAGTTCCTCTAAGAAAACCTTGATTCTCAGATGAGCTGGCTACTTACTCTACAACCACTGATAATCAGATCCTTTGTCAGCCCTACAACCTTATATCTTGGGGATGAAAGCAGTGGTTTTCCTGAGCCATGTCTATGCTGGAAACCCCCTGGTGGTTTGCTGGAAGCCCATTCCTTTGGGAATGTGATGCTGTGGGCAGGCTGGTGAGTGTCCAGAGGGGCCAAGCAGTGATGGGGCAGAGCTGTCATGAATTGGGATTGCAGCTGAGGCAAAGCAGGCAGCAGGATTTAGTGACCTCAGCATAACTTGCTGTCCCCAGGAGGCCAGCAGCTGAGAACATGGGCTTTGAGTGAGGGCTGTTTTTGCTCCAGGCTTGTGCATCGATGGAGGCAAAGAAGAGGAGGGAACGAGGGTTTGGGGGAGGGCAAAGCACACTGGTGACAAGGATGCTGGGCTGTGTGTTAAAGTCTGGAAAGTTTAGCAGTTCCCTGTGGAGGCTGAAGAACAGGACTTTACTGTCCTCCTATTGACCCTCATTGCTGGCAAAACCCTATCAAAATATCTGCCCCCACCAGCCGTGCCCCACAGTAATTCAGTCTGTGTATGGCTCGGTGTTCCCAGCTCCATCCCCATCCCCTGCCAGCTGCACAGCCCCGATGCCCTGCTGTGACATAAGCCAGGGAAGGCAGCTTTGCACAGGACAGAGGGATCCCAAGAGGTCACGTTCCCACTAGCACTGCACATGGATGAACTATTTTGGCATCCGTGGATAGGAATTGGACCGTGCTGGAGCTGTGGCCACATCTGGCTCAGTGGACAGGGCACAGTGTGGGGCTGGCCGGGATGCCTGGGGTGCCTGGGGGGTGTCAGGGTGCCTCATCCCCAGCTGAGCCTGCACATACCCACTCTGAGAATCTACATTTTTCTGTCTATTACTCTGACAGTTTCTGCTTGAGCTGAGATCACTTCAGAACAAGCCCTGACTTGAGATGTACCAGACGAACGAGCCAGGCTGCTGGATGCAGGAGGCTCCATAAACAGGGTGTCCCTTAAAGGATACAAAATGGTATTGATTTTGGCAACATGCATTTGGAAGGATCCTGCACAGCGTAAAAAGCAAGTGGCTGTGTGGTGCTTAGTTGCCAACTGGGGTTATACCACAACAGCCAGTCACAGGCAGCCTTAGAAACTGGCAAAGAAAGTATAGGGGAGGCAGTAGGAAATATTTTTTGACAGCAGGACTTTGGGCAGGATGTCTTGGGAGCCTGAGCTGTCCCTGCCATGCAGCAGCCACATGAAGGGCTGTTGGGACAGAGTGGGTCAGGCTGGTAGGGGCAGTGCTGACAGTGCTCTGGGATTTTAGCATCTCATGTCTCTGATTTACAAACACGGACACTCCAGGCTGACACCAAGTGAAAGCACTGACGTCTCCATCATCTCTGCTTGCTGGCTCCCTCCAAATCATCTCTGGGTGCACTTCTGAGACCCTCGAAGCTTCCCTACCCAGCCTGGATTTTACTCTGTGGGGTACAAGTTCCTTAAAATTTCTTCCTACCCTGGGCAATTCAGATCTTTATGGCCATGCATAAATATTCTGTTTCTTGCAAGGGCCAGTCAGTGGAAGAATCATTTGCATCATCAGTGTAGAGCTTGATGGAATTTCACTGATCAGAGAGCAGCCCCCTTGGCTGGATGAAAATACAGGAGACATATGTGGGCAGAAAATGCCTCGTCCATCATTGCTTCAGTGTGATGAGTTCTGGGGATCTCAATTTAGCCCTGAAGCTTGTTTACTTCCCTTCAAAACCCATCCCGTTTGGCCAGGGTTTGGCAGGAGCAGTCACTGTGGGCAGGAGTGATGCCGTGGGCAGGAATAGCTGGGTTGTGGGAAGGCTCAGAGCTGATGCTGCACCATGTCTGTGGGCTTGGGGCAAGGTGGGACGTGGGCAGCCCCAAAATAGCGAGGTCATGTGGGGCCCCGAGCGAATGCTGTGACTTTCCATCCTGTGCCTGGCCCAGAGCTGGATCCCTCCCTCAGGACCTGCTGCTAAAATTAGCAGTGTTTCCCCATGCTGTATGCCCTGCATATGTTATCAGCAGCTGTTTAAGGAGATGGAGGGACTGTAATCAAAATTTGAAAAAAACCCATCAGATTTGGAGACTCTCTTTTAAGCTTCTCTTTTATGGGAAAAACAGAGGGAAAAAATTCTTCCCTGAAATGGGGACTCTGAGGGAGAGCCCCCTCGACCTTTTCCTGTGTGATGCCAAGACTTTTAATGAACAGTAATTGTATCAGGTGTCTATAAAGACTAACCAGAAAGTTACAGAGGTGATGTCAACCCTCCAGTCCCCTAATTTCAGATTTGCTCAAAGGCACCCATCACATCCCCTCTCCTGTGCATGCCTGCCCATGCTACCCCAGGGAGCAAGGTTGCCCAGGATTTATTATCAGGATTAAGGGAGTGGATTTTTAATGGCATGAATGTTCAAAATATTCTGTTGTTCACTTGTGGGGGAAAAGGTGGGAACTGGGAAATGAGGGAAACACCAGCTTTCTCAATAAGTGGGATGGTGCAAGGAGTTGTCTGGGCCCCTCTGCAGATACTCAGCTGCAAAACAGGAGGGAGACCACACTATGCTTTGGGATTATTGATGGTCACTCGCCTGGATCCAGACAGCTCACACCAAATCTAGGTGTGTTCATCTATTCCTAGGGATGTTCATATATTCTGTTCTCCAGTGCACACAGGGGCTGATGAAGTTGTGGACAGTGAAGGGCAGCTGCTGAGGGAGCTCCTGCCTGTGCCCGAGGGCTCCATTTCTCTTCCTCTCCCCCAGGCAACTCTGAAGAATCATAGAATCACAGAAGAGTTTGGGTTGGGAGGGACCTTTGAATATCATCCACTCCAATCCCCAAAGAACAAAGGTTCTCACTGCCTGAGGTGTGCCTGGATTGATACTGATGTCATCTCACTCCAGGCTGGGCCATTCATGCTGGTTTTCCTCCAAGAAATTAGAAACAGTGAGTGCTACTGAGGGAATCTGTGCTGCTTCTGGATGGAAAGTATGGTTGAAAAGGCAGGGTGAGAAATGACATCTCTTTCTCTGACCCCTTCCCAAATCTCCCTGTGTTCAGCCTTTTCCAGTGGAATCAGAAAGTTTATCCCTCTCTCTGACTTCTTGAGTGCTCTGTGGTAAAAACAAAGGGAAGGACCAAAAGGGAGTGAAATCTCCTCTCCTGGCCCTTTTTTTTCCACCTACCTATGGCCTCATCTGGAGGTGATGAGGTCCCAGGATGACTGTTGGGGAATGGGCCCCAGACACTTGCCCCCAGCCCAGGAACAAGCTCTGCCCTGCAAACCTGGGAGGGCCCATTTCAGCTAGGACAGGGACACTTTCCCCTCTGCTCCCCCATGCACTGAGGGGCTGGGACAGCTGGGGGCAGAGGGACAATGCCAGGCGTGGGGAGCAATGCCTGGCTTTCAGTTTTATGCAGACACACAAACAAGTTTGCTTCTCTGGCAGGAACTGGCAGCTCTTCTGTTGGGTTTGCAAGTCTGGAAATAACAGCTGGAGGTTTTCAGTGTTATCCTGCTCTAGGGATGAATTTTAAAACCCTCTTGTGTTGGGCTGGGTCTATTGTTTTCTATGGCAAAAAGCAGTTCATGCCCAGCTCCCTTTGCCTCCAAGTAGCCCTTCATCATTGATCCCAAGGGCTGCTTCTGCTGTTCATTAGATCTCTGGATGGCTCACAGGGAAGGTTTGTTGGCTTCTTGCTAATGCCTGGGGTGCAGCTGAGCCCCCACCATTCCACTGGCATGCTGAGACCCTGTTTAGAAGAGTTGTGGACAGACTGGCTCTGTCAGGGAGAAGGAAAGCAAGTGGATGGCAGGAGAGGTTTTGAGACACTTAGCTGAGATGATTTCTGGAGACACTTGAGCTGAGACCCCACCTTTCTGTTCTTTCTCTGGACACACCAGGACTTGCAGCTCCAGCTGTCCCCATCAGGTTCATGGATGTGACCAGCAGTAGTGGCAAAGGATGATGATCCACACCTGGGGATACCTGTCCCTGTCTTCAGCACATGGGTCCTTGGTGAGAAGCCAACAGCTCAGTGTAGAGCCTTTAGAGTCAGAGCTGCCTTCCTGAGCTCTTGCTTTGACCTTACTTTGGCATATTTTGATCTCAGGGCCAGGCAAGCTTGGAGGGCTGTTCCTGAAACTGGAAAGCTAAAAATCCCCCAGCAGTTGTAAAGCCAGTGGGGAAGACTCTGGATGTGCCACATTTCTGCTTTTTTTTTTGCCTCTTCCCTGGCAAAAGACAGGCTGAATTAAGAAAGCAAATGGAGAGGAAACCGTAGAGAAATAAGAGCAGCACTGTGAGTCGAGGACGCCCTGGACTCAGTCCCGTCCCAGTTTCCCTGGAAATTGGATCATTCCCACTGAGCTGCCTGCTTTGCTGGCTGCTCCTGGGAGGGCACAAGCATGTAGCATGGGACAGATGCAGGGAAAGGAAAAAATAAAGGGAAATATATATGCAAATACTGGTACCAGGGTTTCCTCCACCAAAAGGAGA
This sequence comes from Margarornis squamiger, assembly GCA_035222235.1. Classification (NCBI taxonomy): domain Eukaryota; kingdom Metazoa; phylum Chordata; class Aves; order Passeriformes; family Furnariidae; genus Margarornis; species Margarornis squamiger. Next base: position 11,942,809 of record JAWWTY010000027.1, read on the forward strand.
CCCTTTGCCTTTGTCCCCTGCTTTTGTGGGGATAATATATAACAATAATAACCAACCCTCACCAGCTCAGTGGAGGCCCAGAGGCAAGGCAAAAGCCAAAGGACCTTAGGCTCCGTTTGTGGAGCAGCACAGCACCAGCCTGTGCTGTGGTTTGTCTGCAGAGCCTGGGACAGCCCCAGGGCCACCAGGGCTGCTCCCTCCAATGCCCCAGGCACCCCCCGACTGAGCCCTGGAGACAGCCCCGTGTCCCATGCAGACTTCTGATGCAATCGGAGGGATCACCCTGACAATAGCTGTGTGGGCTGGGTTTTTTGAAGCTGTGCACAACAGATTAAGCCTGCGGCCCCTGTTGTGATTGCTGGGCATTGTGCACCCTGCTGACACTGACTTCTGGGAGCCAAGCTCTGCCCACAGCCCAGCGGGAGCTTCGGAGGGGGGAACTTGGTCCATCTGAAATGGGGCAGGAGGGTACTTGGGCACAGTGGATTCCTGCACCATTCAAGCGTCTCCTCTCATTTGCAAAGGAATGAGCTGCATTTGTTGTTTTTAACATTTTCTCATCCATCTGTTGAAAACGGGTGAGCAGGTCTCAGCTGGGCTGAGAGAGATGGTCCTACCCAGGGAATTTCATATCAGCTGGAAACTGTAGGGAAGTCTGAAATGCTGCAGCATCTCTGTGCCCCAGTGACAGCACAGCTACCCACTGGTCTGGACTGGGGAACAGGAAACATGAACCCAACTATGTAGCACCCAGCAGTCTTTCAGGAGGTGCTCAGGAACAGACATGATGAACAAAAGGACAATAGTAGGAAGGGCCAGGCTGAAGGCTCCTGTCTACACAGACCAGTTTCCCTTGACCCTTCCAGGTGACCTGGGACAGGTCCATGTAGCAGAAGAGTCACACAGCAGATCTGCTCTCCCCAGAGCATCATGTCCTGTGTATCCCACAGCCCCTCTGTGGGAGCTCCTCACTCATCAGAGCTGGCTCCCCACCCACTCCCTATCGCTGCCCCAATGTGCCACCGCCTGCAGCAGCTGTGGGGCTGTGAACCTCAGCTCTCCAGAGTCCAATAAATTAAACCTTAGTCCAAAAGGGGCTTGGGCTGTCTTTTGCAAACAGAGGCAGCACAAAAGCTGCCTTTCTCCCTCTCGTCTGACTTTGTTTTCTCTCCCTCCCCATCTGCTTTTAGCCAAATGGTTGAATAGCTTCAGTATATACTGTGGGAGGCTAAAGCCAAAGGCTGGAGCACGGGAAGGATGCAGAACAGCAGTGCCCTGTGGCCGCTGCCTTCCGGAGGGGCTGGGAACTGTTTGCTACCCTCGCTCTGTAACCCAGCCTTGATCACCTTACTGAACCCTTGGAGAAGGCAGCTCCAAAAGAAAATATTTGTGCTCTGGCAAGCACACGTGTGCACATTTCCTGCCCTTGAAGTCCTTAATTAAGCCTGGGTTTTGTTTGGTTGGTTTGGAGGTTTTTTTCTTTTTCTATTTATGCCGCCACAGTCTTGGAGGGGGGTCTGTCAGAACCCTGTGTGTTTTGCTGTTTTGGAGGGGGAGTTTGTCAGATCCCTGTGTGTTTTGCTGTTTGGAGGGGAACTCTGTCAGATCCCTGTGTGTTTTGCTGTTTTGGAAGCTGCAACGTGGAAAGCTGCCTGTGATGGTCACATAGGGAATCTACATGTATCCACAGAGGAGTGGGAACCAGCCAGGGCCTTTAGTATTGCTCAGTCTGTCAGAGTGCAGCATCGGGACAGCTCTGCACATCACCCAGCACAGAGTGGCCTCAGCCCAGCTGTGGCCTCACAATGAGCCAGACTGGGCCCTGCAGAGCTTATTGAAAAGATTCAAGACCAGCACATTTAGTTCAGAGCACATTCATTTCAGTTGATGCTGGTGGCTACGAATGCCCAGTCCAGTGCAACCTCCAGGTTCAGCTGCACAGCTTTAGCTCAAAGAGCAGCTGGTCAGGCCAGTGTTGCCAATGTTGACCCTGTAATAGGTATGTATATGATTCGTGCCATTAGGGAAACAAATGGTTTTATTGCGCCCTCATAAAACAATAAAACCAACTGTTGTAAGGTCATCAGTTTCCCTGAACCTTTATCAAGGAATACCTGAATTATGGCGAGAAGTTATCAAGAAACTAAATTGTACATGACCCTCCAAGCTCCCCTGCCACCCCTTTATTAAGGAATACCTGAATTATGGTGGGAAATTATCAAGATACTAAATTGCAATGTAGTAATTAACCAGTTGTAAAAATAATGACTTAACTGTAGCCATATAAGGAGGAGTATGTAAAAACTCATATGTATACCATGTAATGAATATGTATAAAGTGGCTGGATAAAAGCCAGACACACATTGTACCTGACACATGACCTGGTGGAGCGAAGACTCCTGCCTCGTGTCCAGGCCTGCATTGCTCTTATCATATAATAAACCTTTTTATAAAAAAATAAATTCATTTGGTTGAGGCTCTGTTTCTCACAACCCCAAAAGCATGGGGATATAACCCTGCCTGAAAGCCAAACATCAGCCACAGTGCTCATCCAGCTCCCAGCTCTGCCACTGCCATGCCAGGGCTGGGAACGGGCAGGCAAGTGAAGGTGGGAGCCTGAGGTGAGTTCTTTCTTACAGCAAACACTCAAAAGCACAGTAACACTAGAAAGTCCCCAGCTTTTGGTAATGAATCCCCTGTGGAACAGTCTTAACACCCAGACACCACATGCCTGAGGAATTCCTGAGATTGTTGCAAACTGAACCCTTCTTTCCCACCCTGAAATTTCACAGTAATTTACCTCTCCACGCCATCACCATTTGCAGGCGCTGAGGGGGATCTCCCATCCCTTGTGTCCTTTCTGCAGCCTGCAGTGCTATTTTGGCAATTCATTTACTGGGTGGCTCGACTGAGTACAACTGCTCCTTTGGCTAAAATCATCCCCTGCCTGTCATCAGGTAATTAGAAAGTGCCAAAAAGCCAGTAGTGTTTAAGGCAGCCCTGGGATAACCACGGCAGCTTTTCCTTTTGTGGATAAAGGACTGGGTTTTGGAAGCTGTAGACTTTTCCACTGAAATCAGATTTTGGTTTGAAAAGCAGGGGAAGGTAACATGGGGTGAAAAATGACACCCAGAAGCACAGCAGCAGTACAAGAAGGAAGCAAATAGGATGAGGTGGGTAAGAAAAACAAATGCCTTCTCCTGGAAACACCATGGCAGGGGGAGCAAAGATCATTTTAAGGCAGGGGAAACAAATAACTTTTAAAGCCTGTCCTTCTGGGTTTGCCCAGTTCTTGCTGGTGCTGAAGCTACAGGCGGTTTGTGGATTCTCACAGTTCAGCTGGGCTGAAAACCTTGTGAAGAAACCAGAAGTGAAGAAGAAAAAAAAAACAGAAACCAAAAATGAAGAAACCAGAAGTCTCCCTGTTTCCATGAGGACAAATGCATGCAAGGCAATGCACCATGGACCTCACCAGCTGCTCATCCCACTGACACATCCCTCTTCCAGCAGGTCACTGGGATGCCCAGCAGAGCCAAGGTGTCTGTGGTACAGGAAAGCTCCTTTTCCAAGTGCCACCCTTTCCTGTTTGCATTGCAGACTAAGCATTTCCTTGTCTGAAAACAGCCTCACAGCCTCAGCGTCTGGCATATTGTTTCCTGTGGAAAATATTGTGACCAAATTATCATTGTGGGCTTGTTGGGGTCCCTCTCCAAGACATGCAGCCAACTTCAGGCCAACCTGATCAATGAAGATTTTGAAGATCTTCAAGGTGGGCAGTGGTGGAATAAAGAGACTCTGCTTAGGTACTGACGCTCCTATCCTTTTAGTCTATGAAGCTGTGTTTTCTCCCAAAGCTTTTCCATAAGCCTCTCAGCCAACCATCCTGTAGGTCTGCTGATCCATTCAGCCATCCTTTCCTAACTTCCCTATCCCAGCTGTAGTCAGGCCAAGTGCAGCCCACACACCGCAGCAAGGACTGTCACAGGGTGTCACTACTCAGCTCTGGCTGCATGCTTGTGGGAGAGGTGGCCTTTTGGGAGGACCCCGTGCTCCTGCAGAGCTGCTGCTTCAGGAGTGCTGCTGCAGAGCCTGCTGCACTCACTGTCCTGGAGGCAGGACCAGCAGGGCATCTTCCCCAGACACCTTATCTTATCCAGAGGTAAGGGAAGCAAGCAGAGAAAGTGTTCTGCAGACTGCCTGGTCTGGTTGCAATGCCCTGGTCCCCTGATAAGCCTGCAAGTTTGATGGGGTGGCACATGTGATGCCGTTCTGCTGGGCTTTTGGTGGAGAAAAAAAGGAGCAGCTTGGGAGTCATCCTCCAGCCCTATTCTAACCAGAGTTGTCCCAGTTCTTTGGTACTTTCACTAAACATGCTGAGAGTGCTGGGGATAGTGACCATCACAGTGCTTTCCTCCTCTGGGCTAGAGAAGAACCCTAGCAGCTCCCTTCCCTTCTCCACAGGGCCAGGGGAAAGGAAGAGGGGTGCAATGAGAGGATCTCAGCACTGGGGCCACTGAAGGAAGGATGAGGCAGAGCTCTGGGGAGCCCTTGGTGCTTTCCCAACTACTCATTCCCACCAGTATCCTCAGGGTATGGCACCACAGAGAGGTGTCCCATGCAGACTTTTCACTCCTCCTGATCCCTCTGCTGTGAAACAGGGAGCGAGAAGAACATCAAATGCCATGAGCCATCAAGTATGAAAGCCTGCAGACCTTGCACATGCACTTCATGTGTCTGCATGAACCTCCCGCATGGCTGCGGATACAAACCTTTCCTTGTCTGGCTCAGAGATAAGTAGGCTTTAACCAAAACAGAGCAGGGAAAGAAGAGCAGAGCAGCCAGAGGAGTGTGGACAGCACAGCCTGCAGCCCAGACATCAAGGACGAGCAGCCTGGTTTACAGCAAGGCAGACTGGGACTTATCCTCTGTAGGCACAACACTGCCAGTCCCACTTGCCAGTCTGGGAGATAGCAAGGGCCACAAGGACTGCTGGATCCATGGCCAGCCATGCCACCACATGCCATGCAGCTCCACGCCAAAGCAACAGCCATGCCTGGGAGGAAGCTGAAAGCAATAAATAATAACTAAGATTGGCAGACATCAGCTCAGAGCAGCAAGGGTGGGGTAGGAAAGGGATTCACTCACTCCCCAGGACCTTGGAGGGGTCATACTGGGCAGCTGAGTGCCTAGGCACAAAGCAGAAATAGGTTGTGGTTCTGGGCCTTGGCTCTGGAAACTTCCTGCCATGGGGAGATTTTAATGCAAGAAAATAATGCAGTGATGTTACACTTGTAGCCTTTAGCTTCCCTTAAATTAAAAAGTAATAAAAAGTGTCTGCTTCACATTCCTTGAAGTGTCTCTCTCCAGCCCCCTTCAAGTGCACCTACACCAATTAATCATGCTTTAGACGAGAGGTAAAGAAGGACTTTGAAGCAGTACGTCACTCTAGGAATAAACTGCAACTATGTCAAAAGTAATCTTAATGTACAAGTGTAAAAAACCTCTAAATAGAGAGTAAACTTTTCCTCCAAACTTTAGTTGGTTTTCCTTTCTGTAGAACAAGCCCCATAGGACAGGTAGGCATGGGAGACATCCCCCAGGTGAAACGAGAGACAGCAGACTGGGACAGACACATGCAGTCCTTTCACTGGGCTGAAAACTGAATTAAAAGGAAGCAACAGTACAGCACAGAACACTGGTCACTGGGCCAGGAAGTAAGAGACCTTGGAGCTTCCCACACCCTTCTCCTTCCTCTATCCCTTCTGTATTTCTCATCAGCTCAGGCACTCTCTTCTGCACACTGGTGCCTCATGGCCCCATGTAGCTCAAAAGGACACCTGGTTATCCTTAATCTACAGGGGCTACAAGAGTCCCTTCTTCCCAGCACTTGCATCCCAAATGGAAAGTTTGTCTTTTCTGTGATGGAAAAACAACTGCCAGGACACAGATCCCCTGAATCTAAGCGACATTCAAGCACAGCTCTCCTGAGACATGTCCCTCAGGCAGAGGTTGCAGTCAACTTCCAAGGATAGGTGCAGTTTCCCGGCAGACCTCTCTTGCATGTAACGTGTAGTTTCCCACCTCTAAAAGCCATCTCTTTTACAGAAAACCATTCAAAGCAGTACAAAGACACACAAGACACACAGACATACACTGAAATTTAAAAGCAGCACCTCCATTTACTGTGGGACTACAAACACCACATAACCTCAACCACCTCCTCTAGATTTCTCTACTTCTAAAGCCCAAGAGGCAGCTGTCTCCTCTTGCCAGTCCCCTGCTTTCCAACATCTGGCACAGGTCAAATGACACAGCAAGTTGGAAGACATGCAAACAGTTAAGCCATCTTTTTGCTGAAGCCATGTTGGAGTTCCTGCAAAATAAATACATAGATAAATAAATAAATAAATGGAAAAAATACCAAAGCCCAGAGGAGACTCAGAGGAGATAATGTTATACAGAGATGCCCTCTGCCGGTCAGAAGCCAAGGGGAATTCATCCACCACAGTTCTATGCCAAGGATTTGCAACTTCCCTCCCTTCTTTTATTAGATGAGCCCTTAAAAATATTCCCTATGGAAGGAAATGTGGTGTGTAAAATTCAAATTTAGCGGGTTTTTTTCCCCTGACTGCTAAAATGATTTAGCAGCAAACTACTTGCAAGGGGAGTCCAGCCACCCCTCTCCTTTGTTTTGGATCTTACAATTCTTGGGTAAGTCAAAGAGCTTCAAAGTCAGTTAAAATGCAAAAGCATCCAGAAGAATGTTCTGCCAGGTCAGTCAGTCAAACTGACTCCCCAGCTCCCTTGATAAGGAAAAGGGTGAGAAAACAGGGCCAGAAAAAGGGACACATCTGCATTATTTGAGACTGGCTTTGCTGTAATAGTTAAATTCTTTAGGCACTTGAGACACAGTCCACAAGTCCCTGCAAGTTAAAAAATCCCTTGCAGTCAATTCCACAAGTTGAAAACTATTTGAGGCACTAATCAATTGAGAGCATGTTTCTCTCTAAGTGAAGATGTTATTTGATTAGAGCTACAATTTTAAACAATTTCTAAGAAGCACTGAGAGCTTGCTCAAATGAAACAAACTGCAGATTTTACATCTGTTAAGTCAGTCTATTAAAACAACGCAGATCTATTGCACACACATGACCGTCAGCTCAGCTCTTTTATCAGTTTAATTCCTGCTGGTGCAAATCCCTGATTTAATTTACTGACTGGGAATTAAATCAGCATGAACTGGTTTCAGCGCATCTGTGCTGGCCATTTGTGATGATCCAACTAGACGGTTAAAAAAAATGTCATTGGATCAGAAAGCTCCACTGACAGAAACAAGCTTTTAAGAGATACAATTTAATAACCTTCCATACTAAAGAACAGCACATGCAGTGAGCGGGCAGCCCTCTCCTCCCACTTTATTCTTTTCCACTGAAACTGAACCTCGTCTGCAAAAATATTTTACAGTCATGAGAATTTTGTAGATGTCCTCATAGTGCTGGAACTCTGGGAAAACTGACAGGCTGCAACAATCAGGTTGTCATTGGGATGGACATCCAGTTGACCAGGACTGTGCATACTGGGAGCTATTCCAACCCCAACATCTTACTTCCATGACGGTGCCAGGGTGCTGCTCTTTTTCCACCCTTCAGTGAAGGATTAACAGCGTTATCAGGACAATCAGCTGTTGGAGGTCCTTGTGCTAAGAAACAACCCACTACATCACGTACCCACAAAATTCTTTGTGTCCCATCACCCCCTCTGCTATCGTTGGGGCCCATGACTCTCTCTATGGTCAGCTGTTGAATGTCTTTGGGATTTGTTTTCATGCACAATATGCTCTGGCAGACTCCAGGTTCACCTGGAAATGGCACAGAGGCTGTGTTCTACCTCTCCACTACACCGTGGTTGGCATCAGACAGGCTTTGCAGCGCAGCTAAGGGGTCTTACACAGAAGTGGTGCTGGCTGTGTGTGGTCCAGCTGCTTTTCTGGTATGAGAGGTTTGCTGAAGCTGGATCTGCAGCTCTTTTTTAATTTGTGCTTCCCAGGAATAAGCCTGCTTAACCGGGAGAGCTGGAAAAAGCTCAGATCTCTCTCTTCCACACTGGATACACCTGGTATATACCTAAGCTCTTCAAACCAGGCAAGGCTACTGCGCAGACTTCTCGCCAAGGTAGGAAGCATTTTTTCCAGTCTTCTTTAGGGTTTCCAACAGGGTGTCAACGTTGTGTTCCGAGTCAATGAAGACCTTCTTGTTGGGCAGGTCAATATCAAACTGGACACCTATGAGGAAAAAAAATTTGCAGTTAGAAGCTGGTAAATGGTGTGAGCACAGGGAAAGCTCAACTTCACACATCTGTGCTCCCCAGGCCATCAGTCAAATGGACATTTATGTCCTGTCAACAAACCCTGATACCACTATCAGCCAGCAAGACCAAACCGGTATCCTGTCAGCAATGGACAAAGGAAGCCAGATCTGCTGTAGCTGTGCACTGGGGACCACAGTTTCTCAACTGCTTTAGTCTGCTCACCCCACCTTGGATCAACAAAATCACTCATGCAGCAACCAGAATAAAACTGAGTTTGCTACAATCTCCACCCATCTTAGCTAGTCTGTGCTGTGTTTTAGAACGGATAGGGCTAGGAGAGGGTCAGGACAGGTTTTGGTACCAGCCAACAGCTCTGAGTAGAAGGAGGGAAAAGACATTTTTACATGTAGATTCCCCAGTGGCTAATAAGAGTGAGCTGCTCCCAGCCCAGTGAAAGGGACTGGACATGAAGTCTCTATCCAGCCATGTGTTTTCACAAAACTTGTAGGTATGTATCAGCTTTGAGAGCTCTGCCACCTCATCACATGAGGCTGATATTGAAGAGTGATGGAGGTACTGAGAACACACCTGGGCAAAGTGGGATTGTCTCAGCCTGCTAATGGGGTTTGGAAGAAGTTGCAAGGCCTTTGTCTTGGTGACTGAAAGCTGTTCTCCCTTGGAGGGGAGCAAATCCTCACAACTGGTGAGTGCGGGCTAAGTGTTTCTCTCTTGGAAATGCCAACATGCAGGAGACATGTTATAAGGGTTATAATTTTCCAGGTGGTATTAAAAACAAGCTATGCAGACAACCACCAAACACTCTGCTCAGCAGCTCCTCACTCTGACTTCTGATGACACATCTGGGGAAGCACCACAGATTCCCCAGGCCTCCTTGGAGGGAGGACATCCACCTCCCTTCCTTCTGGCAGCCTGAGCAGGGGTCCACCAGTGTTCTTCCTAGAGGGTTCAGGGTGAGGCCCTGGTGATTCAGAACCACCTGCAGCCATGGCAGTTCCTCCCTCCCTTGACATTTCTCCAAGGGTCACACAAACCTGCAAACAACCAGCAACCTGTTACGGATTAAGGAGCAGGCTCAGAGCAGAGCGGGGAGGAGAAGTTTCCAACTTTCAGCTTTTAGCCACAGTGTTACCCTTGATGATGGAGGATCCCAGGGCACTGCCAGCCTGCCCTAGAGCTGGTGTTGCTCCCACACCCAGCATGGACTCACCTCCCAGCCTGTGCAGCACACGGGTGACCGCATTGGAGCAGCCTTCGCAGGTCATGTCCACAAAGAACTCGTGTTTCTGGAAAGGGGCAGATGAGGGGTCAGGGAGGGCACAGCTGGCAACACACCACAAGCACTCATCCTCCACACTGGCCTTTTTCCTAGGGAAGTGGGTTCAAAGCCTCAAAAGGCCCACACATGCCACTAAGGGATCCTCAGGGAACAGAGAGCTCATGGTACTTCTCCCTATGGTGTCCTTGTGCTCTCCCTCACAGCATAATCCCAAGGGAACTTTGGAGACTGCCTGGCTACCTCCAGGGTGAGCACAGGTTGCTATCTCTGTGGCCTCTGGTGGACTCACTCCACTTGCCCAGAGGAGCCAGGAGAAGCAAATTCCTGCCTCAAGCTAGTCACTGTCCTGTCTTAGTCTGTGAGGTTTTGGGTGCGTCCCCATCCTTGTGCCTACAAGGCCTCTGGTGCCCACCATAATAAAGATATAAACAAACCAGAAATTTAAGGAGCATTAATGATGTTTTTTCATCGTTTCTCTGCATTGGGGGCCCCAGTGACATCTCCACTACTCATGAGAGACACTGAGTCAACATAAACGTGCTTGCCTGTAACTAATCATTGCCTTCAACCTTCAGCACCAGACAGGTCCTACTTTCCTTCTCTTGCACATGCTTTTTACTTTACTTGAAAAAGAAAAGTAGCGCGGTTTTTCATTTGTTACCTGCAACCCATATTTAATTTGTTACCTGCAACCCATATTTAATTTGTTACCTGCAACCCATAGTTCATTTGTTACCTGCAACCCATAGTTCATTTGTTACCTACAACCCTATTCCCATCTGTTCAGAACCACCCCGTGACTCCCTGCCCTTGCAAAGACCAAAACCCTTTTGGGAGCATCCACGCGGGATGGAACTTGGCACAGCAGACCCCATCCAGACTCTTTGTTTTTTTCAGTGTAATGGCCATTTTCCTCATTTTCTTTTATTTCCCGCAGGGACCCTGCGTGCCCTGGGGAGGGGCAGGAGGGTCCCGCTGCTGTTCCCGCTCCGTGCCCGAGCCCGGGGGCTGCGGGGGCGCTCCCTGTCCCGCATAGCCCCGCATAGCCCCGCATAGACCCGCACGGCCCCGCATAGCCCCGCACGGCCCCGCATAGCCCCGCACAGCTCCTCTCGACCCTGCACATCCCCGCAAAGCCCCGCACAGCTCCCCCGGTTCTTCACGGCCCCGCACATCCCCGCACAGCCCCACATAGCTCTGCATAGCCCCGCACATCGCCGCACGGCCCTCCCCGGCCCCGCACGGCCCCGCAGAGTCCTCTCAGCCCTCCACAGCCCCGCACATCTCCGCACAGCCCCCTCGGCCCTCCCAGCCCCGCAGATCCCGTCCCGCACCCACCGGCATGGCGCAGGCCGCGGTGCCGGAGCCCGGCGGAGGAAGGGGCGGGGCCGGGGCCGGGGCCGGGGCCGTGCCCGCTGCGGGGCCGAGGCCGGAGAGGGGCGAGGGGTGCCGAGGGAGGGCTGAGCGGGAAGCGATGGACAGGGTTTGGGTCGAGGCCGGGCCGGGCAGGGTGTGTGGGGCCGGGCCGGGCAGGGTGTGTGGGTCGGGGCCGGGCCGGGCAGGGTGTGTGGGCCGAGGCCGGGCCGGGTGTGCGGGTCGGGGCTGGGCCATCGGCACCCCCGGGCGGGGCTCTGCCCCGCTGCCAGGCCGACCGTGGGCACCAGGGCCAAGGGAGGGCCGTGGGGAGCCGGCTGGGCTGCTTCGGAAAGCTCCTTCCTCCCTTGTCCTTCGGGGGTTTGGGACTTAACAGGGTCAGGTTAAGCGGGCTGGGTTTTGAGCGAGGGAGGCGTGGGGGGAGTCTCTGCTTCAGAGGAGGTGGAGAGGCAGGATGGTGGTCCCTGGAGAGGTGTCTGCTTTGGGGGGCTTTAGGGTGCTTGGGGATGCTTTGAGCGTCCTTGGGATCTTTGAGGTGATTTGGGGTGCTTTGAGCTGCTTTTGGATGCTTTGAGGTCCTTTAGGGTGCTTTGGGGTGCCTTGGAGCCTTTGGGATGCTTTAGGGTGCTTTGGGATGCTTTGAGCTGCTTTGGAATGTCTTGGGGCGCTTTGCTTCGTTGGGTTGGTTTTTTTTCTTCCCTGGCTGTATGGTCCCTTGAGGGAAAATGAACCCCTTTCTGAAAAACTCGAGTCAGGGGTGGAGGAGGCTGTGGCAGGGGCTGGGAGCCTGGAAAGGGGGCAGACCTGAGGAGAGCTTTCTCTGTGTGTGTGTGAGACTTTCCTGACCACGTGCTGGGCTGCAGCATCTTCCTGTTAAGAACTTGCAGCAGGAAAAATAACCAGGGTGTTTTCTGGTCTCTGCCACACCAGCTGCAGGTCAGGGCATACATTTTGGGGTGCATGGGATGCTGCTGCTGCTGCACTGATGCTTTTATAAAAGAGGAATTACCTGACTCCCTATTGCTCTGCAGGGAGATGTCCAGGATCCCCCCAGCAGAGTTTATTTTGGACAGGCTGTGTTGCTGGGTCACTGGGCTCATGTTAAACTTTGCTAAAGTCTGCAGTCCTGATTTATGAACTGGCAGATTGCAGCGTGGCTTAGGCTATAAATAGCCGTGGGGTGCGGGGGGAAGAATATTAATGCTGAGCGTGGCCCCACGCCAATCCACTGGCTGTATGTTTAGCTGCAAGGCACAGCAGGGAAGGGTTTAGGCGGCGTTCAGGGATGTGGCGGTGGGGAGGAAGTAATTTTTATAGGGTGAAGTCTATCTCTGGCTGCTCCATGTCATAGATACGTGTGGGATGGGACGTGACACAAACACCACGGCCTGACCACTCCCTCCTGCTCCCCCTGGACCAGCACGGAGAACCTCCAGGCCTTTCTGCTCCTTTGCAGGACTTGTGTTAGAAAATGGCCCAGCTTGGCTCGTCTTTGCTGGGGGCAGATGATCCACGTGCCTGCTTTGTGCAGGAAAAGCAGCTGGGCGAGCCTGGGATGGGCAGGGGGCAGCGAGCGCCGCCTCCCGCCTCGCTGGGGCTGTGTCTTTGGTGGTGCCTTTGGTGCAAGAAGCTCCTTTCACCCACCCGTGCTGGGGGTTTCTCTCAGGTGCGTGGGGCCAGGTGGAGACGCAGCTAAAGGTGGGAGGCTGCCGGCTGTGCAGTGCCGGGGGTCGGCAGCCCGCCCTCCCTCCCTCCCTGCCTGCCCCATGTGTGCCCCACACACAGCCCCGACAGATGGCACATGGCCCAGGCCACATGGCGCCCGTGTCCCCCCCCACCGCCGCCATGTTGGGCGCCGCCCCGCTCCCTCCAGCAGGGGGCGCTGCCGAGCCCCGCGTGGGGCCGCCTGCCCCTTTAAGGCGACCGCCGGGGGCCTGTCCATCACGCCCGCCGCGCCCTCCCATTGGCCGCCGCGCCGCGCGGGGCCCGCCCCCCGCCGTAACGGGGTTTACCAGCGCCTTCTCAAGGGCGCTGCACTGCGGCTCAACCACACTGCGGCGTCGGGCCCGCGCGCCTGGGGGGCCCGCAGCGTCGCCCTATTGGCTAAAGGGGCGATCAATCACCCCTCGCCCGCCGCCCATTGGTCCGGCCGGGTGTCAGTCACTCCTGCCGCCCCGCGGAGCCCTGCCGCGCGATTGGCTTGCTGCGCCGCCCCTCAGCCATCCGCCCGCCTCCTTCCCGGTGCGGGCCAACCCGCATCCGAGCGAGGGCGAGCGGCGCGCTGCGATTGGCCGGGCCGCTCCCGCCGGGGTAGGCTGCGCGCCGGATATATGTAGCCGGCGGCAGAGCACGCCGCTGCGTGAGGCGCTTCTCGTCCGCCGGGCCGGCCTGTGGTGAAGCGGCGCCCCCGCTCCCGTCCCGCTCCGCCCGCAGGTGAGGGGGGTGCCCCGCAGCGCGGGGGGCTCCCGGCGCCGCCTCGCCTTCCCGGGGGGCCGCGGGCCGCTTGCCCCGGCCGAGGCGCCCCCGCCCCCGCTAGGCCGTGCGGGCCGGCGCGCCAGATCCGCCCCGCACGCTCGCGCAGCGCTGCCCGCGGCCCTTTGTGCCGAGCGCTGCCCAGCCCGGCCCTCCCGCGGCCCTCCCGCAGCCCTCCCGGCCGGAGCGGCGCGGGGGGAGCGGCCGCCGGCGGGCCCGCATTGTACGGGGCGAGCTTTGTTCTCGGCTGCGCCGGCCCGGGCGCCTCATCCCCGGCTCGGGGGTTTTGTGTCGGGCAGGCCCGGCCGGGCTGGGCACGGTCGGTGTGAGGCGGAGCCGCGGGCCTGGCTCTGCTCGAGGGGTCTCCCTCGCTGGAACTTGGGGGCTGAAGGGAGCGTAAGTCGGCCCAGGGGAGCGTGTGCTTTATCCCGAATTAGCGCATGACCTTGGTTGGATCCGCGATTAAGCCGAGATTTAAATGCGAAGTAGTGTTTGTATGAAGAGTTTCCCAGCCTCTTGTGAGGCCTCGGAGGTATTTGCTGGAGGAAAACCAGAGAAAAGGCTTCAATGTATCTTCCAGTGTCTCGTAGTGTTCCATCTACCTGATCCAGTGTGTTTCTCTGTCTCAGCGCGCTTACCTGGTGACCTTTCATACGGAGGCTTGCATGCGTGTAATAAGTATTCTTTACAAAGAAAAGGGTTTTTTTTCCTCTACAATCGGGTGAAAGCAGCATTTGCAGCGAGCCGCCATGTTTCCAGTGCGCTATTTTTGGCAAGCCCGTGCTCTCACAGCCAGGAGTGACAGCTTTAGGAAATGTGGACGCTGCTACCAAGCTTGGGAAGCTGATGCTTCCAGATGCCGTAAATCAAGCTTGGGGGGTGCGTGTGTTGGATTGTTTTTAGCTAAAAAGACTTTTTAGATTGGTGTCATAAGGGGAAGTGCAGAAGTTGACAGACAAAAACTGCATTTCAGACATTTTCTGAAATCTTCTTTGATCAAATTTTCACTTTTCTTATTCCCTCTCTATAAAAAAAATAAGCCAAATTATTTTGTTAAAGAGCTCTGTGGTACTTCACTGATGCTGTGGTAGCATGTTCTCATCCTGTGAATTGAACTCACCTTTCTTGTAGTGTTTCAGTCAGTATATGTAATGTTGTAAAGCTGAGAGTCTAGTTTAAAAGAAAAAAAAACCTTATTGGATGGCTTATATAGCTAAGTTGAAGGCTGGCTGTTCATATTCATGTCCTTAAACTCTTCCATACTTATCTTCATGATGGACATCTCACAGCCTTTTTGATAGCATCACATGTTCCAGGGACTAGTTTGCCTGAAAGGCAGTGTTAAAACCCACTAGGAAGTGGAATTGTACAAAGTCTGTTAGAAAAATAATTAAATCAACGTTGCAATCTTTGCAAATGTGTATTTTATTTTTATACTGCCAATCTCTTTAAAAATCTCAAAAAAAATCTTATAGGCATTAGGTGATAAATAGTGGCCTTCAGTTCTTGACTGATGTGAATTTGGCGACTGCCTTTCTTTGCTAGATTGTGTTCTTTTAAGTGTGAACTCCTTAAGTTGAAGGCTGCTAAGCATAATTAAAATCGAAGTGGTAGGCCTGGTGGACCAGACTTTGTCTGTGAGGGTCAAGTGCACACATCAGGATCTTCTGTAGGGATCCTTTGCATTGGCAGTCTGGGAAACAACAAAATGTACAAGAATACTTTTTTATGCTGTGATTGCAAGACCATTGCTCTGCTGGTCACTTTGCTGCTGGCACAACAGCACTGATGAAGTTCAACACAACTGATGAAGTTTGAACATCTTAGTTTTAATCCTTATGCACTTGATGAAACAGCAAACTTTTTGGTTCAGAACATCATGCTTTATTTTTCACCTCGCAAATTGTAAGGCAAATATACAGAGCAACACTTAGTAAAATAAAGCAAAGATGATGTTCCTATGAGTGTGTCTTGATATTTGTTTGTAACAATAGTACCTGATGAGAGGGCACTCAAAAGATTAGCATAAATGGCCTGCTTGAGTTAGAAAACAATTGAATTGTTTATTCTCATATTAGCAGCTGGGCCTTTTGTCTGACAAAGTGTGGTGGTGAATGAAGAATCAAAGAGGAAATCAAAACAGAACAGGACTTCAGCAGGGTGGTGCTGGTTGTTGTGCTGGTTGTAGTCTGCTCTGCTTGGAACAAACCAAAAGTAAAAGTAATAGTTCTAGGAGGCTGAATGCTTTTTTTTACAGGTGCCTATATAAAATCTGCAGAGTTGAAGTAATCGTTAACTTCTTGGTGTATCTGCTAATAGACTCGATAATCTTAAGCTACCTCAATGAGTAATTAAAAAAAACTTTAGAATTCTGATCTTCAGGTACTGTAAAAGAATCCTTAAAACTTTGCAGGCAGTGAATGTTACAGTGGTCTGAGGTCCTAGTTTTGCTATATTAAGTCTGGGCCTCTTCCAGGAAGACATGGCTGGTGGAGTGCTGCTTTTAGAGCAGGAGCCTGGGAGCTGTCAGCTATGTACGAATAATCTGTGATGAACCTGATTCCTTGCTGAGACAAACGTGCAATACTGCCTCTGAAATGCTGGTGGCCACCTTCCATTTTCCTGTGCTCTGCCTTGTCCTGTTCTTTCTCGTTTCATGACTGCTGTTGGACTGACTTTGTTTTGTTTTGAATGTAACAGTGCCATGAGGGATCAGTCCTAAGTGCTAGGGTACAGCTGATCTATGAAGTTTAAGCATATTCTGTGACTTAAGTGGGCAGAGGTGAAAGAGCTGACTCTCCTTACAGTTATCTGTTGCTTGGCATGCAGAAAATATTTTGTTAAATCTTAATCCTGATGATTTTAATCCAAGTGGGAGTGAGCTTGAATTTCACTGTAATGTCTGTGTAGCTCGGTGTCTGATCTGCCTCTTTTGACTGCTGATGAGTAACTTTTACTTTTTTACTTCAAGAAACTGCAGTGGAGCCAAATGGAAAGTTTGCAGACCTAAGAGAAGATGACTGGACCTGCTGCCAACTTCATCGAGATGTTGGAGCAGCTCTTGGATGTCAAAACAAAACCTGTTCTAATGGCAAAATCACAGAGTTTAAGGAGCTGCTTTATTGTGAAGCAGTCTGGAGAGTGGTATAGGCAGGAAGCTGACTTACTTTTCATTAAAAAAGAGTAAACAAACCGTTCAGGCTAGCACTATACTACCACCCTCTAGGATGAGATTTGCATGTTTAAAATGCAATTTTGCAGAAAGACATTATTTCTAATTGTAGGATAAATGAGGTTGGAATAGGTCCAGTTAGAAAGACAAGTCCTTCATCCATGTTTGAAAGAGCATATTTAGGAGAGTCTGATTTTGGTATTGTTAAAAATGTAGGAATACTCTTGAGTTTTCAGAGAACTCAGATTTTCATTTTGGACTTCTGTCAAATCACAGGGGCCATGTATTTTTCTGTAATGCTAAATGCAACAGAGCTCTCTCTTTGTGAGGATGGGAAGTGTTGCTACTTTAGGCTCAGGGCAGATCACCTTAGCTTAATGTTACAGCAGGAAACTGCTGAATACAAGTGAGGATTGTGTGGTATCAAGTAGGAATTTGGAAGCCAGATGAAACATCTTTAAAAGGAAGAAAAAAAAAAACAAAACAAATCCACACCAAATTAGGTTCAGCACACAGGGAATACAAAATGTTTTGAGAGAAGAGGAGAAAAAGAAACAGCATAGTGAGAAATTCTTCTTATATCTCCTGCTTTTAATAGCAGATTTTCAAGATTCTTACAGGTTAGATTCTTTTTTCTGCCCTTGTAAACAGGGCCTAATTTGCCATTTGTCTATGGACCTGTATGCTCTTAACTACAGAAATAGTGTCTGGTATTGTTTTCCTTACCCAGATGAATGTTCATTCCTTACTGTACAGGTATAGATGCTGATCTCAACTACCCTAAATTACACTTTAGATGTATTTTTTTTCTGCTTTTGAGCTTAATGCTCTAGAAGTTACATTTCTCCAAAATGGTCTCTGTTCTTTTAGGTTCTGAGTAATAGCATCAGAGATCTTCAGCTTGTCTCTGTCTTGCTTGGTGGAGCTGAAAAATACAAGAAGCACTGAATTTTGTGTAAAAAATGGCAGACTCCATCATCCATCAACTTGTGGATCACACTTAGGTTTGTTAGCAAAAACACAGGCAGACTTCTACAGTGACAGCTCTTCAGTAATTGCTGGTTTGTTTATTTGTATTCTCACAGAGTTGGAAGGGCTGTGCATTGCTGCTGAGTAAGGCTTCCCATCTGCCACTGGCAAGCCGGGGTGTTTTTTGGTACTGACATGGGCAGTGCTGAACATAATTCAGAATTATTTTTTAATCTCCTGAAAAAACGTTTTTCTTTGCTTAAATTTGGTTTGATTGCTTGGATGCCTTGATTAGAAAATAGTTAAGCTTCTAACTTAGTTTTTCTTGTCCATATGTTGGTGAAGTATGTAGTTTCTCTAGAGTGTCTCTCATCAATGTGTCTCTAAGAGCTTGGGAGAGGGTTCTGCTTTCCTGCTGCATCTGGATAATTAAGCACACAGAAAGCTGTTTGCCTGATGGTTCTGGTTGCTGCATGATTATTTTTTTAGGATTCAGCTCCCTATAACAGCTCAAGTATCTTATGAACGTAGGCACTGCCTGTCTGTAGGCTATGTGGGTCATACAGTGGACATGAGTCACTAGTGAATGGAGAAAAGGTTGTACTGGGTTTGCTGCTCTGGTTTCAGGTTCTGTTAGGTGTTGGTTTTGGAGATTATTAAAGGCTTCTCTATGTGCATGACGTGCCTGCTGCTGGAAGTTCCTAGTGAATGTGTTTATTATGGACTATCTTAGTGTTTCCAGGAGATACTGGTAAAGGTTGGTTGCTGGTGACCTCACAGCTTGCTCCAATTTGATCCTCAGATATTTCATTATTGGATAAGTTTACCCCATCACTGAGCTTTCAGACTGTGGCTTCCAAGCATCCTTCCTCCTTTGCAATAGTGCTGCCTTTAAGATAATTTCTAGACAGAAAATACTTTCCCTCTGTCTGTCAAAATGGAAAAAAGGTGAACTGGTTACAGGTAAGTGGCCATAATGGCTTCTGGATAAAATACAGGTTGTGGCACCTTGACACTGTTCCCTGTGATGTTTCTACCTCTGCATCCACATAGAGGAAAGTGAGGAGACCTATTTTTTAAAAGCAAATTAGTGTTTTGGGACTTCAGTTGCCCACTTGCTTGAGGTGCATTTTCAGCTCTCCATAATTTAGGCTTGGGTCAACAACTGGATTATTTTGGGCTTCTCTTGTTTCCCTTGGATAGTTAAGACTGTATTAAACTAAGGATATATCAGTGTATCTGGAACCTTTTAGTGTTTTTAAATAGACATTTCCTTGGAAAGTTAACATCACTCTTCTTACTTGAGAGCAAGCTGGTGTGACAACATAAATCCCCAACTGAGATAGGCCCTGGAATTTGCCTAGGGGTGCAAGTTTATTTAGCTTGTTTGTGTTTCACTGTTCACTCTAACGTTTTATATCATGGCTCACACAGGTATCAGCCTCTCTTGTTGCTTAGTCAGCAGTAAGAGCAGATGCTAGCCATGTAAAATGTATGGAGAGTTGCAATTAGCTGGAATTGTTTTGCTTTGGTGTTAAACTTTCAATCCATGTCATGCTTCTTACAGGCGCATTAGGCATTTTCTTCATGACTTCATTTGTACTGGCAATTTTTTTGGTCCAAAGCAGAAGTAGTAACTGTGTTTCTAGTGCTGGTTATTCTGTCTAGATAAATGGTTGTGGCTTTGAACTTGTTCACCTGTTGCTAAGCAACTTGGAGAAATCCCAAATGGCACTTAATTATGCAATCCTATTAGCTATTGACCAGACCTTTAATTTCAAGTAAAATTGCTGTTTGCCTGATTTCTAGTGTTGTGCTCTTTTTCAGTGTGAGCTGCTCTGGGTATTTCTTCAATTTTCAAAAAACCTTTTTAAGTTGAGGAATTCAGTAATACCAAAATGAGGGTATAGAGTTGTGAAAAAAAGTTTGACATTCTGGTTTAGAGGGGAAAAGTATCTTCATCTGTGTAATACATCAATCATACTGTCAGAATTGCTTTGGAATAGTCAGAGGTAAAGTTGCAGAAATGAAAAATCTGAATTATATTTTATAGAAATTGATGAAGTTGTTAGAAATAGTATAACAGCTCTGTGAGAATCTTAGTTGGTTAAACTTGTAATGAAAAGTGTGAGGGGGTAACATGACTGTTTTGGTAACCTGTAAACTGCCAATTTGTAGAGATGGGAGGGAATGGAGTATCAGGTGTCACCTTATAGCACTGAACAGCCAAAGGAGAGAGTGACCTGCTGTGTAATAGTCCAGTCAGACAGAACTATAATGCATTGTAGTAACTTTTGAGACTGCTTCTTGTGTTGAAATGGAAGTCAAAAAGACAGAATCGAAGATGGCAGAGAACAAAGACATAAGGATAATGTTAAAAACATAACAGTGCCCGTTGAGACTAATTGAATTTTAACTTGTCTTTTTGTTCTGATGTTTTTCTTTATAGAAGATGTTTAAAATTGCTACTCGCTTTGGGAAGTGAAATTTGGGATTTTCTAAATTGCATTCTTTATTTCAATGGATTTTGGTCCTTTGGCTTGTTGCATCAGGACAGCAATGACTAGTTTGCTTTCACTGTGTTGCAGTTTGATAAGAAAATACTGACCAGTGCTAGCTCTTAGCCGTTGAGTCCATTTTTCTGAATACTAATATGCTAATAGGTTTTGTGGACCTAAATCTGAATTTGCTAATATGGAATTTACATAAATGGCTCTAATTTACATAACAGTATTTTAGAAATTCAGTGCCTGACATTGATTTTCTGCCAAGTGGGAGCATTGTAACAGATGGTGGAATTTTCCACCAGCCAGGTGATAACCACTGTAAAGGAGGTATTTGTCTTCCTGTAAGTCCTTGGCTTAAGGAAGGGGCTCATTTATGCTGCAGAATTGTCCTAGTCTATTTGTTACAATTTGACTTACCCAATTTGTTTTACTTATGGAGGAATATGAATGCGTGATTATGAATGAATCTTAAATAATCTGATTTTCAGCTTTTCTTGTCAATTTTCACCCTTTCATTATTATGTCAATTGACAGGAAAATGTGTGGATAGGCTTCTATCAGGAGTAACGTAGTGACAGTTCAAACATTTGGTGCTATTATGTGCTGTGCGATAGAAATGTAGTATAAAATATCTTCAGTTTTTCTTGGATCAGGGAATGGTGGAGTAGTAAATTGCTCATGAGTGGTAGGGAGCAAATGCTCTCAGGAGATGCTTGGCTTCTATCATTCAGGTTGTGCTGGCTGGAGAACAAGAACAGATGGCAACTGGCAGTGTAGCAGCAGGTGCGGCAGCAGTAAAAACAGATTGTTGTCCTCTGATTAGGTCATGTAAAGGTTTTTCCCATTTCTTTTCAGATCTGCTTGATAACTGGGCACTCTAGTATTCCTCTTTCCTTGTTAGGAGTTAGTTCTGATGCATTTTTCACCCTTAGCAGTAGGGGAATTCTTTTATGTATTTTTTTAAGCATGTTTGACAGACATAACACAAGCCAGTTTACTTTCCATGTTTCTTCAGACCAGTATGGAGGATGATGTGCCTGTGGGTTAATACAGGTGAGGACTTTGACTGAAGAACAGGAATCTGGAAGAGCTGTTGGTGAATGAGCTATTGAGATTTGAGTGCTACAGAAAACAGTTTGCCATTATGTGAGAATGTCAAGCTTTGTATGTTCATATTCTAGAAGTGATTGAAAATAATTCGCAGAAGAGCCTGATTCATCATTTATCAGAATTGAGTAGAAAACCTGCCTATTGGCTTGAATTCCAGGGAAATTAATCTTTACAAAGAAATTGAGTGTACCTCCTGTCATTCTCCAAATGGTGGTCTTGAGGGGATACGTTAGGACTTGCTTTCCATCTGTAAACTCACAGCACAGAAACAAGTTTAACTGTTGTGGAGCAGATAAATCTTGCATTGTCAGTTCAGCTGACTGGGGCTAAAAGGTGCAGGTCTTGCCTGACTGCCATTTCTACTCCCACTACTTTAGTTGGCCTGCTCCTTGTACTGGTAGAGGTTCACAAGTGCTTGAGAGGAAACAAAGTGGGATGAGGAAATCAGCAGTGGTATCAACCAGTTAGCCTTACTTACCTTTGCTGTTTTTTTTATTGTCTGATAATATTTTATGGGGATCTAATTTAAAGTGCACTAGCAGGCAAACGAGTTCCTATCTTAGAAGTGTTTGTCACTTCAAACTGTGCTGAGTGTTGTACATCTGTATCTGTAATACATTGCACTTAAAGTTCAAAAGCATCTTCAAAACCACAAGACACTGGAACCTTCCTGAAACGAAAGTGGTTTGCAGAATCTGAGCACTTCCTGTGGGCCATACCCAACCATGGACTATCACTATTTCTCTTAGCTCTTGGAAATATCCTCAAATAACTGAAAGCTTCTGAATGTTTGGAAAAACTTTTTTCAGCTCTAGGTCACATTTGGTCTTATTCTTTCTGGACATTCTTATGTAAATAATGTTTTCGTATATGGTGGTAATGCACACATGTCCTACTGGAAGAGAGGACATTCATGTAGGCATCCTCTGAAGCCCATCAGATCTTTTCCCCTGTGTTTAAACCTAACAAAAAAAGCCTTTTAAAAATAGGATGGGAAGACTCATTTATTTTTAAACTTAGAGAAAAAAGTGCTTGTGTGTGGTTGTATTAAAAGCAGAGCAAAACACATCAATGTATGTGAAATTATAGCTGTTTTTCTTGTCATATTAATATCTTTTCTGTTATATTTTCTGGTTTGAACCTTTAGTGCATCCCTTCCAGGGTAGGAATTTGTGTCCTTGATCTCCAACAACAGTGGATGCAGTGTGTGCTGACTCTTGCTGGGAGCTGGGGTGTGATCACATCCTTGGATATTTCATCTGCATGTTCTGACAGTGTGGTTAAACATTGCCTTGTGTCTTTTGATTACAGTGTGTTGTGTGTTTGACCATTGTTTGAGATGTATGGAATTTTCCAGGTTCGCTTGGACGTAGCTTTAACCAAAGTACCAGCTTCCATGTTTTTATGTGTGTTCATCTCTTTGGGGCTTGAAGCTTCTGTTTTGCCTTACTGGCCCATCCAGCAGTGTGGTTGTGACTTTAGCCCTGTATGTGTTACATGTTTGAAATTAGCACTGCAGTAATGCCCACCAGGTAGGTCACCTCTGCTTTTTGAAGCTCTGGTCTGTTGTCAGTTCTTGGCAGCTAAAGAATGATTTCTCTGAAATTCATTAAATATAGTAAAAGTGTCAAATATTTAAGAACCTTGGATGAACTGGTACAAGGCATAGTACAAGCAGATGGGAAAGGCAGTGTTTTTCTTTCCCTTTTGCTTTGTTCAGAGGATAGTTGTGGTCAGCTCTGTTTTCCCAGGATATAGGATGCTGCTGAGTATCCTGAAAAGAGAAAGCTTGTCCTAAGGTAACTGCCTTGGCATGAACTTTGCAGACTCCATCTGGATTAGTCTGTCCTTGTTTGGCTTCCCTTTTTCCCCCTCATTCCCTATCCCAGGCCCAATCCAGTCCAGGTTTTCCCCCTTCTTAGATGCCACCACTTCTTGGAGCTATTTATAGTTATGCAGTATTAAATAAAAGCAGATAATTACATGATGGCTCCTGAATTGCTTTTTAGAGGGCTGTGCTGAGTAGCATGTTGGATTTGACTTCAAACACAGCTGTAGTATGTGCCTATGGAACATGCATACCATGTGTTTGGAAAGGGGTGTGTAGGGGAAGAGATTGGGGGTCAGTAGTGAGGAGGAAGTTCTTTCAGCAGCAGAACTGTCTTTAAGCTCCTGTTCTGCTACTGATTGATACAACTGAGTATGAAACAGAGAATCTCTTTTTGATTCTGTATTGAGTACCAAAAATATGCCTGGTATTGGTGTTTATGCCTGGGAGTTTGAACCTATTTTATATGAGTTTGAGCAGTGTGTACGAGTATTTGATAACAAGGACATTTGATTTGGGATGACCTGTCCTGAAGATACACATACTGTGTAATCTACCTGTGAAGACTATTTTTGTATGCATGGATATTGGGTAGAAGGTACCTAGATGGATTTTTCCCTTGATGTGGGTGGTGCTGTTCACTTGACTGGTGCTCTGAATTTAAGTGAGAAGTGACTTGCTCAGTTTGATGGAAGCAGGGGAAGAGCAGCATGAATTTGTAGCATAGTAATTTTAATATAATGCGATATTCCTCTACAGTGCCTGACACTCACAGCAAGCAGTGCTGCACTGCTGATAAAAATAGATTGGACTTACCATGACCTTTTAAAAATGCTCCTAATACAGTAGCACAGGCTTTGCTTTAGAACATCTGACTTTTAATTCTGATTGTGAAGTCAAGTGAGGTAAGTAGAATTGGATCGACTGTAAATGTCTTAGCCACTTAGCAAATCCTCTTGAAGAACCATTCTTGCTTGCCACCTGCTTTTTACTGAGGATATGTGGGGTGATTAACTACTGGCGTGTTGAGGTGACCTCCCTTGCCCATGCAGTCTCTCCCACCACTGGTTTGGTACCCAGGAATCCTCTCCCCAGCACCAAAACACTGATGACTCTGAAAACACACTGGTTAAACTGCTTGCTGGGGTAAAACAGTTTTGGTGTGTGTTTTCCGCCGTGATTATGTGGCTTATGTGATCAGGATGTGAACAGCGATTTGAAATGCTCATGGTTTATGGAGCTTTTGTTTTTTTCCATAGTTTTCAGTTGACCAAAGAAATGGTGATGGAGAAGCCAAGTCCCCTGCTGGTCGGGCGGGAATTCGTGAGGCAGTACTATACCCTGCTGAACCAAGCACCTGACTATTTGCACAGGTAAAGCTCTGCTTCACTTTGAACTGTTTTCCTGGGTGGATTTCTCAATGTGTATGTTAAAATTGGTGAATGAGCTTATTACCAAGCCTTGGCTTGGTGAATTTGGACACTTGAAAATTTGATGTGAGCCAGACTGTGTGTAGTTTGCTTTTGGTTTTGATCAGCTGGATTAAAACATGGATAATAAAGATTACAGGTATTTAAATATCTGAGCTCTGGCTGTTACTGAAATGTTGCTAGACATGTATTCCAAGCAGAAAAGAAGGAAATTTAAATCCAGAATAATGCTGCTTGCTTCTTCTGGTTTTAATAAATATAAATTGAAGTGGATAAATGTTATTTAGTTAAGCATTTTTATAGTTTTGTCTTAATACAATGCCCCCTGACAAGGAGGAAACATGGAAAATGTTGTATGTTGTGTACTGGTAAATCTGGGAGTCATACCAGCAGCTCTTTCTTAAAGGAAAGTCGGAGAAATGATGAATGTACAGCGAACTGCAATCAGTTATCTAAACCAATCAGTCTTGTTTGATTTGACAGATATCCTACACTTCTGGAACTAGCCTTATTTATGAAGATATGCTTTGTTTTGCTTTGAGTAGCCAGACAAACAATTTCTAAAACCTTTCTCCTTCCAGTGTCAGGAACACTTGTTCAGAGTGTTTCGCTGCTTAGGTGGATGGCTGACCTTGTCCATTTGGATCAGAGGAGAGTTCACTGTGTGCCATGGAATTCAGTTCTAGTCTCTTATCTGCTGGCAGAGTGCAGTCCTGTGATGCTTGTGGCATTTTAGCTCATAATCCCTCAGTTACAGAAAGAAAGATTGGCCTGCAGTACTTTACTGTAGATGAACAGAAGGGTACCGTTGCTCCTCGCTCAAGCTTGAAACTAGAACTTGAGGGGAAGCTTTTCAGCATCCTGGGTGTTCATGGTATTATATTACTTTGGGGACTGTGTACAGAAAGGGGATGATAGGATTGGATCGTTAGCTCCTATGACACTTTGGGTTTGGTTGTTAGTTCCTGTGTCTCTGATACCTGAATGCTACAGCTTATACAGGAGAATTTTGCCTTTTCCCCCCATCCCCAAATTACTAACAGGATTATGGGATTGTATGGCTCTATTCCAGTGATTCAGACAGGAAACTTGCTTGAGAGTGTATTATTCATAGTGTACTCTAATGTAGAGGCTCAGTGTTCTTACACAGCACAGCTTAGCACTTAAATGTTTCTTTCCAACAGGTTTTATGGAAAAAACTCTTCCTATGTCCACGGTGGCTTGGATTCCAATGGAAAACCAGCTGATGCAGTCTATGGGCAATCTGTAAGTACTTAGAGGCTGTTCTTCTATTTTGTCACCTTTGTGGTTGACAATAAAAATATAGCCAGCTATATCCCCCCTCTGTCCCAGTGCTTTCTGTAAAACAAACAAACAAAAGGTCTTAACTGCAAACAGCAATAATTAGGCAAGATATGCTTCCTTTATTAGAAGTTCATAATGTAAAACTACTTGCAAAGCAAACTTTAAAAGTGTGTTGCCAAGCTTTCCCTCCAGAATTAGAGAATGTATCCTAAACTAGTGTTTTATGGTTTTGCCTTCTTTGAAAGCTGTTAACTTAGCAGGAGCAGCCTCTGCAGTGTAACCCATGTGTACCTTTCTTTCCCAGGATATCCACAAGAAGGTGCTGTCATTAAACTTCAAGGATTGCCACACAAAGATTCGCCACGTGGATGCCCATGCCACCCTCAACGATGGTGTTGTGGTCCAGGTGATGGGGGAGCTCTCCAACAACATGCAGCCCGTGCGCAGGTTCATGCAAACGTTTGTGCTGGCACCTGAGGTACGTCGCACTGAGGGCCTGGAACTGCTTCTGGCACCATGTCGGGATTAATGAGCTCTGTCTGGTTCAGTGTTGGAATCTGAAGGGTTAGACTGGGAAGGTAGCTTGCCACAAAAGTCAGCAGTAACATTCTGAAAATTCCTTCAGGAATTACACTACTTCTGTGTGATTGTACATTAACCTTGGATATCAAAATTAGAGTTGTAAATATCCTGACTTTTGACTCCCAGGTATGTGCAATGCATATTTTTCTTGAGAATATTAAAGTTATGTTATCTTAGATTTGCTCTCCTAGCAACCAGTCCTCTTACTGAAAAGGAACTAGTAGAAACAGAGGAATGCTTCCTGTTGTTTGAAAACATGGCTTCCAGATTTCTTTGTTGTATAAAGCACTGACTTAGCATTTGAAGTGACATTTTTAACTAGACAATGTTTTTTAACAAAGTAGTTCACGGAATTGAAAATGATAACAAAAAAAAGTGTTGCAAGATCACTCTATTTTCCAATATGACTTGGAGATAAGAATTGATACTTTTGACACTAGGAAGTTGTCATTCACGCTTTTTCAGTGTTGTGAGCTATTGGAATTAAAAGTGCTAATACATTTTTTTCCTTTGTTTCATACTTATTAGCGTGATGTGTCTTTTTTTCTTGTTTTCCTGCCCCAAATAACATATTTTATTAAAAGAGGCAAGTTCGGATTAATCTTACATGGGAAGGATGAATTTGTTTCTTTTTTTTCACCTTAGTGGATTGATGTAATTGAGTCAGTTTCTCCCTTCGATTTGCTTCTAGGGTTCTGTTGCAAACAAGTTCTATGTTCACAATGATATTTTCCGCTACCAGGATGAGGTTTTTGGGGACTCTGACACCGAGCCTCCAGAGGGTAAGTAGCAGAAATTTTTTTATGGTTCTGTTGGTTTTGGTTTCTGGATCTGTATCAACATTCTATACCCAGACCGAAGGAAATCATCTTGCTGGAGAAGACAGATCAGTGTTAACTTTTATGTGCTTGTGGGCTTTTTCCTTCCCTGTAGTTCCTTTACACTCCAATAGGGAGTTGTGACATGCAGAT
Organism: Margarornis squamiger; assembly: GCA_035222235.1. Lineage (NCBI taxonomy): Eukaryota > Metazoa > Chordata > Aves > Passeriformes > Furnariidae > Margarornis > Margarornis squamiger. The sequence continues at coordinate 11,970,134 of JAWWTY010000027.1, forward strand.
GATTATTTTTCTGGCATATTCTGTTTCTATTAAAAGAATTCTAAGACTTATTTTGGCAGTTGCAGTCAGATTTATAGGCTATAAATCTGGTTCTGTGAAGTATTTGGAATGTGTTGTTTAACCTCGGTCAAAACTGAGTAACCAAAGTGATAGTGGAAATATAAGGAAATGTCTGTTCCATGTCACATCTTGATAGTGCTTCCTGCGTGCTCTTTGGCAGAAACTTCACCTGCGTGTTGTGGTAGGTGCTTTGTCTTTGAACCTCATACTAAAGATGTGTATGGTATATTTTTTTTCCTTTTCTCACCTTATTTAGAGTCAGAGGAGGAGGGGGAGGAACCTGAGGAAAGACAGCAGACACCTGAGGCTGTTCCTGATGATACTGGTGCTTACTATGAGCAGGCTGTCAGGTAAGAGTATATTTATAGGTGAAGTCAGATGTGTAATACTGGCTGCTTGTAGAACAGGTCAAATGAATTTATTGCTATTCATGGTTTTCCTTTTACAATCAAAAAGGGTTTCTGTTTATTGGTCAGCTGAAACCAATATGCTGTTAGGCTGAACATGGAGACTGGATTTTTTTTTTCCCCTCTTTATAGTGCAACAAAGCAAGTTTGCATCCCTGTGCAATATGGCCTTATTCAGACAGATTGGCCTTGTTCTTCCTCTCATGTCATGAGCCTGATTTCTGTATTGTAGCATTCCTTAGCACCAGTAATAGAATAAATACAATACCACCTCTTTCTTGCTTTTTGTGCTGCTCTTATAATAGCAATGACATCGAGGAACACCTGGAAGAGACGGCTGCAGAGGCAGAGCCTGAGCCAGAGGCAGAACCTGAACAGGAACCTGAACCAGAGGCCCAGGAAGAAAAGTCTGAGCCAGTATTAGAGGAGTCAGCTCCAGAAGAGACTGTGGAAAAGAGTCCTTCTCCAGCTCCTGCTGATCCAGCTCCTGCAGTTCAAGAGGACTCCAGGGTAATGACTCGTTTCCATGATGGGGTGGCTTCATCAGTATGTTTGGCTCTCCTAGCTTTTTACAGAGCATCCTCTTTCTGTCAAGGGGAGAAATACCTGGACTTAGAAGTGTTTGAATACTCTAATTCCTCCCTCTGCAAATTACTCTGCTTGTGACTAGTTACCTCCTTCTCATTAGTTTGTATATCATAACAGGTTGAAATTCTAGCTAGTAAGTAGTTGGTTAAAATTCCAGGAGCTAAGGTCAGGCTTTGTGTATTGGGTAGGTATGGGAACTGTGGCAGCAGGGAGAGGCTCAGATTCTTTGTAAACAGAGCTGCTGAAATTCTGAGCAGACTGCAACCAACGTCCTGAGTCAGGAAAAGGGGTGAAATGTGACTTTATTTCTGCCTGGGGACTTTTTAAACTCAGCATTAAGGGAGGCAAAAGTGGACAGATTGGTACTCAGGAAATCAATACTTTGGTTAACCTTGATGTGATAATTGTTCTGGGGCCACTGCTGTGTCCTATTTCAGCTCTATGTAGAATTTAGAAATAGGGTGGAAGTATGACTCCATTGTCATTATACTAAGTCTTTTGAATTTAAATGCTTTGAAGCAAGTTGCAGGGAAACTGTTAGTGGCTGGGTCCTGAATTTGAAGGATAGGTTAAAATTTTTTGCTGTTATCCTGTGTCTGTTAGCTGTACTATCAGAATTACATTTCAAAAGGAGATGTAGTTGTATTATTATCTTTCTCATTTTTAAGACGTTTTCCTGGGCATCAGTAACCAGCAAGAACCTTCCTCCCAGTGGGGCTGTTCCAGTGTCAGGAATACCACCTCATGTTGTGAAAGTACCAGTCTCGCAGGTAAGAATCCAGCACTTGGATTTGTGTAGTTTGTTCTAACCTGGCTGAGAGTAAACTGAGCTAGGGAAAAATACAGTGAAATCTACTTGCTTATGATCTGACATTTCAGACTCCAGAGACTTTAAAATTCTGTGATTCCTGATAGATTTCATAAAGATGTTATTCCTTGGTTTTTGGGTTGAGAATTAATTGTTTCTCATGGAAGAAAACTGGGGAATGTTCCTGTGAGTGCTGCATGCTTTTAGCATGTGAGTTAACATGGATTTTAATCACAGGTGGAAAGAACTATTATTTTTTGTCGTATTTTATTGACAACTTGACAGTGAGCTCTTAACAGCTGAATCCTGCTGGTGTGTCTGACACTCAACTGTTCACTCCTTTTTGAATTGATACAGCCCCGCCCTGAGGCAAAGCCTGAATCTCAGACCCCACCTCAGAGACCTCAGAGGGATCAGCGAGTGAGGGAGCAGCGAACAAGCATCCCACCACAGAGGGGTCCTAGGCCAAGTAAGACAAGCTACAAAGAATGAGCTGTTTTCTACTGTTTAAGGGTTTGGGGGAAGCAATGTGATGGTTAAAGCTTTTAAAACCTCGTTTTCATCAGTAAGCAAATAATTTCTACTCAAGTGTGATAAAAAGCAAATAGTTATAACTCCTAGTGTAGAATGCCTACCTTTTTTATATATGAATGGATAAGTAGTGTGAATTTTGATTCTTCTAAGTGGTGCTAATTCTGACCATGGCTTGCTTTTCTCTTTGTTGTGGGGAGTGGCTTTTCTTAAATAAGTTTCACTTTTCTGTTCAAGTTCGCGAGGGAGAACAAGGCGATGTGGAAACCAGGCGGATTGTGAGATACCCAGACAGTCATCAGCTTTTTGTTGGGAACCTTCCCCACGATGTGGATAAATCTGAACTTAAAGACTTCTTCCAAAGTAAGCTGGCTGCTTTGCTGTCTTCTGAGGGGTTGGGGGTTGCAGCCATAGGTGTGGTCAACAGAGCATTCTAATGTATGACCCAAGAACTTGGCTTTTCTCTTGCAGGCTATGGCAATGTTGTTGAACTCCGCATCAACAGTGGTGGAAAGCTCCCCAATTTTGGGTTTGTGGTGTTTGATGATCCTGAACCAGTTCAGAAGATCCTTAGCAACAGGGTAAATAAACTTCTAGTCAGTGGTTTTTGGTCTGTTGACAACAGACTGTGTTTTCCAAATTATCAGGAAAAGATTGTACCTGGTCCCTTTGGCCCTTCTTGAGCATATTAAAGTAGGTGTGTTGTCTCTCCCTTCTATTAGCAAGACTTGTGCAATCTTTGTACAGATGGAGTCTTTTGTCATTGAAGCAGCTTGTAACAGCTTAGGTGGACATGAATTTATTTGTTGCAGAGCCTTTTTCTAAGGGGAAGTTGCTGAACACAGGAAGCAGCTAAATAGCTTTCAGGAAGGCGAGGTAGAGTCTGATTCAATGGACAAGTAGAATCTTGTTTGTCAAAGAAGTTGAAAGGAAGAAGCTGTGCTGGCGTGCAGGCTGAAAAGGCGTTTGCTAACAAAGGCAGGAGGTACCTGCTCAGCCTGTCAGCAGTGATTGCTAATTCAGAATGTGCACCCCTGACTGCAGTGGTAGGCAGTGAGTCTGGATGCACCGTCACAGCCATGCAGTGTGCTTGCTTAGAGCTCAGCTCTTCACCAGGGACATCCACTCTTCTCTACTTCTTACTGCACAGGAGTATAGCCAGTAGATTTCTGTTCTTAAATTGAAAGGTAACTTGGGTGCAGATTTTTAAGCCTGGAGATTTGATCTGTGTTTGGGATGTTTCATGGGGGCGGACACCTTTCATGATGGGATGCCAGCAGCATGTGTGGCAGTGCTCCTGAGTCAGTGTACCTGAAGTCCAGCAGCCTGAGGACTCTTGCAGGGGTAAATCGAGATCAGGATGCTCATAGAGGTGCTTCCATAAGTGCTTTCCTACTGTTACAGGCTGAGCAATTCCAGTGTGGTCTAGGGTAAAGTCCCAAACAGGTGATATGGAACCAGTGCTAGAAGTAGGTTGAGTAAACCTCATTGACTTTGACCAGAACTGGTGTGGGAACAAGCAGTACAGTGACAGCGGGTCCTTAAATAATTTCTTAGCTGTGAGCAGTATGTGAACCTTCAGCGGTGACTTAAACTTGCACGGTTGGAGTTTAGCTGCAACAAACTAGCAGTGCTGACTGATGAGTTCTTTTGCAGTGGGAGAGGTAACTAAGAGTTGAGTGCCAGCCTTCATGTCCGGGGAGTACCCAAGGCACACTCAGCAGAGAGATTTGTGGTCTGTGTTTACTTGTTCAGCTGTGAACTCTGTGTAACTAGAGCTAGAATGGATGCTGCCTTCCAAGTGAGACTTTGAATGGTTGCAAATGGGATTGCTTTTCAAGTGTCAGTTCTTTGCATCATTACACATTTTCCAGTAAAGCTGCAAGACTGGATGCATACTTTGACTATTGCCATTGTTCAGTAAGCAATCCTAAAACACTTCAGTCTTTGATGGAGGGAAGGATATGAGACAAGGTTACGGGAATCTGCTTGACCTTGAAGAGCTACTGGTGAGTCATTAATGAAGGTCCCTTGTCTGCTTTTATTGCAGCCCATCATGTTCAGGGGAGAGGTGCGCCTGAACGTGGAGGAGAAGAAGACACGAGCTGCCAGGGAGGGTGACCGCAGAGATAACAGACCTCGTGGACCTGGAGGCACTCGTGGGGGGCTGGGAGGTGGGATTCGAGGGCCTCCACGTGGAGGAATGTCCCAGAAGCCAGGATTTGGAGCTGGAAGGGGGATCGGGCAACGCCAGTGAAGGCATCGCGGATGTTGACACGGAGGCGCAAACCTTTTTCCTGCAGATTTGTGAATTTCAGCCTTGGGTATCTTGGAATGTGGCCCTAGCCTGTTATAGACTGCTACGTTTGATACTATTTTGGCCCCTTTTTGTTTGTGTTATGGTTCTGTGATTTTTTTTTTTCCTAGTCCTTGTCCCAGATTCCAGCTTTGTGGAACAACGTTTTAGGAAAAGTGGATTTTAAAAAGAAAAGAACTGAATTTACTTGTTCACCTCAAACTTACGGACTGAATTTTTTTGGTACCAGTGGTTTTTCCTAAAGGAATGTCTCTTCTTTTTTTCTTTTTTTTTTTTTTCTCTCCCCTTTCTACTGAATTTGGGTGCATTTCAGTCAGTGGAATAATATTTCACGTGCATGCGTTCAAGAGCCTGTAGGAAAACATAGTACTTGGCAAGTATTTCAAGGGCAGAAAAACGAAACTATTGATGTTTCTTTGAGGGTCATATGAACATCCTCTGGTGCGGAGATATTGCCACTTGAAAAATTGACTTTCACCTTTCTCTTTGTGGCGCTGTAAGAGTGGAATAATGGGTATCTGTAGAATCTTTTTTCTTTTGATACATGATCACAGAAAGGAATTCAAACTACTGTTTTACCACTTTGAAATTTTGGATTGTGGGATAGGTTTTAAATGTCTAGAACTTGACTCTTCAAACACTTTTCCTGAACTTGTGAAATTTTTTATTGAAATAGGGAGTTTTTTTCATGTTTAGTTTGTATTTGTATAAAAAAAAGCAAAATTGTTGTGCCTTCTATTTATCTCTCATTCCAGTTTTGGCAAATTGTTTAAAAAAATAAAAATAAAAAAGGTCTAGATTTGCTTTATCAAGTCAAGAGTATGTTGGAGTTTTTCCAGGGAGAAGAGTGTTCTCCCTTCACTCACCAAGTTTGCTGGGTAAAGGTGGTTGTAGATAAAGTTTTCAATACCTTCTGTGTATCAGCTTGGCTCATTTAAATAATTGAAAGCGTGTGCTTTTTGAATGCAGAATTTAATAACTTGAACGTGAGGCCTGGCAGGTCCTGTTACAAATGTTGCAAAAATACAAATGAAATAGAAATACCTCTGTCATGTCCTTTACAGTTCCAGCTGCTGTATGCAAGAGTTATTTTTGCAGTACTTCATTCCTTCCTTCTGCCAGACCTGAAGTGGATAAGACAGCATTTTTGTCAGAAGTACAGAAGGTGGCTGTCTGTCCTGGTGTTAAGACGTTGAATGCTCTCCACTGCCTCTGAAAGAAGATGAAACTGAAAGTAAAACACAAAACTGGGTAATTTAATCCAAGAGATCTTGTGAGACTGTGCTGCACAAAGCACTGGTTATGTAATGTGTGGTGTTAAACATCTGAATGAAAACAGCAAGTTTTGTTCTACATCAGACCTTCCGAGCTCTTGGTAGTACAAAAGAGCTGCTTACTTATCTGTGTCAGGTTTCACTGTGTCCATGTTTTCCTGGTTTATTACTATAATGGCTGTGCATATGCAGTGTGTCATCTCTCCTGACCTGTGCGTGCTATAAAGCTGGAGCAGAGCTGCCCTTGGAATCACCTGTTCTGAATGATTGTTTCTTGCCTTTTACTTGCCAAACTTGAACCTGGTTGTACTAAATGTTGGTAGAGTGCTGGTTTCTGTTTTATCTTTCTCTTCAGAGTTGTTACACTGTTTATCCCTTCCCTCCTTAAAAATGTGTCTTAGACTCGCCTGCTTCCCATGAAGATTTAAATACCTTGGTGGACTGGGGAGAGTGCAGTGTGAGTTGTGGTGTGCTCTCACAGCCAGCATTCTGAAAATTCTGCAGCTTAATCATAGTGATTTACTCCCTTTTTCTAAATATGATTCAGTACATTTTAAAAATAGTCATAGAGTTAGATTATTTTTAAAAAAATTCCAAGCAGGAAAGGGCTTGCTTTTAATGGTGCTTGCATTCTTTTCCTTTGTCTCAAAAAAGATGTTACAAATATGTACAATGTGTACATATATGTACATACAAATATGTACAATATCTGAAAGATTTATGCACTGATACTGAATATAAAGCACCCATGTGCCTTTCAGAAAACCATTGTAGATCCCACAGATAACTGAATCACTCTAATTTACTGATTGATCCATGGCTGGTGTTGACAGCTGCCCAGCAGATCCAGTGACAATATGCTTTAGCTGCTGCCTTCTCCTGAGGGCTGTGACAGTGGTTCCTGGGCTCAGGGAGGGAAATGCCTCCATGCCACCCACTCCAGGGGCTCACTTGGAGACAACGAGAGTTCCTGGACCTTCAGTTCAGTGTTCTCTCAGTGAGTAACTTGCCATTTTACTTGTTCATTTCTGCCCCAGGCTGATGTACCTGCTGGCAACCCTTTATGCCATGGGAGGAGAATGCTCACTCAAGAGACTTCTGTTTCTGGAGGGTGGATGCCCAAGTCTCTTTATCCGATATCTCACTTTTTAAGTGGTATTCTTCCTGCATTTTCTGTCTTCCTTCTGAGTCCTTTACCCAGTGTGGTGTTGAAGCTATCTCAGAAATAAGCTTAATTACCTTTTTATGCCACAAAAAATAACATGCAGTGTGCAAATAGGGTGAGACTAAAGTTAAAGTAACTATCAGTAAGTTGAATGTTTTCCTTTTGTTTCCAGCCTTCTAAAGTGCCTCTTTGTTAAGTAAAACAAGGAGCAGCTTGAAGTAGAAGAAAACCAATACAAACTGTTTTTCCTGCATGCAATATAAAATTCTTTTTAAGGGTTGAATAAACGTTTGATGACAAAAAGCCTTAAATTGTTTTGCTACATGTTAAAACTGACACTGATTACAGATTATTTAAATGGTCAGTGGTGAGATGCAAATAATTACAGGAGGATTATTTGTAGATACTGTAAATTATAGAGCAGCATGTTTTTTTTAAAGGAAATGGGGGAGAAGAGTTTTGCTTACTTGTTTTCTTCCTCGTGTATTCCCCTTGCCTCCCCTAGCTTTTTCACTTTATTTAATTTTCCTTTTTTCCACATGACTACATCCAAGGTCAGACTGAATGAGAGACAATCTTAAAACAGGTAAGAGATGACAAAGAATGCGTCCAAAACCAAACAATGCAGTAACCTGACAGTGGCAGTAAAGGAGATGTTACCAAACCAGAAATTAAGCTGTAAGTCATCATCTTTTCTCTGTAACATCAACCTCTGCTAAATACCTAATAAATATTAGAAGGATAAAAGCTAGAAGAAAATAAAAAAATAGTTCTACGTTTTGACAAATGGTTTAAATTGAAATGATGTGCCATTCTATCAGCCAGCTCCATTATTTAATTCACTAAAACTGCTCCATTACAAGAGATACCACTAAACTGACTTACTTTCATGGCCATATGTGCTTACTTTTTTTGAAGAAATTGTTCTACAAACCAACAAGATCTTAAGTAAAAAAGTCTTCTGAAGTTTTGTTTAGAGGAAGAACTTTCAAACCAAAAAGAACAAACAAAAAGCCTGCATTAATGTAGTTGCATAACTCACACTTTTTAAGCCTTTATTTGCATCCTGACATTTGGACTTGCTGGGAGGAGAAATTCCACAGAAATTAATGCCATATAGGGCAGTTTTTTAACAATATTCCCCTCTATTTCCCTTTTTCCTGGAGCTGTGTGTTACGAGTCAGGTGACAGCAGGCACTGCCTTTATTTTGGAAGGTGAGGTTGGGCACATGAGCTGATACTGCATATGTTGTAAGTTAATTTTCAGATAAATAATGGGTATTTCAATTCTTAAACAGTTAGTGGCATAGGAGAGAGAATCTGCTGATTGCCTGGTGATGCTTCTGGCTTCTAGAGGTTAAAGTATTACAAAATCTGCTTACCTTAGAATCTGCTTATGTTTTGCTAAGAAAATAATTGTCAGTGGGATGCCATATCACTGTGAGTGAGATGGGAACACTGCTGCAAATGCTCTTGAGTAGTGCACAGTGTGCTCTTGCTATAGCTGAGACAGGTAGGAGTTCTTCACACCTGTCCTATAGCCTGAAACACTGGCTCTAGGTCATCCTTCTGCTCTTCCATGCCTTTTGCTGTTTGTATCAGAAGCCTGCTGCCCACAACTCTGCTCCAGTACAGGTCAAACATCATTCACTGGAGAAGATAGTAGTATATGGACAACTATTAGAGCAAGAGCTGGAAATACAGGAAATACAATTTGTGCACTTCTTCCTGTGGAAACCAACAGGAGTCAAGAACTGAGAGATCTCTGTAAATCCAGGGCAGGTCTGCAGGATCTCTGTGCCTGCCTTTGTGTGGGATAACTGGTGCTGGCACTGCCACCCCTGAAATCCTGTCCTGCAGAAAGATGCAGTTACACCTTTACACTCCCTGCTCCCAGGTGACCCAGGAGGATGTGACTCGGTTAGGCTGCCTGACAGGGCCACTGTGTTCTCTGTAACCAAATTCCTATTCCATCTTCTGGAGTCCTGGCAGCTGCCTGGTGTGTGCTGTGGCACTGGTGCACACGAAGAGAAAGGAGCAGGCTTTATCCTTCCTACATCTTCCACCTAACCTGTGAAGCTTCAGGTTTATGTGCTGAAACTAAAAACTGAAACCAGATTAAACTCTGCTTATATATGTGGTGTGACCTTGTTTCCATGCAAATACAAGCCACTGTGGGAATGTGACAGGAATTGTTAGAAGTCCTTTTACAGTACACAACACTTTTTAAAAGTGAATTTATACGTGGCATAGGCTTTTGTTGCAGTGTTGCACCTTTTTGTGTTTAATTTTTGCACAGTGTGGCTTGCTTGCCTCTTTAAGACCATTTCTTGCTACTGTGCAGTATATTTGAGACTTAGAGCAGTCTGTGGGATATTTTGCTCTCGAACCTGTTGCATAAAAGGCCTTGCTTGTGTAAGCACCCAGAAAAGTCAAACAGGTTCTAAGGATGCAGCAGCACCTTGAGAAACACAAAATTAGTGTTTGTATGAGACTAGAAACAACAGGATTTCCTCTGTGAGGGATTAAATCTTTCACCTCATATTGATTCTTTTCCTGCAACTCTCCCACCCAGCTCAGCATTTTACATTTTGTACTGCATTGCAAAGTCTTTGGAATAGGGAATATTCCTTACTATGGGTTTGTGTACTGTGTTGTACAATGGGCCACAGTCTCGTTTGGGTCCTCTCTTGAGCCTTTCTGTGTTAGCATCCAAAAGTGAATTACTCATATTGAATTTGCAATGCAAATTTGACAGCACTCTACTAGTCCCACGAAGTGTAAGAATAGAAAATTGTTCAAGGGTCCAAATATAATTCACTAATTTTCTACTGAAGAATTAATTATTTCAAACATACATTTCAAAAGATAGCTGATGCATATTTGCAGCTGAAGTTCAGGTTTGGGGAAGCCAGAGTAGATCCATGCCTGTAGACTGAATCATCTGTGAAAATGTTTTAGAAAATACTGCTAAAAATAATTTTAAAACCCCACCATAATAATTAGAGCAACACAATACTATTAATCACATAATGAAGTGTTATGATCTATATTTTTCAGGATTTTATATATTTTATATTCAAATATTTTTTATATTATTCAGTAATTGAACTTGAGAATTAAGCAGAAAAAGTTGCAAATAAATTCCTAGACTCCTTGCAGTGAAAACATTATTTTTAAAATGTCATTTTAGGAAAGTGCCTAGAAATCAACTTTTAATGTACTATATTGATATTCTAATAATGATTATAGTAAACCCTTTTTATTGATAACTCAGAGTTATATTAAGTGGCACCTGCTCTCTTTGAAACAGTGTATTTGGTTGAAATCATCCTTTAGGGATAGCTTTGCTGAAGTCAGTGGATTCACACAAGGAGTTAATTTTGATGGGTGATATCTTTGCATGGATAAGAGCTTTTGCAGAAGAAGTTTCATATTAATTATACCAACTTGCTGTAAGTCTTGCCTTTAGATTTCACAAGCATATTAAGTTCTCAGGGGAACCCAACACCCCCCTGGATTAATGCTCAACTAAATTATGAATGTGTAAGGAGATTTGGAGTTGACTGACACGCACTGTGAGGGGAGTGCTGTGTTCTTATGGCATGCTGCTTTTGAGCAGAATTGAGCAGTGCTTTGGTGTCATTCTGCTGGCATGTTTCTGGGAAAGGAGAGCAGGCAGGGTGGTGGGAGAAATGGAATTGATTCCCTCTTGGGGTTTCTGTGGTGTTTCAAGTTTCCTCAAAATGTTGGAATCAGTGATTTGTGATACCTGTGAATATGTTAAATTAAAAAATAACAAAACCCCAAAAGGAAGCACAAAGGAGCCTCTGGTGTTGGTCTCTGCGGCTGCTTATTCTACACATGGTGTGAAAGGGCGTTTTTGAATAAATTGCATTTCTTAATTGTTTCTCATCCCTTACAAAAGTGCTGCCTAGAGCACACAGCACATGAGCAGTTTTAAGCTGTGTGTGCTTTAGCAGGAAGGAGTTGTCTCGGTGATGATTTCATTTCCCAGCAGTGCCATTATTACCCTGGCTGGTAACCTGAAAACCTGCTCTCCTAAGATCTTTATCATCTTGTTTGCATATTATATGCAAGAATGGGGCAAGGATTCTTTTTAATAGCTTACCTGTTTTTGAGACACGAAACAACTGAGTAAAATTCTTCCACAGTATATCATTCCTTAAAGACAGCAGATTTTAGAGTAATGGCATGTTCTCAGAATAGATGTGAAGGGCAGGATGTTGCCCTTCTATTTTCTGTCACAAAATGCCACCTGCCAAGCCAAGAGGGATCTGCTGTTCCACCGATGATATTTCAAACTTGACAAAGCACCTGACTGTGGAAGGAAAAATACTTTTATCATGTCCATCTTTGAAATTCAGTGTGAGAGGCAGTCCTTTAGCATTCTGAAATGTCATTCTGGGTGTCTGCACCAAGGTCAGTGCATCTACCAAAGGATTTTAAGGCTAGGTATAAATAATGCCATGTCCTAACTTGCAAAATGGTGCAAGAAATTTCTTTTTTTTTTTTTCTTTAATATAGACCTTAGGCCTATAGTCAAATAGTTAAATTCCTGGCCAGAAGCTGCTTCTGCTTGCAGGAGAATTTAAGGCATAGTTTGGCTCTATTGAAAATACTATTTATTTGGGCCTGACTTTAAAATCCAGCATATTGTAAAAACAAGACAAACATGGACCTCTGGAAATTACCTAGTCCAATGCCTTCCAACCCTAGCTGTTCTGTGGTTCTGTGGACTTTCCTTTGGGAACCTGTCTTTGCTGTGTGAAAGACCAGAGCAATTTAAGAGGTGTTTTATAAACTAGAGATGTGATATGTCCCTCTTGTGGAAAACTTGTTCCTGTTGCCTGGAGTTGATCTGGAATCCTGGGAAAGGAAGAATGACTGTGTGTTGGCAGCTGAGTTAGCCTAGCCCTGCCAGTCTGAACCAAGGAGGAGCAGTGCAGGAGCCTGACTGCTGTGGCTGCTGCTGCTGGAGCAATTCTTCTGGGGGGTGGAGCTCACAGATGGGAGAGATTATTCTTCAGAATAAAAGCCTTAATGTTAAAACAGGTATTTTGTCTTATTTTCATGAAATGTGTTAGCACAAATGTAGCAGCAGTTTGGGCTGCAACATGGAACCTCCAGCAGTAAAAATCCATGGAGAGAATTTCAGAAAAATCTTTAATTTTTTTTTTATTGGAATCAGCATGAGTGTATGATTCAATAAATATATTTTATATACATTTAATGGCAGAAAATTTACATTCCATCTTCAAACTGCTGAAATAGAACTTCTGTTTTAAAATTTTTTTTACAAGCCAGAAAAATAATCTGCCACTGTGTCTGTGTGGTCATGCAAATGGTCTAAGTTATGGGTTTATTTCATCATGATGTAAAAATACTGATTTGAAGGAAGCAATTGCTTTGCACTCTGACCAGTGTAGCAAAATATCTTTAAATGGAGTGTAAGACCATACCAATTTTGTGTATGTATATATTTATATATAAGTATATATAATAAATTCATATAGAAAAGATAAGGAGGTCCCTCTTTAAGGTGGGTAGGGAGAAGACATGTAAGTCCTTCACGGTTAATCTGGTTTATTCCTTTTGAAGAATTTTACATCCTAGGTTTTAAGCATGGCTGCACTTTGTATTTTGTATTTCTCTAGTCCCTATTCTTGAAGGGAGAATATCATGAAAATTAATAAGCATTGAGTTTTCCATTCTTTTTTCAAACTTGTGTTAATGAACCAGTAGAGGCACTCAGAGAGCACTTGCATTGCCCACTTCTCTCTCTGTTCTTCCTGTAACTCCAGGGATTCATACTTAACTCTGTGAATACTTTTCTGATTATCTCCTGTGAGATGTGGATATTTTAGCACCCACCTTGCAAGGAAGAAGATGAAAACAGCTGAATATGAACTATTTCATTGTCTGTTTTAAAGATGCTTGTGTGAAGTTAAAGGGAGATGAGTTTTGTTCTATTAACAGCAACTGCTCCTTTTTCCTGTGCTGAAAAGTTGATCAAACTAGATCAGTTTAATGCCACTGCTTCCTTCTGAGATCTTGATAAGATTGAAGAAGCAAGAGAAAATGCTCTGACCTTGTTGCCATTCTTTCCTGATTATGAACAAGCTTGAGCAAATATCTGCATCCTGATTTTTATTTTTTTTTTCTTTTAGCAAGCACACAAACCCCCAAGTATATAGTTCAAATCTGGATCTAGCATTTACAAAAGAGCACTGATAAATGGGCTGTGACAGACATATGTATCAAGAGGGTCTAATCCTTGGTGGTCTGTCCTGCCCCTGTGCAGGAGGGTCTATCCCACAGCTGAGGTTTGGGGCTGTGCTGGCAAACCCCACATTCTTACCCTGAGTGGGGGGTGACTGGCACTGCCCTCCCAGGGCTACAGTGAGTGCTGGCAGGGGGATGGGGCACCCAGTAACATCTCACACTGAACCAGCCCAGCCCTTGGCTGTCCTTGGTATAAACAGCATCAAGGCGCTGTTGTATTTTGGAACAAATGAGCTTTAGTGAGCCAAGCTTTGGAAACAAAGATTTTCTTCATACCAATGGCTTACAGATGGGAGTGATACAGAAAACAGGGCAGAACAAAGTCCCTGCTTAATAGGCTTTTTCAGAAGGTATTTTTGAGAGGTGTTCTTCCTAGATACCAGATTTTGAGGATTTGGCTGGTGAGGTGAATGCTGAGGGAAACTGAGAAAATGTTTATCAAGGACACAAGGAAAATACTCTCTAGGTGGTGAACTGTTCCCACTTCTATTTGTTTTGTGTGTTTTCAGTTGGAAAGTATTCCTGCTGTGTGTGTTTGTATCTCCCCTGCAAAGTAAAACCAAATGTGCAATGGTTGTCCTGAAGAGAAATATCTTAGTATTTTTATTTTTCTTCTAAATTCATTTACAAAACAATGTAAATGGGTGTGCGTTTATAGTTGGATGGGAGAAATTCCTGGGTCCTCCCCCCTTTTATTTATATCACTTAAGTGTAAGTTTTTCATTACTCCTCAGTTGTAATATAATAAGCATGATATGCTGTACACCGTGGCAGAATGTGAGAGAGAACACAGTCCATAAAATGTCACTGTCCATGATGATGTTTAGCCTGCCCATGGCTGTTGTTTGGGTGGGTGGTTACAAACAGCTGCTTCAGACAGGCTTGTGCATCGTCAGGATTCACTGGCTGCTTCCAGGGTGGTGCCACCGATGCTGCAGGGATGGTAAACTGCGATGAAATGCAGCGACCTTTGCATGTCAGGCCATTTTTGGGTGAAGTCCATAGTGTGTTGCTTCGTCTTTACATTTCTCTGTTGGTTTCTTAATTCACTGAAGTTTTGCTGTGTCTCACACACACACACCTGTGAATGGCTTTTAGCACAGTTGCCTTCTGTTTCAGTTCTTGTGAAACAGTCATCTCTTTGCTGCAGTTTGGTAAGTCCATGAAAGAAGAGGTGAGCTCCAGCCATGATTAGTGCTGTCAGTGTGTCGTGACCAGACTTGGGAACCACACAGACTGCTCTTTTTGTGTATGAATTCCATTTCACAGTAGACTTGAGATGCTCCAAGCGGTGCATTTTTTAGGATAATTAATTCCACATGCATATGGTGAGGTAAGTCCTTTGGCCTTTGTGTCTTAGTGTCATCTCCTGCACCTCTGGAGCTGCTGGTGTCCCCTGACCTCCCACCCCAATTCCAGGGAACGCCGTGCTGGTTGTAGAGGGAGATGTTCTGACCTTGCACCGAGCAGTGAGATGGAGCTCAGAGGCAAAGTTCAAGCACAACAGGTCACTCAGGTCACTCTTCCCAGCGAGGGGAAGGGATTGCTTACCTGTTTCTCAAATTATCACACAGCATCACTGTTTAGATCTTAATGTTTGTTTCCCAAAAGCTACAATTTGGACACTCCCAAAGCTGACAGATCCCCAGATTAACCTGCTGCCATGATCTGATTTAAGGAGGGTTGTATAAATTATGGTTCTAAAATGTGTTTCCAACTGCCCTGCCAAGTTAGTTATCCTGCTCAGGGGTGAAGGACTGTGAAGGGGGTGGAGGGGTGGGGAGCACCAGCCTGGAGGTAGGGGTGCTGTTTTTAGAGTTCTTCACTTTGAGCAGGTTAACTTGGGGATTTGTCAGCTTGGTCCTTGCTGTTTCTGAGCTTATTTTCTCTTCTGATCTAACCCTGGAACAGAAAGAATGGAAGTGTTTTGGACAGAAACATAAGCAGATTTGGGAAGAGTGGGACAGAAAGGAAAGAGTATAAATTCAGTGTAGGTAGAACAGAGTCTTTCAAAGCCCTGGTTCAGTTGTTTCCCTGCCTAGACAAGCACAAGGCAAAGGAACTTTGCTCCCTTCTGCTAAGATTTTCTTGGGTCAGCCTCTAGCTGAGCATCTCCTGCACAGCTGAGCTCTGCTGCTGTGACCAGTAGGACTGACCCTGGTCACTTAAACAAAATGGTAAGGAGGGGATGTATCAATAGCTAATTCACTAGTGATGGGTTTTTATTTGCTTAGGGCTTTTTATTTATTCTATTTTTCCTGATCAAAGGTAGGATTGCTGGCAACTGGAGGCATGCATCTGATCAAGGACTTGCCAGGACTGTACATTATACTCCTGCCTGGGAAGGATGTACCTTGCTGTGCAGTCGTTCAGTGAGATGCATTTCCAGCACCATTCTTACATTACAGAGGCTGCCCCTTTTCCACTTCCTTTATTTGTAGGTCTCTCAAGCTCTGTTTTTAAAGGTGACACTGCCCATGCTGTACCATATCTCTTCCTCCATGGGACAATTCAAACCTCATGAATTCTTTCCAACCCTTCAAGGAATAAGCAGTGGTATTTAAAGCCCTGACTCACAAGAAGACCAGGTTGCAATTGTGACTGCACTTAACTACAGCAAGGAGTAAGTACTTCAAGCTCCTCTGCCTTACAGAAGCCAAGACATGCTCTTCCTTTCTCATTTCTGATCCCTGCCTTCACTCTGCTCTCAGCTAGGGGGCTGAACTCTTAGGGCTCCTCTACTTTCTAACAGTGCAGCCTCAGCAGAGCAGTCCTGGCTGAGAAGCTGTGGTCACAACACAGTTGTGTCCTCCTGTGGCACATCGAAAGCTCCAGAGCTGGTCCTGCTCCTCAGGGACTCCTGTCTGTTCTTTAGCCCATCACAAGTCACTGTGATGAGGATACTTCTGAAAATGTGTAAGTGCATATCCAGGAGAGGCGGCTAAGGCACCGCCCGTGGCACAATCTGTTCAGGATTGCATAGTTTTAGTTCAATAAAGGTCAGTATTTGGGGACTAGGTGCCAAGCAAGAAACACTGGAGCCCAAGCCCCAGTTCTGTTATCATTGGAAGTCATGCCCTGCTGATCTCTGCAGGGTTATGAGAGGGCAATGCTGATTTAAGCAATTATCAGGCCTCCACTGTAATTGGGACCGTGAGGGTGTCGTCACTGCAAGGTTGTTTGAGGCTTGAACCTGGAGCTGTAATTTAGTGCCCAAATTCTGTGGTGTGTTTAACCCAGGCCAACTGGCTCAGCTGGTCTGCAGCCTAAAGCCTGATTCATGGTTTTGTCACACAGGTAACTCAGCAGTGCCTCAGTGTCACTAAGTGCCTGGATAAGGCAGACATGTCCTCCCACAGATCCTCTGGGGAAGGGGATTTCAGCTTGCTACAGTGCTAACAGTCCTGGGAGTGGCTTCCCAAAAGCCTTAGCAGCAAAAACTACCTGAGAGCTCTGTGCTCCTCAGACCTGGCAGCTCCAGGCAGCTCTACCTGTCCCTGCTCGAGCCAGGCTTGACTCACCTGCCATAGCAGTGACACACTTGCATGTAGTTAATGACAGCACCTCATGCCCCAGTTCCCTGGGGAGGTGAGGAGGGTGTCCTTATTTGGCTCAAGCTACTTACGCAATTCAAGTGGCAAATCTATAAATAAAAGCTAATTTCAGACCAGACTGATGGCTTATTTATGCTGGTATCACTCCCTTCCTGGGAAAACGTGGATGATTTTATACTGGAAATGCTGACATGCTTGACCCTCAGGCTGGGAACAGGGTTTGTATCCTCTTGCTGGAGCTACTGCAGACAGGAAGCTGCTGAGGTCCCTCTCCCATTGCTTTTTGTGGCAGCACTAAGCAGAGCCTCTGAGCCCCAGCAGTGATGCTTTGAGTGCTGCAGGGACTGTGAAGCCAACAGGAAGCAATCCCTGCCTTTCCCCAAAGTAGCAGCATCCCCTTGTGCTGATACTGTTCCATTCGTTCACTCTCCCTGGGTGTGGTCTGGGTCAAACCATGGCTGACCCATCTCCTGCACTGCTGGGAGCTGACTCTGCCCCAGGATGGGCTCCAGCACCCTGTCTGTAATAGACCCAGGAGCAGGAGTGTCACAAATGTAAGACTCCCTTATAATTTCTCCTCAGAAACCTGGCAGGGAAGTGCATGAGGACTGCAACTTAGGTTTGCTAAACTTGATGGTCTTATTACTTAATACAATCTCATAATTCCTGCTACCTTGCATCATACCTGTTAGCACTGTCTGCCTTGAATGCCAGGAGCTATGTGGCATGCAAACAAACCTCTCCTATCACTTTTTCTTTTCCTTTCCCTTCTCTGCTGCTCTTTGCCAGGATTCTCATTTGGCAATTTAACCAGTAATTTCCTCTGCTAGGAACTGAAATCTTTCTTTTCCTTGTAGCCTGCCATGTGGTTTGCATCCTTTCCCATGCTATATCAGCAGGCAGTGTTATGCTGGGACAACAAGATAGGGTGAGTGAGGGAAGAAATAGACAAGGAAAGCTGCAAACACAAAGATCATCATTCCAGTGCATGGGATGCCTGCTGCAAGGGAGCTCACAGGCTGGAATTCCTCACCTGGGTCACTACTAAGCTAACTTCAGTACCTCTAGCCTGGGCTATGTGCTTCAGTGTCCCTGCTGTGTGGGATCACCCAAGGGCTGCTCATCCCAGCAGTTCTCAGAGGAGAATGTCTCACCCAGTGCAAACACCTGCAGGCAGAGCCTGAAATAGCTCTGAGTGGATGCTCTGTGCAAAATGTGCAACAGCTCCTTGCTCCTTGTCTGGTTCACAACAGCTCATTTCCTGTGGGGCCCTTTGCTGCACACCACAGTAGAAGGAGACTGGGAATACAGGAATCTGATTTCCAATAAACAGTTGCTGTATAGCTGGATCACTGTGAAACATGGAGCCCTAGAAGGATAATAGCCACCATAATAGCCAAAAAGATCTCTCTGACTTATGCTGCTTTGCTTTTACAGAGCATAGTCAAAAAAGCCCTTACTGGCCACCCTCACCTTCCTCAGGAGCCTCCCTCATGCTTGGCTATGAGAACACTTCCCTGGTAGCTGTTTCCCTGCCTGCTTAGGGGGAATGGTTTTAGTCCCATATTTTGCTCTGTATTTCCCAAGACACTGATCTGTGCCAGGCCCCTCAAAGGTTGCAGCACTGAGGAACTGAGCCCCAAAGAAATGAAGATTCAGGTGGTAAAAGAGGAGAGATAAACACAGAAAAATGCAATAGACTTGAATGAAGGAAGAGACTTGTGTAGAGCAAGAGATGAGTAACTTCCCTTAAGAAATAATTGTTAAAGAGAGAAGGGAATGGGAAGACTTAAAGAACGTGAAATAATTTAAGATGCTAAAATTAATGAGTATTAGATTCTGCTTTGGTGCTCATCCTAGCACCCTGAAGAACCATCAAGTATCTCAATTTTCTACTTAACTAGTGTGCTGTCTCCATACAAATGATGGAAATCTGTAGAAGCAGGAGCAGCACGAAATGCCCTTTCCATCCATCTCCTTTTGAGAAGAAGACAGGAGTGTGTGAGTGTTTCCAAACAGGGAATGGATTAGATACTTCCCTTTCTGAGCTCTGTGGAATGCTGCAGCAGGGTGGGATGTGCACAACAGGAGATGCACAATGTCCACCTGGGAGGCAGTGACCCAGACCTGCAGCTGCACTGGGAGGATTTGGGACTTGAGGTAGCAGAGATCCACGTCGTGTTATCCACTGCTGCCAGTAGTGAGGTTTTGGAGTAAGGAATGTGGTGTTGAAGGAAATTGTCTGTCTTTGGCACAGGGATAAGAGCTATGTTTTGTTAAGTAATGGTAGTACAGTACAAAAATATGATTCTATACAGTTTGTGAAAAATATGGCACCATTGAAAATAGCTTTTTCTCCTTTCATATGTTCCTTTCTTTTTTAAAAATAGGCATTATAAATGCTTCTAACCTTTTTTTAACCAGCATTAGGAAACCAAGCAAGGTCTTTAAATCACAGTCAAGATAAAGGGCAACCAACAGTGTAACTTGAATTGTCTTTGATTTGCTTTAAAATTAAAGATCTTCAGAAGAGGCAGAAGGATAAGAAAAAGCTTCCAGAAAAGGCTGAGGAAAACAAAACAAGTTCCTGTTTAGACGATGTGAGAATATTCAGCATTTGCAGTTATTTGATGCTTTTAGGAGCAAAGTCCTCCTGCCCTGACCAGTAGAGGCATCTAGGACAGGAGAATTAGGGCACTACCAGAGCCATGGAGGGAATGACCTGTGTGTTCACAGGCAGCTGGTGCTTGGCCAGGGTCATGGCCAAGCCCTTCAGTCTGCAGCAACCCACATGCTCACTGCTCTGCCCTGGACCCTCTTCAGCACCTCTCCCATTTCCGCGGTGCCGTCATCCCAGCTGGAAAGCCACTTTCATCAGGAATTAAGGTAGGAAAAACTCTTCTGCCTGATCAAAAATTAGAAAGTTTATCCTTCCTTTTTTTTTTTTTTTTTTTTACTTCTCAACAGCCATGCATGAAGAAAGAGAAGTGATAGGCTTCAAGCAACATCTGGAAATAATATTATTTGGGATAAAGCTCTCTTTTTCCAAAGAATCCAATGGAATTAGGACCTGATTTTGTCTCTTTACTGCCAGACCAACTGCTGTTTTATTCCAAGGTTTTTCTTCTGAGCTTTGTTCTTAAGAAGAGATAATAATTGTGTAGTTAAATTCCATCAGTATGTCTGGAAGCTACCCTGCAGTATCAAACCCTATGCATTCTTACTAATAAATATAATTGCTGGCACTCTTCAAGCAGCCTACTTTGAAGATGAGATAGGTTATCAAAAAGAGTTCTTTTGCAATACAGAAACTAAACACAACCTAGTACAGATGGAGAAAAATGTTTGATTTTGAAAAGTGCACAGACTTGCCAGGGGCTCCTAGGACAGTCTAAAGTCTTGCCTATGTGGTGAAACTCTCTGGCAGCATATCCCTGGGACAGTTATCTCAGCACAGTCACACCTTTACCAAGATCTCTGTGTGTTTCCTATTGGGATGTGAGTGCTGCTCACTGTTACTGTGCAGGCAGCCCTGGGGCTAGAAAATGGCTCCGATGGAAACTGCTTAAGGAAGAGAAAATAGTGCTGTTTATGGTGGGCATCAATTGTGCCCAGTGCTTGGCAAAGCTGATCTGGAAGCAAAGGCAGGCTGGTAAGCCTGTGATTCTTATTTCAGTCCCTAACTCCCAGGGGCACCACTAGCAGCTGTAGTGCTTCTGTATGGGCAGGAAACATAAGCATCTTTTTGATGATTTTTGATTCCTAATTGCCATCCTCTGGCCTTACTCTGTGCCAATAAATGGCACTGGAGCTCTAGTGAAGCAGCAACTGTGAGTGTAGCTGCAACAGTAGGTCTAGGATGAACATAGTCAATCTTGTCTTCAATCTTGAGCTGGAGCAGAATGAAGTGAGATGGAAATGTTTTCTTTCTCCTTGCTCTGCTCTTGCCTTTGGGATGTAGGATCAAAACTCAGTTAGGTGAGAGGATGGTACATGGGATTTTTTAACCTACAGGCAACTCCTTAGGGAAATTCCAGTTAGGAAGGAAACCCACAGCGCTGCAACTGGCTGTGCCCTGTGAGCCATCCCAAGTAGCCTTGGGAGACTGAAGGTGTGTGAACCACAGCCAGATTGCCTGACTCCAAAGAGCAAGGTCTGTGCATCAAAGCAGAATACTTTTTTTTCCAAATGATAGCAATTCACCCACGTGAGGAAGGAGCCATGGTGCATGGGCTGCCAAGCCTCTGCCCTGCTGCCGGGCAGGAAAGGAAATTCCCTGGATTTGCCTTTCATCTCAGACAAGGACACGCTGTTTGAAGTGATCGCGCAAACCGCAGCTGGCACGACCGGCCGTCGCGCACGCTGGGAGAGTTCAATAATTCAGCAAGCAAACCCAGAGCCAGCAGCAGACTTGGGCTCCAGCCAAGGCTCGGGACGGTGTCCTAGCATCAAATAACGCCTCTGCTCAACAGCTTGAGATCTCTCTGCTCGGGAAAGCACCGTCTGCCAGGGGAAGGAGAAATCCTCAGCCCACGGGTTTCCCGCTGCTCCAGTGGAGGGAAGGGGCTGATGTGCTGATTCACACTTGTATGGTGTGACCTTTCCCTATCTCAGCAGTGCAAAGGGACTCAGAAAGCTGGGTGGCCTTTGCCACAATATTAGGAAATACTGCTGTTTGCCCTAGTCCACATGGTAACTACCTTGGTTTTAATCTTTTTCCTCCCTTTTTTTATCCCTTGCTATTCTCATCCCTTGTTACTGTCTTTCTTTTCTTTTTTCTTTTTTTTTTTCTTTTTCTTTTTTCATCTCTTTAAATAAAGTGTATTTAGTGCTGGTGAAAGGTGCTGAATTGGCAGCCTCAGAGACAGGTGTCCCCCTACCCAGCCCAGGAGAATCCTGGGTCTTTCTCTAGGCTTTTCCCTCTTGGCACCAACCCTGGCTAGGACAGCTCATAGGTCCTGGGCTCCCCTGCCCCCTCCTGTGCCTGCCTCTTGCTGTGCTGGTTGGGACACCCGTGGCTGACCCTGACTCCAACCTCCCATGCCAGGTGTGGATGCTGCTGACCTGGGCCAGACTGGGCCTGACAGAGCCAGAGGTCACTTGGCTGTGAGTTATTTCAGCTGTAGAGGATGCAGCTTCTACAAGTGGCAGCCTGTCTGTTGCCACAGCCCAGGTCAGCTGCGGTCCCATCCTGAGCAGGAGAGGGAGGAGAGTGGATGCACCCCTTGGGTGCCACTTGTCTCTCTGCCTTCATCTAGTGCCTAACCCAGACCTGACCCCAAGTGCTTCAGTGCAGACTGATTGTCTCTTCCTTCGTGCTTTTATCTGCCTTACTAAAGTGCAAACACAACTGAGTCACCCTGGGTGCTGCAGCCAGCTCACACCCAGGGTCCCAGAGAGGCAAGTGGGACACCAAGCCCTTAACTCGCCTGCTGGCCCCAAGCCAGGCTTTCAAGTAACACCCCAGAGGTGTTTGGCACATTCTCCCCTACCCCAAACACCAACACCAACCTGTGCTACCACTTGGCCAAAGGGAAACCCCTTTGCTGACCCACTCCCACCTCCCTCCCCCCTTTCCCCATCCCCACCAAGCTGTGCCAGCCTCCCGTGTGGCTCTGCTGGGCAGCAGGGAGGGGCAAAGCAGCCTGCTCCATCTTCCCATCCATGTTAAAGGTAAATGCAGCACCAAAATAGATACAAAAATAGAGTTTTGGGTCCATCGGCCCAGCTTCACTATTAATATTACTGCTATGAAATGTCTGAAAATAAGAGCTACTCTCTCTATACACACCTTCCCCCCACCCCCCGACTGACAGTATTGCCATCCGCCCGGTCCTGTCACAACAAGGCAAGAAGATGCCTGTCTTCTCTATATTCTAAATACAATCACTTCCATCCCCCCATTGTAAACAAACATGGCAGAAAGGGGTTTGGAAAAAAAACTAAGAAAACAACAAAACAAACAAACAAAACTATTGAAAAAATCTTTCATCATTTCTAGCATTCTACCTCCTGGGACTCAAATCCTGCCAGGTTGTTTGAAAGGACAGAAGGTACCTGTGATTTCTGATGAAGGCCCTGATGTCCTTCCCGTGTTTCCTTTGGAAGCTCTCTGATGGGGATGAGAGAGATAATGTATTTGCTTTTCTCTATGCAAAAGTCACAAAGTGTTTGATCGGCAAACCCGTGACTAAAAAAAGTAAATATATAAAATAAACAACAACCTCCAGCCTCTTTCTTAAGTTTCCCCATCTATCCAGTTTTCAAAGTGCAAAACCTAGAGAAGCATAGAGTGATTTTCTTGAGGTGTTTTTCCCCTTTTGTTAGGGCTCTTTTTCCCCCCACGTGCTTGACTGGTATG
This sequence comes from Margarornis squamiger, assembly GCA_035222235.1. Taxonomy (NCBI): domain Eukaryota; kingdom Metazoa; phylum Chordata; class Aves; order Passeriformes; family Furnariidae; genus Margarornis; species Margarornis squamiger. The sequence goes on from JAWWTY010000027.1 coordinate 11,993,505, forward strand.
GCCTTTCTATAGCAAAAGTCAGATAAAGCGTAATTGCAGTCATTTCTGCACATGGAATTATGAATCATTCCAGTGACTTGAGAATCTAAGCTGTTAATAGGCTAAAAAAAGGATTTTTTTTGTTTGTCTTTTTTTTGATTGTTTTCTTTTTGCATTATAATTAAGCATGAATATATATTATTATATTACACCGCTTGGATTGCTGGAACAATCCAAACCTTCCTATGCTGTAAAACTAACCCCCACCCTGCACTCCCCAAATCAAGAGCTTCTTTTCTCCTCCCTGTGCCAGTTATCCTCAGTTCACATGATTAAAAGTCCCTCCCAGCCCCCCTCCCCATTTTTTTTTAGTAGATATTGCCGCATTCTTAAATTCATGCATTGCTGCATTGCTATTGCACATATATAAAGGATTGCTCGCTCCCTCCCGGCTGCTCCCCTTCCCTCACTGGTTGTGCACGTCCTCTCTGCGGACGATCTTGTAGATGATCCAGTAGAAAATGTTGAAGATGAGGAATGCCATGGGGAAGCCGATGCGGGAGATCTTGTCAATCTTCTTGGCTCGCTGGATGAAGAGCTTTCGCATCTCCTCGGGCGAGCGGGACGGCGGCGGCACCGGGTTGGCCGTGTTGTTGTTGTTGGCACCCTTGACAGAGATGCCATCCTTGGCTTGTAGGCAAGCTGGTCCCATCCCGTAGGCAGTGAAGTTGAACCTGCCCTCACCAGCTTCATCCTCCTGAAACAGATTCAGCATGGGACTCTACTTAAAATGAGATATAGACAGTGCACCCTCGCTATAAGGCTCTCCACTGACAGGTTCCTGCTCTGTAGGGGAAAGATGCTTCCACCATGCCTTGACCTCAACACCCTTGGACAAACACCCTGCTCTTGGGAGATCAGCCTTATAGAGGGGTGCCAGCTGTGTGATGCACAGATGCAAATCAGGGGATCCAGGCACCCCATGGAAAACAGGACTGACTTCCACCCCATTGAGGTCTTTGACATATTGAAGGGTTTATGGTACTGCTTTAATTTTTCCAATTGTATCCCCTGTTTTGCTTCTGCCTCTCCCTCCCCCCCCTCCTATCAGCACCTTCTTTGCTTTGCCTGTGCAGTTGCAGCTTGCCCAGAAGGAGTGGGCTCCATGTAACTCACGTAGTCAAAGCCTCAGTGTGAGACTTCCTACAGAGTTACATGGATGTGCAGGAGCCAAGACCTGTCCAGGAAAAGAGCTCTGCAGCCAGCGTGAAACCAGCCCTCTGCTTGCCTGCCCATGGGGCCGCCCCCCAGCCCCACAGCCCTCTCAAAAGCCAACTTTTAGGTGAGGAACACAAGTGCCCTTCTGCAGGTCAATGGTAAGACATGGCTGCTTGTGGTAATGCCAATTATTGAGAAAAAAACTAATTTATTTTCCAATCTAAAGGGAAATGGCATTGCTGGGGTTTTTGGTGAAAGCCTTGCTGGTGTCTCAGAATGACTTAGCTCTATTTTATTGAACACAGGGATGTAACCATCGGAATCCCTACATCTCCCCATGCCAGGACCTGTCTGCCCCAATAAATACAGACAGCATAATGGGTTTGGAGAGAGCTGTCTAGTTGATCTCTACAGTCTAATCCTCTCCCTCCTTCCAGAGAGAAGGTGAGAGGTGGCTCAAAAATGGAAAGATACAAGTGAAACCTTGCAACAGGTTGATTTGATTTTTTATTTTAGAGAGGAAGAATGACTCCTAGTGATGAGAGTAAGTTAGCACCTTACATCCAACTAACAAAAATCAGAAGCAGATTTTTCTGGATTCACTAGTATTAATGCCAGACCACGGCACAATGTCTGGCACATTGAGCTGTGAAGAATGGCCAGTAGGTTTTGATTTGGGCAGACCTAATAAATATGAGCATGGGCTGGTCCTCTCCCCAGCTGCCTCCACTAGCATGGATCACTGCAACATCTTACTTGCTTTTGGCATGGCACGTCATGCCTAAACCAGGCACAGCTACCCAGACAAGTCAGGACATCAGGACACAACAATTAGGCTCTTTGGCAGCTGCACTAAGCCATTTGCATATTAGCAGTCAGCTCTTCGTTTTCTGTTGAGCCTGCAAACCTTGTTCATTTTGCTTTTGCAAGTGTTTTTGTTTATGCTTTGTTCCAATTAAATTGCTCTGAGATTGGGCAGGGACTGTACTAGCAGCCTTGTGTTCAATGGAACAGCTCTGGGAAGTATCTCTTAAACTCATCTGTGTATTAGTGGCTTATTTTCTCCTTATTGTTTTATCAACAGACTGAACTGCATACAACAGCACAGACCCAGACAGGATGCCAGAGTCCAGATGAAGAGATAAATGCACTATGAGGCACCAATGTGGGTGAGTTTAGCTTTGGCTCTATTTGGCTTCTGAACCAAAACTGCCTTGTTTGATTTTATGATGGCAGGGCCTTGTTTTGATCAGACAAAATCAGTGGGTGCTGATGGTCTCATCTGTTACTTCTTTTCCCTTACATTTGTCACTTTTCATCCCGGGGCCTGACTGGGTTGGGTACAAGTGTACAATTATCTCGTGTTTTACAAATCAGATGACTGAAGCAGAGAAAGGCAAACCTACAAAAATACAGGGATTCCTGCTCCTCAGCCCCCACTTCCTCCTGGAATGGTGGCAGTTCTCCAAGCACTGTGGACTGCTGCAGGATGGGTTAGACCTTAGGAAAGACTTTTGAAGGCTGGCACAGTGAAGCAATATGGGTGAGGTCTCTGGGTGGGATGGATTATGCAGGGCTCTTTAAAATAGAGAGTAGACAAATACCTGTGAGGAATATTTAAGGCAGACCTAGAGACTCAAGATTTTCATTAGCAAAATTTTCTTTGTTTTTTCCTTCCTAGCAAATGTATTGTTTTTTAATGATATCCTGAGGGCAGCCTCTCAGGCCTGGAGTTGAAAATTTGCTAATGCCTTCCCTATTATAATGGTTAATTAAAGACATTTTAAAAGTTTTTGTCCTTGTGATCACAGCCATCTTTGTGTTTCTTTCTAGTGTATTCTGTGGGGTGAAGTCCTTGCTGTGGCACCTCAGCCTAAAAGCCAGTAGAGCCCAGGCTCCAGGAGATGCAGGTCAATGCAATGCGTGCACACTCGGATTGGCATCAGTCATGGCAGGTAAGCACAGAGCAAGGCTAAGGCTGAGAATAAAGCTATTTCCTTCCAAGAGGAATTTGCAGTCAGTCTGAGAAGCAGATGCTTTTGAACAAGGAGATGACAGAGACAAAAGAGGTGTCACTTACCTCCGGGCTAAAGCAGGCTATCTTGTTGGGGAATGCTGTTCTCTGGTAGACAACCCTCACACCTCCCTGCCAGCCTCCCCCAGCCCTGGCTGCAGCTTCTGAAGAGGAGGACTCAGACCAGAACGTTGCTGTGTGAATTGTTCTGTTGTGAACAACTCTTTTGGCTTAGACCACTTGGCTGGCTAACAAAAACCAGCCTGCTAGACCCCTGGGGTCAGCAGGCTGTTAGAACAGACACAATGCACTGAAGTAACCCTGGGTTTTGATGTGTGAGTCTCCCTAACATCTGATCATATACTGAGGACTTCCCTGGGACCTCATGGCTTGATTCAGTTGGCCATGATGTTTTGTTGGGACAGATTTCAGCTGTGTCCTTCATGCTTTATGTATTACCTTATGATGCCTCCTCTTCCTTCTGAACCTGAGCAGCTCTTTGTGCTGCCGAGACACGAAGTTGACAGCAGCATATTCTAGAAGTGCAGAGAAGACAAACAGCAAGCACACAGCCATCCAGATGTCTATGGCCTTCACATAGGACACCTAGGAGTCAGAAAGAGAGACTGAGGTGGGGTGACTTCTTTACCTGAATGCCTTTTCACTTGCCATTTTACATGTTACTCCCACGGAGTTTGGAAGGAGTTTACCAAGCCATGTTAAGGTAGACATCTGCCCTTGGATACCAGAATCTAGCTCATTTAACACAAATATGTTATCAGGTCACTGAAACTGCTCCTGGACTCTTAAGTAGCAATAGTTCTACAGTTTTTAATTTACCCAGGTTTTGATCGTGATTGTTTATAGTAAATGAAAATAGTAATCCAATCTGATCATACCAGAAGCCCTTCATAAAAAGAGATTCAGTACTATAATAAAAGTATGATGGTCAACTGAGTAAAAAGCTAAAATGTAGAGTGCACATCCATTGTGGGTTGTTGCAGGGGTTTGTGAGGTACAGAGCTCCTGGCTACTGGGAGCTGTGGTGAGTGCTGAATCTTAGAGGAAGTTTTGCTGCTAGTCATAGCAAATCTAGAATTTTTCATGATGGGATTGGAACTTTTTCTGTCTGCCCTTAAACTGGAATAGTGCAATGGCAGCAGAATGCTGCTTGTGTTGAGCAGTAGGATCTGTGTGGTGATTTACTTATGTCCTATCCCTGGAAGGTGCATGTTTTGCCCCTGGTGAAGCTGAGTTTGTTCCCTACCTTGGGCAGTGATGCTCGGGACCCAGAACTCTGCGTGGTCATAGTGAGCACTGTGGTGATCCCCAGGCCAACACGAGCAGGTGCAGCATCCATATTGATCCAGAAAGAGATCCAGGACAGAATGACAATAAGGAGGCTGGGAATGTACATCTGGATCAAATAATAGCCCATCTGCCTCTCCAGGTGGAAACGAGCTTCTATACAGGTGAACTTGCCTGAGGAGGACAGGAGATACATGGAACATTACTGGTAAGGCACAGTGAGTCTCCTGTTTTCAGCTACTGTCTGGGGATATTCTTTGCATTGCCTAGAACCAGAGGAGGAAATGGACAGCTGTTGCCCAGTTCTGCAAGGATATGTAGTGATAGGACAAAGGAGAATGGCTTCAAACTGAAAGAAAGAAGATTTAGATTAGATATAAGGAAGAAATTCTTCCCTGTGAGGGTGAGGAGGCCCTGACAGGTTGCCAGAGAAACTGTGGCTGCCCCATCCTTGGAAGTGTCCAAGGCCAGGTTGGATGGGGCTCTGAGCACCCTGGTCTAGTGGAAGGTGTCCCTGCCCATGGCAGAGACATTGGAACTGGATGATCTTTAAGGTCCCCTCCAATTCAAACCATTCTATGATTCTATGAACATCAGCATAACAAGGGAAACTCTTGGCAGTATGTCCTTTGTCACTTAAATTTCAAAGACAAAAGAAGATTCTGTGAGAGAAGGTCCAGACCAAACACCCTTGAATTGACACAGATGCTATTGGGGACAAGAGCATTTCACACATTTGTGTTCATTTGCTTTTCATTGGCTATATATGTGTACATTTATTGACAGCACACCTATGTGTATTTATATATCTGTTGTCCTTAGATGTGTAGGACAAGGCTTGTATCACCAGAGTGACATCAGGCATAGCAAGAGACTCCAGAAAATGCACAATCCTGACTTCCATTCTTCTGAATCCAGCAGCCAAGGGTAAACAGCACTGACCTGTGTTGTAGTGCTTTGTGCAGTATCTCAAGTCTTTTTCTTCTTTGAGGATAAACTGAGGCAATGTCAGCCCATCAGCAACTTGCACCGCTCCTTTTTCTTGCCACTCAAATATGAGATCATTCATTGTGTAGCCAACTGTTGAGAGGAGGGGACAAATACCACATGAAACATAATAAATACTGATCTGGAAAGGGACAATGTTGCAGAAAAGAGCTATGTTTGGAGGCAGGGGTGCATCCTGGCCTTCCTTGGCAATGCTGTCATGAGTGGGATTTGGGTTGAGGCAAGACTGCTTGTGCATGTAATAAGAGCCAGGGTGATGACCTGCAGTGGGACTGCAATGGTTTGTGATGGATTGCCTGTAATAAATAACATTTTTTCTTGAATTTGACTTTGTTGAATTAGTTTTCTGTTTTTTCCAACTCGACCTCTTTCTCTGGAACAAGCTCATCATTTTTTTCTCCTTTGGGATAAGCAACATGTACAAGGGGCAGATGTTCATCCAGACAGAAAAAATCCCACTTGCAGCTGAAAGCACTTTCACCTCTCTCCTCCAAAGTGAAAGGCCAATGTAAACAGAAGCAAGCCAGGGCTCCTTGCATAGGGTCTCCTAAGGTTTGCCTTCTCTAGAAAATATTCCATGTGCTGAACACATGGAAAATCCTGAGGAAGAGGTTCTTGAACGTGCCTCCAGTGAAGGCTGGGCTGGGAATGGGTTGCACCTGGGAAAGGAGATGGCAGGAGAGAGGAGGAGGGAAAACAGACCCTCTGCTCTCTGAAATAGGGATGTGCACAGAACTCACAGCTTTCTAACTGCATGATGCACGTCTGTACGTCCATGGGGAAGTTCTTCAGGTCCATGGGGCAGGCCAGAGTCAAAGTGATCCTGAGGAGAGAAGAGAGCACAGATGAATGACAAACAGTTTGTGGCACCGCTGAGGGGTAAACCCCCTCAGATATCCAGTGCTGCAAACAGGCTGGTATCTTGCCCAGGACACATTGGTGTGCTGGGGGGAATGACTAATCATTCGCCGCTTCCCTGCCTGTGTTCTCACACGTGGTGTTGGAAAGCTTCAGAAATGCTGAACATTTGGGTTTGTGATATGATTCCCAGCAGAGTCGCCTGCTGCAGATGGCGTCTCATTGCAGTGTTGTTTTAGAACGTGCAGAACAAAGAGTTCCCACACCAAACAGTTCTGCTGCTTCAGTTTTCATTTCTCGCCTCAGGTTCACAACAGTCTGGATTAACAGCGAGCCCAAACCCAATATATGGCCCCCTCAGATGCATTTCTAGAGGCTGGGACTGTTTGTAAAGGTCTGAACAGAACATTTATGTCCTCAAAAACAAACAAACAAACAAAAACACACAAAAAAACCCACCCCCAAAAAAAAAGAACAAAAAGCAATTTTAGCAAGTTCACATGTTTCTGTAGGGGGAAAGAGACTTCAGTGGGATTTTCTGCAGGAAAAATGTCCTGTGCTAAGTCAGCATGAACCTTTGTATCTTCCTGAATTCCTGCTGAGCCCCTTGAGACCTCTACTTCTGTCTCCATTTTCCACTAGGTGCAGGATGCATTTTCTGTGGTACATTGCTGTGCTGCCCTGTGCCATGATCTACGCTTAAAATGTTTGTTTGGTTCAACAAGCTGACACTAAATGATGTGGTTCAGATAGTTAGACTCGTGTTATTTGGTTTGATAATGTTAAAAATGCTGTTCCTTGAAGTGTTTAGGGTTTTCAGCTTTTTGCCTTGATGTAGAAGCAGCAGAACTACCCAGGGGACAGAAATTGAATTTTTCTGTCAACAGACCTACAAGAAACTTCTCAAGTCAAGGGAAAGATACTTTATTTTAAAACCTTATGTTGGAAGAAATTCTTTGCTTGAGTTTAGAGGCATGTTGGGACAGAAGATGTGACAAAGTCCACCTTCTTCTAAATGCCTTGCCTAGAGTTTGATTTTTGCAAATAACAGTAACCAAGAGCCAGTTAGAAAATGACAGAGCGCTTTAGAAGGACTATTTCTCCATTTGGGAAATTTGCATTTACATTGTGCCCTTTCTTTTTCTTTTTCACAGGAAAATTTACATATAAAGAAACCTATATTTTCATTTGGAGATGAGTGAGATAGCAAAGTTGTTTCTTTCTTTTTTTTTTTAAAACAAGAATTGAAGCATTTTCAAGTTTTTTCCTTGAAAACAATTATCAACTCATCCATGTCCCCTGCTGAGTCATTGCCCTGTTTTGCAGAGCCACCCTGGGCAGGGGTGACCCAGTATTTCCTCTCTGTGCTCCTGAACAGGACTCTGTGCCATACTCACTGCCAAGTTGCTGGTGGCATTTTTACTACCTGCCTGGTTTTAGAAATTAAGGAATTCGAGGTTTCTGCATTCAGCCAACACACATGGCAGTTCTCTTATTGTTTTGGCCATCAGGGAGCTGGTCTTTGGGCTGGAACCACCTTGATGTTTGATGGAGTTTGTCTAAATTGCAGCATTAAGCTGTTTACTTTCCATCTTTCAGATCTACAGTGCTTTTTCTTCCCCATGGCTGCCACTGGGAGCTGCAGTGTGAGATGGGGTGTGCGAACCAAAGGCAAATTTACATGAGGTGAAAAAGTCTTCTATATAAACTTTCTCTGCTTATGCTCATGAAGTTTGATCTTAGTTTCATTGGTTTCAAATAAAGGGTGGATGGGGTTGGAAGCGAAGGTGGGGGACCAGATTAATCTCTTGTAGGAAATTCAGTGCAATTAGTTCAGCTTCACTGATGGATTCTTGGATCTAGTAATAAAGGGATAATTGGGAGAAGTTAAGCTGAGACAAAGCCATGGAGCTCCACTTAGTGTCTTCCCTATTTTTTTTCCAGGAAATGTTACAGCTTTGAAAACAGTTTTCATGAGCTTCCACTAGTTTTTACAGAGTACAGCTGGTTTTAGGCTTGTGCTAGTATAAAATATCTCAAGTAATTTTACATTAGGGATGCTATGGAATCTACTAGAGAGGAGCCTGAGTTCTTGGACTGAGAAATGTAAAGATGATCTAGATTCCTTCCCTCTGTCTCAATAGGCTTTGTCAGAGACCCTTTTCTACAACTTTGCTATGGCATCTCTAATTGTATGATTTCCCACCTTAAAACCCCCTAAATTTCTTTCATCAAACATCGTGATCAAAGGTTTGAGCAGTGGGGGTTCACCTCTGTCCTTCCCTACCTTGGTGGGACTCTTCCCATGGAGTCACCTCACCTGATGCTGTAGAGGACATTGCCATTTCGGGAGATCCTCAGCAGCTTATTGTCTGTGGTAATCTCATGGAAATGGGCCCCTTTCTCATTAGCAAAGAACAAGTCAGGCTTCCAGATGGAGTCCAGCATGGAGGGGTCCAGGTCCAGGGAGTCATCAGGGTATTCATTGTACGCCAGCCGTGGGTCGTTCCACTGCTGTCGCAGGAAGATGTTCACCCTGTAATCCTGCATGGTGTAAACAGAGAAACACAGCCAGTGCTCAGAGCAGGCTGAAAGTGCTGAGAACTGAGGACCATACATTAAAATCCCCTCAAAACCAAACCATGTCCAGGCCTAGCTATGGCAAGCATTTTTGGCATTATTTCTCAAGGAACTGATACCAGTTTTTAGCTTTTGTAGCTTACAGCTATCTCATAGCATGAGCAGCTGCCTGTCCTTGCAACCCTCTGTTACAGCAATTGTCAGCTGTGTGTGAAATGTCAGGACCTCTTGTCTGGACCCTGGGGCTGGAGAGGCAATGTGCACATGTGAAGGTCACCATGGCCCATGTCAGCAGGGTGATGTTGCAGAGGATTAAGCAGGAGAGGAAACTGAAGCCAGATTCCTTTCAGTGTTGAACCATCTCATATTGTGGCTATCTGTGGTTTCCCCAGACTTGGGAAAGGAAAAGACACAGTGAGACAGGCAGTCCATGGAAGGGAAATTCCCTGTGTGACCAGTAATATACGGGTAACTCAGAGGAACTGATAGGAGCAGCTGCCCTTGGTGACAGTACCTGAAGATGAGAAACATGTGCATGAAGTCTGCTCTCCTAATTCTAAGTGAGTGTTCTGGGTTCCCCTCTCTAATTTCAAAATGCCATAAATGCTACGGATTTTATAGGATGGTCATCTTCTTCAATTGCAGCTAGTCCCTCAGCACTACACAGAATTATACCTACCTCATAACCACGAGTCTTACAGCTCCCCTAGGTTCCCAGGCCAAGTCTGGCTGCTGAGGCTGAGCTCAGACCCTCTCCTGGACAATTAAAGGCAGTCTCTGTTCTCCGTATCTGACCAATAGCTTCCCAGGGTGATCCGTGTGCCTCTTTTCTTCTGACTTTCACATAAGAAAGTGAGTCAACAAATTGAGATAGGGAGAGGATGTGCCAGCTATCAGGAGAGGGATAAAAGATCCATGTCCATAAATTAATTGCCATTTTCTAAGTATAGAGGCAGACTGAATCTGAAGAGCAGCCTGTAAAAAACCCCGTTTTACTGCCCTGACCCAAACGAATAGTTGCTGTCATGAATAAGGGTTTCTTTGGTGCTTTTCTAATATGAATGTACTTTGAAGACTTTTATTAAGAGACACTTAGTGGGGGGTGTCTGATGTGCTTGCTGGTATCTATTACCTGCTGCAGGCATTTGGTGAGAGGATCCCCCTGACTTTGTCACCAGGTCTGTTCTTTCCATCTGGAGAATACGAAGCTCTGGGGTTGAAGGGTGTGTGTGTAGGAGAGTCTTTCTAATGCTGCCTCAAGTGCTCACTTGACTATGAAGCCACAGCCTCTTGTCCAGGAGGACATGACTCTTGTGGTGTCCAGTCACACTGGAGGGTTGGGAGAGCCTTGTGTTTTGGATGAGGCAGTTCATAGCCAAGCACATGGTCTAGAATCTATTTCAGGCCACTTAGTGCCATCTGCGTCCTCAGAGCACAGAAGCTGCTAATGACATTAATGATTGTGACAACAGCAAATGAACCAAGGACTTGATGCTAAAAGGAGCAGACCTCTGATCATGAAAATGAGTTGCAACACTCTTTCCTTCTGCTGATACCCCAAAATTTTACCTTCACAAGTCCTAGTGCATCCCTCTGACTTAATTATTCATCTCTGTCGACCCTAGATAATATGTCTTGAGAAAATGTGAATAGCTGAGGACAGCTAAGAGCCAGGGTCTCAGTGCAGGACCAGCCAGTGACATAAGCCTGGAAGAGGAAAGTAACCCTGAATTTCCACCCTGCATGGCAGGCAGCAGCAACCAGAACAATGTGTATGTTTTCAATTCTCCCTTTTCTATGTGTAAAGATCTGCAGCCATTGCAGTCAGGGGAAATCGATGTCACTGACCTAATAGGTAAAAAGCAAAAGGTTGTTTTGCTTATTCAGCTACAAATAAGGTAGATGCAAGCAGGTCAGCTCCAGTTTGGGCCTTATGTCATGTACAACACAAATTAAACTCATGTTTGGAAGAAACTTCAGCAGTAGCTGCCCAGAAGTGTGCTCAGCCTGATAGAGTGGTGGAAGAGGAGGGGGGAATGGAGCCAATCTCACTACAATAGCCTGTGTTACTGTGGATAAGCTTTGTTACTGGACTAAATTCACTGAATCACCTTCAAAACTTGCCAAAAGGAAAGGAAAGGGTGACACAAAAGGTGTAGTGTGGTTTATGTTGTCACCACAGCAGGCACGAGAGACCATAGACAGAATGACAGCCATTGTCTTGGTCACCATGATGAGGTATCTTAATTAAATGCTTGTGGGCCAAACGAAAATGAACTTCTCACAGTGGATGGCTGTGAGAAGGCCCCTCCTAACTCCCCTCCAGAGTCACAGTGTCCTGTACTAATGTCCTATATAGGAAGAGTGCAGTGCTATGTAGTGAATGTGTGGTGTGAGAGACTGCACCCCTTCCATCCAGGGGATGTGCAGCAGTGTGGTGAGTGACTCTGGGTTGGGATACTCTGTTGCTCCTCCTTTGGAGACAAGTGTTTGCAGTGGATATTTTTTGTTTTGGAGTACGGATAACCAAACATTTATGTTAGGATACAAAAAAGGCAAAGAAATATAATACATGAACTGAATGCAATTCTCTGGCTTTGCCATTTTATGGCATTACTATTTCACATGTGTGTTTGTCTTTATGAAAATCTTCCTGCTCAGTGAGTTTATTCCACAGTCCTGGCCTGACCACTGAGAATGTTGTTTTCTCCAAGATGACTTTTCCCTTATGTCAGACAGCTGCATCACACTGGAGTTTTGCAGGTTCTGAGCAGCCTTTTAGGTTTCTTGTGTCCAGACTTACTTGAACATAAATGTAAAAACAAGTACTGTGGCTGCAAACTGGACGTGACTGGGGAGTGAGCAGAAGGCATGGAGAGCAATTGGGCTATGTCTGTGGCTGTGACACAGCCTAAGAGAAGGGTTACAGTACTCTGCACCAGCTAAAGCACCCTGTGTACTGGAGGCTTTGTCCTGGGCATTGCAGTGAAGCTGAGGGGTGATGAGCCAAACAACACTCATTTCTTGGCTATCTTGAGATATGCAGCATTTCTCCTGGATGCTGTTGTATGAGATCTTCATTAGCATCACCAAGACCACAGTTATTCCTAAATGATGGACAGGATAGATCGATTTATGATGTGAACTTTAAAGCAAAGAAAAAAGAGTTTGACTTGGGCTGCAAACTCAGCCAAAAAAGACATGAAAAATCTCTTTCTCCATATCCTTCTTATGACTTGAGTTCCTCATTTGTGTGCCAATCACATCCAGGCATTGATTATCTTGTGCAGCCTGCTCCTCTGGCTGTCTTGGGAGTGGGGAGAAGCAACTCTGTGCAGTGAAGGCATTCAGGAGCTTTGCAATTTGGCACAAAGGCATTTTGCTCCCAAGGGGGAAATGACACAAGGCAGGAAGAAAATAACTGAAGTGATCAAAGTAGTTCAATTTGATAATGCTGAAATGAAATTCTGCTTAGTGACCTCGCAAGGAGACAAGGAAATAGAAGATCATTTGAGAGCTTTCCTTCCGAAGATCCCACAGCTGAAAGCAGTGGCAGGCTGGAGGCAGTGCTGTGAGGAAGGGGTGGAGGCTGTCAGGAAACTCAGTAGGTTTCAGGCCCGAACTCAGGAGCTCTGTCAGAGCAGCCTCTGTACTGAAGAGTTTTGATGAGAGACTTCCCTTTGAGAATTTTACATGTTGCTGATGGAAAAATTTTGGTGGAGACTGAACTGCCTCAGAAGGGGATTCTGTGATCCCACCTGGGCAGAGCATGAAGAGCTTTATTAGCACTGAGTTCATTGTCTGAAAAGGCAGTGAGCAAACATCTTTAAGGCTACTTGTCTTGTAAAAGAGCACTACAACTGTGTGGAAAAAAAAAAAAGGAGGTAAACAAGGGGCAGCCTTTGGAGTGGTTAATTAGGCACCCCCTTACCTTATCAGAGCTGTTGCAAAGTAGCCAAATTGAAGTCAGGTGTGAAACCACACCTAAACCAAGGGGAGGAGGTGCCCCTGAGGAGAAAAATCTGTTAAAGGAGGGCAGGCACCTGGTGAGGGGTGGGAGTTTAGTTGGTGCTGAGTTTTTTGTGCTGGAACTCAAAGCAGAAAGTTTTCCTGTGTCTTCCTACAAAGGAGGGGGAAGTTTATCTCTGTGAGCCAAGGATGGAGCTGCTGGCAGGTAAGCTGTGTCCAGCATCTTGTTTTTTAAGTGTGTTTAGTGCTGCAGTCTTGTTCCTCTGTTTGAGGGCTTTTTGTGTCTATGAATTTGAGTTGTATAGTCCCATTTTATGGCTTTTCCTCCTTCTCCCTTCATTCAATGCAAAGACAAATTCCAACCACATAGGCAGCTGTAACACTGCAGGTCCAGCAGTGGAATAGCAGCAAACTGTGAGTTGTTGTGAAAACCTTTTCATTTGTGCTGCATGACTTGTTGTATGCTTATCATCTCTGTGGGACTGATGGTTGGGTTCAAGAATGACTGACTGCAGAAAACTTTGCTCAAAACCTGTCTTTTGCTACAGGCTTTGTGTGTCGGTGCTCACATCTTCAACTGATCTTGGGATGAGTGGGGCCAATATTAAATATGTGACCTATATGCTTCATCAGTCATATCTAGTGTACTGTGACTTTTGAGGCTGGGAGGAATTGCTTGGTCTGTTTTGTAGGATGGGGTTTTTTCTCTGTGGAAATCTCATTACAGATATCTCTGAACAAGTACTTAAAATGTAGACAGTTTTGACCTCCAGCTTCTCCTGTCCTTAGGAGATGCTGGGAGCCCAATTGTGGCTGTGTTGCAGCTCATTGGAAGGTCATATTTGGTTTGCTCTTTTCAGATGAGATAACTGTGGCATGAAAGCAAAAATAAATTTGCATATACACACTGTGTCTAGGGGAGCCTGTCCTGATTGTTTTGTGATTTTCTTCCTTTTTCACTCTCTTGTTTGCTGCACGTTGGCCCTTTTTTAAAATGTGGGACTGGATCTTGAGTCCAGCTCCAACTCTAGGTGATGATGTTAAAAAATAATCCTCTTTCCCTATGTGTATTCACTGTGTACAAAATGCTCCCAACTGTCTGAGTTGACGAGAGGACCATAAAACTGGAGCTTCCATTGGAAAAAAGAGCAAGGACATCATTTAATTTCAAGTTTGCTATTATAGCAGGGAATTTGTTAACAAAGTGTTCAGATAATCCTACCAGTTGTCTCATGCTGCAAGGAAAAGGCAGAGCTGGTCCAGTTTATTCACTGACAACCAAGACCTGTTCCTGAGGTGCTTGACTTCTCTTTATTTTGAATGAGGAATTTGTGTGTCTGCTCTAAATTTCATAGTCTGGCATGACTTGGTGGGAAGGGATTTGTTTACACTTTTGAAGAGCAAAAAAAGCATTTAATATCTTGTGATTTGGGGTTGGTTGTTGTTTTTGATAAAAATAATTGGAAAGAGTGGATGCATCTTGCACTTGTCCTCTGCAATCCCTTGCTGTTGGATGCACTCAAGTGTTAATTCTTTAGGACAGGAGCCTGCACTTATGTGGCTGTTGAGGTGGGTCATCTTTCCCCTTGAAGCACTGGTTGGGTTCACAGGGATATGTTCCCACTCACAGGTTCCCTTGTCCTTAGAGCGCATGGCAAGTGAGGCTGATGGATATAAGCTATGAGCTGCAATCTACCATAAATGTCCAATCAATTATGTTCACCACTAGAGGCTTTTATGTTGGGTCTCCAGTTCTGCAGGATGCTCAAAGTAGTTACTTCCCTTCTCTAAGGCAACTCTGCTTTAGGATTTCAGTTTGCTGGATGACTTTTCCTTTTTTTTATATATATTTATTTTAATCCCTCCCTAACCTTACAGCAGTTTTCAGACCTTCATTTCTCATCTTGTTAATTTTGGACCCTTGTGGGGCAGATATCAGCTTTCTGCCCACTCTGGAGTCTGTGACTTCTTTTGGTCACAACATATTTTTCTTCCTTCTGAGGTTTGTAGACCCAAGTGGCTGCATCAAATGCCTGTTTGGTTCTATTTTTCTGTATTTTCTCCTCTACCTTTCATGATGCCTTGAGCTGTAAGTGAGCATTGACTTCCAGTTTCTCTAATCCTCTGCATGGTCAGCTTGTGCTTTACACTGATTTGTGATAGTCAGGCAGCGTAAACTGATAGACTATAGCTTTCTTTATGGTAAAACACTGGCTTGCCCCCTCTCTTCTGTGAATTTCCACCCCTCCTCTTCTCCCCCTGATATTTGACCACTTATTCCACTTGTTTCAATTCAAATTAGTCAGGTTCAGGTCTGTCTCAAAATCCCTTCATGTCAGGACTGTCAGTTGTACCCAGAAACTGCCTTGGGGAGCTGACACTGTTTGATTGACCTGCTGCATGCTCAGACAGTGGTGAGGGACTCGTTTCTCTGCAGGTTAATTCATGGATTAGGAATATGAAGAACCTCTCTAGCTTGCTGAGATCTCCATTTTAGATGTTTCAGTACCTGTGTTGCTTGTGTTCTGGTTGGTGTTTACAAGCAGAATTGCTGTTCCCTAAGAAGTGCATTATATCAGGCTGTGTGCAATGCTGTGTCAGCCTGACATCTGGACTAGCTTGTCAGAGCTGCCTTGGATATTTCTAGACAAAGCAATGTGCCCAGAGGGTGTTCTTGGGTTCCCATGGGAATTTTTTTTCTGTGGAAGATAGGCTGTGAAATGAGTGGCATCTGGAGAGGATAGCAAGTCCCTGCAGCCTGTCTTGGAGGTGAACTCCATCTCTGCCTCTCTCATGCTAGTCTATGCTAATTTTATGGAGCATCCTGCTTACAGGGATCATCTGGCATCTTTGTATGACTGCTCCAGTGCATCCCGCAGTGTAAGACATATACACTGGAAAACATGGCAATGGAATGTGCTCTGTACATTGCACAAGAATTCTTTGTGGGCCTGCTCCAATCCCTTGCTCTGTGGAGTGTCTCTGCTTGTTGTGTAGGAACAGTATTTATTGGCTGTAATGCCAAAGAAGGTATCCAATAAAATAGTAAATTAGGAACAGATGTGTATTTTGGTTTTAGTTCTTCCTCTCTTGCTTTATATACAAACGAATCCATGATACTCTTTTTGCCTATGGGCTCTGATAAATTCTACAATCCAACCAGGAAATCTGTTTCCCTGTGCTTGGACAGAATAACAGCTTTTTTTTTTTCCCCCCTGTTATTTTTTTTTCCTACTACCAGAACTGAACTGCCCCCAATGCAAACATTTCCAGCAGAATGGTATGGTGGCAGAAGAGACTTATAACCCCAGGTGAATGGCTGTGGATCTCCTCTGACAGTGGTGTGCATGCCAAGTAATTTGTTCAAGTCAAGGGGTGTGATCTATATGTAAAGCCTATAAACTCCTGCCTGAATGCACAAAATGCCTGAAGCTAGAGCATTGCATTCTTTATTCAGCATTTTTCTAGAAAAAGAATTACCAAAGGGTAATTAAACACCATATTTCTGGATTATCTTTAATTAGCACAGCAGTAAGGCACTGTACCTCCAGAGTTTTCCTTTGCTGTTCACTGATTATGTCACAACCAATCTTTAATAGTTTTCAGATGGAGCAATTATCTCCTGTTCTAGTGATCCTCTGTTCCTAGTGCCTTGCCAATTAGATACAGCCTTTAGCCATGCTCACTAATTCTGTATGAAGTGAGCCTTAACTCACAAATATTGGTTTTGATTTTCTATTAAAAGTCATTGTCTACCAGAAATATGTCTCCAAGAAAATAGTCAACTTACCCTTTAGTCTAGTAATGCTCATAATCTTTGAGAATCTGAAATACAGTGTGGACTAAATTTGAGTTCAGTTCATCTCCCTTCTCTGTGGATCCAGATTCATTCTGGATTTATGCCCACTTAAACACAAAGTATCTGCAACTATTTCTGAGCTTGGAGCCTCAGGCGAGTCTTCAGAAAAAGACTATTTGTTTCCCTTTCTGACCATTGTCCTTTGCCTGTGCAGCATTTTTGTAAGATGCAGAGACTGTGTGATCTCCAGGTATGTGCAATGTGAGTCTCTTGTGTTGACTGTTAATTTACTCAAACCTTAGGTAAGCTTGGGAGCACTGAGACAGTATTTTTCCCTGGTCACACTGAAGAGGAGGGTGATGCTGCATTTTCTGGGAGTGCAGTGAGGCTGAGCCAGTAGCTGAGCAGCTGTGCTGTGATTTTTACTTACCATAGTAGTTTCTGCAATCGAGCCAAAGCTGTTGATGAAAATGTTGCAGCTGACGTTCACTGGCGGGCCTGCATGACAAATACAGATTGGAACAGCAGTTCACTGTGTGCTTGAAAGACAAACTATTTCCACTCTGTGAAGTTAAAATTTGTTGTAGGAATGGGATGACTGAGGGTTAAGCAGGGGACTAAGGTCTGGATGACCTGGCTTGGTCTAGCCTTGGTTCTGATGCCAGTTTGACACCAGGTGTGACTTTTGCTTCTCTTCCCCTGTTTGAGCATTTTTATCTCACTTGTGAACTCTTTAGATGAACAGGAATAGATCAGAGTCAGACAGGACAGCTTTCCAGATATCTTGACCTGGCTATGTAGGTGGCAAGCTCACCTTGAACATGACAGCAAAGTATCCCAGAAAAGAGTGGAGCGACTTTTACTTAGAGCTATACTGATAAAATATTCATAGGAAGCACTAAATGTTTCTGAACTAGGATGATGTGCTCCCTACAACACCAGTGCAGCAGAATGTGCTGTAAGGACCAGGCTGGCTGAAGGAGCAAGTACCCCATGAGATGATGGTTGTGTCTGCTCAGGCTCACGGCTGGATAGGAGACTTCAGGTCTCTGCCAGCAGGAACTCTCTGGGTGTCCTCTTTTGGCACAAGGTACTGCCAGATGCTGAGCTGTGCCTCTCCTGGGCTTGATTTGCTTTCAGACTGAAGCTTTGCTTAGCCTGCTCATATTGGAAAAGTCAAGGGGCCATCAAAAGAGAGGAGTGAGGGTTAAAGGGATGGAGAAATTGTGGTTAGAGGTCATGGGGGTCAGTCTGCGTGTGGTAGCGGTGCCCAAAGGCATCACTATGACTTGGAAGTGTTTCACAGTCTTGCCGGCAAAACTGAAGTAAAAATGTTGTATTTACACTGGAGGAGATGCCCAGAGCTGCAGTTCAGCAAAAAGCTGGAGAATATTTTGGAACTAGAGCATATCTGGTACCTGGCAAAAGAGTGGTTTGCCCACATATGATGAGAGAATTTTTGTAGAGTGTTAATAAGGAGAGGGGAGAAGGAAAAGGGGCCTCTGCTCTGGGAGCTCCCAAAGGACCTGCCGTGGGCGCTGCCTGGTGCGTGAAGGGGAAAGGCAGCTCAGGCAGAGAACAGACACTGCCCCAGGGACCAAGGTCCCCATCTAACACAGGAGGAATTAATCTCATATCATCCCTTTGACAGATGCTTCTGGGAAGATAAGATCTGTGCAAGTGAAGAGTGTGGATTTTTAGATTATTCCCCCATTCTTTATGGAGTCAGGGATGGTGTCTGCATTTCAAACACTGCCTGGTGGCTCAGCCTGCTGGGGGAGTGATGCTCCTGTTAAGGTCACATCTGCAGTCTGGCAGTTGCTGCAAGATGAAATACTGGGGGAGAGGAATGGCTTTAACAAAAGGCTTGTGCCTCTAATCAGTGCAAAGGTCCTCCTGTGTGGAAATTAATGGATTTTCCTGATTACTAAGTAACTTTCATAGCTTGGTTTTCTCATCTTAATTTTCCCTTTCCTCCTCTCCTACTTTGGCCTCTTCTGAAACTTCGTGCCTGTCCCCTGTGGGATTGGGATTGCAGCCACATAACAGTGATGCTCTATGGCTGGTGTTTTCTTGGTGTAAGTCTCAGGCAATCCAAGCAGGCTGCTGTGTAACCAGCTCCCAGACAGCCACTGCCAGCTCAGCAGCATCTCACGCTGTTCCATCTGTGCAGCTCTTTCTCCAGACTGTTAAACACTGGCATGAGTTAAACTATCAGACACAAAAGTATGGTTTTTTTTTCTCCTCTTCACCAACCCTTTTTATCTGAAACCTTATCCAGCAGCTGAAAGCACAGAATTTATCAGGCTTTAGCACTTTTTTTTATCCCTTGTGTAGTGCTCCTGTTTTTCTCAGGAGCATTGGTTTTCTGTTCTGGACCTATTTCATTAACCATTTAGAAGATCCATGTGCATGTCATTTCCCTCCCAAAGGGCACATTACAAGTAAAATACTGAGCTGATCTCCTGGATGACTGCATGTGCTCATGTCTCTGACAGACATGGAATATTTTGGTTCTCCTGTTCCTGACCCAGTGCTGATGCGAAGCTGAGTGTGAGGTGGGTTTGGCCCAGGGAAGACTCTCCTTGGGGCAGCTCTTGTTGAGCCACCAAGCTCTTCCCACCATGTCCAAGGGGAGCAACGAGCTCCCTGTTGGATTTGATTGTTTTTGGTTTTGTTTTTTTTTAGCCTGTGGAAGGCTCTAGAAAGCTCCCTGCCTACCACTGAAACATGCCATCTCTGCAGTGGGATGCAGCTGTGAAGGAATACAGTTTTCCAGCAGCAGGGTTAAGGGAACAGCCTGGCTGAGGATCCCTTGCCTAATGCCTGTCAGGTTCTGCTCTGTCCCTGTCTGAATTGCTGACTTCATTCTCCAGCTTAAGCCAAAACCTAGATGTTTCTTCCTTGTCTTCAGGATGTGAATGCACAGCTAAGTCCAGACTTCTCAGTATTTATGGAAAAGATGAAATCTTCTTTTTGTTAATCTTCCCCTCCCCGAAAATCAATCTGATATGGATCTTTGATATTATTTTAATTTATATCTAAGCAATTAAAATGTCCTTATGAGTTACTGCAGTTAATTTAAATGATGTGCTTTTAGAGCTACAACCCCAAGCTCTGTAAAACACCTCCTGTCCCTCCCATATAAATTGGATCCTGATTTATGTGTGGGAGGCTAAGCCAGCAAAACTGCCCTGTGGGGAAGGTGTAGTTCATAGAAATAAAACTGAAATTAAATTATCTCAAATAAAAATGCAATACCGCTGCCTTCAGCAGGAAGTTAATGTATACATTTCATTAAATATTAAACTTTAATTTGTGTGTGTGCATAATTTAGTGGTAGGAAGGTTTACAGGGTAGTGTTTTAACTCTTTGTGGTTTGGATAAGAACAGCAGTGCTCTCTGCCTGGTTGATTACTGGGACATAAGGTTCCCACCTTTCTTTGGGTTTAAAAGCCCACTACAGAGCTTATTGTTTGAAGCTGGGTGGCAGGTGCTGTCACTGTGATTAATGGGTCCTGGGAGTCCTATGTTAGCACTGCCAGTGACTCCAGGGAGAGGGGGAACTTGTATTTGGAGACAAAAGAAGTGAACAAAATGAGCATTGAAGATGGTTGGGCAGTGGCTGGGAGGGGGCAGGTTCTGCTGCATCTCTGTGTGTGATTCAAGGCCAAATAGCTCTGGGAAAGTGAGCTCAGTTGAAAAGAAAACAAAAATCATGGAATGGTTTGAGTTGGAAGGATCCTTAAAGGCCCTCTAGTTCCAGGTTCTCTGCCATCTGCAGGGACACCTTCCACTAGGCCAGGTTTTAAAAAAACTCAAACCAACAAAAAAAACCCCACAAACAAACCCAAACCAAACCAGAAAAAGCAAACAAAACAACCCTGCACCCCAACCTCACTCCTGTTAGAAGAGGGATTTTGAAGACCAGAGAGAGGATCTGTTGCTTCTGCCAAGACCTGATTCTGTGCTGTTTGGCTGCCAGTGATTATGGGGTGGACTGAAAAAATTAAGTGTGGAACAGTGGAGCTGTACTGGGCTTAGGAGATTCTTTGCTGTGGGGGACAGGGATGGGTCTGAGCTGCCCCTGGATCTTGCTGAATTTCTTTGGAGCTGATGGAAAAGAGTTCTCTGGGCTACGGTGGGTGTAAGGGTGGGGACACTGCCTGCTATTAGATGGTGCTGTGGGCAGTGACTTATGGGGAAAGGAAAGTTGAAGTTTTTCTCTTAATCTGTAAGATGTTCAGCTCCTTGCCAGTCACCGCTTGGTTTGGCAGGATCCTTGATCCCTGCTTCAGTGTACAATTTCTGTCAGTAAAGTTCTTAAAAGGTTGTTTCTACTCTGAGTGGACATCTCTCCATGTCTTGCCAGGTTTCTACAAGGGATCTGTGTGCCAAATATCATTACAATACATACTTGATTAGAACATAAAGATTTTTCATATTCCATATACAATTAAAGAGGTATTCAGGAAGATGGCATGTAGTTTTCAGCCCTAAAATGAAACAATGCTGGGGGTTTGCATACCTTTAAAATTTGGTCTGATTCTGGCATCGTATCCTGAAGTTCGCCCCATCAACTTATCCAAGAAATCGGAAGGAGACATGGGTTTGGGGGCAGATCGTGCTGCTGCTTCAGCTTCTTTGGAGGCTGCCAGGCTGTGTGAGTAGAAAGAAAGAGGAGGTTTTAGTGTGCATCCTATACTGGGGAGGGTTTGGGGTCCAGAAACAGAACAGTCAGCATCTTATTCCTGCTGAGGCAGGATGGGCACCCATGTGAATTCTTAATGAGGCTGGTCTCGGCTAATTTGTTTGCCCAGCCCAAACATCTCCAAATACAGAATCCCAGCTGCCACCAAAGTAGAAGAGAGATGATGAGTAGTGAAAATCCTTTTGTGAGTTTAGGTATAGCTCCTTGGTGTGTCACTAAATGACAGATGTGAACTCTGGTGCTGAGCTCCACAGGTAAAATACACTCTGAGATTAGCCTTGGGCAGCAATTACTGCTTAATTACATGGCAAATAGCAAGGAACATATTCGGTACTCTGACAGTCTAATTTTCCACAAGGCAGGTGGGTTGAGAGCGATCTGGATTTGAGGTTTAAAAGAGCGTCATGTGATGGTACAGCTTGTGCAGAGCCTTTGGGACTGTAGGGGGGGAGAGGTGGTTTTGTTTCCCACTCAGTGATCAGTCCAGCATTTGCTGTTGGTACCTGCAATGCAGAGTCTGAGTTCTGCACAGTCTCTGGACTGGGAGGTGTCTGGAGGATGATTCTGAAATCATACTCATGTTCGGTGGAGAATGAAAGGAAATTGAGTGGTTTTGGGACCTTTAGGGCCTCTGGGGCAGAAAGAATGAAGTTATCATCTGTAGAAGACAAAAACCTGTGGCTGGCAATGTGCTTGCTGACTCGATGGGAGTCTGTGGGGTGATGGTTTGGGCTGAGGAAATCTGTTGTTGCCATCTACATGGGAACAAGTGACCCCTAGTACTAGGTGCTCATTCTGCACTTTGCAGGAAGGTTTGACTTCCAAGAAAGGAATATTCACTTCCTTCCCTATGGTTATATGGCTTCTACTTGAGCACCAATCTGTTCCCATGCTGGAAGTGTGGTGTAAAATTACCTAGATGAGCCAAATTCAAAACAACCCATGCATTGTGCTTAGGGCAAACGCTGTCTGTGCCTGTGGGCTCAGATGCCTGATGTTGGTTAGAGCCTAGAGGCAGGATTGCAATGCAAATGTCTCATGAGCCAAAGGAGGCTGCTCTGGGGGAAGTGAGGCTCACTGCTTCACACTTTGCAAAACTCGTGAATTTTTTTAAGTACAAAGGCTGTGAGGGAACAGTGAGAAGCCACTGACAGAACAGCTGGGAGGCCTAAGAATGTTTGCAACAGGCATGAGATATTTAGCTACATATGTCCTAACAAATGGCACCACAGAGTCCTCTTGCAGCATGAGGGCCTCACCTTGGGAAATTTTTGCAGTAGTCAAACCTGCTGATTTTAGGAGAGCAGTGCTAAATACTGACACAAGGGAAGAATTTGGGACAGTAACTGTGCATTGTATTAATGTGATCCTGCCCTCAAAAACCTGTTCATCCAATGTAAGTTTGAGCTGAGACTCCAAAGGCACAAATGTTGTCTTGATAAGAGTATTTTGAGCCATTGAGTTCCTCAGGACTGTAAAAACAGCTGGAGTTCAACAAGCTTGGGTGCCATAATTTCAAAATCAGGAACCTAGTACCCTGCATTGCATTTACTTTCTTTTCTATTGTCTGCAGTGATGAGTTGCCGAACACTGGTTTTCAATCCTGCAAACTCACAACTGCAGTCTGGCTTCTTTTGTAAACTGCAACAGGGTTCTTGGATTACCCAGTTTTTAGCTGTTAAAAATTACTTAATTTCTGCAAGAAAGACAGAAGATGAATTCCAGGCCATTCCCAGTGAGAGTCTAAAACTAAGATTTCATTCACCCCTTCATATATTCACAATCCACTCCTGCACTGGCCATATCTGAGTTGGCTCATGCACACTCCTGCTCGGTGGTGACCTGACAAGTTGTGGATCTCACTTCTACTACAGCCATGGTGCCCTTTCTTATCTTGTCCCTATCTGTGTTCTAAGGAACTGTGCAAAGCCCAAACCAATGTGTTTGAGGGGTAAATGGGGTTGTGGAATTGGGTGATGGTTTTAATTTAATCTTTTTTTAGGAGGAAAGCAACAGGGTGCAATTGATTTGCAAACTCAGAGGAAGAAAGCTGAGAGTGGGAGGACAATCAATACTGGGCTCGACTACTGCATTCCAATGGAGTGTCTGCATGGCAATGAGTCCAGAGAAAAAATTTCAATTAAGCAGCAAATGACTTGGTAACCAAAGACTCCTGCCACTTCAGCAACAAGATGCCAGATAGTGCAATACAGTGATGCCTTCTCATTAACTGTAGACTGGAGGAAGTATATGGAAAAGTGTGTACGTGGGGAAGAGGCAATACAAATCTAATAAACATCTAATAAGCTTTAAGTGGAAAAAGATAATTAGAAACTGCAATTCCCCTGACATTTGTTCTAAAAAATGAGGTGAAAAAGCAAAGAAATTGGTGCTGAGCTTTCCTGCAAATTCAGTGCAAAAACCTGTACTGAATATGTTCCTTCCCAATGAGTGAGTCTGCTGGTATTTTTTGGGTATCATTTTCTGATTCTTTCTGAATCAAAGCTTCAAGTAAAGGAGTTTCATGGGCTCAGTTCCTACATGGAAGTATGTATTTGAAAAACTGAATCCTGAAAGCATCTGGGAGAGAACCAGACTCTCACAGCCCCACCACTTTCTGCAGCTTTGTGCTCATCCCTGTGAGCAGTTCCTGGGAGCTCCTTTGGGGAGATGCCAAAACTGTCAAACATGGTTTCATGCCTCCTATTATGTGTTTTAAAATCTGTTTGTTTGCTGTGTGTTGTTACCAGGTGACCTGGGAATGATGAGCTCCGAGTTTCATCTAGTCTCTCTTTGGTTGCTACATGTTTTCCTATAACTAGCCGGTAACAGCTTCCCCTCGGATTTAACAAGAAAAGGCAAGAAAGCAGGGATAAGGTAGTAGCAAACCCTTTCCAGCAGCAGGCAGGTGAGTCCCCACTCTAGGTTAGAGGAAATAGTAGAAAACACCAGTGGGAATTATAGAGAGGCTAGTCCACCCCACTGTGCTTGAGATGGATGAGTTCTCTCCAACAGAACCTCAAAATCTTCACTCTGGTTGTGGCGACTGAGCTTTGCAATGGCAGCTTAGCTCAGACAGCACCCAAAAAGGCTACCAGCTTCTGTTCTCCTCCAGGTCTGTCTAGACCAGTGCTGCGTGCTGCCTTGGGAGCTTTCTGGGATTTTCTTCATCCCTTAGTTCTTGCAGCAGCACCCTTGAAAATCCCACAGGTCTGTTTGTTTCCTGGCCCAGCAGAGACAAGGAGAGGGAAATTAGCAAGTGATTTGAAAATTATTGACAATAGAAGAGAATTGGAAATTTAGTGTGAGCTGTGGTGTTGTTCGGAGAGAAGATTGATTTTGTGAATAAACAAAAGGAGGTCTAACAAAACCACGAAGGGTGTAGTTTGCATTGGTGTAAGAGTGTTGTCTGAGCTGGGTGTCTGGGTGCATTTTAATAGCAGTCAGACAGCGGCTTATTTTATTTATGCTGGTGTAATCCCTAGTGGATCTGACTGAGAAAGTGCCATCAGGCAATCATCACAGCCACTACAATGGGAAGGATCTCTTCAAAGGGTAGAAGAACTAGCATAATCTTTTGTGATATTGATGCTGGCGTGTAAGCAGACACCAGCAAGCCCCCAGGAGGTCCAGCTCAAGAGCAGGATGCAAAGGTGAAAGCTGATGGAGATGAGCAGCCCAGCTGCTCAGGATTGCGTTCCTTAAAACAGAGCAGCCAGGCTTTGCAGGACACCTATCAATGGTTTCTCCCAGACTATACAGGCACTGTTCACTCTATCTGTGTTATTTTCTTTCATCTAAATAGAGGATATATTCTTATAAACAATTATTTGGTTTAGAAAGTGGCTCTTCTGCAACCTGGATGTGTCTGTTTGTTCAGTTCCTGGCTCCCCAGTTGGCTGTTTCCTCCTCCTCTCATTTGCATGGTCCTTGTGCATTATTTTCATGCCTTTTTTTTTTTTGGCTGTGCCCATGGTTGTCCATCTAATTAAGTGCAACATCACAAACTGCCCCACTCTGGTTGAATGCTGATACTAAGAAATATCTTTTTTTTTTTCTTTGCAAAGAGGCCTGACTGAGGAATTTAATTAGCACAGGGCCCCTATTCCCTTGTCAAATAATTTAATTGTTAATCATTAGTTCTGAATGTAAAAAAAAAAAATGTCTGGAAGCAGAAACAAACTGTTGCCAAACAAGTGTTTGCAGAGGAAATATCTCTCTGCAAAGTGTGAAAGGCTCAGGTCCCTGTGAAGGTGAAGTGGTGCCACAGCAGTGGTCCCAGAGAACAGCACTGGGTTTATTTCTCTGGCTGGGCTCTCAACAGACTGGAGAAATAGAGATACCCAAACCCTTACCCTGGTTCAGTGCTGCTCAGCAGAGGCTTCTGAAGTGTTTGTGGGAAGGTTTTTCATTTTATATTTGAAACACAGAAAGCTTGGCAGGGATATGTTTGGAATAGTGTTCAGGTGAGCTGCCTCACACATTTGTCCTTCAGATGTGATGTATTCTGTAAGTAGATATCCCAGGAGAGGGAAATATCCATCAGGTCTAAGACAGGCTGAGGTGACCAGAATAACTGTTTACCCCATTACCTTCAAAGCCAGGCTAGAGCAGTGTAGGGCCTCAGGGACACAGGAGAATTCATCAGCTCAGTTTTATTGACTTCGGCAGGCTCTGAGAGGTGCAGTTGCAAAGAGATCATCAGATAGTTGGGCTCACAGAAAGGCATTGTGTTGCCCATGGTAACTCTTTCCTTGCTCCCCACGGACCATCTCCCTGGTCCCTGAGCAGATCCTGGAGCTCAGCAGAGCCCAGCCTGTGTTCAGCCTCTGCTGATGCTGGGAGTGTCTGTCTCCATCTTGTCCTCAGCAGCTGGAGAGAGGGGGGAAGGGCAAACGGAAGATTGTCCTGGTGAAAAGGGGCAGCCCAAAACTCTGCACTCAAACTGTTATTTATGACTGCACACCAACATGTTATCTGGAGGGAAATGCTGCCAGACCCTGGCTGGGAAGGCTTGGCAGAGACTGAAAGCAGACTTTTTGTTTTAATGATTAGATTTACTATCAGAATTAATAGCACAATCAATATTGATATGCAATTCAATTAAAAAGGATGAAACCCGTTGCCTGTGTGTTTTTCTCCATCACCTTGTCTGAATTCCTGGCCTGCAGAATTGGAAGTGGACAAGATAGAGAAGAGTGGAAGTGTGTGGGAGAAGAGAACCCCACTACTATATTTTTGGCCCATCATGGTACTGAGTAGAAGGAGCTGTGAGTGTTACAGATGTGCTGGTTGCACAGCAGTTATCCCAATCCACTTGGCTGTGCTCAGCTGCTGGTAGTTACAGCCCCTGCCCTGTGGGTGTGGGGTGTGCTACCAGGGTGAACTTGCAAAGTCACTTCTCAGAGGTGAGGAGGGAATTTGGACTTGGTTGTTTTCTTAATTCAACGGAGTGTTTGTGCAACAGAGGCATGGAGGATGCCTGGTTGTTGGGACAGGAGAGGAAAATAGTTGTGTACAGTGAGACTGGTGAAACATGGAATTTGAGAATCTGTGAGGATGTTTTGCTCTGAGAAGGAAATAGGCAGTGAGCTATGATTGGTCCCTATTCATGGTGGGAGAGGGCCACAGGAGAGGAAGAGCAGGCTTGTTAAATGCTGCTGTCTCTGCCCTGGGTGGTTGTGCTCTGTTGCTGTGAGCTCTTTAAACCAATTCTACCTCTTGCACCAGAAGTAACTGCATTGCAGTAGTCGCAGGATGTAACCAGTTAAAGTTTTAATCTGAAGGATCCCAGAACACTCTCAAAGGTCTAGCAACCTATGTTGCTACTAATCCCTCTGGCTGTACAGAACTGGGAAGCATTTTTCCATGGACCTCAGGGAATTAACCCTCTGTGATCATTCCTAACCAGGCAAGGCTGAACAACTTTACTGAAATGAGAAAAATCTTTTCAGACTGCAGCAATCTGATGTCTCTGTGTTCCACTGCCACATTCCTGCAGCCCATGGCTCCTATGCCATATGGCAAAACACCCTGTCCGCAACTATAAACCATCCCAATTACACTGATTAACTCTATGGAAAGACACCAGCACTTGGAGCATTTGCTGATGCTGGCTGGACAGAGCAATAAGAAAATAATAAATGACTAGACAATCAGCTGAGGGTGGTGGGGGAGAAACCTACCCGTTGTATATGATTGAGATGGGAAGACTACAGAGACCAATAAATTGTATGGGAATAGTGCTCACGTTTCATGCTGGATTTCTGCTCTCTCAAGGATTGTTGTTGCATGGTCACTCTTGCTTATTGCATATTAAAAAAAGGTAAATTAATTTGAGCCACAGGCATTCTCTCTAGTGACATTCTCAACTATTCCCTCTTCCAGAAGCATCTACAGCTTTTGGAGCACACATTGTGACTTGCTGGATATGTATGATCCTAAGCCACTGAGACAGGTTTGAAAACAAAATTCAAACAAGGGGGAAGCACAAGGCGAAGCTCAGGTTTTAATCACTTGAGAAATAAATCCAGCAAACACCAGCATTGACTCTTAGTTGTGCATATATTGAAGGGTTTACAGAAAAAAAAGAAAGTTATAATTGCATTTTTTTTGTTGAAAAACAAAGGGAAAAAACATCCCTGCAAAGACAAAAGCATGTGTCTAGTTTCATACACACTGAATATTCCTTTTAAAGTCGGGGGGGGGCAGTCAGATGTTTAAAGTTATGCATAAACAGCCCTCCTGAATGCAGTAGATAAAGGGGAAAAATGTCTTTACAAGATGAGGCTTCATAATCTAGGTAACTATATTCTCTTTACTGCTGTGCTCTTGATTTAGTGTTTGGATGGAGAGCTGCGGTGGGAACCTCAATTGACGTCAGAAGGTTTTAGATCACAGACCAGACAAGTGTCAGAGAATTACGAGAAATCGTGGATGCTCTTCTATCTATAGCTCTGCAGTCACACTATCAGTTGCATTTCCATCAGTTCAAATAACTCACTATGGCAGCTTTTTAAAAATTAGTTTTAGTTTAAGGATTTATGCTGCTCGTTAAGATTGGGTAGGGATATTGGAACTTTTTTCTAAATCAGAGGCAGTATGAATAGAATTCTTTTAAAAGAGATGTGACATGTAGTGCAGAGTGATGGTGGGTCTTATCTTCTGAAATGAAACTTTTTGCTGCATGTCCTTTGAAAAGGCCCCCTGAGCTAACCTGTGTAACCCACCTACAAAATTGTGAGTCCCACAGTAGGACTGGAGTTCTCTGATGTGTCTGTTCAGTGCTGCATAAAATGAGTTGCATGACAAGAGAACTCATTTTTGTTTTCTGATGGAATTAGTTGTTGGCATTGCAACACAAATATCCTGCTAGAGTTGAATGTTCCCTCTGTGCTGTCTGTGATTCCTGGTATAATTTATCAATTTATTCATGAACCAGAATGAAATGTAACTTCTGGAATTAATGGCTGAGCCCTGGGTCCCTTGCCCAGGAGGGATCTTCTCCCCACTCCAGCTGCCCCCTGACTTTGGTTTCTTTAGCTCCCTGACAAAACAAACTCAATCTTTTCAACCCTGGTGCAGGAGGGCACATTGTGTTTGGTGAGGCTGGTACTTTGTCAGCCACACTGCTGGGAGATGATTTCTAAGCCCAGAGCTCTGTGTCAGGGTGTGATGGATGGGGATGGAAGCTGGATGATGCTTGCAATTCTCAGGCACATGGGGTGGCAGGAGAGGTGGGATACACACATTTTGGTTTGTAAATGAGATCTTAGTGCGGCAAAAAAGTCTGTCTTGTGTGTAGGTATGCCAGGAACTATTGCCCTGCTTAGTGGAAGCACTGGGAGCAAACCAAGAGATGGGGCTGTAAAGTACCCCATAGAAAGTCACTTTTTTTTTATTTTTTGTCCAGAGCTTGTCTTCTCAGTTCTTACAAGATTAAAGAAGGGTCTCACTCAGGAACCCAGAGCTTCTATACTCCCCACTGGGGTAATACCTGTGAACAGATCCTGCTGTAATGGGGGACTGAACCCCTCTGGCATGGGGACTCAGCACCAACAAGGACATTTGGAGCTAAGGATTTCTTGAAGAGTGCTGATAACAGCTGACCCCCGTGTGCTTTCAGGTTTTATAACTCTCCCATAAAAGGAGGGGAGGGTGGTGTGTCTGTGCTTGGGGCTTTGCACAATGCATTTTTATTTATTTTTTTTTTTACTGACATCAGCTGAAATAAAAGACTAAAAAAGAAATCAATGGAAATCATGTACAGGTGAGAAAACCATGATTTTGCCTGGATTTTCTGCATGATTCCTGGCTCAGCTGCATTTTGCTGCTGAGCCACATGCACGCGATAGTGGTCTGATCCACCACTGATCCCACTTCTGTTGCTGTTTAATTGATTTGTGTATTTTCCCCAGCCCTGGCCAGAGTGGGGGGCGGGATTTGCATTCTGGGCGAGTGGTCGCAGGCGTTGCTGGCAGGGCAGGCACCGAGGGGAGCTGCTGTCGGCGGCGCTGCTCGGAAGGCAGCCTGTGCGATGATTGATTGCACTGCAAGCCCTGCTGTTCCAATCATGCGACATTCCTTGTCTTGGCAACCTCTTGGTAGTGTGTTCCCTCTTTGCCCTCCTCGCAATGAGGCACTGATTAAAACAAGAGAGTTCCCTGGCTGTCTGCTAAGGCTTTTGTATGGGTTTTTTGGGTATTTTTCCCTTTTTTTTTCTTTCCTAGTGGGCCATGAGCCTTAGTGGAAGGTTGAAGAGGGACAAATCAAAAGGAATGCAGGGGTGCAAAAGTGTGTTCTTTTGTTTTCCCTCCCCCTCTCAAAATCCAAATTTTATGGGCTTTGGTAAATTGAGATTTCTCCTTCTTTTCTCACTGGGACTTAGATCCAGCAGAGATGCATTTACAGGATGCCAGCTGTGTCTATGTACCAGCCAGATGTGGTGCAGTCCCCAAATCAGCAGCTTTCCATGGTGCAATATATGGGTGGAATAACTGTCTGCAAAATGGGGAGTGCTCAGCAGGCGTAAATGATGAGTGCATCTCTCTCTATTTATTTCTGTTCTCTGCAGGCCTTCTCTGGGTTTTGGCCTTACAGAGGGGACAAAAGCTATATTTCTGGGTTTTTTTCAGTTTTTGTACATCAGTCTTTTGAAGCATCAGAGTTTTAAGACCAACGTGGACATGTATATGTGTTCCATAGCACTTGTGAGACCAAACCATGCAGACCTCCAGGACTAGATGAGCTAAAGCACATCAGTAGTTTCCCAATAGGCAAAAGGAACATTTTGCACTAATCAATCATCTTGATGAAGAAATACCAATGCAAACACCTCCCATCGAGGGAAATGGTTTCTGTTTTCTGGCTTTGTAAGCACAACTGTAAATTGTTTGGATACTTAGGGGGAAGGGTGAGAGAAACAAGTGAATTTTACTTTGGTCACTGTAAGAGGAACTGTCCTGCTGAATTAGCAATATTTTATTATGAGTACAATGTGAAATTTGCTCTTATTTGGGCTGTGCAAGTAGATCTAGGAGTCAGCAGCCAGACTGGTGTTGACTTGTCTGGTCATGGTTGCTAACAATCCTTCCAGCGACTTGCACTGGAGCTACAGGAGTTGTTTTCGCTTTTCTTCCTCCTTCCTTTTTCCTTTGTTTATCCCAAGCTGGTGTTGGATATTATTGTGTTGATTTTTTGGTTGGGTTTTTGTTTGTTTTGTTTTGGGTTCTATTCAAACTGAAATTATCAAAAGTTCTTGGAATGACATTGTTAGTCAATCAAAAAATTGAATCAAACCATGGTGGGGAGGATATGTTGGGATGACATTTTTAGCAAGTGAAAGTGGATGGTGAAACCTTTTTCTTGAAAGGAGTGAGATGCAAAAGTATAACTGTCATTCATAAGAATAGAAATAATTTATGCTTTTGCTGATAGATAAAGGTCAGTAGAAAGTGTGCCAGGTAATGGGAGCAAAGGGGTAATTTACTGGAAATAGTGAGACCCTGATTTAATGTGTCACAACAGTGAGAGTTGATGGGGCAAATGAACCAGATGGAAGTAAAAATGTGTTAACAGCCTATCTGTTGTCCTAATACTGGCCATTTTGGGATTCTTAGAAAATCTCCAGGTTGTAGAAAATGAGCAAGTGAAAATAGGTGATGTGATTTAACATAATTAAATGTTGTGGGTTTGATTTGGATGTTATGATATTTAAAGCATGATTTACTCTTTAAGACCCTTGTCTTTCATCAGTACCTAAATAGCAATTATGTTCGTTAGGTGGTCTGACATCTTGTTCTTGACACTGAAATTTGGAGAGTCCTTTTAACCTGCATGCTGTGATGAAATGAGAACAGATCTGTCTGCTGGTGTTCTATTACAGACGAATGATTGCTGGTCGGTGCTGGGATAATAAAGTAATTTAATTCTGGACATTGATTAACTTCTTAATTCAGATGTTGGGATCCTTTTCTATCCAGGTCAGCTCATGAGGAGTTAGTGAGATGAATTTCACAAGCAAACAAAGTGTTTGCCCAAGACCAGGGGAACTGCCCTATGCTGTTTCTTATGAGTGCTTTCCTGTCTGACTGGAATCACTTGGTCAGTAGCAGAGTGAACTTCTTAGCCTTTAGGCTGTGCTGTCAGATCTGGGACACTCGGTGTCAGAGGGCCTTTTGCTGCTGGCTTGTTTCATACCTAAGGATCTGAAAGTTCAACACCTCTTCCATGGGAGAAGAGGAAGAATTCCCATGCCTAAATTCTTGTTCTTGAAGGAAGGCTCTATAGAGCCCTTACATG
The DNA here is from genome assembly GCA_035222235.1 of Margarornis squamiger. NCBI lineage: Eukaryota > Metazoa > Chordata > Aves > Passeriformes > Furnariidae > Margarornis > Margarornis squamiger. The sequence continues at coordinate 12,025,749 of JAWWTY010000027.1, forward strand.
TAAGGGCAGGATCCTACCATTCCCTCCACATATCGATCTCTTTCCAAAAGCAGCTCCCTTGAGATATTTGAGCAGTAAATTTGTGTTCTGCCAGGGGGACTTGCTGCAGTGTAGGGTAATGTTCAGAGCGAGCCAAGGTGGAGAGCCAGTCTAAATTACTTAAAATCTGCACAGCACCAGTGCCTCAGAGACAAAGGTATTAGTGAGAAACTGCAACTTTCTTTTGTTATGTTTTTGGTAAACAAGTTGATTATTTAGGGTTTTCCTGTTCTCTGTACCCAGAACAAGGGGGAAAGCTGTTTTTTGCCCAGACATTTGTGGAGCCTTTCTTTTGTTCTGAACCATCTAGACAGAAGGCCTGAAGTTAAGACAGCTGTTTGGAGAAGAAGGTTAGGACCAGGCTGTTAGAAAACATTTTGCATACTTTATGTTGATTTGTCTTAATTGCCTAAAATGCAAGAGAATCACAATGACTGGCTGACTGGCTGGATTTATCCAAGTCCCTGCAGAAGGCAGTGTCCCAGACATTTTGTGCTTTTGCTGCAATGACACAAAATTAATTTTTCTTTACAGAATGATTTATAAAGATTTCTAGAATTGTCTACATTGTCACATTTTCAAACCTTGGATATGTAACCCTTTTAGTGGAGTCGCTAATGGGGCTATTAAAGGTTGCAGACCAAAGCAGCTAAAGAGTATCTTTAGAGCCATCTGGTCCAAGACTTTGCTAAATCATTTTTATTTCATAGAGGAGATGACAGGCTCGGCAGAGGCACAACAGGTCATAAGGCACAACTTCTAATAGATTTTACTTAGAATGGAGAAAATGTTCTTTAGCTATTGAGAATATGCTACACTGTTTAGCTTGTGGCTCTGGAAGTCTCTGGTTAGTGCTTCACTCAGGCAGCTCTGTAGTATTATCTGGCACTGCAGAGCTATAGCAAGAGGCTTAGAGATATGGTGCATGTTACTCTCCTCATTCTTCCCCTACCTCTTCTCTTGTATTTTTGAGGAGCTGAAACCAGCAGCTCTCCAGTCAGCTTAACTTGTCAAGACTGTTTTGGGAAAAAGTGTGGCTTCCTCCTCCCAAGAAGTTAAGAGGCATCATATTTACAAAGACACATTCTTACTGTTTTAAAAACTGGAAATGAAGAGTTCCATTACTGACTTGAGGGAATATAAATGTGCCAGTTGGAGCAATCCAATAGGGACTGAGGCTGGCAGCAACTTTTAGCCTGTGACTCACTTGGAGCAGTAGCCTTGAATCACTCCTGCCTGCTGACAGATTGCTATTCAGAAGGGGCCAACTCTGATCTTGATTCAGTGAAGGTCGTGCTGTGGATTCCCGATATACAGAAATGCAATTAGGACAAAAATCAGACCCAAAGAATTTCAAAGCCTCACAGGACAGTGTGTCCAGTTGGGTAAGAGTTCTAGGAGAACTTTTATGTCCTAATTTGTACAAGGTACATTCCTACCCCCCCAGCTTATGAAGTGGTGTTTCTGGACCACTGCAGCTATTAAAATGTGATGATACAACTGAGAGTCCAGGCATGATCATCATGGGATAGGGGAACATTTTGTTCTGCATGAGGGAATTCACAACTGAAGATGCAGTGCACATAGTTAGACTTTGGGAGAATGATTGGACCTGTCTCCACAGATACAAGCAGAACATCTGGAAATCCCTGTGTGAATATTGTCCAATTAATTTTAAAAAAATAGCAATTTGCCTTGCTGAGATCTATAAGAAAACTTTGGTCAAGCAGCCTCTCTGTCTTCACCTCCCATCCTGAACCAGCTTCCATCCCTGGCTCTACCCAGGCTCTCAGTAAATGCCTTAGTCACAGCTAAGTGACTGCAGTCTGAGAAGGCAGGTAGCAGAATGGGAAGTGCTCTTCCATAAAGAGAGGCTTGTCGGAATAAGCCACGTATCACAAAGTCCTTCTGAAACACCCCAGCTGTAACAGAAACAAATATCATATTGGCAATACCGTAATTTTTGCATTGACACACCAGCTGTTACTCTTTCCCACAGGGTCTTGTTTTTAAAAAAGCTAGTGGAGGAAGTTTTTGTTAACCAACAAATCTAGTCTTATTTCCTTTATTGGCTGTGCACAATTTTCCTTGGAATATGGTATCTTTAAATTTTTTTATATTTGCGTGGTACATGTACTAACACATAATGGATTCTCTTTTCAGAATATTTTTGACAGGCTGACAATAAAGCCTGGTGCACTCTGTAATTTAAAGCAATGCATACTTCTCTCATGGATTATTGGATTATCAGCTTTGGGTTTGTTAAACATTGTGGGTGACTGAGTAATTGGCACACTAAATTTATGAATGACTGTTACTGAATAAACTTTTTACTGAAACTGAAATAGCAAAGCTATTCCTGGACCAGAAAGGATGGTAGATTTTTGGCCTGTAATAAATTGAATGTGTAACACAGAGTGGGAGAAGAAAAAAAAAAACCACCAAAAACCAGGAAAAACATTGTGTAGAGTCAATTCTAAACAGAAATTACTGATTTTTTTTAAATTTGTTTTGTTTTCTGCTTGGACAGTGATTGCAGTACATAAAGCAATTTGATTTCTTCTCTCCCCTTGCCCCCAAGCAATTGAATTAGAGCATTTTCAAATATTCTTAAATGTTAATTTTGGAGAAACTAAACTTCCAGAAATACCTTTTCTATGCAATATGACCTAATCATATATACCATGTTATGTATGTATGCAATTTATCTTGAATTAGAATCTGAGGTGACTTGTTTACCAAGATTTTGAATGCCCAGGGCTGTAATTGGCGTGCTGAGAACCTGTAAGAGCTCTCATGTGTTGTGTGATGCACAAGTGTGCATCAATTTCACTTGTTCAGTCTGTTCAGGGGAGAGATGCTTCAATACCAGGGCCGTAGGAAATGTAAGCCTGGAAAGACTCTTATTTTCCTTTTGCTTTCTAGTGTTTATGTTGTTTAGTCTTGTTGGTTTCTTTAGGGTTTTGTTGCTGTGGTTTTTGGTCTTTTTTTCAACCCAGTGCTTCAACACTGTTTTTAACTAAGAGCTTACTGCACATACCTTTATTTTTTGCCTTACCTAACATAAACATTAAATGCTTTAAGTTCATATTGCAATCTTGCTGTCTCTGATTTCCTGTAGAATTACAGAAATAGTACGGCTATCCAATTTTTATGCCTGGAAAGACTTTAGTGTTCAAAAGGAAAGAGAATGCTAGAAGACTCTGGCCAGTATCAGCAGGTCTGCTACTGTGATTCATAAGTATTATACTAGTGATGTATACACAAATAATGTCTGTTTTCACATTAAACTACAAGATGAGACTTTGGCAAAATACAGAAGTAAGAGCCATGCAATCGAAATGAAGTCTAAAACTGATGATCAAGTTCAGGTCATGAAAAAGGAGGTTTTTTTGTCCAGTTGTGTGTTTGGCATCTCTCACTTGCTACAGCAGGCTGCATTTTTCATGCATATACAGGAGCCTCTGTCTTCCAATATTTTTTGTCCATTTAATAAAAGCACCACAAGGATAGATGGACAAGAAACAGTTCTTTAAGACTGAAGCTGTTTCTTCTATCTTAGCCTTAAAGAGAAACTGAACACATCTAAACCACAATCAAAATACAGCTGGGCAAAAATGGATATAATTGTGAAAAGCTCCCTGCATCCCCTTTGCCTTTCACTTACATTCTGCAAGGGAGGAATATTCAAAACAACATAAAAGGGAAAAAAAAAATGTGAAGGAAGGGGATTATTTCTTTGCTTTCCGTGACTTGAGACACAGCAAGCTGAGGATCGAGGGTGAGCCCTCACAGATAAGCAGCGAAAGCATCCCACGGAACTCACCTGCAGTCTGAGGATGGGGAGGGGGCGAGGTGGGAATATTTACCCGGGCAAATTCAAGTGCAGCATTGCCAACCGCCACTAGCTGTCACTTTGCGAGCAGCCGGGCTCGGTGTTTTCAGCACTGCGGTTGGCGAGATTGCGGTGCTAATTAAACGGAGTAACTCCCAAAGCCGCGCAAAGTCCCGAGCCCAGGGGCCGTGAGGGAGCCGGGCCCGGGGGGACCGAGGGGAGGCCGAAAGGCAGCTCTGGAAGGGCGGAACGCCGCTGTCCTGAGCCGAGGCTGTGCCCAGGGGCTGCGCCCCGAGCTCGGCTGGGCACGGAGCTCCATCCCGCACCCCCCGAAAAGCCGAGCCTTACCTGAAGAAAACGATGGTCTCCCACACGTACACTCCGAGCGCGTTGACGTTGCACATTTTTCCAGCTCTCGCTGTTTGTTGTTTGTTGGGGTTTTTTCTTTTTTTTTCTTCTTTCTTTTTTTTTTTTTTTTTGTACTCCGTGAGGGGTGGGCCGGTGGGCTTGGCCAATAAAGTAACCCGGCACTTGGTGTGGGGGGGACAATCGCTGTGGGGGGAAAGCGAACCAGCCCTGCCGGGGCCGGGGCACGGCCGGGAGGGTCCGCTCAGCACCGCGGGCAGCGGCCCCGCTCAGCACCGCGGACAGCACCGCGGGCAGCGGCCCCGCTCAGCCCCGCCACTGCAGTGCTGCTGCCGGGGCCGGAGCACCGGGATGCCCGCACCGAAACCCTCCCTTCAGCGGGATGTCGCTCCGGACATCGGGCTGGCGGCAGCGGGAGGCGCAGCCGGGTGTAGGTTTGCCATCAGGGTGGTGGGGGTGAGGTTTGGGAGTGAGGGGAGGGGGGGGGCGCGACGACCCTCAGCAACCCAGGGTTTAATCTCCGCTGCTGGCCGGGGTGTCCTCCTAATTACATCCACAGGAATTGGTCAGGGTTGGAGCCGTGCTGCAGTCCTGCTTGTGTCGCTCTCCTGCCCGCCGTTTGGCTGCTGTTGATTCCTCCTTCCTGGGCTATTTTCCTCCCGAATAAGTTATTGCTGCTGTAGGGAAGGTGTCCCATTGCTCGGGGCTAGAGCGGAGGGGAGCGAAGGGGAAGTTTCTTGGGAAGCACTTCCATTGTGCTCGGAAAGAAAGTGGCTCACTGTCCTCCTAATGCATCTCATTTCCCCTCTGCCCTCTCTCCCCTGCTAGGACTCGCCAGATCTTGGGAGTTTCTTGCTGCATTAATTTACTAAACTAAAAAAAAAAAAAAAAAAGAAAGAAAAAAAAAAGAGGGGGAGGTGGAGAAGAGGGAAGGCAGAGGGGAGGGGGCAACTCAGCCTCTCCACCATCCCAAGGCCCTCCTCTTAGCTGTGCTCATTGGTCTCGGGACTGAAAAAACTACTCTAGGACGTGGTTGGATAAACGCATGTTGTTCAGCAGAGGCTGTTAACCTTTAAAGCGCTGATACGTTTTGGTTTACTTCAATTTTTTTAACCCGAATCGCTGTCTTTTTAAGAAGTCTCTGAAATCGTCTCCCTTGACAGGGCAAGCATAAGGTGCCTTAAATCTCCATCTCGTGGAAGATCTGCTTGGCTGCCAGTTCATATGTGTTGCAGTTGGCTTTTAAGGAACATCTCTGTGTCGTTTGGTTGATTTTTTTTCTTTTTGTGGTTGTTTGGCTTTGGTTTATTATTTTTTCCTTTTTCTCTGTATTTGATTTTTTTTTTTTAATCTTTTGTGTTTGGTTTTGCAAAGAGGTTTGGCAAACACCAGAGCTGCCAAGGCCAGGGCAGGTAAGGAGCATTTAGTAGTTTCTTATTGCAGCTCCAGCTGTGCTTGCAGGGTGCTGAGTGTGGTGGTTGGGGTGGGGAGGAGTGGTCTCAGTCACTTTGTCAGTGTATCACTCTGCTCAGCTTCTCATCAACTTCTGAGAACTGAAATGAAAGCTTAGCTCTTTGAAAAAATCTAGATTCCCCCCCCCACTCTATTGTCAGGTGCAATGGGATTTTTCTTCTTTATGTTCTGTTTTGTTTACTTGTCCTGTGCTTAGCAAAACTCCCCATGGCAAAGACTCACTTTTAACCCCTTTTAAGTTGCTTTTAGTCTATTCAAGGACTTCTCCCATCCCGTGTTGGAAGGGTGGAGATGAATTGTGTACTCCACCACTACTGTAGCCCCACCAGATTAGGAAACAAGTTTTTCTTCTCAGTTTGGGTTACATCCCAAAGGATCTTACTGCCATACTAAAATTTACCTGATTATTTTGATCTCCTGTTTTTATTTGTTTTAAAGCAGTATGTTTACTTAGTGAAGCAGACAGAAATAACCTTTGGGTTATCATTCAAAAGACAAGAAAGACCTGCTTGGCTTCTAGCCATTGGTACAGTGAGAATTTAATCAGATTTACTCCAATTCCTGGGCCTCAGTGTCTAGCTAGATTAATAACAGGCTCTGATTTCAACTCATGGAGATTCCTGGGGATGTGATTCCATGCATGTTTCCTGCCTGCTGCTTTCTGGCTCCACACTGTACTTTCTCTCTTGACATTTATCCCCACATGAGTGAGCCTCTGTCACTGCGTTTTTCCAGCCCCCAGTGTGCTGACAGACCAGAGGGGGAGCTCCAGATCGGGAGTGTTAGCAGGACCCCCACAGTAGGAAAGAAATGGTGCTTCCCTGATTTTTTTATTGGGAAGCAGGACAAAGAGCAGGAGGCAGAATCATCTCTTGACATCTGTGGGTTAAGTCTAGAAGCTGTCAGCCTTCTGGTTCCCTTAGAAATGGAAATGGGCTCTGTTAGAGATAGGAGATAAGACTGTCTTGTGACATTTCCCTTGCCCTTAAGTTTGGTCTTTTTTATACCAAAGGTATCTGGACTTGTCTCCTTTGGTCCCCACTTTCTTTCCTAGCATTACCTTGGGTTAGGGAAGAAGGATGACTGTGCTTAAAATCAAGAAATCAGATGAATGTGTGTATATAAGATGAAAAAATCTTCACAGCTATTCCTGTTGAAGGGTCTCAAAACTGCTTTTCCAGGGAAAGAACTTCTTTGCTTTGCTGTCTTCTGTCTTGGTGGTGACCGAGTGATTTGTGTGGGCCCAGGGTTTTTTCTGCTGGTATTCAAACATTTCTTCTTTCTGGAGAGACACAGGAACATTATTTGCATTTGATGTTTGGGGAAATGGAGGCAAAATCAGGTTGTAACAGATATTTGGAACAGGTCTAGGCATTAATGTGATTTAGGCCAGGGAATAAAGAGAAAAGAAATGCAAATTTAAAGGATAGGAGTTTTGCATGTCTTATCAGAATGGTCCCAAAAGTACTCACACCTTCTGCATTGTTTGTCTATGCTATAGTATCTCCCTTCCAATTGCTAGTCTTGGTATGGTGCCCTCTGAGTGCTCTGTCAAGGTGTCAGGCCTTGGTCAGGGTGGCATCAGATCCTTGGAATTCACATCTTGTGATTTAACTTGGGTGATTCAAGAAACAGCCAACCAATCCTCACTGAAACCCATCTATAGGGATATCTGTGGTGAATTTACCCACACTGGTGCTATACAATGCCAGAGGTTTAGGTTTTCTTTTGTTCTCCAAGAAGCTAAGGACAGATAAACTGGAAATAGGTCTGGAGATCTAATAGTGACTGGAAGTCAATTTTATCACTGTTAGTTTAAGTAACCCCTGTCATCAGGTATTCTCTCCCTGGATCTGTCCTGACTTGCTCTTAGATCGGGTTTTAGCTTTCTGCTTGGTTTAGTTGCAGTGATTTGTGATTTATTTTTGGGGGGGAGGGTTCATTTGTGGGGTTTCCTGTTTTTCAAGCAGGGTCCAAATGGTTTTGAAAGGCATTTGTCTTTCTCTGGTGGCACTTGTACAAATGATAGAGTTGAAGATAACTTATCATGATGTCAAATGAGTTCTTAAAATTGGAATTACCTGCTGTGTGTTCATCTTGGCTTTAGTTTCAAAGTAGATGAGTCTTGTAAAACTCACTTGTAGGTGAAGTTGTCTGGGACGCTTCTGTCATCTTTCTGGGCTGTGAGTGATGGATTCTGTTCAATATAAGGCACCACAGAGATAATGGTTTTAATTTGTTTCTCAGAACTCACCTGAAATTTGGGGACACCTGCAAAAAAGGTGTGTATGTGAGGAGTGATAAAAGCCAGGGAATATCTGTTTCTCCAGTTTCCTTTAGGTGGTTCCTCCCTGATCCTTTCCCTTTGAGGAACACAAGTGAATTTCTTCTCTGTGAAGACAATGAATCCTCCTGTTAGCCTGTGACTTTATTTTGGTGTTGATAGTTGATAGACTAGCTTAGAGACAAGGAGAACACAGAAGGCCTTGGAAAGTACTTGTAATGAGGTGAGCATGCGCCCCATGCTGAGAACTAATCTAAAGCCTCATCCACAACTGCAAGTTGATTTCAGTCTTGATCTGTTTTCGTCTCTGGATTTTATAGCAGGTAGAGTAATCCTTAGGGGTTTTTTTCGATTGCCTTTTTAAAATTCAAATTCTGATAATAAATTCATTATGGGCACAAACTCCTTCAGGTTGTCCATGCACACACACTTCTTTCCTTCTCCAAATAAATGACAGGATTTTTGGTGAAGAAGTGGCTGGCATAGCAGTAAAGTACATTCAGCCTGTCTTGGGAATACTAAATCCATTATTGTCAGTTTGTTCTTTGGAGAATGGCTAATGAGGAAACAGTGCCCCAAGAACTTGGATTGTGCTTCCCAAGGCAGAGATTCAAATTGCTACAGCAGCACTACTTGCCTTTTTGACACTGAACAAATGAAAAACAAATTTTAAATTAGAGTTAAGTTCAGGGAATTTTACAAAGGATTCTATAAAGTAATTTCATATTCAGCTAATTTCTATGCGCAGTAAGCTATTTCTGCGCAAGACTGTTCAACTAAATACATTTCTCTTGAAACTTGAGAACCTGAGATCCTTTTTTAAAAGAAAATAATTGCTGGTAAAATAACACCATAAAGTGCTTCTGCAATGGTTTTTGCCGTGTTTAGTCAAGATTCTTTACTGAAAAGATTTACAGATGAAAGAGGATTCACTGGATAAAGGTCCATCTTCCACCCATAGTTCCAAAAATAAGTTTAAAATTAACTCGGATGAAAAGTTTTATAAATTCAGTTTTGATATACCTTGGCTCTTTGGAGAACAACCACTGGAGTGTCTTGCATAGGAAATTCAGCAGAACTTGCAGCCTAAGGTTGGAAGGCTACTAGGGACAGAGGTGAGGGATTTATAGTGTAGGTGACTGATATTTTTGACTGAAATTCAAGCCAAATATCACTGTTGATGGTCTCTTATCCAGTGTGTTTTAAAAATTACAGGTCTAACTGTGTTTGAGGTTCAGCCCTACATCTTTCTCTGCAAACAGAGCAGTTATATGGATTGTCCACGACCTTCACACTCCTGGGCAGTATATTTCTTGACAAGTAGATTAGGGGCTGCATTGATTTCTCATCATTGTAAACAGGGCCCCCATGAGTCTGGTGACATCCAGTCTGTGATCATGGACTCTTTGGAAGTGGAGTGAAGCCCTGTGCTAGGATGACTTCATGACAGACTATAAGTTTGCAGGAGGCCAAGAGAAGATCTTGCCAAGAGCAACATCCAGGTCTTCCTGACCTGAGTGTGTGTTTGCTCCCCTATGTTAGGTGCATGAATCAGGTTAAGGCAGTAATCCCTGAAGAAGAGGAATTAAAGAAGAATGGATGACCATTTTTCCCCAGGAGTGCTGATTTATTAATAAATTTCCATGTCTTATATGTCATATAATGACACTTGAGCTGTGAGTAGTCTTGCTGCATGTCATAGGCTTGTCACTGTCACAATTTATGTAGTGTTCTGTAGCAAGAAAGCAGCATGGACCTTGTAGCCCTTAAAAAATTATGCTACTGCTTCCACTAGAAGCTTGATTTCCAGGTCATAAGCTAATTATTTTCTGACCTGTACAGAACAATTACCAGGCAATCCCAGAGAAGGCAGAAGTAATATTTCTTTCAAAGATCTTGACTAATAAAACTTTTTGGCTGCACTACTGTGTGAATGAAAAATAAGCCAGTGACTTTTACAGCCAGTCTTGCCTGAACTCACCAGCTGCTGAGCATCATGCAGTTGTTGGAAATATTATCTTGGCTTTTAGTGTTGTGGAACCCATTTCTCCTGCCTTAGCAGCCCTTGAGTGCTGTGGGAAATTGAACTTTTCTACTTTCTGTCTTGCTTGTACATGAAAAAAAAATCTATTTATTTTGAGGTGAACAGGCACCAGGTTTTGTGAGATGCTTACACGGAGGTATAGCAGAATACAGGGCACACCTAGAGCTGTTCACATTACCCTCTTCATTCCTGTTGTCTGGGATTAAAAACAAACTAAAACAACAAATAAACAAGAAAAAGCCCCACATCTCTTAAAAAACCCTCAAACCTCAAATCAAACACAAAATGCCATATAGGAAGACAGAGGGAAATAAATAGAAACAAATAAATTGAATACTTTCATTGCTGCATTTGTCTTGTGAATTCAGTAGAGCGTATGTGGAAAACACCAAGAAGTGGAGCCTTTTATAGGAAAAGTTTGACTGAAAACAGCAGACTTGGAAAGGAAATTGGGAGACAACAGCCAGTGATGCTGAGGTGGCCCCTCAGTGTCCAAGTGCTTAGATAGTGAAGCACCTTCTTACATGCTCCAATTCACTCACAGGACCAAGTAGCAAAAATTATCTTCTGGAGTGAAAGAAACAATCTGCAGGTTTTTTATTATTTTTGTTTAGCTTTTGACAATAGAAATACTTGCATGTCAGACATCTAAGGATAAAAAGAAGCCCTGTGGGACCCTTCCTCTTTTAAACATTACAAAAAGTTTGATTCTCCATCCACTTTAATGAAGCCTTTTGGCTCTGAAGGGAGGTATGGAACTGCTCTAGTTAACAATCTCAATTTCCAAAAGTGTTGATAATAGTGTGGGTTTCACATTGCATTATCAGAGGAAAGGGGCCTTCACTCGAGGTGCCTCTAGGTTTGATAACACTGCTGAGGTGTATTGTATCAGTAGGGACCTCTCTCTGGTAGAATCCTCTTGATTTGTCCAAGAGAGAGCTGATGTTGGGTTGGTTTGCTGAGGACACCTCTACAGTTGGTTTACTGGTAATTGTCTCTGGAAGTCCTAGTGGGAGGTGAAAGGCGCAATTTGAAAATCTCAGCTGGATTGTGTGCAAGTTGTGTGCTTACCTCATCTAAAATCCTTGCCTCGGGTGCAGTATCTCATGCCTCAGGTGGAAAACAGAACAGCAATTTTAACACTTTTGCTAAGTAGCTTGTTATTGCCTTAGGCTATGTATTCCTTTGCAGCTTATTGAGCTAAACCTTGTTAGCTCATAGGGCGTGAGCCCTCTTGCATGCCTTCTCTCAGCCCAGCGTTCTCTCAGGGCTCGGGCAAAATTGCCCCTTATCACCCCTGGGGGGGGCTTCAAAGTTTGTCCAGTGAGCCCTGTTTTCAACATTTTGGTACAACTGATTCATTACTTGGAAAAGGGTACTAGCATGGACTACTCACTGGGCTCAGCAAAGGGAATTTGGCAGGTGTCAGCACTGATTGATCTCCTGCCAAATGTGAATGGAGTGAATGCTCTTCTATGACGCAAACTTGTATGTGCTCTACTTGATCATAGCACCTGATGACACTCCTTCTCTAAATGACAGCCACCATTAATGAATGGAATATCTTGATTTTCCTCAGATACTACTGATTTAAGTCCTTTCTCTTGAACGGAGTATTCATAAAGGCATATGTTGAAGGACACTGAGTCTCCTAGTTCACAATTCTTTTTTTGCTTTAACTGCAAGATTGCTTTTTCTATCAGAAACAAAGTTCCTTTCCCTTTTCAAAATATTTATATCATGGTGGCTTCTAATGACTCTTCAGGCAGACACCTGTGTCCACAGTTCAGCTGACAAAAAACTACCAAAGTGCTACTGGTTACAAGTTTTGCTGCATTGTTCTGTTGCTGCCTTTATGTGCTGCATGCCTGGCAAAGCCCAATATTGCAAAGCCTTTCAAAATTCCTGTTAGTATCAGTGGCCTGTATCTTTTGAAAGGAATGGAAGCATAAAAACCAAGATGTCAAGAGAATGGATTTTTTTAATATTTTTTTTTAGTGAAAAATATGCTAGGTCTGATTTATTTTCCAAACATCAATACAATTCTTTATGGTTAAAAAATTGGAGTGTTATCATGCATTTCCTTTGGACAAATCAGAGAAAAGAAATTGCAGCCCATTCATGATGTTGCACCATGCTGGCAATTTTCTCTTCCACAGCTTTCCCTCCCTGTGAAAATAGTTCCCTACCAAGTCAAATGAACTGGACAAAAGTGATTTATGTAGTCTGTGCAAAGAGAAAAGGCTTTGTTAGATTTCAGGGAAGATGTGGAAACTCTGGGGGCGAGAAACAGCTTGTCTGAGACATGGGGAATCACAACTCTCTCATTAAATCTCCATGCCCATGACCAGACGTGGCCTCACTTTGCATTTGCTGCTTGATTACTGAATCTATGAAGCTTCTGTCTGGAAACAAAAGGCAGTAAATCAAATCAATGGGCATCTCTCAATGGGCACTGAAGAAGCTTGTGGTGTTGTGTTTTCCTTTGGCTCATTGTCTGAATGCAACAGACACTAAAACTTCTCTTTCTGCTTGCAGATGGAAGTGCAAATATAGTTTAACTTTTTAACTCTTCTTGTAATGTGTCATGGTCTAGGAGAGACTCATCCTCATAGAAATAAATCTTCCCACCTCCTCCCAGATAACTTACTCGTGGGAAAGCAGACCTTTCAACTGGTAGAGAATTTTATTTGACATCCTGGGCTCTGACAGGGAAAGTAAAGGAGGAAGTAGCCCTGGTTTGAAGCACTAAAATTCAATATTAGGGAGGAACAGAACTATTGTGATAATCATCTGACTTCTGTGTGGACAGAACCAGTGGAGATAGTTCTGACATTGCACCCTTTGTACTCCATAGTATTTCAAGGGGAAGAACTCTCCAAGAGCCAGAGCTTGGCTACTGAATGAAATTTTTGAGAGCTTTATTGTGCAGGCCCTGGTTTTCTGATGTACTTCTCTTGGTATTTGACAGCTGGCTGAACTGTCTGAAGGAATCATCAAAGTGTTAAACCTAAATATATATTTAAATAACATAATAGATTTCTGTGTGTGTATATGTACATATATATAAAATAACCAATGGAACCTGCATGGATTTTGTAGATGGAAGATAGAAGCTGCAACTGTAACAAAGAAAGCGGACAAAGTAACAAAAAGGGGTGTTACAGTGGACTTCAGGCAGCCTGGACTGTGGGCTGTGCTCCTGGCACTGGGTCATGTGATATGATATATTGTCCTGTAAACTCCAGTTAGCATGACATCAGCTATCCATAGAGGGTGTGCCTATGCTCCTGGATAAAACCTCAGACCTCTGGGGCCTTGTCTGTTAAACAGTTTGTTGGCCCAATAAACTGACTCACGTGGCAGTGCTATATGTTAGAAATCAATACAGCTGCACTTGCCTTGTCCTGGCAGAGGAAGGGAAACCTCCGGGGACTGATTAAGTTCTCTTTGCTGAAAAAGCTGCTGCATCCTGAAACACTTTAAATAAATGCCATGTATCTACATCTACAGGTAGTTCTGCATTTAATTCAGATTTTATGAGACTTGTTGTACACTAAAATGCAGCTTGATTATAAATATCTTATTCATTGTAAACATGTTATTTCATAGACTGTACATCTCATGATACCACTGGTTTTTAATTAGTGTGATGAGCTGTCATAGTGTATTGTCATTGGCCAGATTTTCTTGGTGCTGTTGTGTCTAAATTCAGTTATCCATTTGCCATCACAACCCCAGAAACAGTAATGTACTTATGAAGTATTTTAATAAGCCAGACAACACATGTGCTCCCTTTCACTTAGCTTGACAGGCTCAAAAATGGTTTACTTTCTGTCTAAAGCCCTCATTGATATCAGCTGATCAGACTCTCCTTTGGGGCTGGTGCTCTTAAGGAGAATCTCAGCTGTCTATGGGAAAGCACAAATGATGTTGGGTTTGTAGGATATTTGACAGGTTACTGAATTTATAGGTGGCCAAAGATTTTGGTGGTGAATAGAGGCTTGTAATAGGGACCAGAACTTCTTGCTCTTTTGAACTTGTGGTACCTCTGGACCCTTGTGTTAATGAGGAGTCAGAGTGAAGGCTTAGAGAAGTTTGGCTGTGGTGGTGTGTGGGTTTTTGGTGGTGGTGAGAGTGCTGGTGGTGTGGGCACTTCTGCCAGCTCTGGTGATGGTGAATACAAGTGACATATGTCTGAGTCAAGTCTGTCCCTACATGCCCCTTAAGAATTCAGGACTAAAATATCATTGAGGACCTAGCTGGGAAGGAAACTAGCGCTGCCTCAGGGCCAACATGTGTGTTTCTTTCCTATTCTAAGAACCAATCTGTAAGGGTCATCGAAATGGGAATGTACCAGCACCTCACACTTGCATGTCTAGCATTCTATATGCTCTAATATTTTATATGCCTGTCTTTTTCACTGAGAAACAACACCTCCTCCCACAAAGGAATGGAGAGAGACTCTGTTGATCTTTGCTGCCCAGTAAATGATTTAGGTGAAACTTTATGCACACAACTTGTGCGGTTACCAATTGCTATTCCCAGAGGAGAAGCAAGAGGGAGAAAAGGGGAATTTGCCTTGCTGGTATGATAGGAGTTAATAATCAGTTTAATTCACAATCTCCAGTTCTTCAAAGGAGTTGCTAATAAGTGTTTGTCTTCTCTTTCCCTCCCACTCCTTTCCCCCTAGGAGCTAGTGAGAGACATAGACAGCACAGATCACAGAAGGAAAATTGTAAAGGAGAGAGGAAATCCCCAGTGGAAGCTCTTTAATCTGCCTCTGGAAAGGGCAATTTGTGTTAATAGGACAAAACTGTAATGTTTAGTATTAATTATAGGGAATGGGGGAGGAGCATGTGAAGGATGGAGGCAGAGAATAGGCTGGAGGGAAGGAGAGATCCCATTGCAACAGTTTTGCTGCAGTAGGAAATAGAGCAGCCAGACGAGTCCTGTGTCTTCCATCAGTGAGGGGAAGTGTATCTGGACCTCCTACCAGTTGAATTCTGCTACCAGCAGAGAAATTTCATGTGTTGCAGACAGACCCAGTTCCTCTGCGTATCCCTGATGCCCTCACTGGAGATTGAGTTCAGTCAACAAGTAATAGGGGGTGTGAAAAATGAGAACAAGTGTGTGGATTTGATTTCATGGCATGGACTTCCCTGTTTACTTGAGCTTTAGAGTATCTCAACACATACAGCCTTGCAAAGGAAAGGATCACCCTTCCTCAGGAGTCCACTTCAAATTTAGAACTGGGAATTATAGGCAGAGAGAGAAGGGGGAGGAATCTGTCTGAATGACTTGTCTCTTGCATGTCTGAATTAATGCAGCCCTATCAGTTTCAGTTCTTGCTTCTGCTTCTCATGCGAGTACTTCATTTGGTTCCCATTCCTCTTCTCCAAAGTGAGATAAAAAGATGATAGGAAATTTAATTTCCAGAAAGGGACACCCAGGCAAGCAGCAGGATGCCAGCTGTTGGGTGGATTAATGTGGGGAGTCATCTTATCAGATGTTTAGAGTCTCTGTTACAGATAAGCAACTTCTCTTAAAAAATAAAAAATACATCTAAATTGCCGATGAAGCATCTTGGTGATGTCCCATTACAAGCAGGATAAACATGAGCTGGATTTCATCTGACCTTTAAATTACCTCCATTTTATCAGTTCCATTTTATCAGCAGCTCTTTAGAGAATGAGCCCCTACTTGGAATTAATAGATTCCTTCACTGCAGAAATCTGACATGGGCCTGTGAATAGCCCAGCCAGAGTGTGCTTTTCCATGAGAGATCACATCTGGAGAGAGGACTATGCTGACATATAGGAAGGGTGCTTGGTAGAGTTGTCTTTGCCTTGATTTGCCTGTGTTCCTAATAGGAGAAAGTTCATCACAGGCAAATAGTGACAGTGACACAAAATCCTAATTTTTTTTCTTCTTTATGTACTGTAGGCCTGTGGATGCAGAAGATGGATTACCATCTTATGATCCAAGGATAAAAGAAAATAACTTCTGTAATTCTGGAGGTAGAAATCAAATTGCTAGGTGTGTGAAGGAGATCTAGGGATTGTTAGGGAACGATACTGGATTTTTGTGTTTTCTGTGGTGCCTAGTGCTGAACTGAGTGTTGTTACACCCTCCAAGGCTGACTTTGGCAGTAAAGGCATGCAGCCAAGAGCAGCTCTTGCACTGAAGTGGTTTCCTGGAGAGGACAATGGAGTATGAAGGACCTCTCTCCTTCTCAAGCTTTGATGCACCTCTTGCTGGCACCGTTTCTGGGACAGGAATCACTGGGGCTTTGCCACTGCCCTCATACAGATGTGCATACCCAAGCCATCATGGTAAATGCAATTTTAATTTCACAGACAGATTGTGTTCAGGAGGTGAAATGATGCAGAGAAGCTTGCAAGGATCAAACCTTTCCTGGCCATAGTGAAGCTGAGGATACATTCTGTGCTTGTAATGATGTTAAATTTCAGGAGTCTGATAAGGGACAGCTCCTGGGACCCGTAGGATACAAAATGAGGTGGGCATGGGTTTCCAGCAGAAAGCTCCTTCATATCTAGCTGAATGCTTTTCCTGACAGGCCTTTTGGTGTGTGATTAATCACTGGTGTATTCATGGAGAGATAGGTTTTTCTATCTAGACTGTGCTTTGTCGTATCACTTCCTGGCAGTCCCATTAATGTACAAGTTAAGATTTTTTTTTAATAGCTGTACTGTTAGAAAACTTCTGAGTGAACCATGGTCATAATGCTATGTGTTTTCTTCCACAGTCGTGTTCAGGTTCATCCATACATTTGTATGGCAGGATATCACGTTTCTGGTTGTCCCTCCTACCTTGCATCACCTTAGGGCTGGTTTAAACAGTATTACTCCTGCATCTGGTGAAGGAGATGGAATTTTATAATGGAGAAATAGCCTGTTGATAGTAGTTAATCTCCTTGTTTAAAGAAAAAAGACCCATTTCATCTTCTAATTTAATGATAAATTGCAGTGATTCATCAGGGAAGGAGGGTTTATTAATAGCGAGGACAATAAATGGGCTGCAGAGAGATATGAGAAAATAGTTTTGTCAAATAAGGGGCTTAGGGGGGGAGAATGCAGAGAGTGAAGTCAGAACTGAAATCTTCAGAATCATTGTTGTCTCTCTGTACTGCACACATCACCTCAAGGGCCTTCTCTCCTTGTCTCAGACTTGCTGGTTTAGGTTCATTTCATACTGTAAATGGTCCAAGAAAATAAGTAGGGGTCTCCTGTGTGCTCTTGAGGTTAGTAGACGTCTCCAGATCCATAACAGGCATGAAAATATTATGGGAAAATTCGGAGTTGAGGGGAACTGGAACTGTCTCGTAATTTGGATTGAATTTATGGAATTGCTTTTGACACAACTTCCACCTACAAGATGAAAAATACAAAATACTCTTTTTTTTTTTTCTTTAATAGAAAATGGGATCTGGAATTTCATGGTGTGGTGTTCACTTTGTAGAGAGAGTGTAGGAAAAGTCACCTGTGTAGTGATTTTCCTCCAGTACCATGAAGTAAGATTCTTCTTAGGTTCAAGTAAATAGTAACTTAAGTTTGACACTTGTCTCTGCAAATGCTGATTAAATTTGCTAGGACCAAGACCTGGGGGTGAGATTTTCAAAAAGTCACTGATCAAATCCTTGTTAGGAAATTTTTGCTTAGGACTGATGATACAGTTCTGATTTCTCTAAATAGCGGGGAAAGTAAATCTCTCTTTCTCCTTTCCTGATGGGGCTTTTATTGAAGAAAGGACAGGCAGAAGCTGTTGATCTTTTGAGAACACTTACCCTTTCCAGCCCTTTTCTTCTCCCAGGAGAGACTGAGGCAGAACACTTTTCCTGTAGGCCACTTGAAAGATTTAATTTGACAAATAAATGGGATGCTGTAAAACTTTGTTTTGGTGAACCAAAAAAAGAAAGTGAAGTTTTGATCAGATTTATGTGCTATCTTTTATTGATTTGGACCAGCAGCTAAACTCATTCTCCAGCACTCAGCTGCTTTCCAAGCTCTAATGCTTGTTCTGACCAGACAGAATGCTGGTAGTAACCCAGCATTTCTGCCTGCCATGCCTGTGAACTGATGAGTGATCCTCCTGGTGCTAGTTAACAAACAGTTATTAATCATGCTTGCTTTCCATCTCCTTTGAAAGATGAAAGAGGTGGGGAGGTGCAACACTCTGCTTCTCTTTTCCTCGGGAGGAGAGGAAAAGATAGGTCAGGGAGAGACATCACCTGCTGTGGAGTGGGATTGCTACTGATGTGTGAGATGCTATTTAAGGAAACAGATTAGAGGAGGGGAGGGAGAAGGAAAATCCCTCTATTAACAAACTCATTAGTGCTGAGAGAAGTCAAACCAAATTGCTTTTCAGAAAAGCACTGTCTAGCTGGATTTATTATTCTCTATAATTAGGGCCAAAACAGGATGGAGTGTGGTACAAGCAGGGGCTGAGGGAGAAAATGTGGTCTGTTCAAAGCCAATTATTTGTAATTACTCAAGTCAAGATGCGACATTTACACCAAAGAGGGAATAAGATCACAATGCTGTTTCCTCACTTAAAGAGCCTGTGCTTTACTTGCAGTCTGTGAATCAGGAACACTGTGAGGAAGGTGGTTTAAAGGGTTTTGAGCATGACAGATGAAAGCTGGGATGCCTGGACACATTTGTACCCTGAGTCTTAGATTACACCTGGACCTGCACTGGTGAGGTTCATCTACATCTTCACTGGGTCACAAGGACCCAGCAGCAGCCCCAGCTCTGGGCACCATTCACAGGCTGGCAGAGCTCAGAGCTGGACATCCTCTGTGAAAAAGAGCCTTGGAGGGAAGCGATCCCAAGCCTCAGCTGCTGTTGGATATCACACGGCTTTCCGGGGAGCTTTCCCTCTCTTGGTGCCCTGTGGTTGCTGCCCTGGTGCAGAGCAGCAAGGAGAGGGGCAGAACCTCCCATGGCAGGGAACAGGACTTGGGATTTCATTTGCCCGAGCTGAGAAGCCCTGGCTGCGCTGCCAGCAAAGTTGTCCTTTGCAGAAACTGATGCAGAAGGGATATAAAATGAGTTCCCCAGGGAAAATTGCCGTTTAGTCGCCTGCCCAGCAGAACCTCTGAAGACTGCACTAGTTGCAAAAGCTTTTGTCTCTGCCTCTTCAAACACAGCCGCCTGAGGGGTTTCTTTGAAAGAGACTTTTTGGTCTGCTCCTTTCAAGTGGCGGGAGTTGTGTGTTTGAGCTGCAGGTGGCCAGTTGGAGTCTGAGCAGTGTGTTTGCAGGGGTTGGAAATTCAAAACTCTCTGAGCAGAGAGGAAACATCAGAGATATTTAAGGCTTCTCCGTGCCAGGATGTGGCCCGGACTTCGAAAACACAGTGCAAACTTAAAATGCTTTCATCAAAAAAGTATGAGCCTCTTCGTGGAGGTGACTTTAAAAGTAACTTTTTTAAATATAAGTTATTGATCACAGTATAATAGGCTTACTTTCAATCTTCTTGAGTTTAGCAGTCTATATTCAATATGTATTTAAAGCAAATATAATAAAAACTTACTTTGGTATCATCCCTCCATTCCTATGCCTCCATCACTGTGCAGTTGTACTCTTACAATTCTAGCTCACATGGTTCTTTCTAACTATCCCTTACATGTTTACTTCTAAAAAGTTTAAATCTCCTCAGAGCCTTGGCCCCATGGTAGCCATGGGTAGGGCAGTTTGAAAGCTCTGCCAGCTCTCCCTGGCCTGTTTGAACATCAGTAGCTGTTCTGAGACTGGTTTAGAATCCCCTGCAGAGCTCTGGTGCTTTCTGTTCCTTGGCTGATGCTACAGTAGTTTTTCTGAGCCAGACAAAGGTCCAGCTATGAAATGCTGCTCTCCAACAGTATCAGAAATGGAGGTTTGTGGGAGAGTTAGAAGAACAGAGCAAGGGTTTCCAGCAGTTTGCAGCTCAGCAGCAGTTTAAATCATACATAATTTTATCTTGATGAAACTTTTTTCCCCTGAATTTCTCCAGCTGCTTTCTGAATCCTGGTAAGTATTTGGCATCCTGAACCTCCTGTGGCAGGCACTTTCATAGCTTAACAAAGTGCTATGTAAAGCTTCTCTAGTCTGCTTTGAACCTGCCACTTGCTAGTCCATTTGATGTCACTTTGTATGCTGGGAGAGGTGGTGAACAATTTTCCTCTTTACATTGCTATTATTACAAATTCCATACTCCTATTCAGCTCTCTCTTTTCTGCTCTGCTGAGTGCTTGCCTGCTTTGGTATTTCATAGAATGGTTTGGATTGGAAGGGGCCTTAAGGATCATCTAGTTCCAACCCTCCCTCCACAGGCAGGGAAAAGACACACATAATATCAAGTTGCTCTGATGGAGTAGTTGGAGGGGATAGGGGTAACTTCAATCCAGATGTCACACTGATCTGCATGGAGGGAAGAGAATGTCTCTGTTCAGCAGGATGAAGAGAGTTCTCTCCCAGCCCATTAAAGCTTGGTTTCCTGAGAAGTGCCAGGCACATGTATGCACTCATTCCATCACTCATGCCTGGAAAGCAGCAGAGTCCTCACACTGTTCTCCCTGTGACCTCATTTAGACACCATCACTAGGGCTTGTGGGCCTTTATGGATAACATAAATTTCCATGAGGCTACTCAGCTGTCTTCCACTTGTACAGCTCCTGTTGCTGTCACAGCTGAACTCCTCCCATGGTACCTCACAGCAGCACCTGACACAGCCCCCTCCACTACTCACATCATTCAGAGGAGCCCCAGAGGGCCTGGAGCCCCACTAAGAGAGTGGCTGGTGGTACTAGAGGTGTGGTAGAGTGTGGCAGAAGTTGTATTTTTCACAAAATATTTTTCTAGGTCTTCTACTTTGCTTCTTCAGGAGCACCAAGGCTCCCAAGGCCCAGAGCCAGAACCTTTTGGTAGCTCAGAAATGCGCTGATGAAGATGGTATTACTGTGCAGCTGTGGATAAATCAGCAACATGTGGTCCCATGGGGTTTTTTGCCCTCTTTTAAGGTGTTAGAGTGTGTGAATTCTTTATTTGATGTTCATTCCTGCACAGAAATGGGACGGTTACTTCACCATTCCTGTCTTTCTGGAAGGTGTCAATGCTACCACTGTTTCCCTGTGGTGTTGTTTGTCAGACATGACCGTGCACAGACAGCTTTACGTTAACTTCCTTGGATCCTTGTAGCAGTCAGACATTTTGCAGCAGTTTGGCTCTAGTCTCCATGCTGGTGTATTATCACACTGCTGTGTGCCAGCTTGTGTGTTATGGTGCCCTCATAGGTAGCCACGAGCCTTGTGGTGGGTAGGACTGTGTAACAAAGCTGTGGAGGTGTTACCTGAGTTTGTGTAGGTCTGCAGAGTGGGGGTGAATGGTAGCAATGAAGACCTCTCAGACAACATGAATAGTTATACCAGGGTCCTTAGAGATCCCTTGCACATGCCTGAAACTCTTCACTGCCTCCAGCTGGATTTAAACCTTTTCTGTGTAGCACAGAAAAGGTAGTGATGATGTCACACTCAAAGATGCTGCTGTGGAACAGTCTCTGTGCTAACCAGATGGTGCTGGGGTGGACAACATGTCTCATTTTTCACAACTCTGGTACTTCCAGGTTTGAGAGCTGGAAATCCTTCTGTAGTGCGTTGTTTAACTTAAGTGTTAGTCC
>JAWWTY010000027.1:12047566-12188436 GCA_035222235.1 Margarornis squamiger
TTTCACAACTCTGGTACTTCCAGGTTTGAGAGCTGGAAATCCTTCTGTAGTGCGTTGTTTAACTTAAGTGTTAGTCCAGCACCTTGAGCTTGCAATTCAATCCTCCCCTTTCTCAGGATGTCTTGAAGATCAGCAAGTGTCACCTGGAATTCTGCAGAGGCACCTCTGCAGGGGCTGGGTGCAGCACTAGCTCAGACATCCATCTCTGTGCTCCCAGGAGAATCCTACAGCTGCCTCCAGCCTTAGCCTCTCCCTCCTCTCCATCCTTGATTTAACATAAAATTCCTACTTCTAATCAGTTTACTCTCTGAAGTCATGTTTCTCTGCAGCACTGAGCTGTTTCCAGATATACTCTGAGAGTACAGTG
Organism: Margarornis squamiger; assembly: GCA_035222235.1. NCBI lineage: Eukaryota > Metazoa > Chordata > Aves > Passeriformes > Furnariidae > Margarornis > Margarornis squamiger. The sequence goes on from JAWWTY010000027.1 coordinate 12,047,934, forward strand.
AAGGGGGAGACAAGTTTCTTATTGATAATAACTATCTTCAACTCTGCAAATAGCCCAACCTCTGGGGATGTGCCTCAGCTGATGTAAGAATGGTTTGTGTTGGTCCAGTTCCTGTGCAAAGCTTGAAAACTGACAGGAAAGTAATGCAGAAAATGTCTTTCTTTAGGAAAGCAGAGCATGACTCGGTGCTTTCTTGTCTTTACTTCAGGAAAAACAGGGTTAAAAGCTGGTTTATACATAAAGGAAGAGGAAGTTAAAAACCTAGTGTAAGACAAGCAAGGCTAAAATCCTCACATTATCTGTTGGTTGCACAAACTAGGGGGAAAAATTGAGTGCTGAACTTCAGTAGAGCTGAATGTCTATGGAGCAACTGTAACTTTTGCTCTTGCACCTACTGGACCAGGCATCCAGAGAGGATGTCACATAGCCACCCTCTGGAAGGTACAGGTTTTGTAGCTCAAAACAGCAATCCAGAAATGAGAGAGGCTGAACCATCACCAGGAGTCTTGCAGTGGCACAGGCAAGGCTGCCACAGAGTCACCATGCAAAGGAATCGGAAGGGACAGAGGGGGATGGCAGGAAATCCACATTGATGATGTGACTCTGTAGAGGGGGAGAAGGTGGTTGAGTTCTCAATGTCTGGATTTTCTGTAGAATCGGATACATCTTGTCTGCTTTGGTTGCTAGAGACAGGACCCTGAGTTAGAACTTCTGCCACTGTGTCAGTTGTTATTTTCTAATCAAGTTCCTACTGTAGCCCATCAGAGACTGACAAACACAGGCTCTCTTCAGTCTCCATTCATGTATGAACCATCACGGGCTGCTTGGGGGAATTCACAACCAGATAAGTGCTTTTTGGAGGAGGGAGGCACTTGTGTACATAATAAAATAGGAACAAAATGAGTGTGGAGGGTTCAATCACCACTATCTGAAGAATTAATTAGGTTCTTAAAATTTGTAGAGGTAAGGTTTGTTTTGTTGTTGGTTGTGGTTTTGGGGTTTTTTGTGTGCGAGTTTTGTTTTGCTTATACGTGTTGTTTTTTTTAAAACCAGTGAATGACTAAAGCTGTTACAATATGCCTTTAAATTTGATGATTCCTAAATAGTTTGCAAAGTGTTCCTTTTGACTAGGCCTCGTGCTATCTGTTATTGCTGGTGCTTGAGGGGTCATTTAAAGTCCACGGTATCATTAGTGAATCTGGACTGGAAGAAATCCAGACTAAATTATGTCTGAGCTATTGTGAAGATGGTGAAAGAAATTAGACATTTCAGAAGCCTTCACGCTAGCAATGCTTCTGAATCTATCTTTTTGTTTGTGCATTTGTGAGCCCTTTTCTGTCTGTGCCTGGGTCTTTGGGGGTAAAATAGGCATTTTGGAGCATGTTTGTGGATGATGTTCAATAGCACAGTATATTTAGATGAGTCTGTGCTCTTGTGGTTTTGTTTGGTTTTGGGGTTTTTTTTGTGATTGTTCATTTCCTTTTTTCCTTTTTGGTGGTTTGTTTTTGGTTTTTTTTCCTCTTGAATTACAAGGGTTACTTGCAACACATATGCTAAAAGCTTCTTCCCCACTTTGTTGCAGTGGAAACAGGCTCATTAATGAACTCATTAATAACCTCCAGCCAGACGCTACCCAGGGAGATCTATGGGCTCTGAGTTAACATGTCTGTGGCTACCTCTGCCAAGTGGACATCTATTATTTTCTCACCTCAGCCACAGAAATGGCTCCCCTGACAGAGGCACTTTGCTATACCACAATACCCAGAGACTGCTGAATATTCATTGTATCTGACTGCCCAAAGTGCTACGCCAGCATCTGGTATTTTGAGCCAAGATGTTTTATTACAGCTTGCCTTTTGCTTTCCTCAGAGAGGGCAGTGTGGCTTGTATCGGCTGTTCAGTTAACTTTCTCATCTGAGCTCCTGCATTTGTGCTTTGCTTTGAGTACGGGGAACAGAGGGGAAAAACTGATTTGGCCCCAGTGCTTTGCTTCCATGAAAGTGAAATTTACAGCCCTATTATTCTCCTGGAAGATTGATTAAAGAAGACAAGCCTTTGAACTTTGTTTCGAACAAGAGATGGTTGTAATAACTGTAATCTTCTGCTTTATATTTCCCCATGTGAGGGAGGGAGGGAGGAACTCCATTTGCCTCTCTGTCACGGTGAAAATGAGGGATGTAGGTGGCCTGCATTCAAACAGCAGCAGCCACAGATCCTCTTTGTATGTCTCAAAATCACATGTGGCCATTCTGTGTTGCTTACTGAGACTTAGAACTAGCTCATGTTGCTTTCTGGACTTCTAGCCTGATTAAGGGTGAGCGGCAGAAACGACCCTACCACTGTGTGGCAGGATCATGGTCTGTGAATTCCATCTTCCAGATGAAGTGAATGGGAATTTCCTGGTATTTCCCAGCCTGTCATGTTTGCTGCTGAGGTAAGAACATCAAAATGACCATATGGAGGCAGTCTGCAGGTCCATCCATGCAGGGTGTTTTCTGTGGTCAGCAGCAAATTATAAAAAGGAAAGCAAAAGAAAAAGTTTGTCAGTGGATATATAGATATATAGTTAGCTTTCTTCTGTAGTAGCAAATGTCAAATCTTCATGGTCAAACAGCTGTGTACTCATAGAGGCTTATGCAAATTTACAAAATTCGACTTTTGACAAAAGTCCTCTTTTATTCATTGCCATTGTAACAAAAGGGAGGGGAAATGAAATACACTTTTGATCATTATGTAATTACTTGAAGATTTATCTTCATGGTTGTAGGAGATTACTTTAAAAAGCAGTTTTTTCATTACAGCCCCCCTGCCTATGATTTGAGTGACTTGAGTTCAGTCCTTTCCCCTGTCTGACTGGGTTCAAACTTGATTTAATTGCTTCACAGAACATTTCCCTGACAATGAGAGTAGGCAGGCTTTGTGTGTGTGAACGAAGGCAAGAATTCCTGTTTCAGTAGTTGTACTTCATGTGCAAGTCCTCACTATTCCGCAAGGGAAAGAGCAGGTCTTTACCCTGTGTCAGACACTCCTGTACATTCTGAGCAGACCAGGTACAAGATTTGGTGGGCAAAAGCCCCGGGGAATTTTTGGCTTGTTTGGTGGTTTGACACGTCTCTAGAAATGTGTATTCAAATGCCATTAGGTAGAAGAGGAAGCTGAATCCCTGTCCTTTTCTTGCAGTGTAAGGCATAAAAGAAAACATTGCTGTTACTGTCTGATGTACATGGTTTCTAACGCCTGGCTAATGGATATGGCTTGAATCACTGATGACCTGATAAGCTGTGCCCACTGTTGTGTTCATTCTTGTCTTTCATTAATTCTCTTTAAATTCAAGGGCACACCCAATGAATTTAGTATTTGCACTTGCTGAGATGCTGAACAGTATTTAACTCCATGCATTTTCAGGGCTCCTTTGCATTGATCGAGTCATTTTTCACTGATTGCATAACGACATTTGACTTTCTGCTTTTCCTTGTTTTGCAAGTGATATTTTGCCTCCTCTAAAGTAACTTAGATTATCAAAACCCATGGGAATGGAATGACAAACATGCCTTATTTCCAGGATGCTCTGCAGAGATCTCTACATATAAGACTTCATGTGCAAGCAGTACAGGCAAGAAGGTGTACATGAAAAATGGTATCTGTGATGCTAGCAATGTGGAGCTACTGTTTGATACGAGTTTAGTTTGAGGGTCTCTTTTCAAACTCTCTTGACATTACTGTGGTAAGAAGCTAATTCAGAATAATTATACAATGTTTTACTCTCTGTAGATCCTTGAGTCAAATCTCTCCCACTGATGATACCAATAATGTCATCTAGTTCTCAGCTCAGTATATATGCCTTCATAGTTGGAAATGAAATTATCTAGGTTTTTAAAATACACTTTCCCTACACTTAAAAAACCTGTTAGACAGTTTTTAATAGAAAAATCTGTCCCACCTATAGAAGCAGAATGGAATAAACTCTGTGTCTGGCTACAGGCATCAGAAAAATCCAGTTAAAGAACTGGATTTTCTAGTTACTTATTCAATGTTTGCCTTCACTATATCCAGCCACACTTTGCAAAATAATAGGTTCATGTACTTTCTCTGCCAACAGTATTAATATTTCAACACTACATAGCTAAACCAGACTCCTGTGTTTGTTTCAGTATTAATTTTTGTCCTTAGCTCTGTGGGGTTCTGTGGAGAGCCTGTGGTTTGGCTTGATTTGGACTTCAGCTGAGTTGGTCAGCAGAGGGGATTTATGGTTTTGTTTTCAATCATAAGCACATCACAAACACATCCGGGTTTACAAGCACACTGCAGACTTGTCAAATGGACAGTGTGATAGATCTCCTAAACTTGGATGGAGAAAGTATAACTGGAATAGACAATGCTCAAGTCTTCATGCAAATCTGTGTGGTATTTATGCACCTATGATGATAAAAAAATGTACTATTATGTTATAGTAAGACTTCCTTCCTTGTCTGTAGTTCAACTGGTCATTTTGCTGTGCAGTCCTGAGATGCCTGGATGTCCTGAGTAGTTCTTTAAATGATATTTGGGATTGTGAAACTTTCCTAGGAGGTCCCAAAGCTGCTCTTAAAACAGTTAAATGCACAGGCTAAATCCCACAGGTACCCACAAAGCAGTGCTGTGAAAGGGCTGTCCCAGGGCAGGATCTGCAGGATAGTGGCACTTTCCTTGGCACCTGTGAAACATCAGTTCCACCATTCTGCTTGCTTTATCCTTACTCACTGCACTGCCAACCTCTGAGCTCCCCAGCCTGAATTTTTTCAACTTCGTGGTATCCCCTTTCCTTTCCAATTAAATTAGTTTGACCTGATGCTTTTGAAGCCTTGTCCTTTTGAGGTTTCCGTGTGTCACTCAGGTGTGTTATGTCAAGCCCCTGCAATGCAGACTCATGGAACTGAAGGCTCAGAGTGGTACAACAGCCCTGAGTAGCAGCAGAACTCAGGAAATTAAGGAGTCCTGCCTTATTCGAAGATGGGAGCAAGATGAAGTTAAGGGGTGTTGAGATGAAAATCTGCCTGTCAGTCCTTAGTGGTGGAATGGAGGGTAGAGTTTACAGAGCACTCAGAGGCACTTACAGATTCAGGAGGTAGGTGACTTCACTTGTACTTCAGGAGATGGGTGCTGAAGATCTGCATTTATTGTCACCTTCCACAAAAGATTCAAATTGTTTACCTTGTGGGTTTGTTTGTTTGGTTTTTTTTTGTTTGGGCTTTTGTTTTGTTTTGGTTTGGGGTTTTTATTTTTGTTTATCTGAGCATTCTGCCTGTGTTCAGTGCACATCAGTAAAGGCCAGGACATAGGTTTGACGTTAGGAGAATAGAAGCAGCTGCAGCCCCACACTTAGACAGGTTTGGCATCCAGCATCACCACATGGACCTCCTTCATGAAGCAAGATGCAGGGGAACAGAACAACGCTGTTTGAAGGTGGAAACCTGTTCTTCATTACTGGCCCAGACTGAACGTGGAAACAGGCATGACTGATTAGAGTGGATAAGCCACACTGTCAGAAAGAAGGACTGTGTCTGGACTGCCTGGGGCTGAGTGATGGGAAATTCAGTCATATTTCAAGTTTCCATTTTAGACACTTTCCAGCATTGGAAATTTACTGCCACTATGTGACTCTTAAATTTCAAAATAATTTAGAACTAACCTTGGGATCAAGATGTTCTTAGATCATAATTTTTTTTATTTTTTTTTTTTTCCCCGGGACAAAAAAATTTAACTTTTGGAGTAGCAATGCCAAGTTTATACCTTGTATGAGTCAGTATATTTTTAGCTAAATCACAACAGCTATGCTATTATTTTTTTCCTCCTCGTGCCAAATACAGAAATTTTTTCCTTCAAAAAGAATTTTTGAGTAAAGGCAATTTTCCTTTATCAGTAAAGAATTAAGCCCCTGTCAGGATCCTTTGATTTCTTCAGTGTACTAAAGGTAGGGCACAAGGGATTTTTAATTTCATGGTTTGTTTGGTATTTCAGGTTTCAGAGGCAGTGAACAGGAGTGGTTAGATCAGCTGATAGTGAATCAGAAATCATGACATGTTGTGTAGCTTTTATCAGGTCTTTTAAGTATTCTTTTGCCTTATTAACCCCTTCTGATAGGATGTTATTTACTCTACTTGAAAATGGGACTAAATCCTCACAAATGGCAAATTCCCTAAAAAGCAGCAAAATATTGTATGTAATTTAATGTACAAAAATGAAAGGGAATGAACAGGATTTCTAAACCATTGCTCCAACTCCAGCTGCCCCAAGGATGGAGTGTTTTCTCTGAGGTTACTTGGGGCCACCCACACCAGGCAAGCACCTCCTCTTATGAGGAAGTGTCCTCTATGATGCTGGACACGTGGATAAAGGGGCATTTTGGGACTATGTGTTGTACTGGCATTTCCCGTGTTGTGCTTGCTTGCAAATAGTTAGAAGAGGTCAGTTCTAGGCTGGCAATGTTTGTCCTGTTCTAAAAATCACCTAAAATGCCGTGTTTCTGGTTATTGGTTGTTTGGGGGTTTTGGTTTTGTTTGGTTTGGATTTTTTTTTTTGTTGGTTTTTATTTGTTGCCTTTCCTCAAAATCTCTTCTGTGTGTCTGTAATAGAACTGGAAAGGAAAGAATAACCATCAGTCATTAAAATCCTTTTCTTTCTATACTTCTATAACCCCCATTTAGGAGCCTCTTGCTATCCACAACTCAGAAGTTATAGGGACTAAATCAGGACTCTGAAAATAGTTTGGCCAAAGCGTATAGAAATCCTAATGAAAAGAAAAAAAGCCCAAGAAAAATATAAAATGGGGGCAGTTTCCTGGAAGAAAACTGCCATCTTTTAACAGAAAATGCTTTAACCATTCTGATGTGTGCACTTATGTTTATAAATCAGAAATTTAGGCTTTTGTTGCACTCTGTATTTTAATGACCAATTGTTATTTAACTACCTTGTGATTACTAATGCATTTAATCTTTCTGTTCCTTCCTTACTTGAACAAAGGAATCCTGGATACAATAGCAAAGCCATTTCACCCCCTTGCAGCAGGACTGAGTCTGTTTCTGCTGAAAATCAAGTTTATTCAATGTTCCTATGTGAAATGAAATACAGAATAAATATTTACTACACTTTAAAAAAGTAATTTAGAAACTTCTTCTGCTTCCATCAGCACTCAGGGGGTCTGATTTGTGTCTCTGGCTGACTTCATGCCATTGATTTTGGAGGAGTTGCTCCTCTTTCTGCCTACATGCGAGGAAAATGAAACCGTTCTTGATCTAGTCAATAAAGCTCCTTGCCCGTTCCCAGTCCGAAAAGGGTAACTGAGGTGATGAAAGATGCATTCCTAATTCATGGATGCAGTGTCCTGTGCCATATGTCCAGGGTGCTTTGGGTACAGCTGGCTCTGGAGCTGTTCAGTGAGGCTGGTTGGGGACGGACAAGCACCCAGAGTTCTCCCAGCTAAGGAGAGGTTTGCTGGTCTCCACACCAACCTCCTCAGCTCTGGCACAACCAGGATCAGTCCCAGACTTCAAACCCACCTGTGGAAAAGGGAGGACTTTCAGACTTGCAGCTCCCCAAACCTGGGCTCTTGCCCTGCAGAGTCCAGCTCCAGACCTTCCTCCACACAGAACTAAGAGAGGATTAGAACTTCAAAATGAGGCTGAGCAGATGGTTTCTTTTTATGCAAATGTCCCAAGCACTAAAGAACAAAGCGAGGATCTCATCCCTCTCAAACCCTCTGAGAGCCTGGCAAGTGTAAACAAATTGCTCCTAAATGGAAGGGGAAGGGTTTTGTTCCTTTTTCTAGTAGCCATTGTATGTTCTGCAAGAAAAGCAGAGGAGAGAGATGATGAATGAGCCTTCCCTGGCAACTGGCTTGGAGGGAGGAGTAACAGAGAGAGACAAGGCTGGAGTGGGCAATCTAACTCCTTTCAGTCTTCTCCCTCTCCTCTCTCCTTTGGTTGAAGAAGCACTTGATTTGTTTGTTTGCTTGCTGTCCTGGAGAAGTTTTTTTTGCCTCCAGAACCAGAGGACTCTGTAACTGCAGCAAGAAACTTCCAAAGCACAGAGCAACAAAAGAATAGGAAAAAGAAAAATTGGATCAAAAAACACCTTCCATTGTGTGAGAGCCTTTTCCCTCTACATTAAATTGAAAGAGTCACAGTGCAAAAGGAGGGTGAAAGCGTAGGAGAGTCAGAGCAGCACAAAACTCCATCAGCCTCTTGTCTGACAGAGGCTTTTGTGAACAATGAGACTGGTTGTGCCCGTGCTCAGGGCGCAGGGTTAATTACACCTGATGTAGCATCCAGGTCATCTTGAGTGGGAGGGTCTGTGCTGGAACAGCAATGAAAGCTGTCTGCAAACAAATGGATTTATAAACCTGGAGTGCTTTCACTCTCTGAGGGGCATTGGCATCCTTATTTCTTTTAGGACCGGTAGGAAATCAGTCTCTGAGCTGTTGCTAAAAATTTGAGCCAGGTTCCATGCATGTGAAAAATCTCTGCCTCAGCTGGGGATGTGCTGCTGGCCCCTCTCCCAGCACCTCCCTCCCTTCACTGCTGCCAGGAGGAATTTTATTCTAGACTCTATTCTGTCTGTAGCCATTGAGTTTCAGAAGGAGGGCTGAAGGGTCAGAATAAAAACACAAGGCACAGCAATACTTCCTCCACCTGACCTCTGGGCATCTTTGACACTTATTCCTAAAGGAAGCCTTTATTCTAGCAAATAAAATAGAAAAATAGCAAATAAAAGAAAGAGTGCTGAGAGTCCTTACCTCTCTCACGCTTCTGCTCTCCACTAGAAAACTCTCCATACCTTCACCTGATAGAAAATTTTATCTGACTTGACAGCAGCTGATTTATTTACCAGCTACAAAAACAACATCAACAATTCTGTTGATGGGGAGGAGAAGATGCTGCACTGGGAAGGGGATAATCTCAGAAGACTTATTTCTGCATAGAGAATTTTGATTGAGAATTAGTTTTTGGAAAGGAGCAGGTAGAAGTTGATTTCATAGGTGCAGGGGAAGGTCCTGAGAGCAGGCTCTTGGGTTTGTGTGACTCTTCAAGTCAAATTTTCTGCATGACGGTGGTGGAGAATTGTTCCTCTTCAAAGGTGTGTACCAGAACTGCAATAGTGTGGTTTTTTGGACTGGATATTCTTAATTTACTGCCTGCTTGTAAAGTCTCTGGCACAATGGATTGTCTGTCCAGCTGACATGAAGATGCTGCTTCAGTAAATATTCCTGCTGTTCTGCATGTGTGCACTTGCAATGTTGTTGGGCTGGCAGGAGAAATCAATCAGTTGGAGTATCAGTAAAATCCATAGGCGGAGATCCTCAGTGCTGCCAGTTCCCCTGGGCATCCAAATCCCCCAGGCAGCTTTGATAATCTCAGTTTGTAATTATTATCAGTAAACATTTTGCTGTTGGGAGCAGGTGAGTGTGGCTAGAAGGAACTGGAGTATATCCAAGGAATTTATATGCCACCTTATTATCATAGCAGCTGTGTCAGGGAATAGGCGGTGTGTTTTCTCACTGCATTTCACCACTTTGGTGACTGAGACACAGAGAAGCCCATAGTCTAACCAGAAATCTCTGTCCCTTTTGGAATTTGAGTGGAAATGTTCTGTATGCCAGGCTAGTGCTCTGACATACATCTTCACTCCCTGTTATCATGCATCAGGGGAGAGATGGACAATTGCAGTCTCTTTCACAGGGAGTGTTGACATTTCATTATTTTTCTCTGAATTCCTATGAAATAATTTCTAAAATTGTTCCTTGTAGTAAATTAGGCATTTTGGAGTTTCAATTTATTTTTTTTTAACTATCAGGTTTTCTTACCATTTTTATATTAAGCCATGGTATTATCAATTGTGAACTTTCTGCCTTGTAATTTTGGTTTACACTAAGACAGTATATTAATTCAACCTCATGATTTGTCCTGAATAATCATCTGCAACAAAAGTTTTATTTGTAATTGATCTCATGATATGTCCATGTGAAAATCAAAAAGTAGAAGTAATATAAATGAGTGGACTGTCAGCATTCCAAACTAAAATGAAAAAAAGAAATCCAAAGGCACAAATTCCAAAAAGATCCAGGAGTTTTTTCATTTAGGTTGATACAATATTACTGAAACATAGAAATCAGTTTTTGTGCAAATAGCTTTCCTGGAGTGAATCTGATGAGTTGAAAATATTGCAGCCAATGTTGTTTGAGACCAGCTAAACTCCCACAAATTAGATATAAAAGAGTAGCAATAATATTTTCATAGTCATAACCAGAAATTCTCCTACAAAGATGCTGGCATGCAAAAGTTTTGAAACAGAGCAAAAATGAACATAAACAACAAAACTGATATTAGTACTTTTCTTTACCTTGTTCTGCCATCCCCTCTCACCTTGTAAACCACCTCCACGAAACCTCATTCCTTCTGTTTTTGCAGCAGTGAACCTGACAGGAAAACAGAATGAAAATTAATTTAATATAAATGGGTAATTGCATCCCACCTCGGTTCCTCTGCCGTTCCCAGCACCACAGTATCCGAGTGCCTTCCAGGAGTGCAGTGAACAGTGTGACTCGCAGCTGGCACGTGTTTGTTCTCTCATCCCTCCTCGGGGGAAATTACTTTCAGCTGAGTGATTTGGGAGGAATTCTTTCTAAATATGTGCACGTAGGATGCTAAATATTTGCTAGAAAAAGGCCAGGCCAAATCAATTCCTCCTGGAACGGAGGAAAATTAAGTTTGTGAGGATTATTATGTGTCATGAGTTAATGCTGTAGCAATTAGGCTGAGCAAAGTTGTTACCTACAGGTGAGATGCGGTGTTGCTGACCACAGCTGGATCAACCTCTCCAGGGGGCTGTTGGGGAGCATTGACTGTGTGTCATTGAACTTAGAGATAAGGACTAAGACTCAGAAAGTGAGTCTGTGCCATCAGAGAGAGGAGAATGTAAGATAAATTAAAATGAAAATATTTGCTCCTCACTCAACCTGAGCAGAGGAACTCTGCAGTGCCTTGGTTAGGATGTAAGTGTCACCCATGGAGTCACAGTAGAGTCAGGATCCAGGTAATTATGTTCTCAGAACTGTTCCCATCTTATCCAACGTGCAAAGCAGAAACAGGATTTGTTCCTCCTGGAGCACTGTGTCTCAGGAGTGTTCCAGGGTAACGAACGTGTCGTATTTATTGCCCTGTGCAGGTTTTTTGCGTGTTCCCATATGCAGAGCTTTGTCCCCAACAGCTGTTGGCATCTGCCTCCCTTTCAGTGCTCTCCTGTGGGACTCCTGGTTATGCTCCGTGCATCATCTCTCTGCCTCACTGACTCTGCACTGATCCGGAGGCACAGCCTCCCTGGGAAGAGTTTTTCTGTCACCTCATAGTGTTTTCTGCACAGGAAGGAAAGGAGTAAAAGGGGAAAACACAAAATATGATGATAAGCACTTCACTGCTCTGAGCCTCAGCATCTCTAGCAGTAAAAATACATAAAAATACCTCCTCCATTTAACTTTGCGGTTCAATTTGTGACTTCGTAAGAGCAGAAGCTGCTACAGAAATGGGTTTTTCTTTTTTTTTTGGGTGTTTGGTTATGTAGTAGCTTCAAATATTATCACAGCTCTGAGCTGGATTTTGCTACATATCCATGTTTTTTTGTCTCTCATTCCTATGGCAATTTGCTTTCCCCATCTGCAAAACATTTACAGGTACTTTAAGCACTGTTTACTTACACTGGTGTTTTATGGGTAGAAATTGAGGAAATTGTTTTTTGCAAAATAAATACTTTAATCTGTTAAGATTAAGAATCAAATGTTGAGTTAGTGAAACATTCGTATATAGTAGAGGTTTTTGGGAAGTGTGTGTGGCCATTATTATTTAGGTTACAAAACAGATTGGGGTGGCAATTTTTGCTCTTTTCTAAATAACTTCATTTAGAGTTGAGACTCTCTTAGCAGTACAAGTTCTTCTCCAGGAAGCTTTTAACTGGGCAGTGTGTCCTTCTGTACTGGGAAATATCATTAAATTCAGCAAGTTTGGGTGGAAAATATAATCAAAATGAAGGTGATCTCTTCATTATGTGGCTTTTTTGCCTTCCCTCACCCACCATCTGCTCACTGCTGTTGTACTGAGCATCCACCTGGCGCTTTGTACCATTCTGCCCCTGGCTCAGAGCATTGCTCTCATTCCCAGGAGGGCTCCAGGCTCTGAAGCTCTCCTTGAAACTGCTGTGCTGGGTGAGTTGTTCATATCATTGCGAAAACAAAGCCTCTGGTGCCTCCTTGTAGGGCAATTAAAGGTCACAGGGAACTCTTGGGAAGGGATGAGTGGTGTGAAGGATTGGTACCTTCATATGCTGGTTTCTGTGTAACATTGGGCATCCAACTTTAAAGTGCTCTTGACTTCTGCAAGCTTTGCCCTAAACAGGCTCTGTTCCCATCAGATACCAAGTGGACAAGTCATGGCTACGTGCAGGATTCTGGATGAGGCTGGGTGGTTTCAAGACACAGGGGGAAAGTGTTGTTCTCTTTCCTTTGCTCTGTGACTTTCATGCATCCACATGGACACCTCTGTTCTCTTAACAGCTTTCCCAACAATAGGAAATAGGTTAGAGGGAAAATTAAAACCATGAGCTTACCCCCAAATACCCTGATACTTTTCTAATAATAGCTTTTACAAATGTAATGAACAATAATCTGTCTTTCTTCAGGCTATTGACTTTCCCATAAAGAACAATGCAGAGCAGTGTCCTTCCTTCAGAAATCTCAGCCTGTTAAATGCCACCTTCTGCGAGGACCTTGTTCTCCTCTAAGCATGATGGTTTTCTGACTAATTTAAATTTATCCTTATTTAACTTCATTGCTGTCAGGGCTGCTGAAGTCATGGTAGCCACTCTGGAAGGGATCTAAAAGTAATTTTTGATTGTTTAATGTGATTCATTGTCTTCTTTTCAATATTTTTTGAAAAGGATGGTTTCACAGTTTTCTGGTATTCTTTTTATAGAGACCTTTCCTTTGTTTAGTCTGCTGTGAAGTTTGTGGTTTGCTGTGTTAGAAAAATGTAACGTTTTGCAGAGAGGCTGGTTAGGTTTGATTCTAAATATTTCTCTGCTATTGACACTGAAGTAAACAAAGAGTCTCAGGGTGTTAGGAGAAGAGAGGTTATTTTCCTTCACAGCAACAGTGGCATCATGAGTGAATTCTGGGTCCCCTCTGAGCCTTCCTTGAGCCCAGGGCATGGTGGCTTTCTCAGCAATGTTGGGACACTTACAGTTTGGTGCTACTTTTCAGTTGTTGCTCAGTTTGCCTCATGGGTGACATCATATCTTGCTGCTGGTGAACTGAGTGTGAAGTCAAGGGAAAAGAATACAACTTGTCTCGGTTGTATGATCTGGTTAAGCTCTCCCCAGACAGCAAAGCTTTTGCTTTCCTCCTTGGAAAAAGAGAGGAGGATGGAAGACAGAAGAAGCAGTGAGAGCTGCAAGGTTGAGTGGTTTTCCAAAGGATTTTGTGAGAGATCATCTGCTTTGAGTAAAGAAATCAGGAGCTGCGAACAGTTCTGTTGTAAAACTGGTTGAGTTCTGGGCATTACCATGAAAAATTGTGATGTGCTGTGATAAGAACTGTCATGTTTATTTCCTGGCATGCTTGGCTAGTAATGCACTGTTTTCTGTCCATTCTCTCTTGCCTTTGGGATTTTTGCATCAGCCTTCCCCTGTTAGTAAATGAACTACAACATCCCTAAAACTTTTCTGAAACAAATCTGGGATTAGCCTAGTTCAGGGAGCATCTGGATCAGTAGTGCTGTGCAGTGTGAAGATGTTAGGAGCTGTCTTTCTGATGCAATGGCTGCCCAGCGAGGTAGTGGAGTCACCATCCTCAACAGGATTTAAAAGACATTTAGACGTGGCACTTAGGACATGGTTTAGTGGTGGACCTGGCTGGCAGCGCTGGGTTAACAGTTGCACTTGATGATATAAAAGGTATTTTCCAACCTGAACAATTGTATGAGTGGTGTCCTGGGCTTGGTTTAAATCTGACTCATCTTGATCTATGTGTCCAGTTCCCACCTGCTGTGTTGTTACTTAAAGGAAAATGCCCTTCCCTTCCTTTCTAGGCCCTCCACCCTTCTTCTCTTACTGATGCTGTTGACCTGCATTCCTTGGGAGATCCTTGAGTGCTCCTCTGCAATCTACCAAGTTGGAAGGCTTCCAAAATTATCCACTGCCTCTGACAGGCTTCTCCCTTCCATGGGTTGCTCCATCCAGTCCTGTCTGGTAAGTCTCCTTCCTTTCAAATTCAAATAAGTCATTATACCTATGAAGGTAGATAAGTTCTAGGGAAATCCACTTTGGAAATGGTGAAACAAAGTGTATTTTGCTCGTTCAACATTTTCATCATTGAATTGAAGGGAAAAAATAAAGAATGAAAGACTTTTTTACCTTCTTATGTATATAGCTTGAAAGAAGCTGAGATGCCAAACTTCAGTGTGGACTAAGGTTCTAAAGAACTTGACTAAAATCCAGTGACATTACTCAGTTTGTGTGAAAGATCAAAGGGAACATGCCATTTGCTTACAAATCACCTTGTTCCTCTGATATCCTTGGGAGACTGCAGTGGGCACTGCCCTGGCACAGAGAAGGAGTCCTGGGGGGTCAGGGTGGGCTGAAATGGTGGTTCCCTCCCTTATGTTTTTTGTAAGGGTCACCTCAGACAGTTACCCAACAAGAGAACACAGACTTTGCACTGGACACAATTCCCTCCTAGTGTTGGATGTGCAAACACTGAGTTGCTGTGTAAAGAGAGTGGTTACATGCTTGTTGTCTGAGGTCTGTGTTGGCTTTCAGCACGTTCCCTGCAGGTGTGATACTCAAAACTATAGAAAGCTGCTAATGTGAATTGCCTGGGCAGCTGCTATCAAGCTCATATAGCTGTCATAACTTCATATAAACTTCCATCAGATATGCCAAACTGCCAGCATTACAGAACACTGGGCCAGGTCTCAGAGGGTCCAGCAATTTCCTGTGGCTTAGGCAGTATCTGAGAAGCTGCTGATTTTGCCCACCGATTCATAAAAATTAGAGTTTTGTTTAAAAATTCTCAGCAACCTCTGGAACTCTCTTACATCCAGCTGATGTGGGAAAGTTATTAACCTTGGGTGAGCAGAGTTTGCTTTTTAAAAAATGAATCAAAGGAACATGTTTTGATACATTAAAAAATGCATGTCATAAAACTGCTGTTTTTGTGCCTGCTGAAGCCAAGAACTGTTCAGGCGTGTGAAAGAGCAAAGAGAAAAACGCCAATAAAAACTATCCAAGCCTAACAGAAATATTAGGAAAGGAGATGAAAGACAACCACCTGGGATGCCCATGAAACAACTGATTTTAATCCCCTGCTGGTGCTACATGTTTCCTTAGAAAGGGAATTTATAGATAAAGGAAAGATTGCGTGGATAATGTGCTTGGTCAGTATTTGTAACCCCCAGTCTGGGGCCAACAACTCCTTGAAGGGAAGGAATGGTGCTTTCTTGTGGCAGGAATTCCCCTGTTTCTTGCATCTCTGCTGCAGATCTGCTAGTGCTTTAGGGAAGGAGCATTTGCTTCCAATCATATGGAAAGGAGGCAGCAATGCTCACAGACAAGCATGCACAAGCAGGTAATGAAATGGACTTGGGAGCTGTCCAGACTTTGGGAAAATGTAGCTGAGAGAAATTTGTAACTGATCAGAAAGACGAGGAGGAGTTTGGAAATGGTAGCACCAGCTTTGTACTGCTGAGATAAAGTTTGTAATACAGTGGGCTTATGAAAACCTTCAGGATTTATCCTTATGCAGCAGTATGAGTTTGGAAAGTGGCCAGGATACCATCTGCAAGTGTCCAACAAAAATCCAAAACACTTTATAGACCAGATATTGCTCTCCCTCCACTCCCCAACAGCAGCTCCAGCCAAGTGAGAATGGAGGAATTTTATAAGATTAGCAGGCTACAGGCTACAAGCAGAGAGCTAACCTTGTCTGCCTTCAAAGCCAGGGGTATAATCTCTAAATTAAATTTACATGATTTATCACCTCATGGAGGATTGGTGAAACAACCAGAAAAACGAGAGAAGAGGAGATGACAGTCCTTGGACTGGAGGGGTTTTCTTTCAGTGGTAAAAAGCACAGCTCAAACCACTGAAATGGGATTAGTAGTGGATCCCTAAACCAAATTGTTCTGAAACATAGAGGTGCTTAATATGTTATTTTCAAAATGCAATATCTCAGGACAGCAACCCATCTGTTGTCACGGAGGAATCAGATGGAAAGTGCATTAAAAGTTGGAATTAGTCCCCACTGGGAGAACAGCACTGAGTCACGGTGATGTATGGGATCTGAACAAAGGAAGAGAAGACTATTCTCTCCATGATTTATGCATTGCATAGTCAGTGCCACTTTCTACAGCATTTCTCTTCTGTTGGCTGCAGACAACGGCAGAGAGGTTCCCCCTGGCTCCTTTGCAGTCTCATTATACTAGGGATTTAGTGGTGGAGAAGCTCTGTTAGGTTGGGGGAAATGTGTTTGAAAAGCAAGGAGAAACTAATACAAAATGCAAAAGCCATCAGAAGCTGATCAAGGAGGAAAAATAACAGACTTGATGCATTTTATTTGCTTGATGCCTTAATATATAGAGTCAACACATAGATGGATGGTTTGGTTAAGCACCGCAAGTAAGTTGCTTCTTCACAGTCATCTTTCTTGGCATCTCATAAAAGACTTTATAGAAATGTAAATCTGTGGAGAACTAACAGGGGATTGGAGTTGTGCAAGATGAGGCTGCTTTTGGAACAGTGTGGGTTTAAAACCAGGCTTAGTCCATGGGTCACAGAGAACTAAAGCCATGTTTCTGTCTGTGTAGATTAAATTAGAACTCGACCCAGGGTCACTGCACCTGCCGAGCCTTTGGTGCTCAAAATAAAACTCACCCTGTCTTCCCTTCTGTGATCCCCTACTCCATCACTTCCCACTGCTGCTCAGCTCTGCAGACAGTTTGTCTTTATCCAGCTATAGGCTCTGATTTTATTTTGCTGGTTCTTAAGTAATAGCTATGGCTAAGATGGGTATAGAGCCTGAAAACTTACCCTGCACACCTTGGAAAGGGACTGATTAAAGCTATCTTGTTATCCCTGGGAAATCTGGGCACCTCCTAAGGAAGAGCTATGAAATCGTTTCTCTTGTTAACTGCTGGGATCTTCTTAGGAATCCTATCGTATTTCATTTTTATTACCTGTTACTAGAACTACCCAGGTGGCATATTGAAGAACACTTGTCAAAAAAATGTAGCATTGTTCTTTTATCAGGAATAAATGAAATTTATCTCATAACCCAATCTCCTTCTGAAATTACTATAGATCCAGGCAAAGAGGAATCGAAGATAATATATTTTCTTCATTTATTCCATTAGCATTCATCATCTTTCCCTGTATTTTTCCATCTGTTTTTCAATAAACCCCCAGGTATTTAAAGGCTAGTAAAGACTATTTTGTTTTGCTTTTGCTGAGTTTTGCCTGGTTAGCTGAACCTGGCATGTGGCCAGCCTCATATCCACATAGTCTCTGTTAAAACTTGGTGGGGTGCCACTCCAAGGAGACACCTCATTAAATTCATGTTGGCAAATGTTTGTCACCTTCTCAGGGACTCTGCAGTGATTAAGGTTGGGATTTTCCTCACCTCATCTCTCAGCCAGTCCCTGGATCCCTGCTAACAGGCACTTTCACAGGTAGCCAGGATTGCTTGCCCTCTAAAGTGTCATTCTCTCTCTCTACTGTTGAGGGAGCCTGGATGACAAACCTAGGTTTCATACTTCATTTTTTTTGATACTTAAAATGAGATGAATTTTATCTTCCCGTTCCTTCAGAACTGTTTACTTGATTTTTCTTCCCTGCTGCCTCTGGCAAGAGCCCGTTTCAGATCAGTTCTTCCCTGCACGAAGAGATTCTCCCTCAATTCCTCCAAGCTTTGACCTTTCCTGAGCTTTTTCATTTATGCCACCTGCTTCCCACATTTGACATAGCCCTAAACTGCTTTGTATTATCTCATGAATTCTCTTTAGAGTCGTGTTTTATCTCGGTCGCCTCCGAGTCCCCTCTCTCCCAACAAATACAGGTCATGTTTGCCCAGCATTTCTGTGTGAGGTGCCAAGCTGCTGAATCAGTCTTGTATTGCCTAAACTCCTTCCTCATAGCAACATCTTCTGGACCAAGCTATTGCTTGTTTGGAGTGCAACAGTGAGGGATAGGAAGGACACAAGGAAACTATTTTTCCTTGGCTGAGGCTCCTGTGCTGGAAGAGCCTTGGTGCAGCTGATTGTCTCCAGAGATGTGAGGAGGCAGTGCAGCAGCTCCATGAAGAGGTTTTGTGCCAAGATTTATATGTTGGGAAGTTCTGAGGAAAATGGAATTGATTAATTGCTCTCTGTTTTGTTTATTTGTCTGTTTTCCTAAAATAAATTCTTGGGAACCTCAGACACACCAGAAAGAAAGTTGAAGGGTTGGTGAGTAGATTTCAGGCCACATACATGTATTTCCATCTTCTTTATTTCTTTTCCTACTCAGTTACCCTGAAATTCATTTTTCTGTTGTCTGGGTTCTTTCTTTGGCTTGGACATCAGAATAGTGTGGAGGAAAAGGCCATAAAACCAGAGGGTGGTCCAACATTACCCACACTGTTGTAATCTGGATTATAGTTTGGGACTGGCTCTGCATGATCACTTATCCAGCACTGTATATTGCATAAAGTGGAGCATCTTGATCCCAATCTCAGTTTAGTGCTTGCTGAAATCTAATCCTGTGCCTTTATGTGCTCTCAGGAACTTTTAGCTTAGGTACACATTGAGCTTTGGGACAGCAATGTAAGTGATATGAAAGAGGAAGATTTGGTTTTTTTCAGGAAAAAAACTGATGAAGGAAATGGGGGAGAAGAGAAGCTCAGTAATATTCTGGGCTTGCTCAGATGCATAGAGAGAAATTATTCTTCCCTCTGGTATGAGTGATGGGGTGGGCCAATCCTTCCGCATTCCAGCTTGTCCTTTCACTGCCCCAGCCTCTTCCTGAGACCACCAGGCTGAGGTTTGTAGTGCATCCACCTCCTTAGCTCTGTCTCTTGCTGCAGTTGTGTCTGCCAGAGCTGGGTGATCTTGTACTTAGAGGGGAAATAATATCCACTGTAAACCTCACTCAGAGCATCACTGATCTGGAAGAACAACTTCCAGGAAGCAGGTGAATAAATGATTTATTAAAGGTAGTTCTGACCTTTGCTAGGGTCATATTAAACACGTTCTTTCTTTCCAGCTGACTGTGTATAGCCTTGAGAGACTGGTCACAAGGCACTGATAGACAGTTTTCCCATCTTACTCTCCATTACCTGAGCCATAGGGGGAGAGTTTCAGTCTTTGAAAATGTATTAAAGAAAGCCTGAGAGGAAAGAAAATGCACAGAAAGATGGTGTGTTCTGCTGTTGCAGTGGTGGCTGGGTGGTTTGTGCCAGTTAGTGGGAATTACTCATTTGGACTCCTTTATTTACTTGTGGGTCTGATGTAGAGAGTCTGCTCCTCCCTCACTATTAATGGAGCTGTATGTAGAGAAGTTTTGGTTAGTTTACAGAGAAAATAAAATTGTTTATAATTAGGATGCTGTTTCCCAAGGACAGGGGCGATTCTCCACCCCTTGGAAACTTCACATCAAAAGCTGATGTCTCATACCAAGTTCAATCCACCAAATCTGGTCCAAAAGCATCCATGTTAGCCTCCAAACAATCTCCCATTTCAACCTGGAGAGCATTGAAGACACCTGCCCAGGGTTGAGACCTCAGTGGAGCAAACCATTCCTTTTACTAATGAAGGGGAAGGGGATCCTTATATTTTCCACCTCAAGAAGAATGCATCCCATGTCCTGTGTTATCAGGGTGACAGCATCCTTTGTGTACCATAAGGGTTTTAACTTCTTGGTGGGGAAGTAAGAAAACACTAGATTTTTTCTAAAGAAAACCTTTGAATTTGCCAAATACTTGTAAGGCAACAAAACTTGCAAAGAGTCTGGAATGTGGCTGATTTATGACTGCTTTGTGGGTGTAATTTTCTCTGCTTTCTGGTCCTAAGCTTTATTTGCTTTGGGAGAATACCACTGTGAGTGTTTCTGTGTGACATTTACAGTTTGCCTCATGCAAACTGGCCCAGCAGCAGCCCAGGGACAGCAGACCATGAACTTATAAGGGCTGGCAGGGAGAGTGTACAGTAAGGTCAATTTGGGGGTGTGATTTCTCCTCCCTGCAAGCAGGGAGCTGGATCAGTTGCTGTGGAAGGATGTTCTGGAGAGCTGATGTGGAATTATTTTCTCTGTTTCAGCTGCTCTTTTTTTTTTTTTTTTCCCCCCTCCAGCAGAATCAAACTGGTGTTTTGGGGCCATAGTGCTTAGTTTCAAGCCTCAAGGCATTTTTCTTCCTGAATGATGCTATTTAGTTTATTAATTTTTTGTCTGTTTTGTTATTTTAAGAAAAGTTGTGAGAATATATATCATTGCTCTCTTCTTCTTTACCAGACCCTTACACAAATTTGTAAACAATTTCGTTTGAAAGAAGAAATAGAGAGAAAAAAGACTTTGGAGCTGAATTTGAATGTCTATCTAGAAACAAAATATTTTGGATGGAGGGAAAATGAAGTTCTATAATTGAAATTGATTTTTAAAGGGTCACCATGGAGTTCACACTGCAGTGAGGCCTGGAGAGCAGGGGGAAATGATGCAAAATAGGAATGATGATACAGTGATATCAGGCACTGGGGGGTTGCTGTGGTGGTGTTATAAACAACAAACCCACGGTGTGCTTGCATGGTGCAGTGTAAGGTGAGATACTGCAATTCTCTGAGGAGACGGAGGTGCTGGTTTTAATATCTTGGAGTAAGGTACACTCTGCAGCAAGAGCTGGCACAGCTTTTGTATTTGCCTAGATATGGTACTGATTTATCTCAGGAAGAGCTTCATGCAGTGGGACACTGTGGGAAGACAGTTGCTTGTGATTTACTCGTTGTGCCAAACTTGCTCTGAGTTTTATTTTTAAAAATCCTGCGTAGTCTCTTTTTCCTGCCTCCCTCTCCTGCACTGAGCAGCACTAAATGCTGTTTGCCACTGAGGACATTTAAACTAATTTTTCAAAAGTGCTGATGAGGCAGGACACACTTTTATTGCTGTCATAATACCTCTCAAGCTCGCTGCCTTGATTGCGTTTGTAAAACACCGACCTTAATAAGTTCGAACCCCAAGGAACGGATGGTGCAGATGACAGCCCCTGAATGACAGCCCATCTGCTGCGTGTCTTGCAGGCCAAAATGACTTCATTACAAGGCAGCAGTGAACAGAGCAGAGAGGCTGGCAGGAGAGCTCAGCTTCGCTGTACCTACCGCTATGCTCCTGCCCCATTTGATCCCATGGTGCGTGCCAAAGTAATTGGCAAGTTCTGTTCCTCCTGCTGGGAGACTCTTTCATTACACAGCGTGTTTCCTGCAAGCGGGGAAATGTGCGCCTTGCATGTCAGCATATTTACACACTGGTGTAGCACCTAGCTGGACGGCTGCCTCTGTCACAGCTATGCAGAGTTAGATGGCAAGAGAAGAGGGGCAGGGCATGGTGAATAGGCAACTGCTATTCCTGAAGCCCATCTTTGCCTGCGTAAGAAGCATTAAAAAAAAGTTAGTCAACTGGATGGCCTCAGTAACACAATGAGAAAAAGGTGAGAAACTCACTCTGGACTCAATAATGATACACTGTGAGTCTGGAAGACTCCTGATACGTGTCAAGATGTCCCAGGGAAGTTCAGGTTGAACATCAGGAGGAATTTCCTCACTGAAAGGGTGGTTAAGCATTGGAATGGGCTCCTCAGGGAGGTGGTAGAGTCCCTATTTCTGGAAGTGTTCAAGAAATGAATGGACATGGCACTTACTGCTGTGGTTTGGTGGCATGGTAGTGTTTGGTCAAGGGTTGGACTCAATGAACTTGGAGGTCTTTTACAAATCTAGTGATTCTATGTAGAGTAACATTCACATGTTACTCAGTAGTGAATGGACACACATTTTGGTGTTGTGCAGTCCTGGCTGGTGGCTGCTGGGAACAGCCAGGTGAGCCCTGCCCAACACAGTCCAAATCAGAAGGACTGTCGGTCTCTTTGGAAGAGGAGGCAATTCTGCAGTCAGGCTCAAAACTATAGCATGTAGTGTACTGTTGCAGGCAAGAGAGATTTCTCTTCCCTTAACTGAAAAGGGCTTGAGACAAATTCTCAGTGTGCTTTGATCTCACGATCAAGTCTGCAGATATGCCTCAGCTCCAGCCTGGGGCATCTCCAAATCAAAGCCAGCCTGCAGCTCAGTTACTGTCCCCTGGGTTTGACCTGCATGTAGGGCTCTTCTGACTTCTTTGGCTCTCCTGAAAACGTAGTCTGTTCAACCAGAAACTCATCTCTTTCCACCTCTTCCATGCTGAATATCTCTAGCACTCCCAGTCCTTCCATTGCACCTACTCCACTCAAAAACCTTCTCTGGAAGCAGTGAAGCCTCTGCCCAGGCTTTGGAGGTTCCTCTCAGGGTTTGGCTGTCTCAGCCTCTCTGTGCACATTCACATTGGCAGCTCAGCTGCCACAGCCAGGGGCCCTTCTATTTCAGTCCTGGCCTTGCTCTGGGAAGACTATGGTGGCAAATTATGTTGTGATTCAGTAATAATGATTAAAGGTTGAATGTGCACAGAGCTGTGTATGCTTATAGCTGACTTAACAGTAGCCAATTAATTTTTCCCAGTGTTGGGATTCACTGGGGCTGCATTTTCTCCAGCTGTGGCTAAAACCCTCTCCAAAATTTTGTCAGCTCAGACACTGACATGAGATGATAGCAGACACAAGTGTTCTCACCCCCTGCATATACACTGTATTTTCTGCTTTCTGTCTACTTTTTGGGTGCAAATGAGTGTGGAAATTGTCTCTGAATGAAAAGCATTGGCTCTACTAAATCTTGCTGGGGTCTTTGTGTGAAGTATCTCCTGGTTTATGTACTGCCTCTCCCTCTTTCTTGGTTAGGATGTTGTGCCTACAAGTCATGTCTTGATGAGAATTGGGCTGGGCAGTGAGTCCTGTTGGGGAATCAGATTCTGAGGGTAGCAATTGAAGCTTTTTGGTGATTTGCTTTCAAGTGTCTTGGGAACAGGAATAATTTAGAGCTAATGAAATAAATGAAGAAGAAAGAGGAGGTCGTCTCTCAGGCTTGAAAAGGGAGTGTATGTCATTTACCCAACATTGGCTTTAAGGCAATATGGTTGTCCCAGGAAAGAAAATTCCATGGATTTCTTCTCCCTTCTCTTTCTTTTGTGTAGGCACTTGGGAAACATGGGCTGCTAGAGGTGTTGAGACATATCTGGGCTGAGTGAGGCTCTGCTGGGCCTGAATAAGCGAGGAAAGGAAAAAAAGCCTGGTGGTGCAGACAATCTTTCTCTGCCATAAAAGTCATCATGACAGTAAAAAAACCTGAGTTGGTTTGCAGAGTCATTGCAGTAGTTGTATATATGTGAGCAATCCCTTGCCTTTGTCTGGGGGAGAAGGACCAGAGATGGCCTCTGTGAACTTTCTCCATCCTCCCCAGATCTCATGGTGCCAGCCTTATTGGCTAAGGAAGCACAGAATCAATGTGTTTGACTTGTCAATAATCTTGTCCAGCTTTTTTATCCTGCTCTCCCTTATTGCTCTCTCCATTGCACTTGTTTTATTTTTGCTTCTCTTGATTTCCACCTCTGCTCCTTTGTGGCATGACCTTTCCACACCTTTAAGTTCATGGTCCTCATTCTGTGTGTTTGATACAGTTTTAAGTAGCTTTATAGTTTCTTTTCCTTCCCCAGTCCCTCCAGAATAGATATCACTCAGTCAGGTCACTTTTTTTTTCTCTTCTGTAGATTCCAGCTCCACTTCTCTACCCTGCTGTTGTAACTAAGGTCTCTCAATCCCAGACTAACTCACTGCATCCCTGTCACAGTCTCTGCATGCCTTTGTAGTGATCCTTTGTTAGGCTGCTGTCAGCAGCTAAATGCAATTTCAAATATTTTCCCTTGCTGTCTGCTGTTGCTGAAGCTTTGTTGGTGAATTCAACCCTGTGCTCTGGATCTCTGAGCAAGGAGAATAGGGACTTTCTCATCCCTGTCTCTGAGCCCAGAGAAATGGCTTGGTGAGAAATGGAGAGGTTTTCTCCAGTGCTAATGCCATGATCATGCTGCCACATGGGATATTTCTTTGAGAGAAGGCAAGAGCCACAGCAGGTGTTCACTTACTGTATTTAGGTTTGTGCCCTTTGCCTCTTGTCCTGACTGTAGGCAACACTGAAGAGAGGTTTGCCCTGTTGTCTTTATTACCTCCATCAGATATTGATACACATTGATAAGGTGTCCCTGAGTGTTCTCCAGGCTAAACAAACCCAGCTCCCTCGGCCTTTCCTTGTACTTCGGGTGCTCCAGTCCCTTAGTCACCTTCCCAGCCCTTTGCTGGACACCATCCAACATGTCCACATCTCTCTTGTTCTGGGGAGCCCAGCACTGACACAGGACTCCAGATGTGTCTCACCAGTGCTGAGTAGAAGGGAGTGACCACATCTGCCTTGGCCTGCTGGCAATCCCCTGCCTGGCACAGCCCATGGTGCTGCTGACTGCCTTGCCATGGGGGTGTGTTGCTGGCTCACTTTCAGCTTGTCCCCCAGGACAGTGATGTGCCCTGCATGCTTCAGTGTATTTCCATTTAATTTGTGTCATTAGTGTTTCTTCTGGCTGCTGGAGCCATTTCTGTTTGCATTAGAGCATTCCAGTTTGTACTGAGTAATATCAGATAGCAATTTGATGTGAAATGGGCAAAAGCTGATTGAAGGGCCAAGGCAATTCTCTCCCTCATCATCTTCCAGAATAAGCACTGCTGTTGTAAGCTCCAAAAACACCTGTGAATGAAAGAATGTTCTTAAATTCTTGGATGACTTCCAGCATCCATCTGTGGGGAGGATAATCTTTCTGTGAAGAAAGGATGGAAGCCTGTGTATATACAAAGGTGACATTAAACTGAGCTACCCTTCCACTCACATTTGTTAATAATCCATTGCATGTTTTGAAGGCTTAAAGGCCCAGTATGAATTTCTTCTGGGGGAAAAGGAGACCTGTACAAGATGGTTTTCTAGGCCCCAGAGACAAGTAAATCTTCCTCAAATATTTTGAATCATTGATGGATATTTGCTCCAAGCTTTAATCATTTCTGTCATACCAGCATCACTTTTATCCTGGTGACTGTTCCTGATGGCAGCAGTGTGAGACAGTGGCACTTTCACATCAGAATGCAGATGTCTCAGCACAGCTGGGAATCCCCAGGGCTTGCCTGGGAGCACTTCAGATGCTCTATACAGTGATAGGATCATAGGAGAACCTGCTTCTTAAACAGCAGGAAGGGCTTCCCAAGGTCTTTTAGATACCTGTCTCTTGATTCAGATTTTCACAATGAAGATGGCAATCATTTCCCTGAGCAAAATTTCAGAGAATTGCAACCTCTTTAATGATCCCTCCTGTATCCTGTTGTCTTTGATAACTGGCTGTGCAGCAGACATAGAAAAAGCTGCCCAACCTTTTTCGTTTGCCTGTGGCCCTCCTCAGGTGCTCCTACATTCCACTATGTCATCACCACTAGAAAAACTCTATGTTGTTCTCAAATGAAAAAAAGTCTCACCCAGCAACAGAGAAGTTTCATTGCTGTGGAGGGTCAGCAGTAGGTGGATTACGCCCTGAAAATCCCCTGGCAGTTCTTGGAAAATGGGATTTGGATCTTCGTATAAAAGCAACTTTTATTAAGCAAACTGCTATTCCGTTGGCTCCCTGGAGTGCTCAGCTACGTGAATTTAGGAAGTTTTTAGCCAGGAAATTAGAGGGACACAGTTATCTGTCACAGACTTAAAAACCCTGCTTGTGCCCCCCAGGGATGATGGTTCTATACAGATATAGGGGAAAAAAAATCCATATGTAGTCAAAGCAGTGAGAAGAGAAGCAGGGGCTACTAGGTGATAACATTAAAATTAAAGTCCCTAATATATTGTGAAGGGTTTTTTTGGGTGGTCAACTGTGAGAACCTGAGGCCTGTAAGCACTACAACTTTCTGTATTTACCTATATAGTGGTTTAGTTTGAGGTGACTGCTTTCCAGAATGTTGATAGTAACACACTGCTGGTAGGTTTGAGAACAAATTGAGCAATAGCCTTGTTTCTGAGGGCAGAAGTGAAGAAGGCATGGCCAGAGCTTTGAGATAAAACTACACATGTGTATTGCATATTTTAGAACAAATGCCTGTGGCTGACATGCACATCACTGCGCAGGAAGACCTTATGAGCACAACATTTGAGCTTACTCTGGACTGATCACATTCCTCAGGGTAGTGAAAAAAGCCTGAAAGTTGTCACCCAGCTGCCAACAGCTTCAGTGGCCTAGCTGGAGACCTGGCAGCTTTGGGGTATGGCATGCTTGACCCCCTTTCATGGGATCATGTTTGCCTGTGTTAACATGATTATGGCATTAAGAGCTGCTGCATTGGCACAAGTATAATTGGAGATGCTTTTTTATCATTGTGTTTTTCTAGTGTGTTTGGGAGCTATTTGCATTGAGTAGGAGTTGATCTGGTCCTGGAAAGCTTGAATATTGTGGATAAAGCCAGCAAAGAGCCGAGATTTCTCCAGAACTGGAGCCTGAGTACAGACAAAGACCATCTGAGTTCAGGGAGATGAGTTTTAGTCAGGAATAAAATGGGCCCTTGTTTCTGACTAGACTTGAAATTTATTTATTTTTTCCCCCCTCTTGTGGTATTTGGACCTCTCTGTCCTTTCCCAGAGGGAAGGGTGTTATGGAGAGAGGGGTGACGTGTCTGCTTCACTGCACAGCATATGGGGCTGGGGAGGACTGGTGGACAGCACTAAGGCCACAGCAGCATTGCAGTCACCTCCCTTCTGATTAATGGGAGCAGACAGGGACCAAACGGGTCATAAATGTGCCCCTGAGCTGCAGGGGAGGTGCACCCTATGATGGACCCTGAGGAGCTTGTCCTCAGATCATCTGGACAGGGGATCCTGTTGGACATCTGACATGGGGTCAGGGAACGGCTTAGACAGACAAACTTGTATCTGGCTGCTGAGAAACGCCTTTGGGTCTCACAGCTCAGACACAGCCAGTGACACCTCTGTCTGCTCTCATCCCTGTGGAGGGACGAGGCTCAGCAGAGCTGCCCGGGCATGGCCTGGGTGGATTTCTGTGTGAGCCATGCTGGACCCTGCCATGCAGACCCCACGGCTCCCCCAGGCCACTGCTGTTTGCAAAGAATAACTGAACACTGTCGTCTCCCTGCAGCCAGGCTGGATGTTGCCCTTAGTGTATAGAGAAGATGGGTAGCAGGTGGTTTTTGAGGTAATGAGACCTTTCAAAAACAAAGCTTTCTTAGTAAAGATAATATACCCCCCTTCTTCCTTTCCCCTCCCCTTCCCTCAGTGCTCCCTTATTCCTATTCCAGGTGCTTCTGCTTCTGAAAAGACATTTATCATTTCTCCATCTCTGATGGTAGATTTTTTTTCCCCTCTCTTGCTCTCTTGTTTTATCTTGCCCGAGGGGTCTGTGCTACCTTTTATTAGCTGACACTTCACTTCTGCAGATGGAAATGACACTAATGGAATGTGGCTGAGGCTTTATTACAGAAATGCTGTTCGCCCTGCACAAGCAAACTTCCAAATAATCCCGCAGGAAAGAAATAAACCTTGAAGGCAGGTGCAGGAGCTGCAGATGAAAAAGAAAGACAGGAGGGACTGATGGATTAAGGAAGGATAAAGAAATAGGGAAGGGGAATAAACAGGCTAGGGCATATCCTTTTGTGTCCAAAAAGAAAGAAAAGGTAGTTTAACAAAGAACCAGCTGCATTTTATGTCCAATTTACTGGCAAAGGTTTCCAGATAAGAAGATGGGGCAGTGGCAACCCTCTGCCTGACTGGCACTCCTGTCGTTGCCCCAGCTTCTTGTCTAAAAGCT
Source organism: Margarornis squamiger (assembly GCA_035222235.1). Classification (NCBI taxonomy): domain Eukaryota; kingdom Metazoa; phylum Chordata; class Aves; order Passeriformes; family Furnariidae; genus Margarornis; species Margarornis squamiger. The sequence goes on from JAWWTY010000027.1 coordinate 12,076,005, forward strand.
GTACCAGTAAAATAACTGCTAAGGTTGGTGGATGCTCTTCTGGAAGCTTTGGTGGTGCTCCTGTGAATTAGCAAAGCCGGACAGTTGTGTCACCAAACATGGTGGTGCTGACACAAAATGATAGGGATGGGTCTTTTTGCTTTTCCTGTATGTGAAAACCCACCCGTGACATATGGAGAGATGAACCCCACTGTGTCCCTGCACTCTGGTCCCTCCTCTTCCCAGCTTCACTGAGGCCAGACCATCTCTGTGAACTGTGAGGAGGACACATTAATACTTAGAAAGGACCTCTGAGGAGCTGCTCTTGAAACTTGCCCCTTGGCTGCTGTCAGCTCCAGGACAAAATGAAAACCAAATGGTTGCAGAGATGAAGTACTAGAAGAGAGAAAACAAACATCTGGGAAGGGAGGAAGGCAGCTGACTGGGAAGACTTGGAGAATGTGAGGGAAGTGACATTTGCTTAACAGCAGCCTCTGTGGTTGTTTCCCTATGCTATTGATGCTTGCTTTTCCCTCCCTCTTTTATTTTCATGGTGTGTCTATTACATCTATGGCTCATTAGGCAACAAGATGGTAATACTGCCTGTAAAGCTGCAGGATAGATAACCTTCTCTCTCCTCTGTTCTTCTCTGTGCTTTTTTTTAATTTTTTTTAATTATTATTATCTATTTTTGTTTTGTTTCCTCTCCATGTCATCATCTTCCCCTGTCTCCATTCATAGTGTAGCTCAAAGGAGAACAATTTCAAAAGTTGGAAACTTTCTTTGCTGTCTTCCTCTCCTGCTGTAGGAATTTCTCCATCTCTTTTTTAAAAAACTGGCAGGATTGACCAGTTTGAATGGGCAGAAGACTCAGATAGGGGACAAGAGTTAATGAACCCAGTGAACTGCAGACTCAAAGATGTCATGGAAACAGAAACATTTACATCAATCCCCAGCAGAAAAGGCAACATAAACAGCCTGTAGCTGGTTCTTTCTGTTCACTTGTTGCCTCCCAGACTAGTTGGCTTACTCCTTGTGGAAGTAAGCCACTGCCAAATGCCCTCATCTTCACAATGACCCTGGTGCTTTCCAGTGCAGCTCCCACCCAGTGGAGGGTTTTCCTGTAGGTACATGTGTGCAGTCACCCACACACATTCATCATTTGTGTGCCTTTGATTGCAGATGAGAATTTTATTTATAGCACAAGCTTTCTTTCTTCCTTCACCAAAGCACTTAAGGGTGTTGTACATCATCATAATAAAAGCCATTACAATAAAATATTACCTCTAGAATCTGTGAAAATGAAAGGCAGGCAGAGGAAGTTCAGGGAAAGTGGGAAAGCAAAGGGCAAGAGGAGAGAATGGGCAGTTTATACATTTGTGGTGCCAGAAAGGCCATATTGCAGCTGGAGCCTGGGGATCATACAAAGCTCTTGAGAGTCTTTGTAGAAACAAGGTGAGACAGAAGCAGACAAAGCCTTGACAAAAATGGAAGGGATGGCAGGGTTAGCTGAATTAATGCACCCTGTACCTGGGAAAAGTTTGCAGGAAGGTCTGGTGCTCAGGGGGAGACTGTACCTCTTCCCCAGTCTCCTTCCCAGCTCTGCTCAGTAAATTCTATTTTGTGGGAGGGGTGATTTTGAGAAGGGAGCTTGTGGGTTTTCCATGGTCAAGGGCCCACCATGGTATAACTGGCAGCAGATCTTGGCTGTGATGCTGGGAGGTGTGAACAGATGGGGGCTGGACCTGGCCTGAACTATCTTTTTCAGTTTTCCCTGCTATTTTTTTTCCCTACTTTTTGCCATCCCCTGTTTCTTGAGATCTTTTGTGGATGGAAGTAGTCTTTAATTTTCTGGTTTTAGAGCTATTTTTAAATGTAGTTAAGGCTCTTTTGCACATCTCCCTAGAGCAATGTGCTTTTTTTATTTCTTGTTTAGGCTCAAAGATACTCAGGTAGCTTAGTCTCCCTTATCCTCTTCTGTTCTATCCAGATGTGTTTATCCCCAAAGCCTAGCACTGTTCTCTTCATCATTTTGGGTAGCCAAAATCTGGCTGTATATCTACAACTGGACTCTGCCCACAGCAGAGGCAGTGCTTGTTCATTGTGCAGTCATGAAGAGACACCAGGGAATGTGCTGACCTTGTGATAATTAATGGATAGTGGGGTAATGGTTCTGTGTGACGCATTAGATACAGAAATGGGATCCAACACTTCTACATTTAGGGTAATTGAAAATCTGAGACATTTATTATTTTGGGCACACTACAGTAACTTCGGTCTTTAAATCTTAAATTAATTATTTCAGACATTTACAGGAAGAAAACAAAGGGCTGGTGAATAAGGGAGATTCAAGCAGTCCACTGACTGGTCATCCCAAGGAAAGGCTTTAGTGTTATGTGCTGTTCCCCTGAGAGACCTGGGGGACTAGTGCTGCATCAGCAAACCATGGATCTTAATCTTAAGACTTAAACATTGAGGTGTGCTGGCCAGAGTCTCCTCAGTCAGTAAAATGCTCCACAGGACAATGCCTGGGAAGAAGGTGCAACAGAAAAATACATGGATTGAAGAACCAGCCAGATCCCAGAGCTGTGACTCCATCAACTGCTTGGAAGTCTCTCTTGAGGGTGGCCATGTGGTAGTGAAGCTGCTGGAGTACAGATAAGAGTTTTACACAATTTAACCCTGATACTGTGACCTGAGCTGGGCCGTTTCCCCCTCTGCTCTCCTTTCCCAGAGGTCAGAGTCTCTTTTGGGGCAGGTTTTGTCCCTCCCTGGTACTGATGGTGACATTTGGGCTGTACCTGTTGCAATGCCATGAGCAATCCCTGACGTGGCTGCTGCACCCTGAGCACACAGCCTGGCTGATGCTGCTCCCCGAGCACCTCGGAGCCCTCACGGGGTTTACTCAGGTGAGCTGAGACAATTTTCTGTGAGAAACACTTTGCCAGTTGAGTGCTCTGGACTGTAACAACCTGTCATTACAGGCCTCACCTGTTATTTGTCTATATAGCAGGTTGCACAATTAAGGGGATAGCTATGTAATAACCAGCCCTAAGTAAAGGGATTGTAACCAGGCTAATAAAATCCATTTCCCTCAGCTGCTCCATTATAGGCAGCGCTTTTGGCTGAGCTTTTGCTTCACCTACAACAACAAGGAACTGCATTAATTTTCACTCTCTTATTTTAAAATAAGCAGACAAACAACTACTTGCTTAAGCTCCCTCCTCCCACTCTCTTGTGAGCATGGGCAGGGTTGGCAGAGAGTAGTACAAAATAAAACAAATGGGGAAAAAAAGATAAATCCAGAGGAGTTACAGAAGAGAACTAGGAAACTTGAAACCTCTGTGAAAGTTGTTTTCAATCCTCTGCTTCCTTCCCTGCCCTAGGACCCTTCCAGAGAAGAAGGAGAGAAAATAAATTAAAGCTCTGTAGAAGAGAGAGTACAGTTGTGCTTTCACCTCACTTTCCCATAGCTTGTTAGGTACAGTGAAGTCCTGATGAGAATGTGTGACTTTTCTTTAGCGGGAATAAGGTCAATGATGGGAGGAGGGAGAATTCCAGTATCTAACTTTAGGGAATGAAACAATGTGCCCAAGCCAGGAGCCCAGGCTTCAAGAACAGTTGTACTGATCTTGAGAGATGTGTCTTTCTTCATCAGCAAACATGATTGCTTATAACCCCTGAGTGTACAGAGAAGTCCTACCAGAGTTTTGTATTTAACTTTTCTTTTGTCTGCTCTTTTTTTTTTTTTAATCTTTCAAAGTAATGGTCAAAGGATTCTTTATTCTCCTCTGGATGGTGTGTTTCATTTCTAGGTAGATAGTTTTTTTTGCTTTCAGCTGCCACAGAACAGATTAAAAATCTCAGATTTGAAATGAGAGTGGTGATAACACGGGTGGTGCCTGTCAGAGATGTGGGCTCAGTGCCTTTCAGGCTGACTGGAAAAGGCAAAGGGAAAATAAATTAAACAGCAGCACTGTGGTGTCCTTGACTGGCTGTGTGCAGGAAAGAGCCTTGGCCAGAACCACTGGCTCAGTGGGATGACAAGAAGAGGGCTTGCTACTGCAGTTCCTTCTCACTTCATTCACATTTTATTCAGTTTCCAAGTGAGATTCCCAGATACTTCCTAAACAGAAGACATTCTGGTATTTCATGGTCAGTATTGCCTCTTGCAAGATTGACAATTGTTTCAACTCTTCTGCAGTGTTAATTTCTATTAAAATGGTGTTCTTATTTCTAAGGGCCAGTCAAGCTTTTTCTATTTAGAAAAGATCCTTGGTAAAGCCAGTGCATGCACCTAAAAATTTCCCAGGCACTTATTAAGCGATTCCTCTCCATAATGCTTACAGTTTTATAAGATGCAGCAAAAAGTACTATTTCCTTCTAGATGTATCTGCCTCTCCCACAGTACATGATAAGAAGTCAAGGACAAATAGACAGAGAGTCTGAAGACTGGCTCAATCAGTGCATCTGTACTAAGTGTTCCTGCACCTGTCTGGGAATGACATTCCAATTTCATGAATCCAAAGTCCGACACCTCCCACTGGTGCTACTTTCCTTGTTGTTTCTTTCCTTTTGATTTCTCTTTGAAAATCCCAGTTTGTTTCACGGTCAGAGAACTCAGTCTTCAGTCCCCTATGCTCATCAGAGCCCTTCATAACCTGGCATAGGATGAAATGACTGTATAGATAATTTATGGGAAATCAGTAATTGAATCTTGGCTGTTCTCATAAATCATATCGCCCAGCTATCAAACAGCTGTGGGTAGAGTAACGTATTCCAAAACCTGCATAATTGATGACTTTCTTGCAATAGTCCAGCACATGACTTGATTTTTCCTTCTTCTCAACAATGCTTTGAAGTTTTCAGTAAGGAAAGCTCAGCTCTCTGGTACCTGCAAAAGTAAATGGCCAAAGTCATTAAGGAAAGATGCTGATAAAAGGAGAATGTAATCCAAATTGATGGGTAAAGTGAATCCTTCATGCTTTTTCTTAAAGGGATTTGGAATCATAAAAGCACCTGAGAAGGGAAGCTTTATCTCTGAGACTGGTTTATGGGTTGTGTTTGTGCAACAGAGACACGCTTATGAAAATGGGAGTTGTGAGGGAAGCTGGTTACAAATGGGCTCCTGCCAATGGCAAACATGGAGTGCATTGGTCACCTTGAGGCTCTTGCTGAAACTGTCCCCTTAGCAGGTCCTGAAGGCAGATCCTCACCTGTTCTGAGCTGAGGTCAAGTGCCTGTGAAGTGCTTAAAGTTTGTTTCATCCAGGCCCTGATGGACTGCTGGTGTCTGTAGAGGCTGCTTGTGCATTTGCCACATGCTGTTTGTATCTCTGCCCCAGGAGCTCTGGTGAGCTAATGAGGCCAGGAAGAATGAGAAAACCATGACTGAATGTCCTACACTGGGCAGATATAGGGTTGGACTTTGATAAAAACCCCCTGGATGTAATCCAGCTGCAAAAGTAACTACTGGCTTCACTTGCTTTGGATTCCCGGGCTCCCCCTGCAGCCCTGATGGCCACACGTGGCTAGGCAGACAGAGGCTGCTACAGTGAGAGCTTTTCTGCTGTTTGCTTGCAAGGAAAAAGGCATTTTTGTACCTTGGCTAACCCTGACTACACAGCCCAGGGCTATGTGCTTTATGGCTGAGCCTGTAACAGTGTCTGCAGCTGTCACAGAAACCTGCAGGCTGTCTTGTGCACTAGAGCTGCTGCAGAAAATGATGCTCTGTTTTGGCAGGAAAGGGGTCCTGCAAGCCAGGACCAAAGCACATTGAGTGATGTGTGACTTTTCCCATCCATTTAAGAAAGGTGTTTGCTGAGGCCTGTTAGAAATGTATGGCAGATTTTCAAGATCCGGAGAGACATGGTAATATATAGTTTGGTGTATGCTGCTACTGCTAACTGGATGTTTGCTTAAGTCCACAGCAGTGCTGTTTCAACACAGAGAAACCTGCATAAATTACCTCTTTTTTCCTTAGGGGAAAAAAATTATTTTGCTTTTTGTTCATACCAGTTTAAATTTCATCAGCTCTTCAGTATCAGAGACCAAGAAACCTGGGGCCAATTTACCTTGAGAAAACCCTCTCAGGGTGTGCCTTCATTAAAAATTTTAGGGGGTTTTTGAAGGGACTCTCCTGATCATCCCCTCCTAGTGCTTTATTTGCACTGGGGAGTGGTATGCAAGGGACAGAGGGAGCAATGGTGATGTGAGGAAAAACAAAGCTTTATTCCAATGAATCAAGGCTCTCTCCAGCTGGTTGGTTATGAATGAAACACAATGGACCTTGGAACTGAACTGTACCATATAGGGACTCTTTAAGCTGGGTTAGGGATGCAAGCTTCTTCAAAGATCAGCTTTAAAGAAATGGGCTACTGTTTTTATGAAGTACTAACCAAAAAGTAGCTCCAATTCAAAGGAGTAGCAGTTGCCTATATTTAGCCATAATTCAACCTGGAGTGATATGAGGTTCCAGTATACTGCGGACTCTTAGATCAGGAACCAGCTGGAGTATCTTCCCTGCACCTCTGTCATGGCCCACTCCACTTGCTCAAAAATGTGCTCTTTTATCTGCTATTTGCCCACTTTTCATGTGGGTGCTCTGTTTGTTGTCACTGTTGTCAAAGGGAAAATCAGAAAGGTGCTCTGAGGTTTGGGGATCTGCCCCAAGATTTAATTGAAAAGATTTTGCTAAATTCATTTGCCTGTCTTTGAAATGAGAAAAGTCCCCTGAAGGGAATAAAACTTAAATTCTACCACTAATGAAGAATTTACATGCTCTGAATTTTAAGTTCAGGGTTTGGTTGTTTCCTTTAGTTGCAGTGAAGCCATACATAGATTTTCTGTCTCTCTTGCCCATCAGAAAGCACTGGATTCACTGTCCCCCACCAAGTGCTCCTGCAGAGCTGCTTCATCGTGACTATTTCCAGAGAAATTTTCATAAATTCATTTCCATCTTCATTCTTTCTAGGGCTTCCTCCAGGGAGGAACCCTGTGACCTGTCCTAACCTCTCCTCTCAGCACTGCACAAATGTGGGATGCCAACCTTGAAAAAGAGATCACAAAACTTTGTTAAACAAGGTGACTCAACAGAAACAAATGAAGTGGAAAATGCCAAGTGACACGCCATGGGCCACTTGCACATGTCAGTGGGAATTACAGTGGTTTCCATACCAGCCTGTAACGCTTTCCTAAGCAGAAGTGGGGAGGGTTTTATCTGCAGCTATCAAAATCATGAGGGCGAGCACCACATCTCCAGGGAAAAGAGGGAAGAGGGAATCCAGAGGTGCCCACAGTGAGAAGCAGCACTGCAGGATGCTCTCCACAGGCACAGCTGTGTCCCTGGTCACCCAGGAGTGATCACTGCAGCCTGCTCTCTGCAGTGGAGCTGTGACTGCACAGCTCACAGGGATGCTGTGATGTGCCAGGTTACCTTTCTTATCTCAGACCCTCCCAGAAAAGTTAGCTTGAGTCTAATGCTAGCTTATCTAATTATTATAATTAGATGTAAAATAATTAATAACCTGGCTTAATTACAGGTTTTCTTCAACTGCAATCTAATGTAGAAGATTCCAATTAAGGTTCATTACATGGGAAATCTGTAGAGTCTGTTATTTCACTCTTAAGAACATCCAGAACAAAGAGAAGACATGCAGATGCTAGGTTTCTTTTAAGGGCTGAATTTTAATTAATTTCAGCTTCTGAAACAATTAATGGATTTACTTGTAATGTCTCAGGAAATTCATGCTCATCTCTAGAGAGCCAGTGCCATGAGCTCATGAAAGATATTGCATTTCTTATGTGTTACTGGGAACCAAAATCTTAAGTACAGTGTGGAGCTTAGCTTGGGAATTTTGTACTGATGGCTTTGCCCGAAAAGACTGAAAAGTCCCCTGGGGTAAAGCAGGTGAGTCCCTTGTATTTCCACAAGCAAATATCTCTTAGAATTGCCTGGGAGCTTCCTAACCCCCTGGATTCCACAGGAGGGAAGGTGTTTGGTGTGGTGATGAAGTGACAGGGATCACAAGCCACCATACTGCTATAAGGACAAACCCAGCCCTTAGGATGGAGAAGCCATTTGCTTCCTTCAGCCTGCCAGAGCCTCCCGCAGGAAAAGCACAGTATGGTTGATGAGCCTTCCTGAAAGGAGGCTCTTCTCACCTGAAGGGGAGTCTTGACATCTTTCCTCACCCTCTTTGATTGTTGAGTAGTGGTTCCTTGCAGCTTTGTCATGGGGAAGTGTGCCAGGTCTCTCTCCAGCAGGGAGGCAGAGGGATCTCTCCTGGTCCTCACGCTGGGATGCTGAGCAGACTGGGGTTCTCTACAGCACCACAGGCTTCCCATACTTCCTCAAGTAGTTACTTAATCTCCTTTTGTGTCTTCTTCCTTTGAATCAAAATTGCTCCTTCTCTCGGTAAAATGTGGAGAGACCTTCAGACAGGAAAGTTTTACTGATCATCTGCTTTTTTTGAGGGTGTGATGCCAAGTACTGTATGGATACAGGTACAAAGGGAGGAGGCAGACTCATTTGCCTTGTATAATGAGGAAAGATGCTTCCCTCACTTTAAGGGAAAGTTTTCTTTTTACATTGCTTCCAGCCTCATTGATAGCAAATTCTTCTGAGAAACTGAATCTATAACCTGGCAGTTTTCCCTTTTCGAGTTGCTGAGTAGATAACCATGGACAAGGTCTCAAACTGGTGGTTTCTCAGTCTGCCATTGAGAATACACTAGATAGACAACATCTGTGGACGAAGGATGAGGTGGAAGGGGTTTTTTTTACTTGCTTCAAAACCTTTTAATATTTCATATGACCTGTATCATGGCTTGCTGGACCCTGTGGGAATGCCTATACTTTGTTTCTTGGAATGTAATGCTTTGCACTAATATTCCTCCTCATTAGGAGGTTGGTAAAAGCATTTTCTGTTGTGTGCTGTGGAGCAAAATGCAGTAGTTCATGCCCATATACTTGACCTTTTGTCAAATTAGGGAAAGAGATGAAAGGTTGATGCAGTTCCTCCAGAGGAAGGATGAAATTTAGGCTGAGTTCCCAACTCAAGGACCGGATCAGCATTCTCAATAGAGCCCTGTAATATTTATGTGTGGGTGGAGGTGGCTGTTCTGGACACAGACTGGCTTCTGAGAATGGTTCCAGGACAAGGTCTGAGGCTGGGTTTATGTTTTTAATAGAAACCTTGAAACTGCTGCTCCAGCGTGAGTAAGTTTGAAAGTCAGACAATGCTTTGTGGTAGCAAATTAAGATCTGTTTTCAGCCTAGGAAATAATTGGAAATCGTGCTCTAAAGAGCCGTGCTACATGATGTAAATCCTGGATGACTGGAAAACCAAACGACTGGGAAAAGCTCTAGCGCCCTTACAAACAGGGTTTGCTGAGCTCTCCATGGCAGCAGCTGCCTCTGGGCTTATGTTGAGTTGGATTAACGGGGTGCTGCAGGTAGTGACAGGGGAGCTGCCCGTGGGATGTGCCGTGCTGTGGGATGGAGTGCTGAGCAGCTCCACGGCGTGTTCTGTCCTGTCACAGCGCCGCAAAGGGCAGGGCAGAGGAGGAGTGTGCCATGGTAGAAGCCGGGCGAATTTGTCACAGCACTTTGAAGCAAGTTGCAGGGTACAGAGCAAACATCTGCAGTGCAACAGTGTCCTTTGGCAGCTGTGCCTGAGCTGGGCTTTTTCCACAGATAAATGCAAGCACCCTGTTCCTCCTAAAGGTGGAAAAAAGCTCTGAGCAAAGCTTTAAATATCCTGGGAAAAATGAGCTGCAGCCTCCCACAGCAGTAGTGCAGTCAGGTGCTGAAGTGTTATAAAGCCAAAGAGCAGATTATTTCCCTTTTTAATCTGCTTTCCCCCAAATTTACCCTGTGCAGTGATCCTCCACTTGACCTACAAGAAGCCTGTTCCATTGGCAGTATCCTGCTGTGGCATCTGTATGGCACATTCTCCAGGGCTTGTGGCTTAAACTCCAGCCCCAACTCACATGATTTCTCACAGCACTTAAACCCAAGTTTGAACTGCTCTAACTTTAGTCCAAAATAAGCCTTTCTGCTCCTCAACCTGTCTGGGGCTGTCTTGCATCTAGTTTCTTCTATGCAGGTCTTGGTCACTCAAGACACTCAATTTAAGCCAAGTTTGGAAAAATGTAATAAATGCAGATCTCTGGTCTCTGAGCTGTTCTCCAGCCTTCTGTTCTCCTTTTGCTTTAAAGCCACCATTTGCTCTTTTCCTGGCTCCACCAAGTTCCCTGTTCCTCTCTCCAGGTCTCTACTTCTGCCTCTTGCAGGGATTCTCAGTTCTGTCTGGTCACACCACACAAAAGCCTTCCACTTGGAGGCCTTCCAACTTCTGTTTTCTTCCTTCTGTTCTTCCCATGTATGTTGTTCTCAAAAGCAAAAGGGAAAGAAACCAAAACCATTAAGCAAGTATCTTTGGGTGTAGACTGGCATTTTTCAAAAGCACCTCTAGCAATGAGACACCTGCACCTTGTGGGTTCAGTAGAGGATTTTCTGTTACCTGTGGAAAATCATTACATGTTTAAATGAGCAGTAGCTGCTCCCAAGTAGGAATGTTTCAGTCGGTGCCTTATGCAGGGAATACAGTGGTGCTTGAGCAGGGATAAGCTGCCTTCCAGCAAAAACAAGGAGCCTGGATATTGCCTTAATGGCATGTCAGGGTTATTTTGTCACAAGTCCTTTCCCATCTCATTACAATGCAGAGCTCCATAGCTACATCACAGGGCAAGCAGCAACCCATGTTCATTTATATCTGCTTTCATTTCTCTCCTCCAAAATGATACAGGATTTAATTGTAGTTTGGAGACCAGATTTGCTGCTGAGATGATTGGAGGAAATGCTGGAGAGGGTGACTCTGGCTGGGATCCTTTCCACTCAGGACAGTTTGTGAAAACCACTGGGAAAGCTGCAGGTGATGAATGAGAAATGAGTTGGCAGAGGTTGAGCTCTCCTCTGTCCCTTATCTCTTCTAGTTCATTAATTTACCAAAGACGTCCATCTATGCTCAGACTTTGTGGTCGAATAAGAGCAGAGCTTTGTCTAACCATGCATAGCCATGCCCTCTGCAATGTTAACTTGACTTTATTCCCCTATGTACATCCTCCCGTGAAGTAAACTGGGAGCATTTTTAACTTGAATCAAGGGGCAACATGTTACTTGGAGGTCTGTAAGGAGAAGACAGTTGTGGTTTGCAGGCTCTGCTTTCCATGAAGCACTGTGGTAGGTTGTGGGGGTGTGGTGATTCCCCAGGAGAATGGCAGAATAGTAAGGAATAGATGCTCTGAGTGAGTTTGGAAGACAGCAAATGCCAGAGATGAGATCCAAATGGTATTTTCTTGCAGTCATGAGTCAGGCAAGAGTCCAGTTTGAGCAGTGCTGATGTAACTGTGTGCAGATCAAGATGGTGTTATTTAATAGTTCATTTCTTTAAGTTACTTGCTTTGGCTATTACAGCCATTCTGAGTATTACGGTATTGCTTAGAGAACACCATGGCCGATTCTTTTCTATCACTGTCTTGTGCTTGTTCTCTCAATGGTGTCTCCTTGTCCTGGACTCCTGAATATGCCTGATTTTACCTTCTTTTGTACCAGTTTCACTTTACTGTAGCCACGATGACATCAGTAATATTCATCCATATTTTTTGCAGCATATCGTAAGAACAGGATATCATCTTTTTATCTAGTGATACATATTTATGTTCTGCAAAAATGCCTTGCCATAGGATACCCAATCCAAGTTGAATTGTGAGTCTCCTCTTCTCTACTCAGGAAATTACCATCTACAAGGGCACCCTGTCAAAAGGAGGGAGAGAGTGTACAGTGATACGCAAGTTACATTTAAGAAGAACTGAAAATCTCATCCAGCATAAGGCAAACTTCAGAGTAAGCTGTCAGAACAGAGCAGCCTTTAATATTCATCTATCTATTCACGATGCATCACTGCATAATGTGTATTGCAGTCATCAGATACACATGTTTAGCACCTAGAAACAGTAAAATCACTTGTTAAAGCTAAAATGGAAATTATGGGATTGATTTACCTGTGCACTTCTAGTTGCTTTATGCCAGACTGGTGATATGAAGAAGGCATAAAGCTCATATAACTGGCTGAGTAAATTAGATTAATGTCTTGTTCTCCTTTTTGGAAAGGTCTAAAGCAGACAAAATGTACCCTGAGCCTGTACAAATTTCTTTTCTTGTTCGTATCTTGCAGCCTTTCCTTGCTGCACTTTTTATGATCTTTCTGGGTTTAAAGAAATATCTTTTAGCACTAGCTTGTTTCCCTTTGCTGAAGGAAAGCTTCTTGAAGTTGACTGCCACGAGAAGCCCACGCTCATACGTAGTGCACACATTGCAGGCTCTGCTTGGCCCAGCATTTACATTCTTGGGGGCAACTCTAAGACCCCTGTGAGCACAATGTCATACAGGTTTTCTGTTCATCCCTGCACTCCATCAGATGTTGCACAGAAACTTTAGGAGCCCAGGGCTCCCAAAAGCAGCAGTCTGTGCTGCTCTCTCAACACCATTCCCTCCTTCCTCCTCTGCAAAGGCAAGAGAGCACGTGAAACAAATTTGGCAGCAAAAGATGCTTGTGGGCTTGTAGTTGAGTGATGGTGTTAGAGGCTCAGGTAGGGACTTTATGATATGTTTGTTTTATGTGCTCTCTTTGTAGAACTGTTTTGCTCCATATATAAAAATATGGGTCCTCGTGTACATTTTCATCTGTAAGAGCTCTTTCTGAGGAGGCAAAGATGAAGTTTGTGCAATTACAGTGATTGCACTTAGCTCCTCTTCATTACAGTCCATTGACTGGTTTCTTAGATTTTTCTTTTTCTAACATCACTGACGTTCTTATTCTGTGGGGAAAAAAATTCCTCAATTTTAGGAGATCTTGCTAAAAGAAAACAGCTTAGATCACATCTTGGTCTCCTCATCATGATGTTGTCTTTATAAAAATTCACTATATATTTGATTAGTGTTATTGGCTCATGCAGACAGTTACCCGAAACTCACATTAACAGTTGTATAGGCAGGAAATTTACCCAGTCTCTGGTGATATAAGTGCCTGTGGGCACAGGCGAGGGACCAGGAAACAGAGGGCTGAAGATGAATCTGTATGAAGGAGAGTCAGCTTGGGTTATGTCAAAAGCACATGGTAGTTTGTACTGCTGTCAGAGAAGGAAGCTGGAACAGAAGCGTGTCCAGCTGTGGGTGCTCCTGATCCTGGTTCCAACCAGCCAGTCTGTCTCTCCCTGTCCCTCTTCTCCATCATGCTCATTCCCTCATATAACCAGCAAGTGCTGGTACCAAAACCAGGCAGACTTTTCTTTCACTAATGTGTCTCTTTAGGCTACAGACCATGCACCCAAAATGTAGTTGGAAAAGCTTCAGGCATGTGCTTTGCCGGCTCTCTGAGTTGTGGTGGAAACATCTCTGGGTTGGATCCAGCTGTGCAATTAGTGAATAAGCAGGAGTGTGAATTCCCAAGAACATTTATAGCTGATGGGCCTCTTTTGCTGGCACCAGTTGTGCCCTGAAGCATTTGTTAAATTTACTTGGACCAGAGGATCTGAGCAAGTGCATTGTGGGAGGGAGAAAAGCAATGCCATGGGTATGTTCCCACTCAAACATGATCCTTCTGGATGGAGATACAGGAGCTCTTTTTTGGCTGGCAGGTCGAGAAATAAAGTTTGATCTGAAATTGGATGATTATATTAAGTGAGTTGATCACATCTTTTAGGGTTCAACATAAGTCTGAGATGATTTTGGCCATCATTGTTATGCAAATTCACTCAATGGATATTGAAGTAAAGTACTGAAGTGGCTCATCAGTGGGAGATGATGTCAGTTGGTACAATCCAAGGCAGCTGGACTGTCAGAGCTCATGATCCAGGAATGCAGTCTTGGATTACACCCTGCAGTTGCAGGGAGTATAAAGGGTGCTGTGGTCTCATTTCCTGGGAGACAGTCGTTTGAGAAATCTGACCTTACATCTAGCCTTTCTGCAGCATCCCGAGAAAATTAACAAGGCATAACAACCCATAATACTCTCATTTTAGCTGCAATCACAAATCTAGAATGTCCTCATCTTCATAGTATTGCGGTCTTCTTTATTAGAATTGCATCAGGGGCTGATTTCTGGTCGGACTCTCGTTGATCAGAGCAGGCGCCTGCTGAAGGCAGTAATTTCCCACTGCTGGTTAATGGCCACATCCCACAAGGAGCCTGCCCTGGGAAGGGAAGCTGGAAGGAGCCCCATCACTCCCTTTGAGGCATTTTTTTTAAGTAGCATCATTTAATTAAAATTTAATAAGCAATCAGAACTTGTGCTCAGTGTTGCACTGGCATTTTTAAACAACAAATTAATATCTTTATTGTAGAATTTTCTCTTTCAGTGCAATTTCTGTCAAGGTTATACTGTTTTTGAGTTAAATTCTGCACATTTGTGTCAGCCAGCTTTGGCCCACGAGGGTTGGGGGGATTGCAGGAGTACTCAGATTTGTGTCTGTATATTTAAACACAGCATTAAATATTTCGGTGGCTTGCCCATATTTAGATATATCAAAGAGAAGATGGAAGACATGCTGACATACCTGGCTCATGTCTGAAACTGAAAGGCAAAATCCCACTTAATTTAATTTCAAAATTCCCAGCAACTACAACAGAGCCAGGCTTTCATTGAAAAAATTAATTTCGTTTTGTGTTTCTCTCTCCAAACCTTTCTATCCACTGCACCTGAGCAAAAGCCAATAAGGAAAAGCCAATATTGACAGAAAGATCCAAGCATGTCTGTCTTGGGTCATTTAATTTCTTGGCCTCTTCAGTTTCCCATGGCCCTGAGGAAAAACAGAGGTTCACTCATCGATAGAGATAACATCAATGTGCTTCAACTGGTTGTGGCTACTGGCCAGTGGTGTTGGCTTTTCCAAGAGCACTTTCACTTTCAAGTCCATCTGATGACACACTCGGTTGATTTGCAGTGCTCCTGCCAGCAGCAGGGTAGGAGAGGTGGGTTGTTTTCACTGTAAATCGAACTGGGCAGGATGCTTAGGGGGGAGTGACAAGCTTTCAGACACCAAGATCTTTAGGGAAATCATCTATTATACAAAAAGCCTCAGGAAGGCACATATTCAGTGTAACTTTAAGGAGTTTAGGTAAAGCGGTTTGAAAGAAGCAATGAGAAGGGAAAAGGTTGAGCAGAGCAGTTGTGCACAAAAGCTGTGAATTATTTATAAACCTTCCAGACATGCAGGACCTTTATTTGGTTTCCACCATTGTCATTTTCTGAATCTTTGGCCAAAGGCTTCAGCAGATACAGAGCTGACATTCACTTCCCTAAAGAAAATATGCTGTCAAAGTTGGAAAGTTGGACAGGTTGTCTCCCATCCTTGCCAGAGAGGTGCAAGGAGATACTGAATACTGCGTGAAGGCTTAGTGAGCAAATGCCAAGGTTTGCAGTGGCTCGGTGACCACCCTGCAGAACCCATGGGATGTGCAGTGGATTTGTCAGAAGAGGGTCAGCGTTCAGTGAAGTGTTTCCAAATGCTTCCTGATGCAATGAACATTAGCAAGGAACTTGTGAAGTGTATTGTGCTGATACCTGCATACCAAAAGGAGGTTTTGTTTTCCTCATTCTTCAATAATTTCCCCCCTTGCTTTCTGTTTATGCATCTTTCCACATCTCCACCCCGCCGAATGGCTGTCCCTCAGGGGAAATGTCCTTCTGAACCAAAATAAAAGACTGGGTGGATTATGAATTTTTGTTGTTAGGATCATAAAAGCTTCTTCTCTTATAATTTCCCCCTCTTCTCTCGTATTTCATGTCCTCCCTGTGTGACCCTTCGTCAGAGAGAGCTATCAGGGCTTTACATCTTTTTCCCTTTCATTCCATGCAAAATCCTGTTCAGAGTTATTCAGTGCCTGCCTGGAGGTGAAGGAACATGGGATGAGTTTGAGGAAATGCTTTCATCTCCCAGTGAAAATCCTTGAATTGGATTTTCACTCACGGTTGGCGTCCCGGGGGATTACAGTACAATAATGTGGTGGTAGTGATTTTGTTGAGAAGGCAGCACTTCAGATTTGTCAGGGAGTTCTGATGTCTGAATAAGCCAATGAAAACCCCGTATCAGAGCTGCTGGTGTATTTTCAGCTCCATCTACCAGGATCAGAATGTGACTTAAACTAAAAACTCAGAGGAGGCTCAGTCTTGAAGGTCTGCGAGGGGTCCTGACGCAGTAAAGCACACTCAGGTTGGTAGTCCCCTGTGATCACTCAAAATGGTTAGATATAATCATGTTTCTATGTGACCTCATGCATAGGAGTCAGAAATCTCTATTCCTTACAGGCTTTGGTACTCCCATTTGAAATAATATTGCAGCAGGGAACTTGTTTCAGTTGGCAGGACAAGGATGTTTGGGAGAGGAAGAAATTGTTTCTGTGGTTTCAGTGAGACTTTCTAGATATTATTTTGCAAGAGCCTAAATCTCTGCCTTCCTGTTGGTGCAAGCTTTCAGTCGTGATTTATCCATGACCAGCCACATTGCCCTTGTGATTATTTGTGCTTGATGTGGTTCACAAACTATTTACTGTTTTGGTGCTGGAGGCTGCCTCGTTGTATACTTAGAACCAAAAATATTGGGCTGTGTTCCTGGTCGCTCGGCTCACACAGCTCTGTTTCTGTTCTCTAATTGAATGCAGACAGCTCTTGAAATAAAATTTCCGCTGCAAATGTTTCTGCTGACAAGTTCAGAAAGCGCTGTCTGGAAGCTTGCTTTACTCTCTGTGTGAAAGGTATCTGTCCCAAAAACATGCCTGCCTATCCTTTTCTTGACTTAGAGTACCCTCAAATATGACAGGACACAAAGAGGATTTAAATGAATTCATAAAAAAGTAGAAAGAAAGAAAAAGCATTCTCTGCCACGTTTTAGGTGCTTTAGTAAAAAAACTGCAGACAGTTTGATGTTGCTCTTTCTCTTCATGTTATACAGATACTTTACGCCTATACAAGTGCTGGATTTTGGTCTCCAGCATGGTTTTTTTTCAGCAGTCTTAACCAGTCTTAAAATATATATATATACATATATGTAAGAAAGAAAAGAGAGAAAAGGTGTTTCTCTGTGTGTTTCTAATATAGACCTGTTACTTGTCCTTAATGTCTGAGTCCTTAGGAATGTTCCACTATTATTTTTGTGTGATTTTTGAAAGAATGCATTTGCTTCTTCGCAAAGCTAAGGAAAATCAAATCTGAAGATTGGTGCTTTGATTCTTCTGGCAGTTTTATATTGCTTCCTTATAACAGGCAATCCTTAACCAGGTGCTTATTTTGTGTTATGTATATGATTTAATTCCTCCTTGGTACCCAAATGCTCTTCTTTGCTTTGTATTATACTTTTCTAATTCAGAACAATTTACTCCAGGGGATTTACAGTGGGTTACTATATCTAGGTGTGCAGTAGCTCAGTAGAGGCAAGATAAGTCAAAGTACAAAAGCTTTATGGTTGTATTTCAAAGCTGAAGGAAAAGACAAGGTGCATGGATTGGGCTGCACATTGCAGGGAGAAATCATTTTGCATTGTTTCAGTCTGGGTCACAAGAGGAAGAAAAGGAACAGTCTGTTTCTCCAGCGAAGCAGGAGTCCTCTGCTTGTATTTATCACCATTTAAAACACATCTCTAACTGTAATTTCCAGCATGCCAAATGAAATTCCTACCAATCACTCACTTTGTTGCTATTAGTGCTGTTAATACTGTAATGTATTCGACTTAAAGGCTTCATCAGAAATATACAAGAAGAAAGATATAAAGATTGTTTCCTGGAAAGATATATACAGTAAAAATTAGCTAATTGTATAGGACCTGATTAATGAAATTGCAGACACCAAAAGCCATCCTTGCTGAATTGGTGTCTTGGGTGAGCCTTGCAGGATTTCTCCATGCAGTCTTGGTGTGCTCAGGACTGAGCTGCTGTTAATTGAATGGCTCAGAAGGTCCCCTGTGAGAGGGACACAGCACATGCTGATGGGTGACATCTCTCCAGTTCTCTGCTCCAGGCACCCTTGATTGCCACCCTTCCTGTAACCATGTGATTTTCTCTAGTTCTATCCCAGTGGATGAAGCTGTGCTGTGATCTGCAGGGTGAACGTCACAGTAGCACTGATGAGCTTTGTATAATCCTGACTAATCCAAGAAGCTCAGGAAATGACATTGAATTATTTGTACACAATAGGAAGGACCTCAGAAGTTTTAGAGACATATGATTCTTTACAGTTGAGGCAAAACAAGGCATGGACTCTTCCCATGTCTTCTTTTCTTGTTGCGAAGTTTAAGACTCATTACAGTGACAGGTTCATTTTCTACTTGAGGTCTCTTGACCATCTGGCCCTCAGCATATTTCCCAATTATTTATCACTGCTGCTAATGGCTGCTCTTCTGCCCTTGATGTTTATTTAAAATGTGTTCTTCGCCCCTGCAATAGCTGTGTTGGGACTGCCTATAGGGAGGCACATGAGCTATGTTGCAGCCCATAGTTTTTGTCTGAGCCCTGAAGCAGCCAGATGGGGAGAGATGAATAAGAGTGAAATTTGCAGCTTGAAGGGTCTCTATACATGGACACTTACTGGAAGAAAATCGGCATTTTATGTGTCCTGTGGTTCACCTATCACTAGTAATTCATTTTATAATGCATTAACTGACCTAAGTCTATTCCTATTGTACAACAGACAATCCTTCTTTCTTGCCTTCACTTCCCTATAGTGTGTCAAGGACCTTAACTTGTTCTTATTGGATTTTTATTTTCTCTTGTTTAGAAACTGAGTGTTTAAGGGCTAGTTTTCACAGCAGCAGAGCATATGCAGCAATAAACATCATCTCCAGTTGATTAAGCACCATAGCTGAGTTGTTCAGCTTCCACAGAAGCTGTTTATTGTAAGTATCCTCCAACTCTGAGGACATAATTTTAATTATATTGCATGAGAAGGAGCAAAAACAATAAACCAGAACATTAGAAAAAATTAAAAGATATAATTTTCCTTCCCTGAGAGGAAGATTTCAGTGAAGGTCAGAGTAGATTGGAGGTGTTTGTGTAGCTGGGAAGTGTTCTTGAAAGCCCATTTCCCAGTACAATTTTTTTTACAGAGGCTGCAGAAGACATTAAGGATAGGACAGGCCATTTCAACGGATCTTCTGAGGCCAGATTGTGAAACTGTTGTGAATCATGCCGGTGTTTTCGGAGAAATGTATTGCACAAGCTCACTATTTGTCAGTGCAAATAATGCGTTTCCAGCTTGACCAGTGGAGAGTCTGGCCTTGACAGGGTGACGGTAATGGGAGCAGCTTGCTTGGGTTTACTTGCTATCTGTGCTGCAAGATGTGAAAACATTCATTTCTATTACTGCCATTCTGAACCTTTTCACTGGTTCCAGATATCACTCTGGATATTTGTCTTTTCTCCCATTTGTTTGAGAGAAGCAGTGAATAACGGTAATAAAAAGAAAAAAAAGCTGTACCACGACAGGCTTGGGAGGACAATGTCACAACGAGACTTCTCAAGCACATCAGTCTCTTATTTCAGACACACACCTTTCATTTCTGAACTGCCAGGTAACCCCCAGCTCTGGTGAGAGCTGTGGCTCTCATGATTGACTGAAGTGATTGTTTGGACCAGTATCTTCACTTGACTGGTGCTGAGGGGACCAGCTGTGCTACCTCAGGGGGTAACCTTTTTCTTTTCCTGATTCTTATTATTATCTCTTATAAAACAGTTTAACTTCCAATTAAATACTGCCTTAAGTTAAACACTGCCAGTCCAATGCTGGTTAATCCTCTAATAAACTACAGCAGAGAGGGCAATGGCAGTTTCTGCCATGGTAGTCTGACCTTAGGTCAGGTTTGTCAGGTTATTTGTGCATGGTTTGTTGAAAAGTTTATGAACTTTCCAGTAAACATAGTTTTGAACAAATCTGAGCTGTGTTGGCCAGGTAAAACATTGCCTTCACACACTACGGTTCCTGCCTCTCTCTGCTTCCTGTCCAATATTCTCTGAACCAAAGAAACCCTTGCAGTTTTCACAGGGATTTCAAAGGTTACTGATGCTGGGGCCCTGCAGGGTTGGCAAGGGGCTGTTGTGAGGTGAAAAAAATGGATCCAGTTAGGCATGATCTTCTTTGGAATAGGGATTTTTTGGCCAGCTCTATTAAGAATAATTGGGAGGAAGAGAAGTCAGGCAGTGGGGCAGGATCTGTCAACAAGAAGTGTCTACCAGTGGTGTCTGTTTCTGTGACCAGACTATGAGAAACATCTTCCTTGTCCTCCCTACACCTCCCCACTGCATTTTAATTGATATCTTCCCTACTTTTATACAAAAGCATTCCCTGCAAACACAAACATAGACCACTAGTCTTTTTAGTGCCCTCTGAAGACTCCCTTTACTGCAAATGTTGTTCAGTACAAAGCCCATGGAGGCCTGTGAATTTGCTCCTCCTGAGACAGAGTGTTACTAAAGTGAGAATCCAATATTTTTTGGAAGACTGTGGTGATCTCTTCTGATACAGGCCCCACAGGGAAAAAGCCTGCTCTGTGATCATAAACAATACAAATAAAACCAGCCTGCAGTCACATTACTTAATGCCAGCAATTTTTGCTACTTCTATAAATCTGTCTTCTACCAGCAGCTAAATGACACTGATGTTGACAACATTGTTTACTCCTTGATGTTTGAAGAGTTGCTCTTTTTCTAGACAGTGGTGCAAGCATTTTGAGAATGGAGTGCTAGCTTGGAGACAAGCAGAAAAGAAAAAGCACTGCCTCTCCAAGTAATGCAGAGTCCATTTGTGGCTTATTGCAATGTTTATTCCTGTAAGACACAGCTTGGTGTTCAGATTCCCACCCCATATAGTGCAATATGTTTGTGGGAACTGCAGGAAGAACTGGAAAAGCTTCTAAACACATCACCAAATGCATTAAATAAGGTGATGAATAAAAGTGTCCCTAGCCTTGATACTTGTGAATTTTCTGCTCACCCTTCTCCATCAGAAGTGTCCATCATCTCCGAGTGCTCCTTTTATACTTTTGCCACCAAGTTGTCCCTCTGCTAGACCTTGTTCTGTTATTGATTTGTCTATAGAACATCACTTATTGCTGGGATATTCTATGGGGCAAAAGACCTTACAGTGAAACAAAGAGAAAGTTTGTGGTCATTGAAGATTCCTCATTGTCTTCCCTCTAACATGGAGAAAAGCACCAAAGCAGCAGCTGCTATTTGCAGAGAAAGGCCAAAGCAAAGTGCGGTAATGAGGAGGAAGGTGCAGTGACTTTGAGATGTCACTGCCTTCTCAGTGGTGTTTTGTGGCTCAGATGGCTCTACTCCACCTAGAAAACAGGAAGGCAGCAAAGCCTATAATGCAGAGTCTGGGAATCACATAATCTAAGGCTAGAAGGTGATCATGAGTCATTTCATGTCAACTCCTTTATCTTGTCAGCTTACAGAGTGCAGACTTGGACTCCCTTATATCTGCACAACCTTTGTGTGATCATCCTACCTTGGTTTAAAGACTTTGAGTGAAAGAGACCTCCACAAAGCTGTAGACAAACTGCTTTAGTGCATAATTGCTCTTGTAGAAAGCAAATCTGACATTTGTTGTATGTAATACTTTACCTTTTCATTCTATCTTTGAATATGTTTATAGCCCTGGGCAGTGACTCCCTTTCAAATGATTGTTTTACTCTTTTTATTTTTTTTTTCTTCCTTTGGAGTATGTTAATAAATCCTGATACAGATGATCTCTCAACAGTCAGTTTTTAAGGTAAAAGTTCTGATTTTTACATTCAAACAATGAAACATCTTTTTGCTACCATTTACCACAATTTCATCATGTGATCCAGAGTCTCATATAAATGTAGGAATCTGCTGAACTTGTGATATTGTCTGCATTGCTTTCTTTCTCTCGTTTGTAGCAAGTTGGGTGAAAATTTACTTATGCTGCTCATCTTGTTGCAGCTACACTGGTTTTGGTGTGTGCTACTGCCAAGAACGGTGCTGTAGCACTTAATAACAGAATTTTGTCACAGTCTTTATCTCTGAAAACTATTCCAGTTTATCATTTTAATAGCAAATGGTGTGTTTTACACAGCTGCCTGATAAAAGTTCTCATAAGCTTCTCCTTGGGTTTCTTTTCTTTTTTTGTCTTTCCCTCCCTCTCCAGCCAGAGCTTTCAGGCACACCTACTTTTATCATATCTTTTTAAGGCCAAGGTCAAGCCTAGTCAAAGATGCTGTGGGACACCTCAAGTGTCAGATGTATGACACAGTGCTTTGAAACAAAGCAATAAAGCATGGTACAAAGGGTCCACAACAAACTAACAATGTCACAGTGATGAAGAAATAAAAACTGATGGGTTCTTCTGAAAAAAATCCACTGCCAGTGTGCATTGCAGTTCAGACTCCAGCCAGCTGGAATGGAGAAGAGGTGAAAGTTGTTTCTGTCTTATTTTACTGTCCTTATTTCTGTTTCATAGTGTGAGAACTTAATAAGGTGTGATTTGTGTGTCCTTCACCCAGATGGGTTTCAAAAACCAAGGAAACTCACGTAAGTGAATACATAGAGAAGCAGCCCAGCAGTTACGAGCAAACAGATGACCAAGAATTCACAGTCAGAGTGCCCACTTGTCTGTGTTATGGAGAATGTCCTTTAGCTGTTCCTTCATGTCCCCTACGCAGTAACAAATGGATAAATAGACTTCTGATAAGGTGCAAAATGTTGTTCCAGTCTATAATGGGAGGAGAGCAATGTCAGGGTTTCAAGAGAGTATGAGACATCCCCAAGTGAAACCTGGCAAATAAGTTATAGGTTTGTCTTCCTCAGAAGGAAATTACTGAGATTGCTTCTGAAATGGGGATGATGGCTGCATTGGTGAGCATTAACCTGCAATGGGGGAGGTGAAATAAGAAATGATTGATGGGCTAAAGGGAAATGCAATTTCGTATAAGAAAAGGTCTGCAGTGCGTATAGGAATTTATGGGTAGTATAGTACCTGACTTGGAAAATTGTCTTTCCTGTAGTTATTAAGGTGTGGATTTTTTGAGCTGAATTTTGCTTTGGTTTAGAACTTTCCCTTATTTCAAATTCAAGGTGAGAAAATTCTTGATAAGTAGGAAAAGAGCTGGATACTTGAACTATGCAAAGTTGGACAACGTTAACCTCCATGATGACTTTGTGAAGCTCTCAGGCCACAGACAGCCGCAGCCCGAAGCTTCTGCCACTGACTTGCAGAGTGCAACTTCCTGAAAGCCATGTCCCGGAAACATGGTTCCAGCCTTGTCCTGGGAACCTGATCTTCCAAACGTGGGACATAGCTGAGTGTCACAAATGTTTCCTACACTCTGGTACATAATGAAAAAGAGAGGAAGAACCTGCCACCCTACAGTGTACAGAATGCATTGAATATTAGTAATGAATGAATGGATGAAGTGTTTCCATCAATAAAATCTACCAAGAGGAAAACTTCAGCACTTATTTTTCAGGTTTTGTGAAGGGTGTGCGTTCAGATGAGTCTGAAATGCTTCTAATTAATGTCATCAAAAGTGTGACATTTAATTAACTCAGTAACACGTTGAGCCTAATGATAACACATTTTGATTCACCACAGGCAGCAATGAGCTCTCCTGAGCAACTCCAGAAGTAGGAAGGATAGGGGAAAGGAGGAGACCTGTAGCACACACAAATACACTTTTTGCTGCAGAAAGGCAGGATGGCGAGAGAGCTGATTATGTTGTCAGTCCCCATCTCACATCAGAGAGACGTTTATGACTTCAGAATATTTACTATCAGATATTGATAACAATAATCTATTTTTCCAGTTTAATTATTGTAACACCCATTTGCCACTGAAAGGAATAACAACAGGATGTATTAGTTTCATATTCTTGAGTCAAATCTGGTCAATGAAATGGTGCCTTGTTGACATTGAAACCTATTACAAACATTTTCTAAAACTGAATCAGCAAATGAATTTTTTTTTTTAATTTGAAATGGAAATTTCTGCAGTGTCATTGAGCTGATCAATAAGGAGTTATCCAGAAGCAGTGATACAAGTGGGAGGGGGAGAGATCTGCACCTCTGCTGGGCTGTTACTGCTGTTTTGCTAGCGTGTAACTGATTAGTCAGGTAGCAGCATGAAATTTTCTTCTGCACAATATTTATGCAAATCTAAATGCTTTTCAGAGACATCTTATTTAGTTTAAATAAATATATAAATAGAGCTAAGATGAATGGGGACTATGCTTAAGTATCCTGAAGATATTTGATCAAGCAGGCTGCTTCTGCATCTCAGAAATACAATGAAAATAGGCCAATGGACATTTAACCCTCGTGGGACTGAGTTTCACTGACTGTCCCATACTGAATTTATGATATGAGTTCTTAAGAACTCTCAAAAATAAGGAAAATTAGTTTCTCCTGCATACAACTTGCCCAAGTGGATGAGAAAAAGAAGCTCACAAGTGAAAGTGAAGTTTTCTGAAGGTGTTTTTGATGACTCACTCTTCATTGCAGGAAAGCTACAGGCAGAAATGAGGCTCGTGGCTGAAGTGTATTCCAGATAGGGGATGGGATAGGAGAAATGATCCAAGACCCAAGGACAGGATGGGGAGAGGTAGCAGAGCAAAGAAAAGATCAGTAGAAAGAGTATGGCAAGCAAAAAGTTCATAGATATTGTGCCTATCAGGTGTGTTTTGTGGCAACTGATTAATCCATGCGCTTGGACATTCAAGTCTGCAATATCTCCCTGATTAAAACTCAGCCTCCATGGGTTTCTTTTGCTATCAGTTAGGAGTGGCTTCAGTTTTAAGGTGGGGCATTGGGCTGTCCATCAGGACAGTGTTGTTCCCATCTCACAAATGGCTGCTGAGGGTTTGAGGGTGAATGGGATGAGGAGGATAAGGCTCGGTTCTGCCTCAGGAGCTGACCCCAGCAGCTGTTCCAAGCCATGGGCTGTACCATGTGAGATAGATGATGACTTATTGCTCCTTCCAGGAATTTTATTTGCATAGTAACGGGTAGAGGAGGACTGCAGTGTCCCTGCAGCAAGACCATCATTACAATGTACTGCTGGGGTTACATTTCTGTAGCCTAAGTATGCAGATGAAACAGGGGCTGTGCTTGGGGACAGGGACTGATGGACACACTCTGGCATTTGTGAAATGAGTTGAAGGACCGCAAACAATGGAGCCAAGGTCCCTTCTCCGAAGATGTATGAGGGGGCGTTGGACGCCTGGAATCTCATTGTCATGGGGGGGTTTTGTTCTTCCTTCCTTCCCCTCCTTTCCTTGCGTGCGAGCGAGGGAGGGGGTGGGGAGGGGAAGGGCGGTAGTCGCTCCACTGCCGTGCTGGGTGCCAGGCTCGCTGCTGCAGTATTGTACTCAATATTCTGATCACCTTGCAAGTCAAGGAGCCTTGTGGAGCCTGCAGTGGTGTCAGAGTGAAAAACGAGGCACGCCATCACGCTTGGCCAGGCGGTGGCTGCCTGCCCGCAGCGAGTGCCGGTCTGCAGCACCTTCCTTTGAGAGAAACCCACGGCCGGTGGGCTGGAGTCCTGCTTTTTGTTTTCATATGTGTATATAAGGCTATTTCCCATTGCATTTAAATAAGAGGTTTCACTGCAGTGGTTCACAATACCAGAGGCTTGAACTCCTTCTCTTAGGGTCTTGGATTCCTCCCACGATTTGTCAGTCATTTGCGAAGATGTGGGAAGGAGTGGGCTCTGTCGAATGTGGGTTTGGATGTGTTTTCTTCTCTCTTGCTGTTTTACATGGCGAGTGAGCTGGAAGAGCCAGTTTCCCGCAGTGAAAGGCAGAAGGAGTGCACCGGGCTGTGTGTCTATGTGTACATGTGTTGAGCGAGGAACAGACGTTTCCATAGGGAGGTATTGCAGTGGGGAGTGTTATACAGACCCCTGGATGCTGCTAACCCAAACCATTGTCTTTTATTTTATTTATTGTTCGTGGCAAAGACATTGCCTAGGCAACCACGATGCTTCTCCACTCTTGACTGGTGCATTCTGCGTCATCGGGGTGGGACACAGCAAAGCGGCAGAAGGAGCAGGACAAGTGCTGTTTGGCTCAAGACACTTTGAGACTGATAGTGCTAGTTAGAGGCAACTAGACCTCAGGGAAATGCTGCACAGGGTTTTTCTCCTGCTGCTCTGTCATGTCTCTCAGAAGAGGTCTGCAGCATTCCCTTGTTATCCCAAGGCTGGTCCTTCCACTCATGGCTGGACACTTTGGTTGCAGTCTGTTGTTCCCCCTGGCATTTTGGTCATGACATCTAATCTCTGCAGTGGTAAAACAAATCATTCTTTGCTTGCAGCAGCCTCCAGCCTGCCAAGATGACTTTGTGCCATCTCTGGGGAGAGAGGTAGAGGGAGTGACTGGTTGCCTGTAAAGTTACATGTTCCGTTCCCAACGCCTTTGCTCTCAGTGCAGCTGCAGCCCAGATTTGTCAGAGTAAAAATCATTCCTTCCCTCATGGCTGGAGAACTGACTTGTTATGAAGGCTTCTGATGGTAACTTCAGGGCTGACACACATGAAAAAAAAAAATTCCAATTACTCATCCAGCCCTGGAGAACAAGGAAATAACAACCTCTGGGAGCTGTATTAACACCAGCATGACCACTCTGCACTGAGACTCTCCTTTATGTCAGTACACTGAGTTTAGGATAAGTTTCTCAGTATGTTCACTGGGAGGGAAGAAGCCCTCAACAAAACAAATTTCCATCATGACTAGGTCAGTCAAGAGTTTCTATTTGCACAAGGCACAAACACAGTTATATTCAGATAGTAGCCATCCAGCTGCTGAGGAGACCAGTTTTGATCTGCCATATTGCAAGGAAAAAGGGGACGGAATATCCCAGTCACCAGGATGTCTGTCTGTCTCTCTATTTATCTGTCATTTAGATATGGAAGGAAAAAAGGAAGGGATGGAGGGAAACTTATTTTCTCTTTAGCTGAAAGTGGCTGGAAATCATTCTGAATATTGGTTTATTACAACTGGCTTAGGCTAATGGAACTATGATGCTGTAGAGTCATGAGGACAGGAATTATTTTATTAAAAATGTTGGCAATATAGCTAACAATTCAAGCTTGCTAGCCATTCCTGTCTTGGGATAAAATGAAAGGTGGTGTAAAAGTTTTACTGCTCAGCGTGTGGGTCGCATACAAATCAGCATTCTGGCAAAAGAATATAAATTGTTCCACAATGTGGAATTGCTCTCACAGGGACGTTCTGAAGGTCCTATCAGATGCATTTCTACTTTGAACGTTCCCTTGGGTCCAGCCATAGAGCTGAGATGTTTTGAATTTTTAAAGCTGTTGCACAGTTTTTTCTGTGATTCCACCTCCACCCTGTTTGTTTGTTTATTCTCTGCCTTTTTGTTTGTTTTAATTACATGCTCCCTGTTTTTCTACTGTGGTGGTAGCAGAAAGTCTTCCTGCAGGGTTGTTTCTCCATCAGTGTTTCATAGCTTTTCTTGTTCTCCAAACTGTTGTGCTATTGAAAAATTTATAACTCTTTCAGTTAAGCATGGTATGGAAGGGGGAAGACAAAACACCATCTAAGAAGGAATGATTAGAAGGAATTGGTTTTGAGGGAGAAGAATCAAGGAGGATCTTGTGCTGATAAGTTAACAGAATTTTTTTGGAAGTGACAGTGAAAGCCCTTTGTAAATATTCAGTTTGGTCAATCTGAAACATTTCATCTCACCCAAAATGACAAGTTGTGTTTTGTTTTAGGTCTTTTAATCCAAATTTAATTTTTATTAACACTCCCATCCTCTGGTTCCAAAACAAAACCAAATTAAAAAAAAATATATATATATAAATCTATGTATAATGTTGAATTGGAACATACAAATTTCTAAACAATACATTTTCAGAGATAAATACTGAATTAAAATATTACAACAGTGGAGAAATAAATGACATTTTTTTCTATTTATTGAAAATCAGTCCCTGAGTTTGCCAGGAAACATCATAAATTATGCACTTCCCTCTTCAGCAGAGTTAGTTTTAGGAACAGGTTTTGCAGCAGTTGTCTTTTTTTGCCCCATCTGCTTTCAGGAAAAGAGAGTCTTTGTTGTCACTTCCGTGTTTAGCTGGAATGTTTGTGCACCCAGGGAGGATGGAGGGAGGTAGGTAAGCCCTGACCTGGAGCGTCTCTGGGCGAGCTGGCACTGGGCTTGCAGCACTCAGAGAGATCTTGTCACAACAGGCTGCTCAAAATTTCTCATGATGAGAATTTTGTGGAGGAGACAGTAACCCCTCAGTGCAGAAAGGAACATGACTGGAAGAGCTGCAGGCAGGTGCCACCTTCTCAGGTGGATAGAAGCTTATCCTCCACATGTGGCTACCAGTGCTGGCCATTTTTCTGCCCCTGATTATAGCCCTAATGCTGAGCTTAAGGCCAAAGGAACACCATTAGCTATTAGAAAGTACGGTCCTCCTCTCCCCACCCACGTTTGTACCGCTAGGAAGAGAATAGGTAATTCTTCTACTTCCAGAAAGGTGTATGTGCACAGGGTGTCCCACTCCTTCTTGAGCTCTGGCCAGCACCAAGTAAAAATATATTCCTTTCTATATTTATTTTTCTTCTGTTTTTTGGTTTGCTTTGTTTTAATCTCACCCCACAGCAAATGAGTGAAGTGAATTGGAGAGACAAGTCCAAATTAGTAACATGCTGGAAGCATGCCCAGGGGCAGTGAGCATCGGAGGGGATGGGGAGGGAGCATCAACCTGTGGATGCAGGAGCCCAGCTCCCAAGGTGAAGTTGCCCTTCCGAGTGCAGGCAGGTTTTATGTGAGATCACCACCTCCTCCCCATTGGGAGTCTTGTGCTTCAGCCTTGCTCTGGACCTGCTTTTTTGCTCCACTGGGTTGTAGAACTGATGGGAAGGAAGTAAAGCTACCAAGGAATGTAACTGTCAGATATTTTGGGAAGAAGGCTTCTCCAAAACCTCCATCCAGTTTCCTCTGTCTCTGTAGCTCTCTGGACACTTGATCGTTTCATTGTTCTTTTCTGGCAGGTACAGAGCCCCCCCGTAGAGAAAAATGATTTACTGACTGATATGACTTGTCTTTATTATTTAAGTTCAAACTATGGCCTCAGCTCGATCCCCTTGGCACCACTCCAGTGAGGAGAGAGCTGATCTAAAGAGTTAAATAGGTGTCTTCTTGTGTAAATGAGCAGAAAACTGAAAGGGAGCATTCAGGCCAGTGTGCAGTCCAATAAATCTGAATGTCAAAATCACAAAAAGCCGGTCATGGGCGGTATAAATCACAACAGCCTGATAGCTGCTCTGTCTAGCATGCCCAGGATGATGGGCAGAGAAATGGAGAGGGTATAAAGGTGACCCAAGTATCAGTGTAGGACAACTTTCCCATTTCAGATGCCTTAAAAAAGCATTGCATTTAGTTGTATGAGGAGATTTGCCTCCACTTGCTTCCCTGCTTCGTCCCTGACTCTGCAGAAGTAGGGAAGTTGACAGCTCTGGTGCAGTGGTGCTAATGGAGAAATCCTATGGACTTGCAAAGTGAAGGGTGTCCTGTTCATTTCTGAACCATCCCATGGAAGCATGGAGATCATAATATGAGGAAGGTTGCTCCAGAGGGCTTTGGGAAGGTTATCTATGTGGTTTTGGTTTGTTGTTGTTTTTTTGGTTTTTTTTAAATCTAGCAGAGAAGCACTTGAAAGAAGTCAGAAGTCTAGAAGGAAAAAACAACATCACCATTTGGTTATGTTGGGTTTAAGAGGTGGCAATGAGATACTGGCATGGTCCATGCTCTTTCATCATGAAACCTCATCTGAGCTGTGGTACTGCTTCAGTCTGCTTTTCTCTTGAAAGACCAGTGAAATACCAGGCTGCTGTCAAACTCCATGGGCAGGCACGATCCATCCTCCAGCATGTCCATGTGGCTGCTGCAGGGAGCTGTGCTTCCACAAAACCGCCTTCGTGACCGACAGCAGCAGTGCACTGTGGCTTGGAGCTGAGCAGGCTTCTGGGACAGACGCTGCTCTGATTCGGGTGATTCATGCCTGAATAATGTCCTTTCACTTCCAGAGAGAGGGAGTGTGACAGGCAAGCGCTCGATCTGTTCTGACAGGGAACCTCTACATCAGCCGTGCAAGGGAATTTGAGCAGATCGGGGGCTCCAGTTCCATTCCAAATGTGACAGGGCTGTGTAAATAAATAATCCCAATCTACATAATTAGCTCTTTTTCAGGAAGTCATTGCATAAATCAGGCTGATACCAAGGGATGCTGTGTGTAGAATTCATGCATCCAGAGCTGGGTTCTTCTTAGCCTTGCTGTCTGGGCACTTTGAGAAGGGTGAGGTTTGGTGCACTCTGGAATATCACAGATTTTCTTCTGAGGAAGATCAAATGCTTGTATCGTTTTCACCAGAAAAATGCCATCCACGGCAGACTTCCAGTGGTGATTGAAAGTGTGAATGCTCATGCAAAAGAATTCTTTTGCATACAGTCATCAGGGAACCAGGCCTTTGATTTTCATTTATTATTCTCCCTGGCAGCATGTTCAGTCAGTATGCAGATTCCCTTCTTCATTCAATTTTCAGTGGGCAGGAAGACTACAATTAGTCATATTATCATCAGTGTGAATAAGAGGGAAACACTGAACTGTATCTTTATGAGCCTGCAGTTGCAGTGGGATGATGCAGATTCATTACAAATGAGTAGGGTATGAAAAAAAGCTTCGTCTCCTTGTCATCTTCCTCCTTTGTGGAACTTCTTGTCTTTTGCTGCTGTTCCAGACCTTCTCCCCAGGTCAGCCCAGACAGGGAAATCACTGAATGGGACAGAGTTTCATCTTAAAGAACTGACAAGGACAAATGAATTAACAGAGAGGAAAGCTGGCTGGAAGAGCAGCTGAGAGGCTTGCTGAGGAGAGACCACTACAAACTGGACTGAAGTGTGTTTTCAAAAATGCCTCCCCTCTGAGCCTCACTGATCTGGGACCTACATCCTGAAGCACACAGCTCAGAAGCTGGTTGTGTTGTGAGACAGGAGATAAGCACAATAGGCAAGGGGATGCTCCTCTGTTTCACCAAGAGAATAAACATATTCATTTTGCAAGTAGGATTTTTTAGGGATGGGGTAAGGAACTATGTTTTCTTTTTTCATGAACTTACTTTACAGGGTTTGGATTGAATTAGTGGTGTTGAGAGGAGGATTCAGATTGGTGGAGTCTCTCTCTGTGCTCCCTTGCATGCTATCAAAGGTAATTTAGGTGTTATGTGTACTTGCTTTGCTCTGAAGCTGTTGGGTTCTCTAGGGCACACATTCACATACTGGAACTGATTTTGATGCCTAGTTTGGTTTGAAAAAAAATGTAATTTTCCTGAATTATAAGAAGAATGGGGATTTGGGAGTTGACCAAAGTGTTGTGCCATGCTTATGCTTCCATGCTGTTAATAAATCAGCAAGAAAAAGAAATTAAAGACAGACATTTTCTGCTGCCCTTATGCTGGAACATTATTAATTCACCAGCAAAAATACATTTGGGAAAACCTGGTAACTTCTTCAGCTTTCTGTGATGACATTTCCATGGCTTAGTAAGTCCTCTGGCAGCAGCTTGCTATGACTCCTCATATTGTTGAGGATCCTCAAGGTGCAGATTAGCTGAGTCTCTCATACCCTGCACGAGGCCACAGAGATGCAGCAGAACTTCACAGAAATCATAGTAAAGAAATGCTGTTTTTCCACAAGCAACCAAACATAGGAGTCAAACATTTTGTGTAGCTTCTCTGAAGACTAATAAGGAATATCTGAGGGCTGCATGCTCAGTAAGGCCACTGCAACCCAGCTGCTCCTCGCACATCCCTGCCTTGCTGCTTTTGTGAAACACGTGGGGTGCCCCTGTGTTTGGGACTCTGCCACTGTGTAGTATGAGGCTGAAATGGGTAGAGGAGTCACACACGTGGAGCACGACTGCAGAACTGTCTTTTCCTTAGGAAACCAGGCAAGATGGGGAAGTTTACTTCCAGAAGGAAAATGCTGCAGAGGGCCATGTGTGCTTTGACTTCTGGCTGTCCTCTTTCTGTGGACTTTCTCCTCAGCAAGATGCTCTCCCAAGCTCCCTTCCATTTTTTTTCTTCTCCTTCTACATTTTGGCTGCTACTTCAGTCTCCTGGTGTGATGTTTGTTACACCAATGAATTCATGGAGTCACATAGCTGGTGGCAGGTATTGACCCTCCTGTCAGCACATTGCTGCTGTCCCTCAACCTGACAAACCCAGCTGTTCTGCTGGCAGTCTGACGGTTTGCCTCAGTTTGGCTTTGTAGTGATGAATTCTGTAAGAGCTGGACTGCTATCTCATTAAAGTATAGCTTTTGATCACCAGCTTCTTCATCCCTCCCTTTTGCCTCAGCTGCTAATACCGTAAGCTATTTAAGCAGTGCAATTGCAGAGCTATTTTTTGAAACTCTAGGTGTTCCAATTAATTAATGTGAATAGAAATTATACTAACTAATCTCACCCTAGTGCTAGGATATTTGACTGTATCAGAAGACTGTATTCATTGTATGTTTTCTATTTTAATTTCACAATTGGATATGTAAGAGGTCCTGGATTGAGTCTGTGAAGGTGGGTCCTAGAGAAGCCTGCATGTCTGGGTGTATTATATTTAACCTATTCTCTCCCATGGAGGAATTGAATCTCTACTCCTCAGCTGATGGAAAGAATCTGTTTTCACTCTTGATGCTTCCCCAGTGCTTCCCAAATCTGATCACTTGCACCTGCTGTTCCTCTGACTCTCGGATACAAATTCCCAAGAGTAAGTTTTGTGAACATTCAGTTGAAAATAAATAAGACTGTATTTTTTTCATCAGATTCCTTTGACCAAGCCATGTCAAATCTCATGATGAAGTGTGAGCAATCCCTCCCTTCCACTACTGCATTTGTCCAAGATAAAGCATGTCATCAGCACTGATCCATGACATCTGCACTGTCTCAGCTACACTGGCTGTTTTCCATTTCTTCCATGCACAGGAGGTTCTTGTGCATGGGGGATATTTTGCTGGGGGAAGCTTTTTCCTCTCACAGTGCTGTGTGAACACTGGCCAATGATCAGACGTCTTATGTAGATAAATTCTAATACCTTCTATTTTCAGACACCAGAGTCACAACGGGAACAGCAGACAGCCATTTATTAAGCCAGTGTCTGAAGGAAACAACTCCATGATTCTCTGGCAATGAAAAATTTAGACTTGTAGTCATGCACATGTACATCTTTTAATGTTATGGTCCCTGTTCTGGGCCTGCCTGCTTCCCCCTCCCCATCCTGTCTTCCACACCTCCATCTTCAGTCTCTTACCTCCTGCCAATCAACTGTCCCTAAGTCCATTGGAGTTGTTGCAGCAGGGTACCTTGTGCCAGGGAAGATTATTCTTGACTGGTTGCCAAGTGTCCTGCTCTTGCTCTGGCATGCAGATAAAATGTTAATAGGGCCGAATGTATTTGACACAAGGGGTGAAACTGCACGGAGCCTCTTGCCATCCATTTAGCAGTGGCACAGGCTGGATCCTTCCACTTCAGTTTTGTTTGCTAAAGAGGAGCTGACCAGGGACTTTCAGGTTTGACAGAAGCCAGGCAGGGTTTATACCTGCCTTTTGGCAAGAAGCTTAAGCAATGTTGCCTACTTGCTGATGGATATTCAAAGAGAAAATTATTTTCTAAGGACAAGTCTGGAATTCTTTTTGCTGGAGTGGTTGACATGGGTGTGGGAAGATCTGAAGTAAGTTAAAATCTGTGTCCAACTCTGATCATTTTTGCAAGTGATTGGACTTCCCAGCAGGCTGAGGTGAGCCCAAATGCAGAAGGAGATGTCAGTATTCACCATTCCTCACAGAGCAGTTTGGGGCAGGAAGATGCTGCTGCTCAGGTTCAGCCAGCCAAGTCTCTCCAGGTCTTGCCAAGGAAGAAGGTCAGAACTTTTGCTACATTTGATGTGGCCAGCAAAGCTGAAGGAGACTGTTCTTAATTTAGCCCTTGTGAGAGTGTCTCTGTGCATCTTGACTGATAGAATTTCATTCCTTTTACTGTTTTCTCTTAAGGGGAATTCCAGCCTGAAACACTTCTGGGTTAATATTGGTTCCTTTTAAAGTCCGTAATGGAGAACTTCCTCTGTAAATTCTAGAAGTGGATTACATTTAGTCTTTGGCAACTTCCTTTGTTTAGTTGAGAATGGTCTCCCTCAAACCACAGAAACAGATACATAGGGAGAGGGCAGACAAACAAGGTGCTGCCACTTGAGCAAGGAAGGTTAGGAAGGGCTGAACTGACCTAATTATCCACCTTCACAGCTTCTGGCAGAAGCTGGATAATCCAGCTTCACAGTGGTAACATAAGGTGACTATCCATGCAGACTATTGCCTTCCACGGCTGTAAAGGGGGGAAGAATCAACCCCTGAGAAGTGGGACCGATTGCTGCTGGACAGAGCCTTGCTATGGCATGTCTGCCTGGAGCTGTGTCCTACAGGCATGGTGATGCCAGATGACCAAAGCTGTGATCAGGTGAAGAAATACAAGCTCAGTAATTGTGTTTTTTTGCAGAGTAGCAAATAATTTTGCTCCTCAGAAGCACACACTGGACTACTTTTCATTGATAATTATTGCTCACTTGAGGGAATGGTTCTTGGGGAAGTGCATGTTCTTCCAGTCAGTATGCAGTTTCTCTCTTCCTTCCCTCCCCCTCCACTGTATGCAATAAACTCATCACAAGATTTATTAATGAACTGTCATGGTGATTTCCTTGAGCACCTTATGTAGCTGGAAATTACTCTAGGGACTGGACCCTGTATATGCTGAAATCAGTGGAAAATTTCCATCTACTTCAACAAGCTGTAGGTAAGACCTGTGTGTAAGAAGGGAAAAACAAGAGCTCAGATGGTACTGTGGACTGGGAGACAAGCACTGTTCCAGCACAGGATGGAGTGAAGCTTGGAGATTTTATTTATTAATTGCATCATGATCTTCCAGAGGATCCCCTGTCCTGGACCAGGCACAGTGCAATCACAGAACAAAAACTCTGAGGAGCTGCGATCTTAGCCTAGAGCAGGCAGATACGTGATGATTACAGCCTGGCATATAATAACTTGAGTGAGTAGGGATACTCCATGGGAATACTGTAATTGGAATATTTCTCATTTGGCTCCAGCAAGAAAGAGGCAATATTTAACATGTTAACCTATTAACATCCGCTTAAGCGTTGTTAAGGGACAGTGCCAGAACTCTGATCTCTTAAAATGCTACCCGGATTGCTTCAGAGCTTTCAGGATTGTTCTGAAAAGGTTGGCAGAAGCAAACCTCTTACACTTGCTGCAATTAAAAAGGGTCATCCTTCTGGGATGCAGAGAGAATGGAGATTATGTATATGGTCAGAAATGAACTTCAGGGTGTGATGGGAAAGGAAAGCAGGAGCTGCAGGTGGCAGTAGTCTTTGTTTTAGAAAATCCTTTCTTCCCTTTTACCCTCTGATTTATTTAACATGTTTGAGGAAATTACTTGCTGAACATGTAGGAGCAGTGTGATTTGGTTACTGGAATCCCAGGAGGACAATAAGCCGTGCCTTTGCAAGTGTGAGCGCTCTGAGCCCTGCATTCCTGTGTTCAGGGACTCAGCTGCACTGTGGTGGTTTCATGTCTGGGTACATACCCCATGTGCTGGTGCCACCAGCACCCTGAGGGGTGTGCCAGGCTCAGCCACATGGCACAAGCTCTTCTGGTTCTGGAGCAGTAAAGCTGCAGTCATGAGGCTGCTACAGACTGCTTCTGTAGTAGAGCTGCAATGTGGGTCAGTGCTGGGTTGTCACTCTTAGTGCTACCACACACTGAACACTTGTCCCCTGCTCTCTGGAGCAACCCTATCACCTCTTTTTAGTCTTCAAAGCCTCCCTTCAACTCCTCATGGTGGGTTTTGCCCTGGTAACTTTTGTCTCCTTTTGACATTAAATGTGTGTCTTGCTTTCAGAGGTCTTTCAGTATTGATCAGTTGAGGAAGATATGCAGCCTACCAGGATTCTGGGAGGAAGGCCATGTTCCTTTTTTCACGTTCCTGTTTCTTGGGACAGCTCCAGATCTGTTTTGATACAAAGTCTTGGGGAAAGGTGTTTATAGGGAAGTCAATTCCCCCTTGAATGGATACAGGACTATTGCTACTTTATCACCCAGAGTACCCAGGTGTCATGGTAATTGCTTCCAAGTGTAATCACTGAGTAATCGGGAGGCAATATAATTAGTACCTGGATGCAGAATGGGTAATTACTGTGTTGTGTAGTGGCAGGGTATTTGCCAAGCCGATCTTTCTTAGTTACCAAGTAATTTAAGAGAATTTACATGGTATTTATGTCTGAGAGACAGGAAAAAATCAGCCAGCTGAGATCTCTGCAGAGGACTATAAACTTTCTGCCAGCAGGATTTGTAAGCTTTTCCAAGCAAACAACGTTGGAAGAATTTGCTTTCTGCCTTTCTTTCCAATACAGAAGTTCTCTGCCTGCACAGCGTTACCAAAGGAAAGTTTTCTTTTATTTCCTGCCATGTGGAACATGTGTGGCAGCCAGAAGATTCATTGAGAAAAGAAATAAATGAAGAGAGAAAAACTCATGAGGGAAATAAAAGAAAAAAAATTTTAAAAAAAGGACAAAATAGAGTTGTCAGGCTTTGAAATGTCAGAGCAAACTGTCCCATCTCCATCAAAGCCTGAGCACTGAGCACGTGGGATGTCAGGCAGGAGAAGTAAGTGAAGGATGCAGCTGCAGGCTGTGTGTCACCAAGTGTAGAGGTGCAAAGTGAGTCTCCACAGGGTCCCCAATGCATGGTGAGGATGCCTTTTGTCCAAAATGCCATGAGCTCAAAGGACGGTTTCAGCAGGATTTCTGCAGCAGCAGCAGTAGGGAACAACAAAATTTATGGCTGTACCTATGCTAATGACCTGCAGAGGCAAAGCAGCCATTTGTTTCACGTAGCCCCTGTTACAGCACAGCAGCATCTTTTGCCTTTCTCTCAGTAGGAGAGGGAATGGTGTTTACAAACTGTCCTTCTTTCTGCTTTTGGAAATACCCTGCTCCGGTAAATCATGGGAGACAGCCTGTTAGAGCTGTGTCCTCATTTACACAGGACTGGGGGGAAGGCAGGCTCAGACAACATACATCACTGAGGTAGCTCTTTTCATCACTGCACTTGGCCTTAATTACATTATATTGCCCTCTCAAGAGAAATCTCTGACACTTTGGGCTTCCATAAAGTAATACTTTATCTTCTTCTTCATTAAATAGTAACTACTCATTAGGGCAATATAAGATACAGCTTTTCCTTCACCTTCTAATGAGGTTGTGCACATCCTGTATAAATAGACCAAGGTTTTGGTATTTTAGCGCTTGAGAATTTGATGGCTTCACCCAACAAAAAAAATTAATCCCCCAAAAAACCAAATAGCAGATATATTCTCTTTTTATATCTTTTGGAGGTGTTCTGCAGCATTTGCTTTTGGATGAGTTGCTCTTTTTTTACTGATACCTTGCAGCCAATGCTAAAAAGGTAAACCACATCCACCACATTTTCTGCAAAATGAACTTGGCTAATCCTTTGCATTCAAACCAGCCCTCACCTCTCTATCAATAAATACAGCTTATGCTCTAGTCCCAGGGAATGCAAATACTGTTTGCAGAAATAGTGCTATCCTGGCTACTTCTCATTATCATGTTTTTATTGCCAGGGATCCTGGAGCTTTAGAGCAGCTACCAAATCAATAATGCTGTGACATTCATACATTTCTCAATGCCGCTGTGCATGGTGCTGCATGAAAGCCTGTGGTTCTCAGGGGCTATACCTGATACTGATACTTGTGTACTCATATAATCCTTTTTATCTACAGTTTACAGATCTTAATTAAGATTTACAATGCTATTGTCAAGTGTATCTTTGTGTTTGGGCAAACCAGGACGGCCAGATGCTAAAAAGGAGATTTTCAAAAAAGCTCAGGTGCTTTGCATGGAAAAGCTGACTTTCTCTGAAGCCAGTGTTGGATCCAGGGACTGCAACCCTGGAGTCCTGACACACCTTTGGTGAAGTTCCCTGCTCCAATTTTTTGACCTTTGTGACATTTTCTAAAAATATTTGATTTTTGAGAATCTTTTGCACCCAAGCCTTTTGCTTTTCTCCCCCTCTCAAATCTAGGGAGGTTTTCCTCGCAGACTTTAAAAATAACTAACTAAATAGTTATTTACTAAACAGCAAAAATAACTAAATAAACACAATCAATTTGATTCACTCTAGCTTCTGGAAACACTATTCTGGAGACAAGGAGGCTTCCAATTTCCTACATGAGTCATGATGTTCTTGGATTCAACCTATCAAACTATATCAGCAAATCATATTATATAATGTAATATAACAAGACACAACTGCCTGTGTTTAACCTAGAAAAGATTAAAAAACATGTCCTACCACGGTCATTGGACTGTCCTGGCAAAAATGTCATTCTCTTTCCCATCCAGCTGCCACCCCTGCTGTCCTCCCCAACCTGCTATGCTGGAAGAAAAGTGTCATTTTTAGGAACAAATATCTGAGCAAGTCTGGTAACAGGGACGTAAGTCCTGCTTGTGCCACTTCTCTGGTTTGGAAGCTTGAGTGCTTTAAGGTCATGTCCAGAGGTTTATGTTTTATAATTGTGCAGAACCAACATCCTCTGGTTGAAAACTGATGCTCTAACTGTGGCGTGGGGCAGAGGAGATTTGAGTTCTAGTGCTGCCTTGTTCTCAGTTTCTGTATGAAGTAGAAGGAAAAGGAATGTGTAGATGTGGTGAAAAGTCATTCCTTCCTCAACTGCACAGAATGAGGGGAGTTGGAGTATTTTTGCTCTGTTTCTGGGTCTTGCATTTGCCTGGTGCAACGCACAACCCAGAAGCAGCCAGAAGAATTGCTGGGAGGAGTTGAATTGGGGTTGCTACAGCAATATGCTCCTTTCTGGTCTTTGGGGATGCAGGAGAGGCTCTGAACCAGTGGCGCAGCCATGCAGGGGGTGGGGGAAGTGAAAAAAGGTGTGTGGGTGTGAAAAAATTCATCATGGGGTCATGCAGCCATGTCTGGTCTGCCTTGGCACATATTCCAGCTGGCCTTCATCCTGGGTCAAGGAGAAGAAAACCATTGGTGTTCAGTATTCCCCATGTAGCCTGGTACCTGCACCTCTCTGCCCAAAAAACTGACTACAGTTCTGCTGTAGGGCTATTTACTCACTGATGGTTGATGCAAAAGAGGAGCTTTCCATAGTTTTTCTGAGAGAGGAAAGCTGTGACTGGGGTGCAGCTCCCTGTGCCCTGGCAGTTTCCTTTTGCCATCACAATCCTGGCTGCAAGGGAATGTTTAGACAAAGTCTGAGGATGTGGGAATGGTGGGAGGAACAGGCTTTCAGATTTCTCATGTAGACTTCCCCCTTTTCTCTCCCAGGACCCAGCGAGGAGCAACCCAGAAACAAATTTAATTTAGCACATACTGGACCTTTTGTGCCTCAGGTGTTGTTGGCCTTGGCAGTGAAAAGCATCACGTTTGTTTGAGGGGCAGGCATTAGGCAGGAAGAACAGGAGACTTGTTTCAAGGGTGATTGGGCAAATTGTGCCTTGGGAATAGCAGGAATCCAAGGGAGCAGCAGGGGCATTAGTGCAGTACACAATCTGGCAGGGCTAAAGGGGAATCGGTAGAAGAGCCTATCCAGGCTTCTTTTAAGCATTACAGTGATGCACCTCTCTGCAAAGCCATTATGGAGAAACGTCTCAGGGGAGGAGATTTTAATGTGTTTCAACATGAGGTAAATGATCCCGTGCTGACAGAGGCTGGCACCCTCTCTGTGCCAGCCTCCCCCATGGGCAGTCAGTCCCCAGGCAAAGCCATGGCTAGTCTTTTATGAGATGGACAGCAGCATGGACAATGGCATTAATACTGCTTTGCTGCCAGCTACACTTTAAAAAAATAAAAAAAGCTCAAACTACCAAACAAGCCCAGAGAACAACAGCAGCAGCAAAATCCTCAAGCTGTGCTGGAACAGAAAGTAATTAAGAAATATTTCATATCTCCAAGCGGCCCTGAAATTTTTATTCCTGTGCATGAAGCTCCGTAGGCTCCTCACGGGCGGCTGCTGCTGCTGCGTTTCAGTGCAATAAATCCTGTTGCCTTTGGAGCCTGACAGCCAGCCCAGGATGTGATCAGAAAACCAACAGGCACTCTCTGTAAGGTTTAGTCCTTGCCTGCATCAAGTCTTATTATACCAACCAAGTCAGGGTGTACTCCAGGTGCAAACCAGTATGCAAAATGCTGACCTGTCTTTGGGAGATAAAGGTCAGGAAGGTGGGGAAGTGGTGTCAAGAGGAGGGATAGGGAGGCTGGGAATTTGGACCAGTAAGCTCCCATTTCCAGTATTTTCACCCCAAACCAAGGAGGCTCACCCAGCCTAAGTCCAGCCCTACAAGTATTTATGGCCTTGTCAAGGCTGACAGGTCCAGAATGGAACTTATCTGGAAATAGATAATGATGTGCTTTAATTTTGCTGCCAGTGAGCTGTCTCAGTTCATCCCAGCACGGTGCAGCCTGTTGGGACCTGGCACAAGGCTGTGCCTGACAGGGGTGCTGGGGCTGGTGTTCCTGGGTCACCCAGTAGGTGAGAGGCTGTCACCCCACCTGGGTAAGCTTAGCTGAGACCAGATATCCTGCACTCTTGGCAGCTGCTCTGGGTGGGAGACAGAGGAGTGGGCAGTCTGTCTTTTACTCTTACTCATGAAAGAAAGTGTTTCTCAAACTGTGACCCAGACTGTTTCTAAAACCATTAGCTGCAAGAGAACCTCTGGTTATACTATTGAATTCAGTTTCTTGTCTACAGGCTTAATTCTTCCAGGTCTCAATTCTGGGGAATCTTATTCCTTGTCCTCCTTCTCATCCATCTTATTCTCCACTAAATTCAGAGAACCACTGGACTTGTGCTACACCATCTTAGAGAAGCCCAAAAGAGCAATCTATCCAGCAGCTAGCTGGAGCAGTAGCAATTATTAGCACCTAAACCCTTAGGCATCACAGATGCAGGGCAGGGACAAGGCTTCTCTGCTTCCTCACCCTGCAGGTGATGGGACAGCCCTTGGAGGTTTGCAGATTGTGAGTTCCCTTATCTGCCTTTTTCTCACATTTGCCATCAGGTGAAGCAGGATGGACAGAATGTTTTGGTGTGTGGGTGACTTCATTCACTTTTTTGTGTTTAATAAGAAAAGTATTGCTTTTCAGTATGAGAAAACAAAAACAGTGTTATTTTTAAACTAAGGCTTCATTTTTGACTGCAACTTAATACTCTTTTTTTTTTTTCCCCAGCTTTCACTTTTGTAGTCCAGTATAACTAAAATTTTGAAAAGGAAGTATTTGAAGGTGAAAACCTGATCATTTTTTTTTAGAGTCAATTAGTTAACTTCACTAACTAGGTTTTGTTTTTTTTTTTTTTATTAGGCAAACTTTGTCAAAGCTGAAAGTTTTTCTTTAAGCACTTTCCTGAGCATCAAAGACTGGTTTTCACTCTAAAAATCTTGAACTGGAATGGTGCCCAGTTACATTCATTCTATAGATGATTTTGTTCCTCTTCAAGTGTCCATAGCATAAACGAAGCAAATTGTTGGACCTTGAAAGTTTCGCTTGAGGAATGCAGAGGAAAGCCAAAGCCCCAACACCTGGTGGGAGGTACCGACTGAAGGGTGCTTTTCCCATGTGTGCTGAAACCTCAGTCCCCTCCTGCTGTCCAGCTGCATTGCCTAAACTGCAGCAGCTGCCAGGGACTGGCATGGTCAGAGCTCCCCAGGGAATGCAGGCAGCTGCATGCTAAAAACTTCCCTTCTATCCCTCAGAGCATTGAGTAAGGAAAACAAATCAAGTCCATCTCTTTACTGCTATTTCTATTCCCTTTTCCTGTATTCTTTCTTCCTCCTTTTCCTCTTTGTTTTCTTTCCCCTCCTCCTTCCATGCATGAACTAATTGACGTCTGATCTATTCAGAGGTTTGGCCCTAAAAAGTAACCTTCACTTAACTGCTCACATAACTTGCCTGTCACTTTTGATAACAGTCAGGGCATCATTTTTGCAAGTGTTCAACAGTAAAATTACTGCTTTGCTCTTGTCAAGCAAATGAGCCCTGAGGCTTGTGTGAAAACCATTAATGATGATGCCACGGTGGGACTGGTGCACTGGGCAGCCCACAGAAGCACTGCTTCTCAATTCACTGTGCCCCCGCTGAGCAGTTTAGGTTTAATTAACCTGCATTAATGCCTGCTGGGATAGCATTTTCTGTGCCTCCTTTTTCAGGAGGTCAAGTGGAGCTGGAGACAGCTGCTGATGTCTCAGGTGCCCTGTGTACGTGGCTGGGATCCTGGAAATGTTTATGGCTGTGGTGTGGAAATAAACTCTGCTTATTACAATCATAAAACTGGTGGCTGTAGCCTTG
Organism: Margarornis squamiger; assembly: GCA_035222235.1. Classification (NCBI taxonomy): domain Eukaryota; kingdom Metazoa; phylum Chordata; class Aves; order Passeriformes; family Furnariidae; genus Margarornis; species Margarornis squamiger. The sequence continues at coordinate 12,118,528 of JAWWTY010000027.1, forward strand.
GGCTTTACCAGACTTGCTGGGCTGCTGGAGAGAATTACTGACATCACATAAACCTGCTACAGTGTGTGGTGCTGGGGCAGAGGACTGTGCCTGTGATGTGTGTTTGTGGGGATGACGCACTGCAGAGCTGCTGGAGGGTTCTGCAGAGATCATGTGGGTATTTCTGTTCTCCAGAAGTTGTTTTCCATCTGTATCTATGCAGTAAAGTAATGAAGTTTACTTCTAATGGCAAAGAACTCTAAGATTGGGATTTCTCTTGCTGAGTCTGCATCCAGCTGTTATCAGAATTGTGAGCATCTACTACAACAATAGTAGTACTTATGAGAACCAGAGAATATTCTGAATTGGAAGGGTACCCAAGGATCAGTGAGTTCAACTCTTAAGTGAATGGCCTGTACTGGGATCAAACCCATGATCTTGGTATCATTGGCACCATGCTTTAACCAACTGAGCTAATCTATTGCTATTATACTGATTAGTAACAGGCAGAGGCAGGGGACTACTCCATATGTGACACTGGAGTTCAAGAGGAGTTTTGAGATCTTGAAGAGAACTAGCAACATAAATCCTATTTCTTAAAGAAATTAAAATTCATTTGGGCTCTCCTGAATCCAGTACCATTCCTCCTCTGCAGAAAAAAAAAAGCAAAGCTTAACTTTCTTCCCGTTTCTTTACCATTTTTGTGTCCTAGAAGGAATCCAAGTCCAAGAATCAGAAACTGAGGCAGATCTCCCTGCATATGAAGTTCAGATGAGACAGAAGTTTTGCATTGAACAGTGCTTGCTTATGCCTTCATGTGGCTTGATTAAAGGAAATACTAGTGAAGTGGTCATTAGCACATATTTACATAGGTTAATTGCAGGAGGTAACAAAAGATCAATTTGATTTTCAATGGGGTTACTGGCTGAGACATCTTCTTGACAATGTTTCATTACCTCTTTCCTTGACATTGAATTATATTTTTTCAGGCCTCTCTAGGCTGTAGCTAAGAATTCAGAAAGATTTCTGGGTCATGTCAAACCTTGCTTTTGTTTTTCTGCCTCTTTATTTGGATGTGCCATGTATGTTTGGGTGCATTTATTGAATTTACCCTTGAAGTCCAGTGAGGAGATTTCTAAGGTGGGAAATCACCATCATTCACACATGCAATGAACTTTAGAATTGTAGACTGCTCTGGTTTGGAAGGGACACCTTCCACTAGACCAGGTTGCTCCAAGTCCTATCCAATCCATCCTTGAACACTTCCAGGGATGAGGCATCCACAGCTTCTCTGGGCAACTTGTGCCAGTGCCTCACCACCATTCTCATTCCATGGTGAAAGACTTACAAACTTTCCTCAACAAAGATGAAGAACAGATGGGTTTAGGGCATCTATGTACCTAAAATCTATTTAAAGGGCTTTATTTCATTGTTGCTACCAAAGGTCATCCTATTTCCTTGGCTAAGTGTGGACAGTTGTAGTTCATCCTACTTTTCCTGGGCTAAGCACCAGGTTACTCTTGGTAAACCACTTGTGCTACCCAAGCAAACTCACTTAGAGCTGGTCCTGTCATGTCTACATTAGTCTGCCATCTGCCACCTACACCAAACCTCCCCTTGGCCACAGTCCAGGGCTCTTGCAGACTCTGCAGATGCTCAAGCACCCCAGTGGCTGCAGAATGGGAGTTTAAATAAAACAGAGCATTGATGTGAAGATGAAATTAATTAATGTCCTTGATATTAAATTACTGTCTCTAAAGGAAGACTTTTATTTTGCCTCTCAGATGACAGTGTTTCATTAGGGGCAAAAAAAAGAAGGTTTGAGAGCTCAAGCTTTGAAATCCTTTAATAGTTTTATTTATAAGTAACAGTTGCATAATTTTTCTTGTGACTTTAGTAGAATACAGGGTTTGGACCTCTATTTTTTGATAAGAGAATTGCTATGATATACCTGTTCTTGTGAATTCCTAAGTTGCAAGAGTCCTACCCATTTCTTAGAGATCAGTCCCTGGCATTCTGCACAAATCAGAAGCTGAACACCTCAGCAGGGCAGCCATTCTTTTATCTGTTAATTTCTTTCTAAAAATGTCTGGGCAAAGCTGCACACGCCTTTCAGAGCATTTGTCAGCTGGTGATAAGTGACTCTAGTGGCAGCTGAACTGCTGTCTGGAGAAGGAAAGGACCCTTCCCTGTATTCTGGTCTTACTCTGCTTCAGGTGAGAAGTAAATTGCTTTGTTTTTGTGACTCCAGAGATTTGTATGTTTCTTATTTATGGATATACTGAGAAGTGGAGCAAGTAAATGAGAAGGCAGTATTTAGGAAAAAACACTGGAATATGACTAGGAAACCTAAGGGAGAGTTGCAATCAGAGAGAAATGGGTCCACAATTTTTGCTGTGTACCTGCTGCCCACTGACCACCCTGCTGACATTGGCAAACTTCTTTAGCTTGGCATTGCTGAACTAAATTGAAGAACAGCTTTTTGTAGGAATAGAAAGATTAGGGTAGAGGTGCTACAGTCAGGGAGTTTGTATAGCAACTGCCCATATGACTCCTTACTGCAGCCAGAACTCTCATTTTCTCACTGTCAGAAGCATTAAATTTAATTAAAATAAATAAACAACCTCCCCTACCCCCACAGTAGACATCTCTATTTTTATTGTATAAAACAGAAGAAAAAAATGTACCTGGAGGGTACACATAATTTATTTAGAAAAATAAGAATGGTGAATATCTGAAGAGAATGAAAAAATTCCTCAGTCCTTGGGGATATTTGATCTGCTAATTATCCATACTTCAGAACCCATTATTCACACTTTTCTGCTTTCCTCCAAGAAACGTATTTGGCAGACACCTATATATATTTTCATAGCTTTATGTGAGATCAGCAGGAACAAAAGAGAAGAAAAATCCAAGTTGTAAACTATTAATAAAATGCAAACACACAACAGTCTTTGTTTGATGTTTGCCAGCGAGCAGATCGAGACAGAGATTTCTGCTATGTCGATATCTTGAATCACTGAAATAACCCACGTCTTTCAGACTTGCCTTTGCCCAGCTAAACAACCAAGGGCAAACTGCAGCTCTGTTTGGAATCATGTTTGGCACACACAGCAATGGTGACTCATGTATATTAACAACAGCAGGGTTTTGGATCTCCTGCACCTTGCTACTACAATGCCAAGCTATCCATCAGCACAAACACTGTTCTGCACACTCTCCTCCAAAAAGGAGGCCTTGGGAGCTCTAATTTATGCGAGGCTTGATCCAAAGCTTGCTGGAAAGATTGCCTTTGACTGAAATGGGCTGTGGAACCACCTAAAATGGCCCAGTGCAGGTAGCAATCAGTCCCCAATCCCTGTATCACATTTTACACCCTGCCCGTTTTGCAGCATGGGGGGGAAGGTCACCTTTGGGATGCAAAACTGTGGGTGGAACAAGACAGTGCTACTTTCTGAGAGCTCATAGCCATGGAAGTCCTTTACAAGGATGGAGGTTTGCTGGCTAAGAGAGAAGGGGTTTGATGTTTGAGGCACTGTCTCATCCTCCTGTGGGTTTGTGGATCTGCAGACATCCTTGGATTCCTGCAGGAGCAGGAATTAGGCAAGAAATCGGCAGATTTATCTTATTTGGTGCCCACTCAGTGAGTGCCTAGTGCTGGCTGTCACTCATCTTGCCCTGATCATAGTTGTGTTGTAGGGAATGTGTTAAAATGTAGCAGCTACTGTTTGTTCTTGAAAAACACAGGATTTTCTGTCAGGATAAACATTTCCAAAAGTGTGTGGCCTCTCTGACAGCTACAGGCCTAAGAAGGACTTAAACGATATACATAGAGTTAGAATTGACCTTCACCAAAGTGGATTTCACTCTCTGAGCTAGAGAACAGTTTGTTAAAATGAGATTTCTATTGCTTCTCTACACTCTGGCAAATATATCTTGTGTGTTTGAATCTCTATTTTCTGAGTGCTTCACTGAAACTCTGAACTCTGGAGGCAGATGAGCACAGGAGTCTGGTGATAGTTGCAAAAAGTATTTCATATCCCAGAGCTGGCAAGAGGAGAGTAATAAAGCTTTGATCAGCTCTTGGTAGAAAGTCAGGTGATATTTTCAAAGTCCATCTCTGCAAATACTGTTGTATTTTATGTCGTATTTTATGTCTTCTGCAGGACAGAAGACTAGCTAGACATGATTTTCATAGGTACCAAGTGAGAACAAAGCAGAAACACATTTTGAGGGACAGAGAGGAGAATGATCCATAGCTAGAGGTGCTGGATTGAGGTTATGGACAGATGTGCATTAAAGGATCATGCTGAAAGATTTTAGTTCAAGAAAGTGAACTCTGGATTGTAGAGTTTTCTTTTTTTTTTTTTTCCCCCTACATTTTATCTGAATGTTAGTGCTCTTTCAGGAACAGATCTATTTGATGGGGGCGTGTGTACATTTTGATGGGGTAGGTTTGTCATCCCCCAAGGCAGCAAATCTATCAAGGCTCCAATGTCAGGCTGTCAGGCCACTGAGCCTTATCCTTGTCAACCACATTTGAGATGGGTTGAATCTCGTGAGATGAGTTGTGTATTCCAGACATAAGCTGCATCCAAGAAGCCAGGAGCCAGCCTAGGATGAGAGAGGCATTTGAACAACAAAGGTAGGGAAGTGCACAACTGAGTTGTCTTATGTTGCAAATGTGACTTTCCATGTCAGTGATCTGAGTGCGAATCACTCAGGTCTGGTTATTTGAAGCCAAAACGCATCAGAGTCTCCCTGGGTTTCCAAAGCCTACCTGCAGTTCATGCAGGGTGAAACAGAGGACAAAAGGAATGTCCTGATTCTGGATGATGATATTGTGTTGCTTGTTTTAATGTAGGTCAGGAAGTCACACTAGAACTCTGGTAGGGAATAGCACTTTGCACGGGGTCATGATGTAAACCAGTGAACAACTGACCCAAAACTGTGTCTCCATTGATGCCAGCTGGCCAGGGCATCTCAGCCTGCTGCAGCTCGGCTCACACCCTCATAAAACAGTGGATAAACTCCACCACTAAACTGACCTTTCTATAAACCTGCTGTGTTGTGTTATATCAGTTGAGCCTCTGGCCCAATCAATTTTAAATGCCACTGTTTGCCAACCTTGCATTGTTCTTGCAAACCAACTGAGTGTGTTAAGAGAGGATAATTAGGGAGAACACAGTAATTAATACTGCTGATAATAACCCAGAGGTGTAATTTAGCTGCCTGACTTACACTGAATTCCCTGGGCTGGAGGAGGAAAAGGCACCTGCTGAAGTCTTTCAGAGCAGCTTAGCTCTCTGCAGGAGGCAATCACACACCGAGCAAACAGAAGCCACTGAGGTCTCTCCTGAGCCGCTAATGATTGCCTTGCAGACAGCGATGGCATGTCAGTATTGATTATTTTCCTATTATAAACTCCTTTCTCTTCTCCCTTTTTGCCATGATCTGTTGGGTAAACACAGGAAACGAGTAAGCACAGCTGAGGTTTGTGGTTATGAAGTGTTTGGAGGAGGAGGAGGGGAAGCAGTGGGCAGTTCTTGTTCTAAGAAAGTGGCTACAGCCAAAAGAACAGTTCAAAGGGATGTGGTGGTATCAGGATAAAAGACATCCCTCAGTTCTGTGCAGGATTTTCTATACTGATATTACAAGAGGCATTTTGTAACACTGACTCCTGTCTTGAGCATGCTGCAGTTGGCAGTTTATGTGCAAGTCTGTGGTTGAGGCTATTTGTTTTTCATGTGGTAGTCACACCAAATATTTAATGATTTTCCTTTATCCAGAGGTCCTCAGAAGGTCCTTTTGATTCTTGTCTCTCTTCCATATGTCCTATAAGCTGTGGAGGGGTTGAACATGGGAGAGGTGAAGCTTGCTTCCCTACCTTCTGGTCACTCCTGGCTTCATGTATGGAAGTCCTACATCACTGGACACCCCCAGACTGGTGTCTAGCTGCTGTTTGCAGTACTTTTTCAAGGTATTTTCCACCATTTAGTCCAGAGGCAGCATTAATTTAGTGCAGTGCAAAGTCCTACTGTTGCCTAGAGGTTTTGCCCACAGCTTTCGCCCCAGTTCTGGTTAGACTGCAGCGTGTTCACTTTGGTTCAGTTTGGGTTGGTGATGTGATCATTGATATCCCCCTGTGCCTTGGGTTTTCATTACTGCAAGCACTTAGTGAAAATGCACAAGATTGTGTTTTCCTATTACTAATTCTCTCAGAAGCTTGAGGGAACTGGTGTGCTTCTGCTCATATAAATGAAACTGTAGTTAAACATGTGCAATGTAAGGTCATGCTTTTTCTTCTGATTTTTTTTTCTTTTAGTTGTGTGTGACATTTGGACTTTCGTTTTCTAAATCTTATTCCTTGCATGATAAATTAATGTTTTATTCAGGACATTGAAGTGCACTCAGGAGGCATGAGCAGTTCTAGCGACCTTCTCTGTGACCTTGAACAAATATTTTCTCTCCCTGGGTCTGCTCCTTTCCAGGGGTTTTAAAACCAATTAATTGTCACTGATGTCTATTATCAGCTTTTAGTCTTTGCACCTACCCTTCCTTGTGTCATGACAGAAGTATATCTTATCCTGTAGCAGTGCAGAGGTTGGACATCTAGTCTATACTAATTGTCTAATCTCCAAAGAATGATTTAGTCCATTCCAAAATAGCTTTATAAAGAAGGTATGGTGAATCATTCTCCTGTCTTCCCCTTTCTCTGTTCACTGAGGGTAGTAGAAGCCTGGATGGCTAATGAAATCAGATACCTAACTATTAACAGATGTAAGTTTAGCAAGAGGGAGTCTACCCACAAAGTCCCAAAAGGCAAATGTGAGAGTTTTGTCAGTAAAACCTCTTCTTTTCCTCTTTATTGTGGATTATTGTTGTTTGGTTTTGTTTTGGGTTTTGGTGGAGTTTTTTTTTGGTTTTGTGATATGCATCTGCATTCAGCAGCAATTAATAGAGCTGCACAGCTTTCCTGATGCAAAGATGTCAGGTTCTGTAAGTCAACAAGACAGAGAAGAAGAATGGAGGAAGCTTGTGAGAAGAGAAAAGCAATAAAAAAAAAAGAGAAAGAACTTGTTATAGCTTTATTACAAAGGGCTATCATTGTTTATCATGGATATAAGGCAATAATCATTGGATCCTGGTAAGATAAGTAACCTTGTTCCTGCCTGATTAGTGTTGGTTTTTGTGGGGAGATGGTTCATGCTTGATTTGTCAGCAAGTGTATTATACCAACCCTGGTTGTCCTCTATGATGGTTAGAAAGAGTTGAGAGATTTGTTTTTATTTTATTTTCTTTCTTGTTTTCCCTTCCTCTTCTGGCTGTCAGGATGAATTTGTATCTTCTGGCAATGTTGGGGAGGTCGGAAAGATGTCAAAAAGAGGACGGAAAATGCATTTTAAAGTGAGCTGTTAGGAATTGCTTTGACGTTTCTGACAAAGGGAAAGGTTACTGCACACAGCTCTTCAGCTCGTATCTTCCTATTCCTTTTCTTGTCAATCACAGCTGGAATCAGAGGAATTCCCTACCAGGACTGGCTTGTCCCATGCACACAGGAGATCTGGTAGTTGGGTTTGACTTGGGATACAGTCACTAATCATGTAGTTGTGTACATCTGTACTTACCAGTGTCCCCTGGGCTTCTGGTAATCAGGCTGGTCAGAGGTAGCCCTGGTCTCTCTCCCCACCACCTCTTCTCTTCTTTTTTGCAAAAGTGAGAAATGCCTACTCATTCCCACTTGTGTCTGCAAGGAGACCTTGATCCTTACATGAACTTTATTGACTGACTTGCTCCAGAATTTTAAGATTACAGATTTGGAGCCATCTGCATAACCTAGTGAACCTTTGCTGTTGATAACAGACCAATAATGCTGATGCCAAGTTTGGCACTCAGAAACATTTGGCCTGGCTCACTCTCTGGTCACCTGCTTGGGAAGAAGAAAGGAGAAATTAAGACACAAAATTTAAAGACAGCCCACAAAAGGGCATGCCAGAACAGAAGGGAGGTGTGTTCAGGAAGGAGATTTACTGGTGAAAAGATACGGCTTTAAGTGCAGAAATATTTTACTGTTGATGCTTTAAATTGCAAATGAGCTGAGCCTGAGACAAGGGAAATCAACATGCATGAGCTCATACTTTAACTAATAGTTGCTTGTGTCATGTTTGATTCCTGGATAACTCAGGAACAGGAAAAAATAGAAGAATTTTTGCCAGTTCAGTTCATTATGAAGAGAAATAACTAGTTCTAAACAGCTCTTTATTTCTTCTCAGATCTTATTATAGGACTGGCTTAATAGCTTCAGTTTCCTGGTTTGTAATAGAAAAGATTCGAGCACTTTCAATATTTTGGTAAAAATATGCAAACTTGATTGTTTTTCCAGAAGCAACTGAAAACATAAACTTACTTGAGAAAACTCTCAAGTGGCTTTTCTTTAGCTGAGCATTAACATTTTCTGAGGCAGATGCAGCAAGCAAGTTTCATTAATTCTTTTTCTTCTATCCAATGCTTACTGGTTAGGTGGGTGGGAGGAGGGCAAATCTCCTTAGAGCTTTCACCTCTTCTGATTTGCAACCCTTGGTTTTGCATTTTGTCTTTCTGGACTAAAACCAAAGGCAACATTTCTAGAGGCCCTGAGAAGCCTTCAGTGTCAGAGCTTTTCTTGGCAGCCAGAAGAGCACAATTGCAAAGCAGAAAAGAAGAGCCTTATTTAGCAAGCAGTTGTTGCTCTCCAAGTTGATGAAACAATTAGCTGGAGATGATGCCCTCTTGCCATTCTCCTCTTTTAATAAGACCACAATGTTCCTTTAGCAGGACAAGCCTCTTTGTAGCTTTAACAAACCAGGTGAAACCACACATGACGTTCCTCACATTGGACTCTCTGAGCCTCTTAGAGGGAAAATTTAGCTGTCAAAGGGAAACATTCCTCCTGAAGGAGCAAACTGACCTACCAACAAGAACACTCTGCCTGCTAAAGCAATTAATAAAAACTGGAGCAAATCCCCTCTTAAAAATGGCTCTAGCAGCCAGAAAGGAGATAATGTAGCAGACGCTGGCCTTATCCCCCATGCTGGTACAAGCTGTGCAGTGTGTTCTCTAGGAAGCGTAAGGGTGAGAGCTGCTCTGATCCACACAAGAGTGACAGTTTTCCATATCCCTGACAGCCTCTATTAAGCCATACAGAGAGATTGATGAAAAGCTCCTCTGCAAAGTGGTGTTGCCACAGATCAGACCAGTTCAAGCAGCTGTTGGGTTGAGCATCGTCCTTTATTTATTTCCTAGTGACTCCTTTCCACTGCTTCTTCTGGAAGCAAATAGCGTTGTTTGGCTGGCTGCAAGCTGAGCGTGATGCTAAATCTGCTGGAAATGCTGAGCAGCGGATGCCTCTTTACCTTCCATGCAATTGCATATGGATTGGTCCCTGCAAGAGTTTCTAATAAACACTTTGATGGCCCTGTTTTATCAGCCACACAGGAAGGTGATCATAAAAAGGAAAAAAAAAATCCCAGAGGAAAGGGGATTAAAATTACCAGTGATCTCAATTCCCTGTGTTTCAGTTAAACAATCTCTTTAATACCGTCTGCAGTGCATGTACTATGTCTGTGCTCCCCAGTCTTGACAGGTCCCCAAATCACATTCACTGCCATTCATTATGTGCAATGGAATAAAACATTTATTCCAAGTCATGTTTTATTCCTGGGAAAATATCTATTTCTGCAAGCTCCAGACATCTTTTTAACTATTAGCCCTTCCCTTTGTGGCCCTGGGCTCCCTGCCCAGAAGATGAATCCTGCAGGTCTTGGTGGCATCATGTCACCATACATTGTAGCCCTACTGGGGCAGGCACAGGCTTCACATCATCTCAGAGCTGCAGATAACAGAGCCTGGTTTTGAAAATTTAACTGTTCTGAAGAATTCTTGGTGTTTCTTGTAATCCCTGTCTGTGGTGTTGTGACAGGCATCTTGCAGGCAGCATAAGGAGGGGTACACTATATTTTTCTGAAGTCTATAGAATTTTCTTTTTTAATTTAATGAGCTTCTGGTCAGCAATTGATTTTTAATTTAGGAGTAGAAGTCATAACAATGCAGCACCCCTTTCTTGAAATGCCTACTGTCCTGTGACCAGAGTACACTGGGATTGACCTTTATTTCACAGTGAGGAAGTTATGCCCAAAGGGACATATAATTATTTAGCGGGCAATAGGAAGCTGAACCTTCTGACTCCAGCTCTTCCCTTCCTGCTTGACCAATTTGCCTTTTAACTCCTGTTAACTTAACCCAATCATTAAGTGTGCAGTGAAAATGACCATCCTCTGATTTACCCCATGCAGATAAAGCAGTGGGGCTTGCTACCAGCAGCCCTTTGCCCCTGAAAGCCAGCCAAAACCTGAACTCACCTGAAGATGAAACAGAGTGCTGAAGGCAGAGGGGAGTGCAAACACACAGGAAATTCAGGGTTTGAACTTTACAGTCGGTCTCCAGCCCACTTCTGTTATTGACATCTTCAATAAATCAGCTCAGTAAAGGTACAGACCGAGGAAGATTCACTGTGGCTCAGTGACAGCTTTGCTGTTCAGAGCCTACAAATCACCCAGGGAGCTTCGTTACCTGCCTGTAGGTGCCACTCAGGGCTCTGCACCATGTGGTGCCTCTCACACTGCCCAGTGAGCACAAAGAAAATCCTCTCACCCCTTTGCTTGGCTCTGCCAGAGAATGGCACTTTGACCCTGTGTCAGTAGATGTATATAAAGGGAATGTCATGAAGTCATGGCTATAACACAGTTATTTATAATCAGAACATTCAACAAGAAGCAGGTCCAATATATTCTAGATTCCTATGGTTTCTCTTTTGCACTTAGGACTCAGCCCCACAGTAGCCCAGCCGTCCTCTTCTGGCTCCCTGTCCCATGGGATGTGCCCACCACAGAAGAGACAGAAGCTGTTGTGACCAAGTCAGTTGCCCACAGTGCTCAACCAACAGCCAGCTCATAGAATAAGGAAAAGGTTATTTGGTTCTAGCTCTTCACAAAACCTGTGGAAATGTTTTAAGTATCACGGCTCTGAACCCTGCAACAAATTTGGCTGAAAATGGCCAATGCATTTAGGAGTTATTAGGAGGGATAGTCTATGTGCTCTGTTAAGCCTTGTTTCTGAGGAATCCAGGCTAAAATATTGCTTAGATCTCTTAAGGCAGTTATGCCCAAGTGCACACACTTCTTTAAATCAGAAAGCATGAAAGCAAATTAAGGTTTTAAATCACCAGAGGTCAATTACCAAGTGGCTACTGCAACCTGTTGTCTTTGCTGAACTACTGTGCAGGCATGAACATCTAAATCAGTGCTGTTTAACCCAGAGCTCTCAAAACAGGACTTACTCAGTGCTGCTGAATCTCATTGCTCTGCAATCATTTTGCTTTCAAATTGCTGTAGGAACAATAGAAAAAATCCTGTTAGTAAGGTTCAAGTGTAGCTCTTAACCATCCTCAATCACCCAAGTAGTAGACCTTACCTAATTCAACTTTCTTTTAAGTATTCCCTAAGTTGCTTCAATTCTTTGGATACTCTGTATATTCCAAATCTGCCAGCATCTGTAATTTGGAATATCTTCAAAATACCTTTGCCACCTTTCATTCCAACTGCTTTCTTATCAGAAATAATTTATTCCTTTACTGAAAACCAGCTATCACTGTTGTGAACTGGGGTACTAGCCCAATTGTGCTTAGGGTTCTATTTAGACTAGGGTTACAGTGAAGTCAGAGTAGAACTGTGATTACTTAGAATTTGATTATGAAGCAGTTGAATTTTGCAAAGCAGAAGGGACGTTAATTTTTTTTTTTCATGACCCCAGATAGGAGAGTATGGCTTTGGGCATTTCTGATCTACAGTGGAGTGTTGTTCCTATAACTAGAAATATCTCAATTTTGTTCCTAAAGGGAAGAATCCATCCAAAATTAATATTGTCAGCAGTAAAAGAGCTAACTTTTGGGAAGATGATAGCATATGCTATAAAAAAACATGACCCCACAAACACAATTTTCCCCTATAGACTGGTAATGACTCATTTCAGTGTTGAAAACATAATTGAATTGCTCCTTGCAGCAATTAGGAGAGTCTGTCGATGTGCAACTACTTAATTGTGTTTTGATACTGCGGACTTTCTGTGGCAAGGCTGAATGCACCATTCTGACAGTGAAATTAGTTGGTCTTTGCTGCTGATTTGTTCCTAAATTCTGTCCTGGACCAGAATTTACACATGGGAAAGTGGTGGGGATTTTAGTGAGTAGAGGTCTGGCTCTTCCTCAGCTGGCTGAACTGGTCACTGCCCTACTGGCTTGTTAAACCTTTAGCAGCTCATGGTGCTGAACTGTGCTTGCTTCCTGCCCACCCCGTTCAAGGTGAGGATGGTTAGCAAAGAGGTCTGGGTTAAACTGCTTGTGCTAATCCTTTTGTTGTGACTGAAGAGGATTAGGGATCGATCACACACACAGCTTTTGTAAAACTTAGGCATTTTTAGAGAAGGGCAAGTGATATATATTGGGGCAGAAGGTACCATCTGAAGATGGCCTGGATTCACCATCTGTGTCAGAGCAAGCAGGATGGCTAGTAAAAAAATATAGAAATATTACCTTCTGTCAGTCCCTAACAGCCAAATGCATAGGCACCCTCAACAAAGCTCACTCCCCATGGGAGATGGTGCATATGTCTGGTTTGGATGGCTTAAGGAAAAACACAAGCCTCAATAGGGTCAAATGCTAAAATAGCAAGGGTAGAATTCACCCGGTTAGAGTGGCCTGGAGTTACCTCTCCAGTCCTGGGAAATTCCTGTTTAACAATGTGGGGTTTTTTATATGCTCATCCCAAGAGAGAAAGAAAGAAAAAAGATTGTTTGTTTCTGTGCTAAGGGGAGTCTCAGAAATGATCAAAGAGACCGCTGGAAGGTGTGAGGTACCCAGGGAAAGAAAGCTGTGCCCAGGAACATCAGGATTCCTTGTTAAGGGATTGCGTAGGGAAAAGCCAGCACGTCCCTCTGCCGCTCTGGCTGCCTGCCACGTTTTGAAGCACAAGCCAGCTCTGTCTGGGCAGCTGGATCTGCTTGAGGACTTTGCCAATGACAAGGCAGCCAACTTGTGAGAGTGAGAGGTGGTCAAGCTGTCAGAAACCATCTCTTACTTGGAGCTGTTATGGAGGGGATACAAGTGCACCACCAGCTCCCTCACTCTGGCCAAGACCAGCAGCAAAAAGGAAAGTCTTTCCTGGGCAAAAAGGAATCTTTATCTGCCCATCAGCTTTTGAGATTTGATGTGGGCATGTGGCTGCAGAGCTTTGATCTTAGAATCTGGTGTTTTGGGAAGGTTTCAATTTCTTCTGGTGTTTACCTAGCATGCCTTCACTTCAGAGCTGCAAAATTATCATTTTATCTCGAGTCCTATCACTAGCCAGCTGCAACAGTCCCAGGCAGCAGTTATGTTAGCACAGTCAACCTGTGGTGTCCCAGTTGAGCACACTACAAAACCATCCAATGATTTGATTTGGCTGCTGAAACATCCGAGAGGAAAAACTGCATCCTCCAAATGAGCAGTTTTGGAGCTAGATCAGAGTGTCTTCAAAGCCCAGAGAGAGTTCAGATCCAGGGCTGCTAGCTCAGGCCTGACCATTTCACGGCAGGATTTCAGCTATATCTCTGAAACTTCTGCCATTAACAAAGATGAGTCAAGTGGGTCATTTTTGCAGCCAGTATCTTGTCTGAGTCATGAGTTAGCACATTGTGTTAGTGAAATACTGAGTTTCACATATGATGATATACTGTTATTTTTGCAAGAATTGTTTTGTTATCATAAAAAAAATAAAGTAATTCTAGTCAAAATGGGAAGACTTGTCTGGTCTTGGCTGATTAGCATTGATAAATGGATTTGGAGAATGGAGTCAAGTTAGGAATTTCTACTGTCTGGCAACTTCATATTCATTATGAAAGTCTAGCAGGAGTTTCAGTCATGCTGCTTTGCACTTGGAAACTGTTTAACTCAGCTCTAGACAGTGTGGGAACGGTCATGAATGCCAAAAATGTGTCTCTGATGCCACCAGGGAGAGGAGGATTTCAGGGGTAATAATAAGAGCTGGGAGGCAGATAAGCCCGTAAAATAGCTCAAAGGAAGTCAAAAGTCAACAAAGAAGTCAAAAGGAAGACCATCCAGCTGGGTAATAACACAAGACAAATGGCAATGTTTGAAGGATGTGTTTTGGGGTGTCAGGGGTTGTTAGGAGCTGCAGCAGCTGCAGTCCCACCACGGCAGGGCTGTTGCTGAATTCTAAAGCCCAAAACTGGGATGTGAGGGACCTGTGCTCTCCGGGCTTGTAGGATGTCAGGGAGCACATCAGGTTCTGCCTCATGTGTACAGGGATTGACTGGCACCCCCAAGAGGTTGTGTTACATGTCACTGCATGTGTCACACTTCAGCTGGGGCTCTCAGGGCCTGTTGGGATGTGTCATGGGCTGTGTTTCCCCTCTGGCTACATAAATCCGATTTCTGAATGAATCGCTATTCAAAGGTATTTCACCACAACCAAAGGGACCAAAAAACTACTCAGGTTTTCTATAAAATGAGGAAAAAAAATCTCTAAAGAGGCAAGGTATTTCCTGTAGAAGGATTTTGCTTTCTTCACTGTGTCTGAGTATGGGAAGAATCTGAGCACTCTCTTTCCTTCACAAAGGGAACAGAAGTGTAGGGATGGAAAGGGAAGGAGAAAGGGAAAGGAAACCCCTGAAGGTTCTGTGGTTTTTTGCTTTCCTCATTTAAATAAAAAATGCCAACCATCTAAATCCCCAAAACACCAAAGTAATTTATTTTGGTAAATGTACCAATTCACCATTTGGGAATGAAAATCTGAAATGTCTTGGTTTTAAAGCACTATAATTAGTCCAGCTGGCATTTAGTGAATTTTGTTTAGCAGAAACTATTCCTATCACACCTCTGGACAGCCTCTGCACCACTGGAAGCTGGGAACAAGATTAGAAACAAATTATTTACTTTCATAAAAGTACTTGCTCCAGAGCTGCCTGATCTAATTCTAGGTTTCTATGTCTTTGGGCTCTGTTTCTGCTGGTAAGTCTGTCCTTGGTGGGATTGGACAAAAAGAAAAGAGGGGGGATTTTTTTGTGTGTGTTTCAAAATGTCGTTCCTTTCCTTTTAAGGAGCCAAACTTTGTTTCAGACCAAGACCTGAAATAAAATACCATGCTTTGCTTTGGGAAGTTGTGTTGGTTCATTTTCAAACTGTCAGTGAACCACATATTTGGTTGTTCACAGAGTACTAATTGCCATTCATGAGCACAGATGGGGAAACTGAGGCATGGATGGGTTTTCCCTCTCCAGAGTTTGGTGCCAGAGCTGGCAGTGGGACCCAACTCCCTTTGGCACATCTCCCTGTCTCCTGGACCCCTAAGCAATTATTAGGGAGAACACATAATTTCATGTGTTAGGGCAAGGCTGAGCACAGGGTTCAAAATCTCTGGACACAGCTGTGAAACAGGAAAAAACCAGAAAAGGAAAATGGGAAAAAAGTAAAGAAATAAGGCTTTTGGGTAGCAGGAATGGCAGCTGAGCAAGCCTCAGCAGGTCCAACCTGGTTCTTTCTCAGGTTTGGGCAGGAGGACCTTTTTATAGTGGTGGGACATTGATTCCTTTTGCATTGTCAAATCCCTGATGGAATGGGTTAATTAAATGGACATATTTGATTCAATAAAGCCTTTGCCATCTGTTCTGTCCCAATTAGAAATGCAGAAAAGAATATATTTCCCAATGACAACAGCAGGGAAGGGGAAAGGTATCAGTGGTTTCAAATCCTGTGGAGTTTTTCTGCAAGACAGACTCACAGCTGGGAAGTTCAGTTCCTGTTTTAGGCCCAGTCTCCCAGATCACTGATTTCCCTCCCTGAAACACCAGTTTGGCTGGGCTAAGAGATGGGAACTTCTGCAGTGTTGTGCCTCAGTGGTGTCACACAATATTGGAAGGGGATGGGGGGGTCTTGTTTGCTCTACTCATTCCTGGGACCAAGGTGATAGGGAAAGAGCTCCCTATGAACTGTTATTTTACCCTCCTGGTGATGGAAATTGCACATTGATGCTATCCTGAGTCCCCTTCTCTTAAAGGAAAGCATCTTCCAAACTGAACTGAGGTACTAAACAAAGGAACTCATAGGGGTTTTTTACTGCAAATAATGGTGATACACAGGAGAAGGTTGTTCTCTGAGATTAGAGAGCCAGTGGTGGAAATCACTGTTTCTGTTGATTTCTTGCCTGTCTGGCTAAGAATGTGTTTAGTTTCTGCTTCATCCATTTGCTTGGGTTGTTGGGAATCAGCAATTATCAACTGGGAGAGGCAAGAGGTGTGTGCAGAAGCAAATGCCTGATATTGTCCTAGGAGATGATTTCCAAACGAGGAGGCAGGTTTGCTCTGACCTTTAGGAGGCAGAGCTGATTTGTTTTATTACTGTGCTGTGTTTTATCTTTATGTTCCCATTAATCATTTTCATTCAAATGAAATGTGCAAGCGTGTAAGGTGCAGAACTCATTTCATCAAGCTTGTGTGTGTTTGTGTTTCTTTAAGAAAATACCGCAGCCAATTCTGTTAAATTATTAGCCCTGTAATTCTCAAATTTACTTTCACCCTCAGGTAAAATTGCTGCTGCAACTAAATAAAACCCCTGGAAATGAATTGCAGCTCCTGACAGCCCTTAAACCCTTGAGGCATTTAAATTCTGGATTTAGCGCAGGATTATTACTTCAGTGCAGCAGTTAACCGTGTCTTTAAGCAGAGTTGCCTGCCATAGTCAGTCCTGATTCCACAGCCCTTCGACAATTGCCCCTTTTGTTATGTACCTCTAATGCAAGTGCGGGATCAAGCATCTCACACTGCTTCAAGAACCACTTTAGACTTGCAGTCTGAATTACTTTGCATCTGGCTCCTGCTGCACTGTCCATGTCCCTGATTTTCCAACTAGGACTGCCTTGGCAAAAATTCCAATAGTCTTTTCTGTTTGTTTGCTGCTGGTGTTGCTTTCCTGATGGCAGTGGCTCTGCAGGGGGGTTCATTTTGCTCTTGCCGTTTTTTAATGGCTTCAAACTCTCTTTATTGCTGAAGCCAGCGTGTCCATCTGTGCCGGCTCAGGGGATGCTAATGGGGCCGTGCATGGCTCGGTAACTCGGCTGTGCCCGTGGAGCCAGCGGTGCACTGGCGGTGGCAGGAGGAGCTGAGAGGGCTGCTGGGTCAGGTCCTGCTCCCAGGTACTCAGAGATGCTGGAGCAGGAATGAAGGAAACCAGCCAAGGAAACTGAAACCGTGCAGAGTGTCAGCAGGGCTATATCCCTTTCCTCTTTATTCATTTTATTACCAGACTATACCCTCTGCCTCTTCTTTTGAGACTTGCATCTTGTGCTGCTGCCCTTTTTCAAAGACAGCCCTTTTGCAAAGTGTCAAAGCATTTCATCTGCCATTGCAGCAGAGAGGAGGGAGCACATCCTGGGACACAGTGCCTGAGGCATGAGGTTGCCTGGGGAAGAAATTCAGGCTTGAGGAACCAGAGGCAGTACAGCTACTCAGAAGGTGCTGTGCCATACCCCTGGAGATAAATATGTCATGGCAGCAAGACATATTGATAATATTTGAGGCCATAGCAGGCAGTTCTGAGATCTGATGTTCAGCAGGTCATGAGTAGAAAGATGGAATACAAACATCCCCATGCTCTTTATTTTGTAGTGTTTCTGAATATCTTATTTCCTCAATAGTCTTAGTGCCGATTGAAAACCCTGTGTGAATACTGATGAATTAATGAGCACTTGAACTCTGAGAGAGCTTCTGGCCAGCTTCTGCCGATCCCACCATCAGACAGTATTACTCTTGATGTCTAAGCTATTTGAATATTCAAAGATTCCTTTCCCACCCATACTCCAGCTTTCACGTATTTGAAGACACCATCAGCCTCTGGGAGAAGGAAAATAAGTCTGACTCTATCCAGAGCCAGTTGCATCCGAAAAGAGCCCAAACAGACTTCTCTCACTTGCTATTTGTGCTCAGCTCCTGATCAGTGCAGCTGCAAGACATTTATAACCAGAACTAAAATACATCTGTGCTAATTGCTGACAATGTTGCTTGAGGATCAAATCCTGAAGTAGACCAAAGTGGTGATGGTCCCCAAGCTTCTTGGAAGATGCCTGTTTCTCAACTCACAGGCAATCTTGGTCAAGTCCCTGGTGAAGAATCCATAATTCAGACACCTAGCAGTGAGACAATGAATTACTAAATCCTGTGTGACTTTTGCTTGTCCCTCACCCAGGTTCCTAGGGGAGAGGATGCAGAGGTAGGCAGTGTAGAGGGGTTGTCAGGGTGAGGGATGAGACCTACCCTAGTCCAGCTAAAGCAACAAGCATGGGCTTTGCAGTAGCCCCAGTGTCGCTGCCAGCTCAGTGAGACACAGATGTGTCCCAGATGGAGGTGGCAGCAGCCTGGGATGGAGGCAGAGGCAGGTGATGCCAGAGGTGAGCAGGAAACTGCAGCACTGTCTCTGCTCCATGTGCCTTGGCACTCTGGAAAGGTTTATGGTCTGGGGACTAGGGCTGTGGGAGAGTCAGCCAGGATTCAGTGCAGTGTCCAGGGTAATTACACCTGAGGATCCTATGCTGACTAAGATGGTAGCACTGAGTCCATGCACACAGATGTCTCTACCCCACACTCCACTGAGCTGTGTAATGGAGAGCTGACTGTTTGTGACAATTTAGGGCTGTGCTCCGGCTGGAAGGTCAGTATAAATTAGATGGCATGATGAGAATAGTGAGGACATAACTGATGGGCTTAGCATTTTCTTGCTAGGAATAAACAAATTCCCAAGCGTCACAAATTTACAACGGGTGAGAGGCATTCAGTCCTCTCCTCAGTGCACTTGTGTATCCACTGGCAGGCATTAATGCAATATTAGAGGTCAGCAAAAATAACTTTTACAAACCTTAAGCACAAAGCAGTGCTCAGACACTTCTCTGCTTTCAGGCACATCTCGGGTTTAGGGCAAAATATGTGCCTACCTTAGGAGAAGGTACATCCTGCTGAGGTGGGCATGCAGACTGTGTGCCTCAACTGGAAGAGTGAAGACTGGGGTCCTGTTAGTGTCCAGCAGCCTCACACAGCAAAAACAGTCTTGTCAGCTGTGGGCAGCTTCATCCTCTCTCTCACACAGCACTGAGCTCATCTGCCCCCCGGGTCTGGGCAGTGCTTCTGGGCACTAATGTTGGAATGAATTGTATCTTGAGACTCATATTTTAGACATGGACATTTGACCAGATACTGTGGAGAGCGCAGCAGGATGCAAAGAGAATCTGTCACAGCCTCAAGCCATGTTGTCCAGGAGGAGGAGGGAACGAAGCCCTGGCATGTAGGACCTTCGTGGTTATCAGAGAAGCACTGGGCACAGCTGGCACTGTGCTCTGGGATGGGTTCAGAATTTGCTGCTGCAGATTTGGGCTGAAATTACACTGTAGAACTAAAAGTAATGGCTAATTACTTTGCGGAGTGATGGAGATGGTTGCAGGGGGTGGGAAGCAAGCCTGCCCCTCTTGGGGCCAGTTCCAGCCACAGGCGCTACAAGGCCCTGCTCTGTGCAAATGGGAAATTGCACAAACATTTAGTGTGCCACCAAATCCCTGCTCAGGACTGAAAAGCTGTGAGCAGCTTTCCCCTCTTCTTCTGGTGACATTAAACACAGAAAAGGAGTACCTTTTCCCTTCCCATTTTCCCTCCTCTCTTCCCAAGCTTAAAATCTAGATAGGTGCTACAGAGGCAGCGAAAAAAATAGTTCCTATCGTTGTATTCCTTTCCAGGGAACTAAATGGTGTGTGCACACATGTACGTGCCCACACACTCAAAAATGATGCATTTTAATTATCCTCATAAAGGATGAGGAACGTGCATCTGGGCATGACTGTGAGCCAGGAACAATGCATTCATTTCCTCACCATTGCTTTATCCCTTTTGACCTTAATTTGAATCCCTCCAAGCTGGGTGGTTGCATCTGTCACAGCGGCTGTATCTTGACCTGCTGGGACCAAAAGCCTGACGCAGGGAAACTCTGTGCCATCCGTCTCTGCCCCATGGCCTGGCATTACCTGATGTTCTCACAATTCCTCCCTCATTGCCCCCACCCTCCCCTTGTGCATTCAATCTGCATTTGCCCTAATTACTTCAAGCAGAGGCTGAGCACATGCAGTGCTGTCCCTGCCCTGATGGCAGAGCCCCGTTCTCAGCAGTTGTCAGGGAACTGTGGTCATTGAGGTAGGCAGGGAGGCTGTGCAGCAAAATGAGAAGGTTCCCATTAATTCCATCACCATCCTATCCCTGCCTGGCTGATGAACTTGTCAGCCCTCAGATGAGGGCAGGACAGAAGGTCAGTTTTTGCTAACAATGGCCAAGGAGCTTGATCTTAGTATGACCATGCTATTGTAGAAGGGCTCTGACTCAGTCTGCCTTTGCATAGCTTTGCTGCAAAACTTTTCCATCCTAGATAGAGCCTGTCTCCTGCAGATCTTCCCAGCCTAATCTGCAAAACGATCCCCCCTTCTGTGAGTATCATTTCAGCCCTTAGTCACAGTCTGAGGCTCTGCAGGCTGTTTCTATTTAGGTGGAAAAGCAGAGGTTGAAAAGGGATTGGGGTAAGGGAGTGCTGTCTGTTAGTGGAGTGTGAGCAGAGGGTTGCTTACTGAATGCTCTTTCTCAGTGATGTCTGCACAGGTTTTTTATAAACACTTCAGGCCAGTGCTCCCAGTTTCTGAAGGCAACTGGAGACCCTCAAACTGTTTGGTGGTTTGTGAGCCTGAGTTTGCAGAGACCTGATGTGATGGAGGGTGATTGTGGTGATACACCAGCAATAGCACCACCTCATATACCTGTGAGAGCCACAGGGATAACTGTGAGATTAGCCTTAGACTTCACTCTGTCTGCCCTCATAGTCTGGTCTCTTCAGCCATGCCTGAGTGCAGTGCTTCTCTGCATCTCCTCTTCCCTTGCCTACCACTTTCCTTGCTCTCCTGTCCCTCTCTCCAGAACAGGGTGGCAATGGGGAGGGAGAAGAGGTGGATGTTGTGTCCTATCCTTTCCTACTCTGAAAAGCTGTTTTCACTCTTGGCAGATAGGAATTAGAAGGCCTCAAACTGGAGTATCTCCCAGCCTGAGGGAAGACAATCCTAGGATTTACCACAACCTTCCCTAAGAAGAGATTCTCAAGTCCCATGCAGTTTCCAAGTGGCCTTGGTTTATCCTTTCTGCAGCCTGGTGCTGCCATGGGGATAATACCTTGCAGCATCCTCGCTCCTTCTCCATAGCACTTGCTGCAAAGCCCAGGCAGGGACGGCTTTCTAAGGCTGGATGGACCCTGTCATTTTTGTCTCTTTCCAAACAGTGCATCAATGCTGATTTTGCCAGACTGCATCAGAAAAAAAAAGTCTCTTCTCGCTGCCTTGTTATTTATTTATTTTGAGGTGAGTGGTGGGGGAGCCTGGCGGTATCCGGCTCCCTCCTCAGGAGGCAGAGTTAGCAGAAGGTCTGCTCAGATGGTGCATCGGGCAGATGGCTGCAGGAAACCCCCAGGGCAATGCTGCCTAAAGAGCACAAACTGTGCTGGGCCTTGGCCAGGTGGAGGGAGGTCTGTGTGGGAAAGCAGAGAGCAGCACTGACCCCAGCAGATCCCCACCTTGCCAGCGGCGTGGTCCATAGCGGCGCTGGGAGGGGGTGCAGGGACCATCTGGGCAGTGCTGCTGCCCTCCTTGGCAGGAGGAGGTCTGGGAGCAGTGGCTGTGGCTGCTGGTAGACCACGAGGGGCTGTTCTGCATGTCCTGGCTGGCTCAGCACACGAGCTGAGAATGCTATGAGTGCTTCCATGCTGGGAAGGGAGTGAATCATAGCAAGGATGTATATCAGGTGATGGTTCCCTCTGGAAGCTGGGGGCCAGAGGTGGCTGCATCATGGTGAAAGTTAGCTGGAACTGAGAGTTGGGTGTTTTTTTCTCTCTAGCTGATTTGTGATTAATACAGATGCTTTCATGAAGTGAAATTCCTCAGCTGAACCTTTCCTTCTGCACCCATATGCTGAAAGTCAGCTGTGACTATAGTCTAACAAATGCTACCTTTATCCACTTTGTCTTTTATATTGGTTTCATAAGAAACCAAAGTGTAAAAACACAGCACCATCAAACCTAGATACAGCAGGTTATTTTGCAGCAAACAGGATAATCAATTGCTCAGTATCCTGGTGTCTGCTAACATTGCATCTGTTTGAAGTATGCTTTTCAGTGAAGAGATGGCTCTGCATGATGCATAAAAAATCCCATCTCCATCAGTATTACCTGACCAACAAGATCTGAGCTGGAATTTGAACTGAGTGGGAGTTTGCTTGTTTTTACTACTTGTTTGCTATTTTAAAGGTTATATTTTCTTTTTTACCCCCCTTAAAATGGATTGTGACTGTCTTTTGAAAAAGACACAGGGTAAGGACTGGGGAAAGAACAGTGGTTGGAAATACTTAATTGAGCCATAAGAAAACATAATTTATGAAAGGAAAAATAACTCCCCTAGTAAGTGCATTAACTCATGTCATGACTTTTTAATGGCAATGTTATAGGTTAATTAGTATCTGTGCTGTCCTTGTGCCTTACCAGAGTTATTCACAAAGGATCATGGTCTCATTAGGTAGGACTCCCATAAAGACAATCCTTCTCTAAGTCGTTTAATATCTGTGTGCATGTGTGGAAATTTTTTGCTCTTATCAGCAGAAAAAGTCAGATACTAAAGGGACCAGAAATTAAAATACTTTTGAGTCACACAAAACTTGCACACTATTGAGATTCTGATTGGGGGCTTAAAAGGGAATTATTTTCTCTTGGGTTTTCCTGCAATTTGGCTTTGTCAACCTGCTTTAGGGCTGTATTCAGGCACTGAGAACTGCAAAGTGTTTCCCTTTGAAAGACCCTGTTTGCATCCATGTTCTCGTGCTTTAGAGACAACAAGCCAGAATGGCAATTGAGCCTCCTTTGTGCATCACTGTGGGCACGGTGCTAACACTAGATTAATATTGTAGGGGCCTCTCAGCCTGCACTGGCTGAACACAGCAAATACAAAAGGTAATGCGATGTTCCTTCTCAGAATTGAGAGGGGGAAAAAGGCAAAACAACCTTTTAGCTGTGAAAGGGAATAGAAATGGGAGTGTCTGTGTCTGGAATTCAAGAGGCAGAGGAGTGCCAGCGAAATGCTACCCCTGTCAGAAGGAAGGCTCAGAAAAGCCGTGTTTTTTGTCCCTTATTCACTGTGCATGTGTGACATCGCTTTGACATACACATCCTCTCTCTCTTATCTTCCCTGTAGCTCAGAACTGCCCCGTTCCCCAGAAGAAAGGGGGTGGATGGGATATCATAGCAGAAAATCTTGGTTTCTACTGGAGCTTCCAGACTGATGGTGGTTCCCACCATGGCAGTGCAGGGATTTCTATCCTGTTGTCCAAAAGACCTCACTTCCAGAGGGCTTTGCAGCTTGAAAAGGGCTTCACATATTAAAAAGTGGGTACTTCAGAGAATTTGTAGCAACTCACACACACGATTAAAGCAACTGTACCTGAAACATTCCATGATGGCATTTCTATGACCAGTGTCAGAGGGGTAGGGAAGCACAGTCCAGAGCACAGCTGTGTATCCTCACACACCCTCCACCAACTGCACACCCGGAGAACTCAAGGGTGAGTGACTCTGGACAATCACCTGCCTCTGATCACACAGCTCTCCCAGGACAGGGATGAAGTTTACCTTGCTGTACATCAGTCCCCCAGCCATGCTTATACCCTGCCTTTGCCAGGAACTGGGGCGCAGCACCAGGTTACATGTGACAGCCTGATTTCTGGACTACATCTAACTCACACTTAGCCAGTCTCTTCAGGCGGATCATATATGTACTGATTTTGCAGAGAAATGGTAAAAAACCCCCTTGGTTTACTGTTGATCCTTGGACTCAGACCGTGGTAAGAAGCCTTAAATGTTAAACCTCTTTGTCAGCTTGCTTTCCTTGGAACAGTATAGACACCTCGGAAAGGGGGGAAAAAAAAAAGCAGAGAAGTTCATAGTTTGTTTTGTTTTGTTTTCTACTTCTGCAGTCTGCTTAACGGAAGATCCCTTAGGACAAAGAATCCACCAGATTTATTTAAAACAAAGAAACAAAACAAAACAAAAAGACCACTAGAAAAATTTGGTTTTTACTGTGCTTTCTTTCTCCGGAAGGAATACATTATAACTTGAAAGGACCAGAGCTGCATCTTCTTTTGAATCTTGAAAAGCAGATCGCAGGCAAGATTAAAGGAAATGGTGACCATTTGGTTACTGGAGAGAAGCCCAATTGCTTCATTAAGGAAGAGTTGTCACATGCTTGTTTCTTAAATCCCGCTAAATACCTGCTTAGCGGCATTATTGACAGGCTTTTCTCATGAACATTGAGCTGTTAAGCTGCTCCTGGTTTACAGCAAGAGGTTAAAGGATTTCTCAAAGCTCCCAATGAAAGCCTTACTAACTGGATTAACTGCTAACATGGATTTAGGCTTTGAGTTAGATTAACCCCCATTGCTCAAAGTAGGTTTTATTTGTTCATCTTTTCTTCCCTTTGTCTTCCCTTCTTTACCCCCAGCTTTTCTCTTTTTGTTTGTCAGGGATAAGCGAAAAGATAAGTCTCTGTGCTTTGTGTTTGAGCAGTGGGACACTCTGGGCAGCAGAAGTAGCTGCTTGGCTGGGTTGTTGCCTGGCCCCATCAGATGTGGCTCTTTCTGCAGGCCCCTCTGAAAATGGGGGAAGATATTATAAGAATAAGGAGAGTTATTAATTGGTCTACAGATTTGGCTTCTTCTTGCCTTTGCTATTCTCTTCCTTAGACTTGCTTAGCAGCATGAGAATCATAAACTCTTTTTATAAAATTATTTAACTATTTACACACCTGACTGGGCAGTTAGCAGAGAAAGTAGCTCAAACTGGATAATTTATGGTCTTCAGAGCACCAAAGACCTGAAGTTAATCTCATTTAGGCTGTAGTTAAATGTGTTTCTTCATCATTTCGGGTGGGCTGAAGCACCACCTGCGCTCCTGATTTTGGCTGATTGTTTCTGCTGTTGCACTGTTTTCGGGGCTAGTGTTTGTATTTGTAAGCAAACCTACAGTGAGAGTGTCTACTGCCCAAGCTGGAGTCATTATCCCTTCTCCTGTGTGTAACAACCTGCCCATCCACAAGCATGGAGGTAGATCCATCTAGATTCCTGATGAAGGGGTGAATTCGGTGGCCCCACTCATTGCTCTGTGATGGCCATGATCCTGAAGCTGCTCTCTCTAAGTAAGGAACTGCTCCAGCCCATTTCACAGGACCTGCAGTGCAAGAATCTGTCAGTAAATGCTAAAGGATGACAGGGGAAAGCAAACAGACACGTAGGCTGGAAGAAGCAGGGCCACAGCAATGTGATTGTTCTTGCCTGACCAAACTGGCATATGAGTTGATTCCCAGCCCAGAAAAGAGAGCAAGGAATAGAGCCAATCCTTTTTCTGCTTCTCTGTCATCTGCTCATGGCACGGTTCAGACCTCTCAATCACCTTTTCTCCCAGTGTGACAAGAGATGCCATGGCCATGGGATGTCCAGCCCACCGGGGTCACAGCCGGGTCTGGCCCATGCAGACAGGCACAAAATCACTTGTCTGCCTCTGGGGAGGGAGACTTGTACCGGGGCCACTCAGTGTCCCCTCAGGGTGGTGGTGTGTCCCCAGGGATTGGAGCTGTCTCATTTAGCTCTGTCTGCTGCGCTGACTTGGAGCTAAGTCCAGCTGGCTGAGGACCATGTTGCTAAACAGAGACTGAAATGTAAGGAACTCTTGCAGAGTGTTTGTACCCCATTTAATATCACCCATGAATGTGTCCATTTCCTGGCAGCCCTGGGTGCAGCTGGGTCTCACGGTATCACTGAGATCCTGTGCTTTCCAGGCAGTGCTGTTTCCAAGCTTGCTGTCTGATGATCCCAGAGGGCATTCAGGAGGTCTAGCAGTCCCCTTGCCCTTCTCTGGGTCCCTTGGGGGTTTATGCACATCTGCTCTGCTTTGTTGCCATCCCCTCTCTCAAACTGCTCAGACTTGGCTCCTCTAAAAACCATCAGCAGGATCCAGATGACCCTGCTTTCTCATTTCCCTACGTCACTCATCTGCTGCCCTGTGCACTTCTTAATCTCCTGTCCCTCCCAGCTGCCTTCATCCCCACCTAATCCATTTTATCTGAATTGCTAACCTGCGTTTCTGGGTTCCCCTCCACCTTCTTTTCCTCCACCAAATGTCTCTTTAATCTCCCATCCCATCCTCCCCCCTTCTTCCGAAGAGCAGCTCCTCCTCTTCTTTCCTCCAGCTCATCAGACTTTTCTGCTTTCTCCCTGGTCTGCACCTCAAAACTGCTCAGCATCAGCCTCTTCCTGCCTCATCACTGCCAGGGCATTTTCTCACACATTTTCTTTATTAATTTCTTCCCACACCTCACAAAACACCCCTTAGGGGACACCAGGTCACTCATTTTGTGCTTTCCGTGAGCAAATGCCAATTTCTCGAAGGCAATCAGTCACTCCAGGTGTGTGACACAGATGATGCTGTCACCCTGAGGCAGTGGCTTCTGATAAAGATTTTGGGGGGGGGGGCGGGAGGGGCCTGTCTGCCTGCTGGCAGGTCTTCCTCTCAGCATGTGCAAGGACCTCCTGAAACCTTTCAAACCCAGACAGAGCCACATTTCTATCTCTGCAGTGCTGGTGCACTTAGACAAGCACTTGGGAGCCATCCATATCCTGCCTCCACTCTTTGGACATCTGAACAACTATTTGTGGAATTCCTTATGGTCTGATGCTTGTCATTTTACAGCATGGATTTGTCATATCCCTTTTATATCAGATGATAAAATTAATGTATCCTAGCCCTATGGCTGCAGTGAGACTGGCCAAAGAAAAGTAAGAGGGGAAAAATAAAATGAAAATTCAAAATCAAAAACACCAGAAGGAAGTGGGCTGGTTATGGGGCACAAGGGAAGGTGACCTACTCTGATTTAGTGCTGTGCTTTGAAAGGGTTATGGGTAGATAGTTTGAAATGTGGCAAGTTAGACCATAGCTCTTAAATTAGCCCTTCCTCTCTGGGTGCAAATTCACCAGCCATGTGACAAGCATGAAAAGAGAGAAGTTGTAACATGGATCTTCCTTTTTGTTTTCACAGATGCTCCAGAGCTCTTCTGAGCTCTGTGCAAGTCGAAACAACCTTAAGTTTTTCCAGCTTATTCTCTCTTTTCTTATAATTCCCTTTGAGCCAAGGGAAGCAAAACCTTTGATGCATTGACAAGACTTTGCTTCCCACTGCCTGACATTCAAATGCCCCTTTACTGAAAATGCATGGGCTCTGTCTGGGGAAGGGCCCTGCCTTCAATTGCACAGCAGTCGGGAGACCCCCTGCCCTTCTGATCTTCTTAAGGGGCTGTTTTTGAAGAGCTTCTCATAGCAACTGTGGCATAAAAGCACTTGAGTGTGACTAAGTATTGGCCTTGATGGATTTCCTAGGTCTAATCCCCGACACATTATACCAGCATTTGCTTTACAAGAAGAGTGATGAATTTTAATAGCAAATCAGAGACTCTCTGGTGTTCAGGTTCCCTCTTTGAGGGAGGCACCAGGCAGAGCTACCAGCTGTGAGATCTGAAATGGGCTGTGGTCATCCCTCTGCCTTTGTAGACAGCACAGGTGAGTCATGTACTTGCTCGAGTAAGCAGACATTGAGTCCGAGATCTCAGCCTAGTAAGTCTGGTCTCTCTCTGCCTTGTGTCCCAGTGGGTTTGTTATGGGACACCTTCTGGCAGCCCTGTCTCTTAATAACAGATATAGAAACACAGATGAGGTGGCATGTCAAAGCTGTTGGGATGTTTCCATGTCACCTTCCACTGCTGGGAGACCCATCATACTCCCAGGACTCTATTGGAAGTAACTTAATAATTTCATCCCTGGAACAAGAGTGACTTGCTTGTGGGGCCAATTTCCTTGTCGTCTGCTCGCCCAGTGCTGATTTACACAAGTACTTTATATTAGTAAAGTGTGCCATTTGTGATCTTTCATAGTTAAGAAACGCTTGCCAGGTGTTATTGGTTTGGGTTTTGGCATGTAATGGCTAGGGTAGCAAGCACTAATAGATGGTTCTCTCTGACCATTTTCAGCAGTCACCTTGCCTACTTGCTGACATAGTTCTTGCAGTAATTAATGAGCTGGCACATTCCTAGGAGCCTTGTCAATGAATTAATCTCCGCACAGAGGGAACAGCTGAACACAGGTTTCCTCTTGTTGTCTCTGGCAAACATGGGAGATGGAGAATCTGCAGGCAGGCAGGGAGGGGTCTGTGTAAGTCCCTGCTTCAAGGGTGGCTGAAAAGATGCATGTTGCATATATTTTGTCTACATCTGTTTTTATTCTCTTGAGCCTTAACGTGTCTGATTAGAGTGTCCGAGGTGGTTACTTTTCCTGGCAAGGGAGTGCAGGTTATAATTAACTCTATGCTACAGAAGCAGAGAAGAGGTCAGCTCCATTGGTTTATGTGAAGGTGTCTATGGGGAAGCATTTTGTCCAAGTAAGCAAAGAAAGGTGAGATCCAGAAGGATGATCAACTCAAGGAACCTCTTCTGGATAAGCTGTATTTCAACTTTGGTCACAGTCTGGGGCTGAGGCTGGAAGTGAAGGAAAGAGGGACAACAGTAGCTTCCTGAAGGGCTTCAGACACATGCTTTGTCCCACTGGAGGAAAGGACCGTAAAGGCAGTGAAGGAACATACCCTTCTTCCTCCCAAACACAACAGGTTGTAGGGACCCCTGTGGCCTTGCACTGCCATCCTTCTCTTCTGTGTCTCATTATGCTCAGAGACTGAGGAAATTTGATAGAGTCTTCCCAGGCAGCTCCTGACTAGCCATGGAGAAACTCTTAATGCTATGGCATAGCTCTAGTTATTCGATTATTCAAGAGATTGTAAAATCTAAACCAAGGTCAATCTGTCCACAGGTAATGAAAGGATCGACTTAAGTAAGGAAAGGATGGAAAGTGGCTGTGATTCTGCAACAAAGCCACTGACTAAGCTCTCAGGAGACAAACTGGGTTATTGCCTGCCTGTGGAGTACTGGCTCTCCCTGGGACTGCATATTTCGCTTTCATTGTCATCAAAGGCATCTCAGTGATGAAAACAAAAGAAAAGTAGCATGGCTGGTTTTTACAAAAACGTATTTCCCGTTTTGGTTGAAAAGGGAATCCCTAAGGCCTCTACTTTTCTAAAATCATCCAGGTGCATCAGAGCGTTTCCAAAGCAATTTGTCATCATTTCAAGGGCTGACTGCCTGTAGTAACAGCGAGGGCAGTGCAGTTGGGTGCTATCCCCTGGACGTACAGGTCTGTTTGACCCAGCTCCAACCCACAGCACCAAAAGGGCTTTCATGGTATTTCTGCAGCTTCAGTAGATTTGACTGAGCTGAATTCTGCACTGGTATTTCAGTTCTACTTTTATTAATGTAGAATTACACTGAAATGTCAACTGGAAGAACACATGAATACTGCACTTACACCTAAGGACATTATTATGGTCAGTGATGCAGCTAACACACACATGTCCAGTCCAGCATGGATACAGTGGCTGTCTTGCTCTATTGAACTGCTAAACTCTTTTTGGTTCACATAAGTGCTTTGACACTGCAGATAAACAGACCAGAAGTTTCTACAGAGAGCTGAAACATTTACCTGCCTTTGCCTCGATGCTGCAGAATCCCTAGAGGTTTATAGTAAATTGCTCAGATTGTGACCCTTAAGAAAGAGGTAGATACATCCAAATTTAACAGCTGAATGAAGCTCCTTTAACATGTACTCACACATGTCTTTTAATACTTCTCACACTGTGAAAAGTTGTGGCTGCCCAATCCCTGGAAGTGTTCAAGGTCAGCTTGGACAGGGTTTGGAGCAACCTGGTCTAGTGGAAGGTGTCCCTGCCCATGGCAGAGGGGTGGAACTAGACGAGCTTTAAGGTCCCTTCCAACCCAAACCACCCTGTCATTCCATGGTTCTCAGGGTATTCTCAGCTAATCTCACAGTGTTTGTCAGCTAATTTAGATGGTGACAATGTTCAATGGCAAGAGTGTAGTCCTGAATGGTGTTTCCGGAGGAAAACTCTGAGCTGGGAGGGAGCCTCTTCCAGGTTAAACTTTCCACAAAGACCTGTTGTGTTGCTGTGAGTTAAGAAACCAAGATCCATTTTGTTTGGTTGGAAGTGAGAGGATGGAAAGTTGCCAAGAAAAAGCAATATGAACCAATAAAATAAAAATGTTCTGGCAGCCCTCATTCTAGAAATCACATTGTGTGCCAGTTATATTAAATATCCTTTTTACGTTGCAGTAGGCTATAGCTGGTTGCTTCAGTTGTGTCACACAGCACAGAGTTCCAGTGGTGATTTTTGCTTAAACACTTAAAAGTGTTTTTTTTATATGTCTTCTAAGCAATTTGTGTTTTAATTGTCCCAAACTGCTTTTCCAAATGTCAGGTTAAAAATCAAAGTGCCAAATATGGTTTTTTATGTTCATGACCATGTCTGTGTTGTATCATCTCATTCATCTTCCTGATTTCTCTTCAGTAGCCATTAGCTTTGTAGCTTTTCTCCATAGAGAAAAATCTCTATTATCCTTACAATCCTGTTTGAAATTGTGTTCATTTTTTACCATTTTCTCTTGGGTTCATGACACAGATGTGATCACAGCAGTCACCAAGGAAATTACTTGTGGTTTCCCTAGTGCACAGCACATTTGTATTTTCTGATTCCCAATATTTTTACTCTGGAGCAGAAGTTTGGCTCATCTGCTTGAAATATCTGTGCTGTTTAGAGTGTTTGATCACACTGAGCTGACTGAAATGACCTTTGGGTTCTCAAGCCTTCCTTCCCTCACTAATTATTACAGTGGGTTTAGATCCTTCCAGGGAAACTATCCCAACTCTTGCCATTGTCTACAGCAAACATTGTCTGAAGCTCTGCTGACCAGCTCTCTCATATTTGGTAGTCTTATTTAAATGGTATCCTTTCAAGTCCTGTTCAATTTTCTATTTCTCTGTAAGTTTTTTCATCCCATTATTCATTCTTTTTTATCCAGAAGCTAATAGGTGTCTCCAAACCTTGCACTGACCATAAGGCTTTTATGTGTCTCTTTTCTTCTCCCTTGAAGTCCAACCATATGAAATCCAGGCAAACCCAGTGTGGCTCTTTGCCTCCCTCAAGTGACTGGCACAAATACCGACCTCTGTGTGACTTTAACACCCTCCTGTGAGTTAAACCCTAAGGTATGCTGTTCACCTTAAGGAAGCTCATCTGTATTGATTTCTCTTAACTCTTTGGAAGCACTGATCTGCAGATTATTACAAAGAGGTGTTGGAAAAGTCAGGATGAGAGAATGATGGCCTCAGACTGTCCTCTGATGTTTCTGCTTGACATAGCTTCTGCAGACCCAGACATCATCGCTACCCCATCTTACTTTCTAGCAGTCTGAAAAGTTCCACATTTAAAATTTATCCCCAGATTTGTCTAACAGCTGTGGTGGTGAGAGCAGAGCTTGCTGAACTGGGCTTGGGGGAAGTGAAGGTGCTCTGCTGCTTCTAACCCACCTGCTATGTCCTCACAGGGCTGTGAGGCACTGGGTCATCTCCTAGGCTTGGCCATTTCTGCCCAGAGGTCATTACGAGTTGTTACTAAAGTTCTGCTGGGGAGGTAAGAGCCAAGTTTGCTTCTAGATACCTTAACTCAAGCTCAGAATGTGTCAGACTTGTCCTTTGGTTTCTTTGTCATATATACCTGTCTTTTTTTTCATTGTGTCCTTTAGATATCCATATCCTTATTTTTTCCAAAGTCACCAAACAGCTCAAGTCAGGGCATGTGAATAAGCAACATGAGGGACACTTGAAGGGATGGATTCCCAACTGGCTGCCTCCATCCTCAGCAGCAATGATTAGCCCAGCTCTGAATGACAGAGTGCAATAAAATGGAGACAGCTCTGCCCTTGATGCATAAGTGAAAGACTAGTGGGAAATATCTCTGAAAACTTTCCTACACTGAGAGTGGATGAGTGAGCAGAGCCCTTTTCTGCCTGCCTTTCTCTTCACTCACTTGCAGCAGCAGCCTAGAGCTGAGCCTTTGGTGTCTTTGCCCTTCTCTTTCCTACCTCCTTTTGCAGTTCTTAGGATGAAAAAATAATGTGGCTTTTCTGGTGTCCTAACCCCATTCTGTCACTCCTGCTGCACTCCTGTGGAATGTGCATTATACTACAATAAAGCTGCTGTGCAGCCAGCATGGAAATGGTATTGGCAAAGCTGTAATGGAGGCAGGAATTTATGTCTGTGTCCAGGTGGAGTTCTGAGGGATTGTACCTGAGCTAATATTACCTTGCTGTGAGCCACTGAGTTCAACTCTATTTGGGGCAGGAAAATCTGTTGGTTCTATACAAGTGTGTCTACCACAGTAATGTCAGTTTTCTTTGAAAAAAACAGTGTTTACTTTTCATTGGAGTGAGTGCCAGTCACTTGGCTCACATTTAAAAAGAACTAATGAGAGGCAAGTATAAAGAGAGGAAAATAGATGGTTAAAAATTAAAAATATTTGGTTATGATTAATTCTTAAATATCCCCATTTTTAGGTCATTAATACCTGAAATTAAGCCGAATGCAGCCTGACAAGTCAAGGAGAGAGTTTGAATCTGCATGACTTTGAAGCATATAATGACTTGTATCAGGAATAGCATGGGCAGCAGGACCAGGGCAGTGATTCTGCCCCTGGACTGGGCACTGGTGGGGCCACACCTCGTGTGCCATGTCCATTCCGGGCCCCTCAGTTCAGGAAGGACATTGAGGTGCAGGAGTGCATCCAAAGAAGGGCAGGGGAGCTGGGGAAGGGTCTGGAGCACAATTCCTGTGAGGAGCAGCTGAGGGAGCTGGGGGTGTTTATCCTGCAGAGCAGGAGGCTCAGGGGAGACCCTGTCACTCCCCACAGGTCCCTGACAGGAGGGGGGAGCCAGGTGGGGATTGGTCTAGGACAAGAGGGCACAGTCTCAAGCTGTGCCAGGGGAGGTTTACGTTGGACACCAGGAGGAAATTCCTTACAGAGAGTGGGATCAGACATTGGGACAGGCTGCCCAGGGAGGCGGTGGAGTCACTGTCCCTGGAGGTGTTTAAGAAGAGGCTGGATGTGTCACTCAGTGCCATGGTCTAGTATGCAAGGTGGTGTTCGGTCAAAGGTTGGACTTCATGATCTCAGAGGTCTTTTCCAACCTAGTTGATTCTGTGATTGTATGTGATTCTGTGACTTGGGCCAGAGAGGCAGGGGAATGTGTACCCCATGAGGCACAAATTATCACCTCTTCTTTCATCTCTCTTCACTTCCCAGTGCTTGGGCTAAAACAGCTGCCCTCCTTGCTCATTCACCCCTGTGCCACAGCTGATGCAGCCTGGATACTACATCTGTTGAGATATGGCTGCAGACTTTTTGAGGATGGTGGTTTGGGAAGTCACTGTTTGCTTTTGACTCCAATTTTCCATTCCTATCCAATTTGCTGTCCCTCTAGAAGTGGGTACATCCCTCAATGCAGAACAGGCCTAGACACAGCTGGAGACAGTGCATGTCCTGGCAGAGGCTTGGGATCAGGCTTGGAGGAGTCTTAACCTTGGCTTTCAGAGTAGGGAAAGAATTTCGTCCTTTCTCATCTCTTGCCACCCTCCCCCACCCCATTCAGAGCAGCACTGCTAAAAAGCTGACGCACCCTTCATGTCTCTAATGCCTTCATGTAAATAGCTTTATCGTCCCTCTTAGCCAAGGTATCGGCAGCTGCTAAAGGCATCCTTTTCTGTTTATCTTCTTATAAGCTGCTGCTCCAGCGGAGCTGCAAAATTAACATTGTGCTCAGCAAAACGGTCTATGTAAAACAAGGGCAATTTATACAGAAATATCCATAATCCTTCACATTAAAATTTGGCTGTTAAAATTCTGGCACCTCTCAGAGGTCACTCTAACCTAGTTAAGTTCTGTGAAGAAAAGCTGTTATTACGGCTCATGGCTTTTTTTTTCCCCTTGTAATATTGTCTCCTTTGGCTTGTGTGCTTCAGCACTCACCTCTACCTCCCCTGTCCTACTCCTGCCTCTCCTGGTTTAAATTGCTTTCTGTCATATGTTATTGGAGGCTGAACTGCCTGGACACCATGAAAAGTACTCAATAGTGGGGTTAAAGTTCCTGCAGTACTTCCTTATTTCTTCTTTTCCCTTGTTGGGATTTTGACCACAAATGAAGCATGTTGAGGGAGCCTGCTTGTAGAAAAGGTGCTGAGCTGGAACAGAACAGATGAGAGTTCAGTTCCCTGCTGTGACATGGGTTTCCTGAGTGCCCTTGGATATATAATTCATTTTTCTCTTCTTTTCTTTCTCACTCTGTCTCATTCTCCGCCTTGCTGCTTTGCACATGATAATATTTGTTTTCACCAGCTAGCATATCTCAATGTGCTTCTCCTCCTAGTGCAAAATCTGTATTCACCAATGTGTGCACAGTACTGTGAAGAGTAGGATTTCAATCTTTGGACCTCAAATTTGATAATACCATGCAAATAAATACATTAAATAAATGTGTATCATTCCTGCTCATCCAGCATTACTATATGCTGTTTAAACAGAATGATGTTAAGGTTAAACTTGATCTCTCTTGCCTAAGGCATTTAATGAAGTAAAAGGAGAAGGTTTCATTCCAATATTAGTGTGACAAGTCTATAACTTTAAATAGAGTTCTCTTGAATTTATCTGGGGGATAAATACACAACTAAGTAAATCGTAGAACCATAGGATATCCTGAGTTGCAAGGGACCCACAATGATCATTGAAGTCTATCTCCTGGCCCTGCACAGGACAACCCCAAGACTCACACCATATTGAGAGCCATTGGCTTCCTGGTACTTCCTTGTACAATATTCTCTTTCTCCTGAATGGTGAAACCTGGATCACCAGCTGTCCTGCTTCCATGGCACAGGACTCATGGGCACTTTGGGGTATGTGGCAGGTCCTGGCTTCTTGTAGGACAAGTTCCAAGGAAACACTTGTAGAAAAAAAGATGGCACTTGGCACTTCACAACAGAGGATAATTCTGTAGAAGGCTTGGAGAAAACATCTGGTTTGCAAAGGAGTATAAGCAGAAGTTTCTGGAACAGTGATATGACATGACCACAGATGGGCTTTCAGGTCCTAAGTGCCATTGCAAAGCAGGAAAACCCTTGTGCCAGTCCAAGCAGGCAAACCAAGGGCGTCACAGAGGGACTGTCAGACAAAAAACATGCAGTACTCCCTTGGGACCTCCTGTCTGCTGGGCAGCAGATACAGCAAACCTTGCTTCCCCTTTGTAGATGGCAGTATAAAGTTGCAAGAAGTTTACTTGCAAGATGTGCTTGATACAGCTCATGGTAGAGTCCACATTCCTTATCATATAGGTAAAACTGACTAAAGAACACAGCAGCACCTTGAATGAAAGTGAATCTCTTCCCACACAGAGAAAGAAAGGTAATCACATTCAAAGGGCCCCAGAGAGTTCCTATCTCTACTGCTGATATGAAGAAACAGACTGAGAAAGATCAGACTGACAAACAATAACATATTTATCCTGCAGTAATCAAAGGGTCACAGGCACTGAACCCTGGGAATGTTGCCTTTCTCATTGAGGGCCCTTATCTGATACTGGCAGGACCATTCCCTCATGTGTTTGGTTATGAAGCTACTCCATGATACAAAAATACTGCAAAGTTTTATGTTGGCAGAGGAGCACATTTCAGTGGCTCAGGACAAGGTGCTGTGGTCAGATTCTAGTTCAGCAAATACTCCACTCCCTTCCCCAGGCAGGTAGTTTTGGAGGTATCAGTGAAGCTAATTGTGTTACTGAAACTTAGTCCATGGTTTAAACATCATGCAAAATAAACTGGAGAGGTTCACTTGTCACCTTGGTGTGACACACTGTGGATTTCTCTGAGCAGTGCTCTGGCTTGTTTAGGGGCTTAAGGACTGCAATTTCACTTCAGGAGTCTTCAGTGTAGCTGTCTTTGACCACATCCTTGGGATTTTGTGTGGGCTGGGGTTCCTTTTAGCAGTTTTATAGGATCAGAGGAAAAAAATAACATGGGAGAAAGGGTTTTAAGAGGTTTCTTTGTCCATTTTCCTCCCCCTTTAGCAAGGATCAGCTATCTATCTATATAATTTCTGATGGATGTTTATTCTTTAAAAGCCTCCAACAGTGAGATTCTACCGTGCCCTGGGCAATCTACTCCAGCCCCCTGCTCCTCTCACCACTAGGAAGCTTTTCCTGATGTCTAACCCTCATATCTCTTGCTGTCACTTAAACCCATTATTTCTTGTGCTTGCCACCTGGTTGTGGCAAACAGATTATTTCCTTTCTCTTTCCAACAACCTTTAAACAATTGATGGCTCTCGTGCTCTCTCCAGTGTTTTTCTCTTCTCTGCCTGAACCATCAGCTCCCTCACTGCTCCCTTATAGATCATGATCTCTGATCTTTGACAGTTCACATTTCTGTCCTCTGGAATTTCTGCAGATGTTTCTGTCTTTTCTTTTCTTTTTTTCTTTTTTTTTTTTTCTTTTTTTTCTTTTTTTTCCTCTTTTCTTTTCTTTTGAGGTCCAGTGCCCAGAACTGGATGAAACTGAGGTTTCAGTGGTACAAGCTGAGGGAGAGAAATCTATTACCTTTAATTAGAACTCATGCCATATTCGCGTTCTCACCACACATTTATACAAAGATAATTTTAACTAAGACAGAAATTGATGGGAAATGATCTTCTTCTTGTGGCAACTTATCTGTTCTCTTTCAGATGATGCTGTTAAGTTCTATTACAAGTTGGGTTGTTTCTTCAAATCATTAAATCTCTAGGACATCTAGCACTGCTAAGGTGACCATACCTACATCAGTCTTTGCTTTGAGTGTTGACATTTGAGTGGGTGGTTGCTGGTAGGTGTTCCCCAGGAATCAGAGTTGCACTGTGAATACCCAGTCTCACAGATCCTGACTTTGAAATTAGAGTGTTTGGAGGTGGAATTGTGGTATTGCTGTCCCCTAAGAGACAGCAAGATGGCTGATATTGGATGTGTGCTTCCAGCGGAGCAAAAGGGAGCCAGCTGATCACTTTTCTCACCTTTTCCTACTGTCACTTTTTTTTGGAGACCCTTTCTTTTGCTTTGAAGGAAAGCCAGGCTAGGAGAATTAGCTCTGCGCTGATGCAGCATAGGGACAACTTCTTCCCATTACCGATAACAGACTGTTGCCCAAACACAGAGAAAATGAAATAAGAAAGGTCAGTGTGATTTCACCTGCCTGAAGGACACCGGTGTTGGATCCCACTCTGAGACTGACATAAATGTGGTAGTGAGACACCCACAGAAACGATGAGAAAGAGCAATCCAAGTCTGAGTGGTAGCCCTGATAGTAGCCCTGATGGCAAAGGATCTTGATTCACACTGTCTTCTTGGCTCAGATAAGCACGTGAGATAGAAACTTCTGTGATTAAGGGAGAGTGGTGGATATGGTAAAACAAGGAGAGAGAGAAAGCTTCTTTGCACCAAGGAAGTCCCTAACTGTGGCCTCTGATTTCTAAGGAGGGTTTTGTGAGGAGCAGCTGATATTGAGAGGAGATTGGAAGCTTTGAAAAGTTTGTATGTGTTTTGGGTTAAACATTCCTTGTTTATTTCCCTTCCCATTGTGACCATGTGAAAGTCCTTCTTAATGTCTCCCTATATCATCTCCCTGGGGTTAGAATTTCAAAGATTTAGAGATTATCAAAGTGCAAGTAGTGAAAACAGGTCAGTTTTCCACAGTTTTTGAGTCTGGATTGAGCTTCTCTGCTAAGACTATTTTTTCCAATTTGTGGACTTTGCAGCTGGCTACAACAGGTGACATATTCCTAGCTCTAAAAGTCTTCAACAAAATCCAAATCCAGTGTGTTGAGATTGAGGTCTCTCCTCCCATATTGTAATTTTTAAATGCAAGAGCTGCCTGTCATTGCTCAGTGGGAATCCTTTAAAAAAGCACCTCCTGACAGGGATGCTCTTTAAAGTAGGCCATTAGTCTTGTGACAGTACATCAGGGAATTAATAGTACATTAGTTAGCAAAGCAAACTTCTTATTGCCCTACTCAGGTTCTTCCCCTATGAAAAGTGGATTGGTCTAAGGAAATCAGAAAGGGGACACTATGGAATACATAAAGAGGCATACCATGAATGGGACAGCAAAGCATGGTAGGGTTTTCAGCCTTGTATCTAGTCAGGGTCTCTTCCTTTGGCACCTTTGATTACTTGATGTGCTGCCAAACATCTGTGCTTAGGAACCTGAACTGACCCTAGAAATGGCACTAGGAGATATCTAGAATCTCCAAGGACAATTCACCCTATTCAAAATTATCTGTAGAAAATAGAAATGTGAGAGGTTTGAGAGGAAACTCTAAACCTTGTTCTTGAATTTGCTGCAAATTTCCAACTTGGCTGTCCCATGGAGTAGACCCAGTACCTTCTAACCTTAGGATCTGATCCTGCTGGTGAACTGGTGCAAATGGGGAGGATGATGCAAAACAGGGACCATAACAATGTTATGTTAAGGAACAAAGCCGGGGCACTTTTAAAATCATCATAAGGTAAAATGGGAAGAAACATGAAAACATCAAATTCATTTTTTATTGCGTAAATGTAGTCACATGGTAAAATAACAATTCCTTCAGTATTCAGGATATATTTTCACTCTGACATACCAGGATTCAAGTTTACTGTGAAACCTCAAGCTTCAATATTTTGTTATGTTTTTCTGTCAAATTTTCTTGCTCATAGCTATAGACACCTGGAAATCCCAGCAGCATCAGCAAAGCACTGTGCTGTCCCCAAGCTCAAGAGAGTGTAAGAGAAGCTGGCTGAAGATTGTGTTGACTGGACCACAACAGTCCCAACACATTTAACTTCAAAGCATGGTCAAGTGCTTTGTCAGCTGCCCTGCACACTGTGAGCTGTGAGATTTACTGGCTGGCAGTTGTGCTCCTTGGAAGGATGTATGGAAGCAACATCTCTGCCACATGTGGTCTGGATATTATACACATCATAAATAGACCATGACCAATGTTCCAACCCTTCCCAGTGCCATAGTTCTGCTGCTGTTTCATACCCTGCCATGTAAAGGTGTGATAAAAGACATTAAAAAAACAGGGTTTTTTTTTTTTGTCTTATTGAAATCCCTTGCTCTGTGGGCTGTATTAAAATTCAAAACTTTATCTGGATTCAGCCTTGTGGGGATTCCATTACATCTACGCCAAGAATGGAACACTGAAAAATACAGAGAGAGGCAGGAAGAGGATCAACTTTACAGTTACATTTAACCTAAAGGACTAAGCTAACATATCCTTGGTGGTTCAGGTTTTGGATATTATAAAGTTCTCACATAGGACAGGCTTGTTGTCTCTTTCTCTCAGTGTACACAATGACAATATATATTTATTTTAGATAAACACTTAGCCAGAAGGAAGACAACACGTGGTGTAAGATAAATTATGCAGATAATGTTCTATTATGCACACAGAGTAAAAAGTACAAGGGACATGAATTTCCCCAGGGAATCACTTCTGAAAGGGGATACTGGGACAACACACAAAATGAAATAAAAAAAGAAGAGGAGGAAGGAGAAAAAAATGGAAATAGTCAGTTCTGGCAGATTTTGCTTGAAGGAGAAATAAGACTGAAAGAGCAAAAGATTGTACTGGAGGCAATTCTTTCCAAAGAAAGTACTTTGTATTGACCGTCACTTAGCCAGGTCCCTGCTCCACCTCCTGAGGACAGTCTTTTGACCTTGCAGGTATTTATGGAGCTTGCAGTGAGTGACTGGAAACTGTGAAAAGAATCAAAGTCGAACACAATTTGCAGTATCTCTTCCCTCAAGACCTTCAGTTTGCTCCGAGGTGGGGAATGCAGTGGTCTTTTTGTAGTTCTGGTCTGTGCTACATGGTCTGTTGAGGTCTGGCTGGAGCAATTCCTGTGGGTGGTGTGGCAATGCCAGGTCAGATAAAGCAGGCAAAGCACTCCGTGGGCTGAGAAGGGCACCCAAGCACTGCTGAGGGTGGAGTACAAATTGTATTTGAACAGAAGAACACAGGGAGAGTCTCACTGGTCAGTAACACTTCCTTTCAGCAGGAACAGCAAAAACCCTCTGCAGTCTCTCGTGTTTCTCCAGTGCAGTAGGCTGAATTGTGCTCAAGTGAAGAAACTGAGAGAATAAAATAGGTTGTGAATTTCCCAGCCCTTGAAATAGGTCCATAAGGTGTTAGTCTCCTCCTGTGACTCCGAGCACTCAGGTTTTCCTCAGTGTGTTTGGCCTGAAACTCTGACGAGGCTTTTGAGTGCCTGAGAGGAGGTATGGTGTGGATACAGGATTTCACAGGGTATGCTGCAGTCATTGACAGAAATACAATTGGCTCTTCCCATGTGGCTGCCAACACAGGCTGCACTGCAGGTAAAAAATGAGAAAAGAAATCCAAGAGCTGGAACCCTGCAGTTCTGCCTTCACATGTATGTTTGTGGTGACCACTGGGCTGTGTGTCAACCTCCTGCCAGCAGCTGCTGTAGGAATCACTCCCATTCCCTGTGCTCACCATGATACAGTCCCACATTAAGAAAACAAGCTGATCAGTCTTTTGCATTTCCTGTGGACACCTGCAGGTGATTCTCCTCAGTGTATAATTGGCAAGATTGCATTAGTGTTTTTTCCCACTTACAGCTTTCTACCCAACACTAATCACAACTTCAGACTGGACTTATTTGTCAATGCTGTAGAAGGGATTATCTCTCCTGGAGACACGACTGATGTGATCAGAACTCACATATGGTATTGGAACAAAGGACCCTTCAGGCAAGTGGTTCTGTTTATTTTGTCCCTGGTCATTGTTGCTCCCTTTTCCTTGAGTGTCTTCTTCTCCCTGGCTACTCACATTTTTTTTCTTCTGACTTTTGAATTGCTGGTTCCTTGCTCTCAGATCTAGGGTGGCAAAAAAACAAGTCCAAGTGGCTTCGTTCTCTGCTCACCCTTACAATCTGATTAGAGATATTGGGAGTGGCTGCACTGTTTTTCCTAGCCACTGATGGCTCCACCATCTATAAATTAGTCTAATCCTAATAGAAGTTATTGGCTTTGACTTATTCCCTATTCCCCTTCTAACAACAACTGCAAAGCTGCTGTTCTCCTGATGGATTTTGTTGGCCTAATTTTAGATTGCACAGTTATAGCAAAGGCCAACAACCTGTTAAAATGGTGTCATTTCTACATTTAATACTTCTCTGCCCCAACTCTCATTTCATATAAGTATTGAACATCATTCACAATGCTGCAAAAAGCAGGTGCTCTTTGCAATATTAGGAGGAAAAAGTCACAGGAATAATGGATGAAGAGGGAAGTACTGAACGTCAACATCTTTGTTTGTTGTGTACTGATAGAGAATAAAATAGCTGCTGTTTCATACTCTCCTCCTGAAGCTTTCCCTTCTTGGCAAAGTGGCATAGGATCATC
The DNA here is from genome assembly GCA_035222235.1 of Margarornis squamiger. Classification (NCBI taxonomy): domain Eukaryota; kingdom Metazoa; phylum Chordata; class Aves; order Passeriformes; family Furnariidae; genus Margarornis; species Margarornis squamiger. The sequence goes on from JAWWTY010000027.1 coordinate 12,160,187, forward strand.
TCTAGGATCATTATATTGTCTCTGGACCCACAGATTTCTTGTATTTGTGCTGTTATTTACATGTAAAATGTTTCCATGTTTTATTCTTGACCCTTCCTGTATTGTAAGTGTATCTTCTTCTGTCATTTAGTGGTACTTTAGAAAACAGCTGGTGCCCCCAGAGTAAACCTTGAAATACTGTCCTGCTCTGACAAAATTCTGCTTTATTAGCAAACCATGTTGTGCATATTTCTCTCATTGTTTTGTAAATTGTAATTACAAAGTGGTTTTGCATTTAAACGGGATCCCTCTGACCTAAGAGAGAGTAAAAATTATGTTAGAGATGGCATAGTAACTTGTCACTCTGACCTGGCCTAAATAGCTGGACTTCTTTCACTTGGACAAATAATTTATTTATAATGACCTATTATGTCATCAGAATTCTGCAGCAGCAATGCTGCAGCTCCAACTTACATGAATATTCTTTTGAAGGGCTAATCAGAAGAGATATACCATCAGGATTAGGTGCTTTAAAAATACAGCTCTAGACAGCACTGTTCAAACTGGGTAGTAATGATGAATCAGTTCTGATTAATCTGATTCCACAGATCCTCGCTACTCACCAGTTTTCCATGATCTTAGTTAGAAAGAGCTCTAATTCTTGCTTCTTCTTTTCCCTAGAGCTGCCTTTCCATGATGAAATTTCCAATTAGAGCTCAGTGCTTCCAGATTTCCTTTGATAACAGAACAGCATGGTGAAAAATTTTCCCTTTCCTTCTTTTTCTCTCTTAACAGACTTTAGTGCCTCATTGTATGTTAGGAGCATCTCTGTCTGCTTTGGGTATGTACACGGTGCTTCCTGAACCTCAGCTCTTCTCTTTGTGTAATTCTGCTAATGAAAAGCCAGCCATAGAAGAGGTTTGTCCTTGTAAATCCATGGCACAGGGAGGATATTACTCTATTGCTTCCTGTCTGCTGTCACCGAGGTCACTGTTCTGGCACAGAGTGAGACATGAACAGCTGCAGAATTCCAGTGATGGCCCTGCTATTGCTTCCTGGAGGGATGAATGTGGAAATAAGTGTCAGGAAAAGGAAATTGCCAGTCATGTTCTCTGTCCTGGCCTCCTGCTTGTGGGAGAGGGTTGGCAGGTGGCTCCTATTGCTTCCATGGAGGATGGGAGTATGTTTTTTTTCAATTTATGTGCTAAATCTCTGCTTAAAGAAAACTGCCATAAAATATTTTCACACATGATTATTAATTAACCAGCCCCAATTTATGTCTCATCTTTATCTTACACCAGTCCTGCTGCTAATTTTGAGGACTTTTCTCCAGAAAGTGGATCAAGAAAGCACTTTTGCTCCTTTTGGTAGGAATAAATGCTGTGCCTCACAAACACTGGGGAGTGACCATCCCACCTGGCCCTGACCATGCCCTGTGTCCATTGTGTAGCTAAACACATCTGCTAATGTTCATATAACGTAGAGCAGTCCTGAGTGTAAGGGACAGGGACTGTGCATGACCTGAGAAACAGTACATACATGTGTGAGGCAATTTGTTGTTGTGTGGGCTCCCTGTATGAGGCACTGACTCTCTAGTAAACTACCTTGGGCAAAATGGTCTTCAAAGAGCACTTAAAAATCAGCACACTCTGACAGACTTCATGGAGAGGATGGAGGTGACTGCCCATCACCAGATGTTCCGAGTGCAAGTGCAGAAAGAAGGGCCAGGAGGGACAGCACTTGAACCTTGCCTGTGGGTCCTTGGAAAGATTGTTTTTAGAAGCTCTGTCGTCACACCTTTACAGTCCAGGTAAAGTGGAGAAATAAATCACTGTGCACAGTTGTCATTTCTCCCCTCTAAGCACCAGCCAAAGAGTTTAAATATAGCTAAACCACTGTATTTCCTCAGAATAGACCTCAGATACTCAAAATAAATTGCTAGGTCCTGGTATCAAAGGAATGATTTATAACCCAATTATGCTGGGAATTTTATTCTCTATTGTTTCACTGATAGATTATGGGTCAATTAGGTGTTTTACTCCTGTAGAAACACATTCTCATTCCACCATGAAGTGTCTGAACTTGGCACACTGGGATTCGCTCTGTCCATCTTGTAAACCACACCCAGTTTGTGAAAAAAACTTTGAGAATCATTCTGCCAAGGGCCAGGTCTGCAACTTTTGTAGTATTTTGTCTCTGTTTACTTCTCAGGGCATTAGCAGGAATGTAGAGAGTTCCTTTCTGGTGAATAATCTTCACCATCTTCTGTTTTCTCATCAGACTTGCAATGTGTAGAAGGTGTTCATGGTGCAGCTGGGTCTGTAAGTTATTAGTCACTGAGGAATGGATATCTTTGAGCCTTCAGAGTAGCTTGACAGCATCAGTAATGTCTCTTCAGCAGGGGCCAGAAGCAGACACCTGGTGAAGAATAAGAATAGGGTAAGCATGTGTAATCTTCCTCCATAATATTTCTATGCTCTGAGTATAGTCAGCTCAGGATTTTCTAAGATTAATGTGATTCTCAGTAAGTTGTCCTGGGTTCCTCTTGTAGCTGCTTGTCCAATCTGCCCTTGAATGTCAACAATTCTAGAACCACTGTGGAAAAGGCACATCAGCTTTTAGAGCAAAACCTGTTATCCTCTACTAAAGCACAAACCCACAGTTACACTAAAGCCTTTAGTTGGGTCATTTTTTTTTTGGTGAAATCTGAACAAGGGAGAGGGTTTGACCAAAGCAGTTAATGAGTGTAAAAGAGGAATTTCAAGGGAAACCATTTTGTGATTATGCCTCTTGAGTCTGGCATCGCTTTAACAATGCAAATTCATGTATTTTAGTTCTCTTGTTAATATGGACTTTCCCACTCTTGCATGTAATTTATGTCAATATAAGCCAGAAAGGGAATCCAGCCCAGGTGTTTTGTATCATCTTTTTATCTGCTCCTCCTCCATTTTTTAACAGATGAGAATAACAATGTCATAGTCTTTGATAACATTATACTTTTCTATTACTATAAACTACAGTCATGTTCTCTAGCCACAGGGAGACTGAAGTTAAAAGAGAAACAAAATCCAGTCCCAGTCACATTTCTCCAGTAGTGCTGTAAGACCTCAGGCAGATGATGGTTTTGGTATTCTCATGCCCAGGCTTTTTCATTTCCTGGATGTGTCTCTTGGCATCCTGGAGCTGTTTGTAGTAAGTGTTGTTCATTGAACAAGCCTTTTCCTCAAAATGCCTCACTCTCCTTGTTGCTTTTTTCTTCACATTTTGATTATCTAACACATTAATACAAGGAGTGCTGCAATAATTAGGACACCATATGGCACTCACAATTACAGAGAGATTCCAGCGTTGGTGGAATGGCTAAGTAGTCAGAAAGAATAAGATAAGCAACGCTGCTGGTGTGAGCTGAAGATGACTGAAGTCAGTGTACTCACATAACAGAGAAGCACTGAGTAAGTTACACCAGTGTGTAAGCTGGACTTCGGGAAGTTTTTTGGCTTTGTTCTCATTCAGGATGAAATAACACCCTGGGTTAGAAGGGTGCACTGAACTCCTTCAGAGAGATGAATGCCCTTCATGCATATTTCTTTGGAGATGATCTTTATTATATCTGGCTTCCCTCAGCTGGGTGAGAAGTTCTGTAATATTAGCCTGCCTGTTATTGTATTGCCATTTCCTAGTTATGATGAGTATTTAGTGTTTTCAATCATTTGCTGCTTCATTGAGAACACAACAGTCATTGGAACCATTACAGGATTCTGAGTTAATCCACTAAATAATAAGAAGAATCAGAGAGCATGTATAAGCTATGAGATTTTGCTGTCCTGGCTTGTCAGCTGGGAATGTGAGCAAATTGTGCCCACTAGCCATCATGGTCATGCTAACTGAAGCTCTGAGGCACACGCAGAAATACAGACAGTCAAATGTTCTTTGGTTGTGTCTCTGGAGAAATATTATAACTGGGCTTGAAGAAGAGTGCTGTACAGTGCATGTCCTTTATGGATGGTTGCTCATATGTGCAGAGTGTCAAGAATTTTAGTGTAGAAAACCCCATTTGGTATTTTCTCCTTGCTAATATGTCTCCTCCCAACTGAAACACTTCAGCTACTTTTATGAAAATTGTCTTTCAAACTAAATAGCTGTTTTCACATTTTCACTAAGCATTTTTTAATAACGTGGAATAGGCACGATGGATGGCACAGAAGGAAGAAACAGGGAAGGTTACTGGGTGACCTCTCAGGATGTCAGCTTCTCCACAAGAAGCCCCAGGACCTCCTTTTCTTTGTTTCTACAGAGCAGATGCAAAGCAACCAAACCCCTTTTTTTTTTTTTTTTCCCCTGGGGACAAATCACTTCCAAGTACATCTGGATGAGCATGAAGAATGAGAATATGAATACAGACAATTATGATGGAGCTGAGGCCTTGTAAATTTATACCCAAACTTACCCCCTGGTAGCTCATTCATCTGCGTGTCTTGACAGAATGCATGTGAAATAGTGGGACAATAAAGGCTTTTGTTATGTTGAAAGATGTTAATAGCTGGCCTCAGGGTGAGCTGGGTTTCCAAGACAATCACAGATAACACAGATAACACAGCGAAACGCAGTAGAATGAGCACTCAAGCCTTTATTTTGTAAAATAGAAAGACACTGGCTAGGTCGGAGTGGGTGTTGTCTAAAGGTATAGGTTTTAGAGGATCTTGTTTTTATGGAAAAGTACTTTATGGGACAGCGGGGTAACTGAACTGCTGGTTATACATACGGAAATATCCAGAAAACATCATTATCTATTATGCCTCAGCGGGTGAAGGTCTAAGGACATGTCAGAGGGCACTGGGTACGGGCCCTTCTGCACCTCCAGCCTCTCTGCCTGGCTGTGGCATCATGCTGGGAACAAAAGGAGACGCTCCACAAATAAATATCACACGGAACAACTTTGGCAGCCTTTGGATGGTTGGAGATGTTTCAAAAAGGTTTTCTTTTAATTCAACATTTCAGAAAGGGAGGCTGTAATGCAGATCTGTCCTCAACGTGGAACCACTACTCGGTGAAGCTCTTTCTCCATCTCCTTTCTGTGCCTTTTCACTGTTGTCTTTACACAACCTGCTGTCATAATACAGGGAGCATAAAGGATGTGGATGTTTCCTCATGAGTCTAGGTCTGGACCAGCTTGGTTTGTCTGAAAATAGTGTCCTTTCCAGGGTGATGCTTTTGTGAAAAGACTCAGGAATAAGCAACTAGTATGAATGCATTCCTATGTTCATAGGCAAACTCGTTTTGAGTGTATTCCACCCAGCTTAAACATAACTACCTAAAAGCTGGTTTCTAGTCTAAAGAAGTGTATAAGTTTGCTCTGTGATTGGTAGCAATAGAAAGACACTGTCAGAAACGGACCCCATCTCTCTTGGACAATCATATTAGGATGAGACAAAGGTGTCTCTCTTGGGAGATGTCTCTCACTCCAGTGACTGCAATAGAAACCAAGACATCTTGCAGGTCATCTCTCTGGGCTCAGTTGAGAAGAATCCAACCCAGACGTCAGCAGCACTGGCAGAAAATTTGCACCATGTGCCCCTATATCCTTCTTGCTAAAAACCCTTTCCAGAGCCTACACCACAGCTGTAAAGCACAAACCCCCACAACTGTTCTCTGCCAGAGGAAGAAAGCAAGACTGTCCTAAGGGAAAATGCCCAAAGGATGCTAGGAAGTGCTTACTTGCACCTCAATTTGGACATGTGAGTAGTGGCAAAATAACAGGTGAGCAAGCAAGAAACCTAAAATTTTAAGGCCATGCTGTTTTGTCATAGATGAGACCCATTGATGTGATTAGGCAAACTGGTAACAACATATCAGAAACTTTGAAGGGATGAACACACTCTGGAGATGTCAGTCCCACAGGTTGTACAAGTGATTAACAAACATGAAACAGAGAGAATTTTGCTCTTTGTATCCATAATATATGGATATTTTATTTTAGCTTTTGTGTTCTTGCTCTTCTGTCCTCAAAAGAGTTAGGTTAGATCAAGCCACTTAAGTCCAAGCTGAAACAAAATGTACCTTTGTGATTGATACCTATGAAAACTCAGAGTGCCATGCTAATAAAACCGTAAAGGTTTGGGTTCCTTCAGGGAAATCCAGTTGCACTCACTTTGTAGTGAGAATAATGGGGTCTCTATTTTGTGGTCATAGAGTTAATGCATTTGATGCAGGTAGAATGATTTTGAAGTCACAGCCATAGTCTCCTTGGAAGGAGACACAAAGTAAAACTTTTTAAAAATTGCTGTTTCTTACATACCCACATAGCACACCATTATAGATTAGGCACCTGTAAAATATTGATGCTCTGTAATCCCAAACTATACTTAAGAGAAAGCAAACCATTCCATGGCACAGCCCTCAGCCTGTTGTTCCTTTCTAATGACTCTGGAGAGTTCATGCAATTTTCTGTAACATAGGTCCAAACAACTGTTGAATGTATATGTTCTTTGAGTTGTTCATCCCATTGGCATTAATACATACTGAATCACAGAATGGTTTGGGTTGGAAGGGGGACCTTAAAGCTCATCTCATTTCAACTGCACTAGACCAGGTTTCTCAAAGTCCCCTTTTACCTGGCATTGAACACTTCCAGGGATGGGGCATCCATAGTTTCTATGGGCAGTTTGTTTCAGGGCAACCTGTTTATTATTAGTGACATCTAACTTCCAAATATTTGGGTTTTATGTATTTGATGATTTTGGCTTCAGTTTTCTTTACATCTGGTGAATATGAAGAGATGCAAATGCTATTTGTAATGAAATATCAGAAATATTTTAGCTGATGTAGTGGTCAGAGAAAGTTTCCACTCTCTTTACCATTTCACTTTTCATCCATACTGAGAATATTGCATCTCTGGGAACATTGCATTGATTCCTGATGGTGAACTGCTGGGACTAAGCTATTGCTGCTTTGGAAGAGAATGTTCCTTGTGCTTCAGTTCAACCAGAGGGAAAACTTAAGCCAAAAGCAACAGTCACACTAAGAACAGATGCCAGCTTTTGGAGCAAGACAAGCAAAGGGGAACAAAATGATGTGAGACAGAGAGAATCTCTGTGTGATGGGCAGTTGCTTTCAGGATGGTCCAGCATGCAGTGTTTCTAAAGTCATGCTTAGCCATGAGTGGCCTCCTCCCTTTACTGAGCAAAGTGAGCATTAGTGCTGCCATGTTCTGCCATCCAAGGAGGGAGACTTTACAGTATTCACCCATCTGAAACAACAAGCATGAGATGCATTGCAAAATCAGTGAGTTCAAGTCAGGTTGCTGAATATGCAGCAACTTCCACTGTACAGTGAAGTGCTGTTGTATCCCCCTATATGAGCTGAGGGATCATCCACTTCCTCCTCCTTTGAGCACTTACTGTCAGGTCTGAAGTAACAATGACTTTCCACTGAATTTAGGAGAGAGATATACCTCATTAGAGGCACTACAAGAATCATGGTAGGAGCTGCAGAAGGAAGGGAGAACGGCCCACTGAGGAGATGCTGACACATATGAAGAGGCTGAAGAGTTTAAGATTATACTGTAAACAACACTTATGAGATTGATCTCACTTCAGGTGTCTAATCATCTGTCCTGATTTAGCTTTTTGCTTTAGGATAAGGTGAATCATAGTCTGAAAACATCCTTTTCCCTCTTCTGGCTGTAGTGAGTGTCTGGTGCAGATGAAGTTGTCTGAGCTGTAGCTTTCTGTGTCTGCTGAGCTGGATCTGGCCCCGTATGAGGGAGAGTAAATTTTGTAAATCCCAGTTTGAGCATTTGGGTATTGCTTCCTCTTTTGGTGCAACCTGCCTGTACAGCCATTTCTACACTCCCAGCAGACTAATTATTACAAAAATTCTCTGTCATTGCCTTGCAACGGTCCATAGCTTAACTAATTTAAAAATGCAAATGAATGCTAAATTGCAGTTGAATCTGAACCATCTCCTTCTCCCTCTCGTTCTCCTCCTTTCTTTTTTGCTTCTCTGCTGGGAAAAGAAAGATAGAGCAGAAATTAAATGCTGCTGCTGAAAATCAATCTTTCAGATTTGAGGTAATTTTAAATTAGGTCCCAGTGCCAGGGATAGTGACATCACCAGAACTGCTCGATTGATCCATGATTTGAGAAGAAACAGTTTGGACTCGATCCTCCCTTTGTCCTTACAGAGAGAAATAAATGTTGCAGTCTTCAGTTCTTTCCACTGGGAAGCTTTCATACTCAAATGATCTCAAATGTTAGGAAAAGGCAGTCAGGGAGAACATAAGCAAATGTGTGAGCTGAAACACATCCCCTTGTACTGCCATTGTCCTCAGGCATTAGGCTGGAGCTGTTTTGCAATCACATGGGGGTTAGGAAGTACCAGCTACCTCTGTAGCAGCTGTAATTAGCTGGTTACCACTAGTTAAGCTGTTGATACTTTCCAATTCTATAAAACCATGTGAGATTGTCTCATCTTCTCATCCCTCTCCTGTCTTCATCTGCTGACATTAACTTTTCCCTGAAACAGTAATTCCTTTGAGGAAGAGGCTACAGATACATATTTGAGGGGAACCTGATCAACATCTAGCACCATGATTATGGTCTTTAGCTGCAGGATCACTTAGATAGCGTTAATAGCCATTCCTAAATAGTTTAGTTGCTTTCCTAATGCCAGCACTGCACTGTAACACCAATACTGATATAGAATGCTTAGGAATGGAACTCATGGCCATTTAGAGAGCCAGTGATGGGCTCAGAGTTAGGTATCGGGACTAATTTCCCCCATGGACAGTATATGGCAAGAGAGTGTGGTAATCCAAACTGCTCACCACTCTTGACTGTAGATCCCTGTGGGGTGTAGCTGAGTTAGGTACCCAAAGAGTACCCAAAACAGAAGTTCTCCATGCTTCAGGGTTGAGGAAAACAGACCTTCTTAACAGTTCATCCTCAGCTCATATTGATGATAGTCTTCATGATAAATGACATCTTGCTGAGAGATACAGCAAATTACAAGAATCACCCCAGAGGGCATTTGCTGGCAGCTGTATACACAGGACTATATTGCTGTTCATGAAGCATTTTTCCTATTTTGCAAATTGATGCAGAGATGAAATTTCCCGAGTGTTTGTTGACACTCACATAGAGCAGACAGATTTCTAAATGGCCTCTGCATTGATGATCGAAATTCCAGCCCTGGTCCCCACTGTGTCCCTTGGTTTTGTACAGTCCCATGAGGTTTGCTGGGCTGTTGTGTGATGGGAGGTAAACACGGTTCTTTGGAACTGTGAACCCCCTTGTTGCCCTAAAGCAGATCCTACAGATACACCCCCACCTCTACTCCCAGATCTGAGGCCAGTAATGTGTGTGAGAAGGTCTGCCTTCCAGTTAGAATTCAAACATCACAATGATAGTGTCCTCTTGATCGTTTAACAAAAGTGTGCATGATTAATCAAACCATAATGGCTCAGGCTCTGGGTAGGTTTGCTGACCATCAGCCTAGTGCCAGATCTCCTGGGAGGTGTTCACCTTTTCAGGATGTGCAGCTGCTTCCAGCCCTCGCTCTTGGCTGTAAGGCAGATATAGCTGTTGCTTTCCATAATGTGGCCTCTGTGAGGAAGAGGAAGAGGAGCCCTTGGCCTTCCATTCCATGCAGAAAAGCATGAAGTGTATCAGTCTGGGTGCAAATGTGTTTGAGAGAAAGCACAGGTACTTTTCTGTGTCAACCAACTGCATTCAAAGAGGGGAAATGGAGGGAAGAGGAATAAGAAAAAGTTTCTTTCCAGCATTTTCCCTCAGGGAGTTTTTATCTCTGCCCTGACTTACCCCAGGGACTGTAGCTAGAGTTGGCTGTGCCAGCCCAAGGTTTGCTGGGTCTCTTTCCTGTGAACAGCAGCCCACGTTCACAAAGAGTTGTCTAGTGGAGATGTGTTTTAGTGGTGCTCATTTATCCCGCGTTCCTGAGGGAGAGGAGAAGTTGTTGCTGAAAATCTCTTGTCTCTCCAGCAGCAGGCTGACAGTTTCTGTGAGTTAAGCAAGAACCTTTTTGAGGTTTTTCTGTGTGTGCCCATTAAAGCCCTCAGCAGAATTGTGGCAAGTAGGGATCACCAGCACATAAAGAAGGCATGGTCTGAGAATTTTCCCAGGCACTTCTCTGGCCTCATGTCCAGAAGGAAGGTGACAGGGGAGCTTTTATGCAGACTGCAGAAGTCCTAATGGCCTGTCTGCTTGTTGTACTAGAGATTTGCATTATCAGTGATGCTTCCTAGGTGATGCTTTGTAGCCACATGTATGACAGTCTTAATTTTGGATGTGTATACAGGGCAAAATCGTGATCTTGGTGACGCCAGAGTAAAACTGAAATTTATTATTATATTAATTTTGAACTAAGCTCTAGGCTTACTTTAAGAACAGAATCTGACCAAAGACCACCTTTGTAGTGGAAGTCTGTTTGGGGGAGGAAGACTGAAATTGAATCTCCTCTGTGGGCATGTTTCAGAATCCCATATATAGGTGTGTGCAAACACCCACACACACAGATATATATGTATGTATTTATGTATCTTTGTGTTTCCATATCATCTGGGAGTGGGCTTTTTTTTCTGTGATTCTGTGCTAGGAGGCACCAAAGCAGATTGAAGATTAATTCCATTTAATTTTGGTGATAAAAAACATTGCAGTCACAAGAGGTTTGCCATCAACATTGGAGGACATTAAGTATTTGGGTTTTTTTTAGTTGCAAGATAATAATGTTCTGGTGTAAATGTTTTATAATTATCTTATGAATTATTCATTGTTAACTTGTTAACCCGACATTTTATGGGATATGGTCTCTAGAGTGTAAGGGAAAATTTAAAGATAAATAAATGTGAAGACAGGACCCAGCTGCAACAATGAAAAAGCACCAAGGCCTCTGATTTATTTTCTGTCTGCACTGAAGGGTGGTTTTGTTCTTTTATTTATATTTTTGTGGTGATGAGACGCAGAACGTGAGTAAGCAGATGAGGTTATTTTCTGTATATAGGGAAGGAAAAGAAAGACTGGGAAATTAATCAAATTCCCTTCACTTTTTTTTTAATCTGAAAGTGGTGCTTGAATTATTTCACCTATTGTTCTGGAGCTCAGAGGTTCTATTATTGTTGAAACCATTTCCATCTGGTGAAGCATTAATAAAAACCAGGATGTATTTTTCATTATGCATATTTCTTGTCCTTTTTTCTGTCTTCATCTGTCCTTCTTCTTCCCCTTCTTCTTTCTGCTTTCATCCTTATTCTCATTCCAGTTCTTTATTTATTTTTTTTTTCTCTTTTCAGTTCTTCTCTTCGTTCCTCTGGGCTTGTCTTTTTCTCCCCACCTTCCTCTGATTCTTTCACTATGTCTCATCTGTCAATGTTTTCTTCTGTCTGCAACACTCTCTTTGTTCTCTCTGTTGCTGGCAGGATCTTTATGGTATCTGCTGAAGTCCATGAGTCTGAACCCAAATCATCTGAAGAAAGACCCAGACCTGAAGGAGAGTTCCTGCAATTCAGGGAAACATGGTGTCAGCTTTTGGAAGAAGAATGTGGAGACTCACACCTGGACATGTAGTCTGAACGTTCATCAGACCATGATAACCTAAATGCACTGGGGAGATGTGTAATAACTTCATTGCCATATGCCAGAGATCAATGGACAAAACACACAGCAAGGGAAGGGACTGGAAGCTCCCAGCTTGCCTGATATTCATGAATCCAAATGGAAAAGAGAACATGGCAAGTGACAATTAATCCCAACGTGACCGAAGGCTGTCCTTGTATCCAGAAAAACAACTGACAGCTAATTTAGGACTCAGACCTCCAGGGATCTGTGCAGGAGCAATGTCTCCTCTGTGGAAGACAAGCTTAGTGCAAACTCCAAGGTCACCTCTGTATGGGCAGGGAAGGGAACAGCATAATGCTTGGGATCGCCTGAGGTGGCTGGCATCGAGGTGCTTAGCAGGGTCAAGGTTTATTGCACTGGAGTTTCCATAAAGGGTTTTCATCAATCCGGAATACAGGTGCTTTTCCAAAGAAACTGTGGGTTCTGCAGAGTCTGATGGATATGCTTAAAAATTTCAAAGTGGCAGTTCAGAGGGCAATTTGGAGGGTAGCTGGCAAGAGCTGAGCCATTGTGCAGAGATGAATTCACAGACAGAAATTTTTATAGGGTGAATTTGAGAATGAAAAAGCGATTTCACCAACCTGCTTTATTCATTTATTTAAATGTATGCTGTAAAATGGACAGCAGAGGAAAGCCAAAACTTGCGCTGATGATTTTTCTTCCTTTCCCCCCCTGCTCCCTATGATCTTTTATTTATTAAACTCCTCTGGATGCACCTTTCAAAGGACTTTTTTTGGCTTACTGTTTATTATATCTTCATCAGCCTTGGAATGGGAGCTGCAGGCAGCTTGATAAATGGATCGAAAAGCTGCTTCTGCCAGAATCAAACTAACAAAACCCCCTCAGTTTCCATAAGCCCTCTTGTTTTAGCATTTTTTTATTCAAGTACCATTTCCCTCAGAGCATCAGGGAAGAGTGATGCACCAGTACTCCTCAGTGTTTTGACAAAGTGATTTTTTTGTCCAGTGATACCCGTGGTGGAAGTTCATCACTCGGTCATGAACAGGACTCAGCCTGCAGCACTGGAGAGCAAGGGCAGCTGGGGCATGGGTTAGAGAGAGAGATGGTCCTAGGAAGGTTGAGCAAATCCTTACTCTAAAATGTTCTGGCCAGATCGATGGAGTAAGTGAGGCAAAAGGTATGAAGTTGGGTCCTGCTCACAGAGACCAGCAGCTGTCCTGCATCCATACAGATATTTCTTACCTATATACTTTCTAAACTCTTCCTTCCCTTCCAGTCCTTCTTTAAATATGAACAGCTAAATATATCCCTGGTTCAAAGCTTTTGTCTTCAGCATGCTTAAGTTCCACAGTTGGTCCAAGCTGGCAGTAAACCAGGGCTTTAGCTGCTGTGATTTATTGATAGCGGTAAATGGTTCAGTCCCATCTGTGAAGGTACAAAATGTTCATAAGAAAATAAATACCTCATAGGAAAGTGGTAATGAACCATCAGTTGCAAAGCTCCCAAACACCCAGGTGAAAACATGTCATATTTTCTGTTGTAGTACATAGCACAGATGTTGCAACAAAAGATGGAGGGGGAAAAACCCATTGCCACCACCAAAGGAAAAAACAAAAGGAATGAAAATGCATTACTTGCAAGGGAAAGGAGAAAGCTGTAATGGTGAATACTGAAGGCAGAATGAGAGGCTTGTGCTCCGTTCCTCACTAACCTTGTTTCAGCTCTACATGCAAACGTGATTAATATGCAAAGCAAAGGATGTGAATCTCCCCTCGGCCTGAGCTCATTGGTGTGTAATGTGGCACTGTGGGTCTCAGTGACAGCAGTGCATCCTCCTCTCCTAACACAAATTCCAGGATCCTGCGAGATGGCAGCACTGCAAGGACACCTGATGGGCTCTGCCAAGGTCATCAGCCTTTTCATCTCTGGTTTCACTTGTGGCATGTCTGGATTCTACTGTCTCTGCCTGACTGTGTTACCAGTGGGCTGCCATGGTCCTGGGATGGTTAGGGCCACATCTTCCAAGTAATGATTCCACTGCCGTGGCCATGCTGTGGGTTTTCTTTCCAAGTTACAGAGAGCCAGTGTTACTGAGTTATTGCAGTGACCTCTCCATGTATCTGGATTTCCATCTGCTCCGGTCCCTCTGTAAAATCTCTCTGGGTTCAGGAAAATCTTTGCTGTTCCTTGAGGCAGAAGGTGAGTGGAAGACACAGAGATTGATACAGCCTTTCACTTGCTGGACAGGTGTGGAGTGCTAAAGGCCATGCAGACAGGAATGCTAATGGGAATAATAGGTAAGAGATCAGAAGGTACCTTGACCCTTTTGATCCTCTGGTTGTTTAGAATGCATAATTGAAGGGTTTTTAGCACCAAAAGATAACTGATCATTCACAGGAAAGAAGCCAGTGGTGGAGATCAATATTTCTATTGCTGTGCTAGAAAAACAGCAGAAAAGGTATGACTCTCACTGTTACAGCAAACCAGAAGAAATACCTGATTAAGGCTGCTTTTAGCAGGGGGCAGCAGATGGTTTATTCAATTTTGGCTCTTATTTCAATCTTGAGCTTTGGTGAATGTGTGGGATGATGTGTATCCTGCACTCTAGATGAGGCCTTACTGGAGACAGGACATTGAACAGTTCCACCCTACTTGATCTAGAGAGAAAAAGTGACCATGAAGGTGAAATAAGGAATATGTGTGGAATAGTAACCCGAGTAAATCACAGAGGAGCACTTCAGTCTCTATTTTCTATGTAGACCATACTGGTGCATATTTTTTATACAGGCATAAGTTACCAAGAGCTGACTTCACTTAACACAGACAGAGCTGGGTTTGTACTGGCACTGTGAGATCCTGTAGTAAAAGCATAGATTTTTTTTTTTTATTCCCTTGCAGGGTGGGAGGGGCAAAATCTGTTTCATCAAAATGTTTAGCTATAGGTTTTGTTTCCAGTCAAATATTTGTTGAGCCCTTCTTGGAAGGAATAGGAGGAAGTGACTCTTTGCATTGGATTCAGTGTAGGAAGTCTTTATTATAAGCACTGGTAGGGAATATGACTCTGAATTAGGCATATCTGGACTTGTACCTGTGTTGGTTGTGTATCAATATTCTGATCCCTCATCCTGAGTGTGCATATAATTATATATATGTATATAATTATGGATATAGTTATGCTGCCATGCCACGTGAAACAAACCCAAAAGACTGAGAATTGCCCCAAAACAAGAGTATTTTTTAAGGTGGTTTGGTTGAGGTGGCCAAGCCTGACTCACCAGCTGCGTGTTACACACTGGCTGGGACCTGAGGAGCATCCTGGGTTTCTGTGAGCCTGCCCTGTGCTGACTGAATGCACAATGCATGTTTCTTGCTGAGCTTATCCAGCAACAGAGCACTGGATATTTTTGAGCAGAGAAAAAAAGAAATGGAAACATAAAGAATCTCTAAATCATAAATCAACATCGAGGGAGATGGGACAGGTTTTCTTTTGAGGCGTCTTGTGCACCACAAATGCAAGCTGAGTCCGAGGCTTCTGGAAATCAAAGAACACCCCAGTGCCTCACTCCCACTAAGGTTTCCATGGCACAAGACTGACCTCCAGTGGGCGCTGACTAGTGTGGTTGGACTGTAAATCGGGGGACATGAGTACAAGTGCTTTTTAGAGGCCATATGTTCAGATTCCAGGGCAGATATTTGCTCCTTGCCCTTTTCAGACTTTCCCAACCTAAAAAAAGAGGTTGGGAACGCTCTCCTGCTGAGCTACTAAATGCAATGTGGTTCAGCTGAGGTAGATAATTCTGAAAATGTTCTCATGAGGTAGGGAACAAATATCTCTGCCTATGGCCAATCTCTCTACAGACCATAGTGATGAGCAAGGAAGGGGTAAAACAGAAAGGGAAGACCCTGAAGCTTTTAGGGCTTTTTGACCTACCAAATGAGGCGCTGTCCTTCAGAAAGCCCAGGACTAAGTGCAAGGACCTGACTGCAATTCATGCACTGTAGACTTGTCAGAGCTGTGGAGTTTGCAGCACCCTCACTATCTGCATGGGTCAGCCCCCAGACACCCAGCAAGGCTTGTCCTGTAGCTGCACTGGTGCCAGCATTCGAGTTAGTTAACTGCAGTACACATGCATGATTTGCAACTTGACCTTTGCAGGGTGATGGAAGGAAACACATCCCAATTTAACCTGTGGTTCTACTTTCCAGGGCAGCAAACAGCAGGGAAGAAATGCTCCCCTGAATGAGGAGGAACCATCTGCATAAGCACCCAAGCTTTCTTTCCTTTCCAGAAACCATAGGTGACCTTTCTAATGGTAGAAATACAAATCTCTGATTGCTCTCATAACTGCTGCAAAACCCTCCCTGCCTTTTATATTTTGGGGGGTGGGGGAGGAAGGGGGAGTTTAGTTCCCCCTATGCCTTATAGATGGTTTCATAGTATTTCATGTGCCCTCAACACAGTTCTGTTGGTGGCTGATCTCTGAGGACACTTTCCTCATTGTGTAAATACAGGTCTCTCCTCATTCTTCTCAGTGCAGCATCCTGATTCTGCCAATGAGGAGCCATTTGATGGATTTAGGAAGAGGTGTCCTGACTGGGTAATAGCTACTTGACCTCCAGCAGAAGGAAGAAGATATTTCCTCTGCCAGCAGAGAACTTCTGTGAAAGGTAAGCCATGGCAATGCAACCTTATCTACAAGAAGGTGATGAACCCAGCAGCTGCTAGAGATAGATCCTGCTCCTGATTTCCAAAGGGAATCTGATATCACAGGCTAAGGAGAGGATGAGGTATGAGGGGCTGCCTTGGATCTAGTTCAGTTGGTGTATTTTTGTCTCAGAGGGGATTTTCAAGGAGAGCTATCATCAGTACGTGACTTTTAGGCAACTGGAGCTGCATTAACCAAGAGAGATCTTTGACCTACCAAATGTGGAAGTAATCAGAGGTCATCCTGGACCGAGTACCTCCAATTTTCAGACTCAGTATGACTCAGGTGTAGCTCAGATTTGGACCCAGGGCAGATTCAAATAGGCAGAAACTTTGAACCGAGGCACTTTCCCCCAGTCTGAACATGGCAAGAGAAGGTAGAAAGATTGAAGTGCCCTTGGCATCTGCATAGGAGAAACATTCACCTGGTGATTTATACAGAGGTCTGTTGTGGAGGTCAGGGGTTGTGATGAACTTGAACAGGCTGCAAAATGGATAAATGAAATGCCTCACTAAAAGAAGCTCAGAGAGACAGCAGGAGGTGGGAGCAACCAGGAGAGGTCTCTGGAGGGAGCAGGACAGGCACAGCTGAACTGCCTTTCCAAAAGCCTACTTAGCATAGGCCAAGGCCCTCATTTACTATTGACTGGAGGGATGTTTTACAAGTGCCCCTTCTGGTTTAGAGAGATATGAAATCTGTCTGTAATTAAGTTAATTTGGAGTCGAACATGAGCAAAGATAATGAGCTAGAAAGAACAAAAGAAGAATAAGAAAGATGCGAAGGTGTTGCTAAGAAACCGGTCTATTGCACTAAATCCTCACCTCTCCCCAGTCAAATAAATAATTTTTAGGATCTGGATGGCTGAGTGATGGGGCAGAAAGAGCACGGGTGTGGAAATGATTGAAAGATCAAGCACTTAGAATAATAAAGGAGTTAAGAGGAGGGGTATGACTTCAAGAAATGAGAAGGACAAAAAAGGTGACAGCTGTGGCCAGCACAATTTAGAGGCAGAGCAATGGCTTTGGAATCAGCAGAGTGGTGTCCTATGCCTGACTTGCCTCCTCGTTTGAGGGAACCCCTCCAATGCCCTGAGCCTCCACTGGGAAGTGCTCTGAGACAAGGACGTAAGGACTGGCCACCCCCATGTGTTGCTTATCAGAGATCAGCAAACAGCCCCTCCAGAAGCACAAGGCTTTCACCTTCTCCGGTATTTGACCCTGGTGAGAGTTCCCACTGGAGTCAAGCATCAGGGTGAAGTCTGAAAACTGTTTCTCCCTGGCTTTTAGAAATGATGTAAAACACTAAGTTCAAGCTAAAAGGAGGATAGAAGAGAGGTCTGCAGAAGGGACCAGAATACTTAACAGCCAGCAAAGCATAAGTAAATAGACAAGTTATTATCAATGAGTTTGTTTGAATTTGACAGAGCTTTCCTGCAAACACAGGGGAGGGAGGGGGGGTGAAGCATTCCCCACCAGTGTGAGCTGTAATAAAGGACCTGCTGTTTTCTGATTCTCACTCTCTGTGAAAATTGAAAAGGTTAGCCAGGTAATTGAAATCGGGACTGGAATACAAATACAGTGTGAAAACCCTACAGCTGGAAAATACAGTTGCAGAGAAAAGACTCAAAGCTCAGTGGAATTTCTTAGCAGCAAAAAGGCAGCGTGGATGGGGAGGAGAGATGATTCTTCAATATTGCTGTTCCTCGTGGGAGGGGAGGTAGGGGAAGAAATGAGACTGGAAGCGACCAGGCTGAGACTAACACATATATGAGTGCTCCTTGCTGTTAATGCAAGAGACGTGAGAACTGGGGTGTGCTAAGGCTGAATCATGTCTGGCAGTCATTGCTGCCTCTTGTGGGAACGCAGTGGGTTTACTGGGAATTGTTAGGCTGCCACATGAGACCCAACTTCGGGACTATTTAGTGTTGTATGCAGAGAGAGAAAGCTCCACATGACTCAGCCCCTCACCTTGGGACTGGGATACATAAGCAAACTAGATGTATCTGGGCCAATGTCAATTGCCTGTTCATCTTTGTTGTATGCAGGAACACAAACTGATTTGCATAATTTTAAGCTAAGAGCAGGGAGGTAGGTGGTAACTGGGAAGCAGCTGAGATATGAATCCTTGTCACCCCACTACATGTGTCTAAGCTCCAGTGGAGGGTCCTGCCATTGCTATTGAAATGTAAATTTATACGTGTTGCTGTTTCTGTGCTCTGTTTTACTGCAGGTAACTTGAGCTGGGAGGGATCAGTAGTGCAGGGCTTGGGAGAAGCTGAGTTCACATTCAAAAAAACCTTCTGCATGTAGTATTTCCCTAGCACCAAACCAACTAACAAACCCCAGTCTGTACATGGTTAAATAAACAGTAACTATACCTCTGAGTTCCTGTGTTAGTGCTTTATTTGCTTCCTCACTGAAAGTCTGGTGAGTTCTTCTGTTTCCCAAAACCTCAAGTCTTGTGGGATTTTTGCTGCAGTTGCTCAGTGGTGCCCAACCCACCTGCACTGCAGTCAACAGCAGCACGACAAACCTTCTCTTTGGAGACTTTCCATTGAGTTCAGGCAGGTGTTCAGCACGTTCTCTGGCAGGACAGATAGCTTTCCTGCCCTTGCCAGCTCCTATGGAAGTAAGGCAAAGGAAACTGCAAGCTTGCAAAGAAATGCTGCAAACCCTACAAGTGCTGGACTTCTTTGGAATTTCCCCACCTGGTGAGAGCATTGTGGTCCAAGTGTCCCAGAGGCACCAGCCCCAGGTCAGTGAACAAATGGTAGATGGAGCCCTGAAGATGCTGTTCTCCCACTGTTTAGCTGTTGGCCATTTGTTTTGCTCATTTAGGGCATGATTTTCCTGGTGAGTCATTTCTAAGGGAGTCTCTTGGGTTCTGAAGAAATGAAACAAATTGAAAGGGTCTGATAAACACACTTGCTCTGCAGGAAAGAACACACAGCATTTCAAGGTGACTCCTACCTAGCTGCCTAGCTGTGTTTTTCAACTGTAAAAGATATGCATAAAAACTACCTGTGAAACACCTAAAGTAAATGACTGAAATAGATCAGATAAATTGATTTTAGCACAGCTTTTCTCACCCTCATTTGACTAGAAAAAGAATACAGATTTCCTCTGATGGAGATCTTCATCTTAGAGACATATGAGTCAAAAGGTCTTCTGGAAAACCCACTTCTAGCCAAAAAATCAAACAAAAGCCTGTTCCTCTGGGGAGGAACTTGCTGCATTTTATAAAATAGTATAAGCTGAGGTTGCATGAAAAAAAAAGTTGTTTGGGCTTTTACAATAAACACATTAGTATTTCATTCATGAATTAGCTATCCTACTGGGAAGAAAATTATTCCAGCAGCTCCCATGCACCTAAAATTAATCCTTTAAAAATTAAGTGGATTTAAGATAATTTGCCTTAAAAATATCAGCTTCAACTTTTCATTGTTTCAAAAAGTCTAGACAGTAACAGA
This sequence comes from Margarornis squamiger, assembly GCA_035222235.1. Classification (NCBI taxonomy): domain Eukaryota; kingdom Metazoa; phylum Chordata; class Aves; order Passeriformes; family Furnariidae; genus Margarornis; species Margarornis squamiger. The sequence goes on from JAWWTY010000027.1 coordinate 12,179,932, forward strand.
AAGTCTTCAACTTTTGGTGGTAAATGACCTCAGCTCTCTGTGTCTGGGATGTGACCAAAGTAGGCTGTTGTCTGACCAAAATGGAAATGGAAAGAAATGTGGAAGAAAATCAGCTTGACTCTCCAGGTGAGGTTCTCTTTACCTTCTGCTACTCACATGAAATCTAAGGGAGAAACAAGAAGCTCAAGGATTCTTGGAGGATGGACCAGACTTAGGAAGAGAAACTCTATTATATTTATTTTCATGTTACACACAGGTACATATAATCACCTCTGTAACTGAAATGTACATCTAGTTTTACTGATAAGCTGTGGTTTAAACACTTAACATGGTAGTGTTCAAAAACTTCACATAAACTTAGCAGAATTGTCCACCTGCCGTCATGATGTTTTCTCCATCCGAATCTGGTGTTAGATCTTTGTATCACTCGCTGGTATGAACCCAGTTCTTCTCTCCTTTGAGTGTTTCCTTGCAGTACATTTCAGACTATCCATGTTTTGTTCACAGTGCTGGAGTGCTGCCCCTGCTCCCCACACTTTCTGCTCACACGCTTACATGTTTCCCAGAGGAAAAAAGAAGCAGAGAAATCAATCAATAGGCAGTTCTGTCTAGGAAGTCACGCTTGATTTCAAATAAATAGAGTTTTATCACACTGGACCACTTTGGAGGAAAGTGAGTTGTTCTCCGTTTTCTTGCAACACAAATTTTTCTCAGCCAGTTACCAACATTTTTCAGCACTTGGCTATGAAAGCTGCTTAATGTATAAATGAAGGAATAGCATCAGCTTTCATGACATCTCTATCCATCTTCCCATTTTTTTCATGTTTGGATCCAGCTTCCAACAAAATGTAGCCAGGAAAATATCAGTGCAGAGTGATAAATTACTGAAGCACCAACCTTTTGGGAGGAAAAGCCTCCAGTGGACATTGACTATTTTGTAGAGACAAAGTGCATCCCTCAGGAATGAGGGGGTACTGAGCTGTGCAGTCACAGAGAACTTGGAGTCTCCAGTCAGTCCACACTTTTTCCACTGTATTTATTTTTATTTTTATTTTTATTTTTTAGCAGAATTTAGAGGAATTTTGTCACATCTCTCCCCATTAACACTTTCACAGAAGGTTTGATTTGGTGCAAAGCTAAATGTTTTCAGCTTTGATTTTGATATCTGGCCAAAAAAAACTAAGTAATTTTTGATTATGAGTGTCACTTCTTTCGACTGACAACAAATTACATGTGATAAAAACTGCTTTTAGAAAAAAAATGTTCAGAACTAGATGAGTTCCTGGTGATTGTCTTTTCACTATCTCTCTTCTAAAATTTCCCCATGCATGCACATTCCTCCTACTTCTTCTTTGCCCTTCCTCACAAAACCCTTTGTCTGCCCTGGGAACAAAAATTTGGGTGTTTTGTTTAAGATCACACACAAATCTTCACCCTACAGCTTTTCTGCAGGTCTGTGTGCTCATCTGCAAGTCAGGAGGTGCATTTAACAACTCTGAGCTTTGCAGCCAAAGGTTGTGATCCTCCCATGAGGAGAAGAGAGAATGGCATCAGTCACAGATGGCTCTGTGCACCAACACAAGATGCTGCCTGGTCCTAAATGCATAAAATGCATTCCAAGAGCCACAAAACCTTGCAGAGGAATGTCTCCATCATATGGTGGATGTGTGAGTATGTCAAACTATACTGTGTGCTCATGGCTGGGTGTCTAGGATGGTGGAGAAGACCTGCTTTAAGCGGAATGCAGCTGGGATAAGGAGGATAACCCCCTGAGTTCAGCGAGGGAGGTGCCCAAGTGAGGCACAGGGTGAGGGAGGAAATTTGGCACAACCTCTGCCCAGGTGGTCCCCAGCCCATCGGTGGGAGAACAGGGACCTGGGCAGCTCACAGGCAGTGAGACACCACTGGCACAGCAAGCCCAGAGGGAAATCACGCTTTTTTGTCTGGAAAAGGGAAAAATTCTAATGCAAAATTGGTTAGAAATGTAAATGCTAATGATAAAATGCAAGTGTCCACTTGGGGGTGGCAAAGCATTTCAGCTGTGTCTTCAGGGAGCAGGAGCTGCCTTGTTCATTCATGCTCTTGCCCTCTCCATGGCTTGATTGTCAAGATTGCAGATGGTAAAATGGGTCTGAGAGAAAACGTGGGCTAAAATTCCCCTTGTGCTACAGGAAAAGATGACTCACCAGCTGCCTTGAGCCTCCCAGGTCTCACCTCACCTCAGAGTCCCACAGAGAGAGATAGACAGTAGACTTTGGGGGAAACAAAGAGGCCATGGAAAGAGGAGTACAACCCTTCCTTTCTGCTGTGGGAAATGTCATCTGGATCCCCAGTGACCAGACTGGAATAAGCCTTCATGCATACAATGTATCATTTTTCGAGAACTAATGTTCTTATTCCTTATGATAACTCTGTGTACTCTGACTGTGAAAGTAACTCCCAGTCCCCGGACGACACACACGGGATGATTTTCTCTGGCAGTGCGTGCCAAGCCTGAGCCCAGCGCGGTGTCTAAACCCAGCCCTGCGTCAGGATGGACACGGCAGGCATTTCTCTGAAACACAATGAACAGGCTTTGAAACTTGGCACACAGAGTTGTACAAAATTCTTTGTCAGGTAATGGATTCCCCCTGACCTCCCTTGGCACAATTCTGCAGGGTCCTGTCCCTGCAGTCAGCAGAGCTCAGGAACTCACCAGCTCGGATGTGAGTGCACTGCCTTTAGTGTCTGTTTGCATGACTGGGGTGCAGGAAACTTTTTCAGACTTATATTGTGCTTTGTGGCAAAACTTGAATTCAGTAAATGCAATATCACTGCAAAACTCCCCATTTTATTGCCTTTGTATTAGGTTTGCCCCCATTCCCTGTGTTGTGAATGTTGTCCAGGCTGTCTCCTGGGGGTTACTAATCCATGTAGACCTCTGACTTCTGCAACCCACCTGGTATGGGCAGCTGTGAAGTCTGCTGAAGCATGACCCCAGTGCTCCTCTGGTGGAGACAACACATAAATATCTAAAGTTGAAGCAATGATGAGAATTTCTTAGAAACTACAGGAGATGGGGCATAGCAGGGACTTACCCCTTTGCACACGGACAGGCGGATGGGTAAAATTAAAACTGTCTGATGCACAAGGACAAACCTGCAATGGCTGCAGAATTTTCATATTCCCTGGGCAGATATCCTTCACTAGCTACATTTTAGACAAACTAGCAACGCCAAAAGAATCATCTGTCTCCAGCAATTGCTATTTTTCAGGTCAGGAAGATGGATTTGTAGCACACATATGTCATTGCAGCACTATGTAGATATTGTCAGACGTAGTAGGAGGAGATATGGGAGTGACTTTGAGACTTTAAAAAATAACCCACTAGAGGGTGGGTTTTTTTACAAAATGATTCAAGCCATCAATCACCACCCCAACCCAGATCTTTGCCTTGCTCACAAAGCACAGGTTTGCTTTAAATTTATTTTACAGTTATTGGCTCCCTTATTCTTCTGGCCCAAATATAGATATTGCTGGTGTCTGATGCTTATCAGCCCAGCTCAGAGGTGCTCTCATTCTTGCCTACTTGCTCATGGTGACAAAAGGGGTTTGCAACAGCCATAACTCAAGAAGGTCATAGCAAAGACAAGTGGGACTGGCTTACCCACACCTAGAAATGGATAGATAAGGTTTATGCAGCAAGTTGCCTCATTTCAAAATAAGTAAAACCTGGTGTTTAGGTTGGTGCACAAAAAGCCATTCAGTAAGACTTGACTAAACTGTGCCTTTCTCCTGTGCTGGTAACATTGGGAGTGTGTCTCACCTTTTTAAAGCAGCTCTTTGCTGGCACAGCTTGCAGTGAGCAAGCTGAGATTCCCAGCCTTGCTATTAGCTTGAGAGTAATATAGTGCTTCTCAAACACATGCTAAATACTGTCTCCTCCTTCATCCATTCAATAAGACACTTCTCCAAGCTCTTCTTGTTGAAATCAGTCTTTTAGGAAGTTCTCTTCACTTTTTATTTCTTAAAGTAATTTTCTTTAACTTCTCTCTCACCTGAATCATCACATGGAAAGTCACAGACCAGTGGAGAGCTGAGAACTGCTGACAGATGTCCTTTGTGTGCCAGGGACACTCATGTCTTCAGCAGAGTCCATGAGATTGTGATCCTCAATTACAAACATGCTCTTCTGGGCAGAAATCTTGCAGGTGGGATGTTTAGGGGCCCAGTGCTTGCAGCAAGGAGAAATCACACTGAGGAAAGCCATCCTGAAGCGCTGGGACAACAGGTTGTAAATGATGGGGTTCGTGGCAGAGCTCAGATAGAAGAAAACACCTGGGAGAGAGAGATTCATCTGTGTGTGAAATGGTCTCAGAAGAGGAAAATCTCTTCATTGCCTGTACAGCTGCACCAAGCTTTGGTGCAAGGTGGAGACAGCAACAGCAGAGCCCTGCCTGCTGCCTTCCTGGCATAGGCAGAGGGATGTCTCACCAAGATTAGCTCAGACACTGCAGTTACAGGGAAAAGAAAGTGGGAGAGACTGTTAATTGGAGCTTACTCTCTCCAGCTGTTCAGGAAGCAGCTCTCTCTCGAGTGCCCTGCCCTGCCTCCAGCACTGCCCTCCTCCCCACAGCAGGACTTGCACAGCTGGTGCCCCCATCAAAGCTGTCAGAGGATAACTTCCAGCCAAGAGAAGCTAGTTTCTTGCAACACACCAGGACAATTGCACAAGATTGGATTTGTCTGAGCTGCCTAATGGCCACATTCAGTGTTTCCCCATGGCAGACTGAAAATAAGATTCCTCTTTCATTTCATGGGTGGCAAGGCCATAAGCATTTGGTTTCATCACCCAGTTCTGAGCAGTATGGAAGTCTTTTGCCTTGTGGTTTGGTAAGATTTCCCCTTTGCCCCAGAGACCCTGTGGAGGAGGATGCCCAATCCTGTGTACTTGTTAAAAGCAGCTGAACAACAGCAGACTTCACTTCTGAACATTCCCAAGAAGGGAAAGCAGCTGCAGAAAATTGCATGTAGTTTTTGTTCAGGCACAATTATTGTCACTGCTCACCAAACCCTGAGAAGGTTTTCCATGCATGTCTCATGCCACCTACAAAATAAATGACTGCATATTCTAAGTAAACCACTCACAAATACTTTTTTCTTTTGCCAGTCCCTGTGCAAGTGGAAGAAGAAAGCTTTACCTGACACCACATGAATTAAGTTGAATGTATTAGCCAAAGGCTCAGTCCATTCCACAACAAAGCTGAAGAAAAGTCGATCTATATGGAATGGAGCCCAACAGATACCAAAAACTATCACAAGGACAACTGGCATGGAGAAAGGGGAGAAGAAAAACAAGTCAGTAATGGGAGGATATGGTTCACCAACCTTCACAGAACAGAGAGAGTTCAAAAAGCTGGATGAAAGACTAGACATACAAATTATGCTCATGGGTGCAAAGCTTTTGCCACACTTTCTGTCTTACCATTACCACCCAAAAGAACAATATTTCCACTAATTTCTGCTTTGGATAAACCAATGCATGCACACACAGTGACATTCAAACAGAGCAGGAAACAGCTAAGTAATGTTGGGGCATATATGGAACCTAAACCCATTCCAGGCACAGAAAATCAGGCTGGTTTCAAAGTGCAATTTCCTGGTTCAGACAGTGACTTAAGGTGTCTGACAGAATAATGTCGTTGTGGAAAATATTGAAGGTGATTTATGCTTTCTGCATAAATACCATCTCAGTAGTAAGGTGTTCTTTGCGTTAAAGACAGCCTTAAATTAGGAAGTGATGTGAGTGCTTTCAGGGTGATTGGAGCATAAATTCTCTTGAATGTTATACAATGTGTGTAAAAGTCTGCTTAGGTCCTACTTTTCTTTGAAGGTCTGTGGTTGGTGATAGATGTGGCTTGGCAGGATCATCTCAAAAAGAGATAACTGAGAGGGGACCCAGTTAATGGGTATAAGTATTAGAAGGGAGGGTGTCAAGAGGCTGAACCAGCCTCTTCTTGGTGGTGCTGGGCAGTAAGACAAGAGGCAACAGGCACAAACTGATGCACAGGAAGCTCCACATAAACATGAGGCAGAACTTCTTTACTCTGCAGGTGACCATGTGCTGGTACAGATTGCCCAGAAGGGGTATGGGGTCTCTCTCACTGGAGACATTCCAGAACTGTCTGGATGCAATCCTGTGCATTCTGCTCTGGGATGACCCCTTTTGAACAGGGAGGTTGGACCAGATGACCCACTGGTCCCTTCCAACCTGACCCATCTTGTGATTCTGTGATTCCTGTTCAGGGACAGACCTCATGGTGTGATTCAAAACAGATGCACATCCTTCTTTAAAAATGTACAAGATAGACTATTTGCACTCTCAAAAAAACAAACAAACAAAAAAAAACACCAAAAAGGATCCTCCCTGGAGGGCTGCAAGTGCCAGTTTGGAGTGAGGGATATTGGAGGATTGCCATGCAAGCATCTGCCACTTAGGTTTGCTTAAACTCTTCTCATGTTGGGGAGGAAAATTTACTTTCTGAGTCTTTTGGTAGATACCCATGGTGTCTCACTTCCATGCCCAATAAGTCCAGATAAAACAGCAACAAGCCTTTTTTTAAAATAACAGCTACTCATGTCATAAGTCTTGTGTCCAGTGAATTGGCTTGATTCCCTTCAGGACCTGGTCACCCCCCTGTCCATGGTAAATGAAGTCCAGAAGGACTCAGTACTTACACAACATCTTGGTGACTGATTTCCTGGATGGTCTCTGAACGTTCACAGCCATTTCCTCTACTTCTAAAGTTTCATCTCCTTTCAACTGGCAAAGGGAGGGAAACCAAAGGAGAGCTTAGACAAGAGATCACATCCCACCAGGCACATCTGCTTGTTATTTTTATAGTTATAGTTTGAGAAAGTGAAATATGGGGGAAAACTGAGGACTTAATGGAAAAAAAAAGTTTAAATTTCAGTCTTTTGTCTAGAGAAACACTGAACTTTTAGTTTCAAAACAATCTGCAGATTTTATGCATCTGAATCTGCATATTTACAGCTGCTTTGTCTTTCACTTCCCCAATTGTCTTTTCTCAATGAGTCAATATTTGGTTCACAGTTTGTGTTCAATTTCAACTGTATTTTGCTCGGTGTTATTTTCTCTTCTAGCAAAACATTGTTTGTTTGTTTATTTTCCTTAAAGGGTTCCCCACAATTAAGCACAAACCAATGATCTAAAAAATACCCACAGAGGCCTCAGTGTAACACAGCTGTAACCATTGGAAAAAATCCTGTAAAATTCAAGGGAACTTGTTTCATGCCCTGAGTTTTTGGACTAATTGATATTCAACTCAACTAATGAACAAAACCCAGATATGCTCCCTTGCAGAGAGCTAGGGTGCATAATACAGATTCAGCCACATACTGCTCAGTTATACAACGTGAGGTTTTTCCCCAGTAGTTTTTTCTGGACTTATAAAAAATGGACATAAAGACCAATAACCTGATCCTCCCTGAAATGCTTCCCCAATATGTTTACGGTGAGAGCGCTGGTGTTTCGGTGATTAAAATATCAAGTCTAGAGAAACAGGATTGATTTGAATAGAAATCATCTATGAAAAGTGCATATTTGGAACCAGTTTCCTGAAGAGGGAACTCCTGATTTGCCAACAGCTTTTTCAACTGAGAGAAACTAGAAGCAAAACTTTTAATTACATGGGAGAGATTTCCCTCAGGAATGAGGGAAAAGATAGAAGTCACTCTGGATTTGTAAAATCTTATGTAAACATGCTGACTGTGACATTTGCTATTGCTTTTTAGACTGTGACTTTGCTTTCTGATTTCTGATTAATAATACTTTTCTCTAAGGAGGGTCACATAAGACCTTCTTTCAACGCTCTCTTTATTTGATTTATAAAATGGAAAAGCATGTAAATGGAATTATAATCAATTACAGTGCAATTCAGCCTCTCACATTTTACATTATTCCCTTTGTAACTTTTAGTCATGGCCACAGTTGCTTAAGGAAGAGACTCAGCTGATTTGTAACACATATAGTGACACAAGTCTGCTCAGATTGATTAAAACCTCTAGTTTCCCTTCAGTGGTTTTCAGTCTCAACAGTAATCTATTCCAGGCACAGTCCAAAACCTCAGAGAATACAGTGTTCTGATGCCGTAATAAACCTGAGACACATGTATCTTTATTTTTCACCTTCCTCCTGTCATTTTGATGATGCTATAAAGCTCCTCTTTAGCCTCAAGGGATGAAGGTGTAACTAGCAAGAAAAACTCTGCAGTTGAAGTTTAATAAAACAATGAATTATTACAAAGAGGGAGGAAAAAATACATAAATGAGTCCATGGCAAAGGTTGTAACTTGAGTTATTGCCAATGGTTTGACAGTGAGAGAACTGAGAGGTAGTGGTTCCTTTTATTTCACTGAGATGTCTGAGGCCGTGTAGGGTTGTCTGGAGATGAATATTACCCTTTCACTGCAAAAGAATTAAAAGAGACTGAAGCAAGAAGCTGAC
>JAWWTY010000027.1:12188536-12219452 GCA_035222235.1 Margarornis squamiger
TTTCCCCCCCCCCCCCCCCCCCCATCTTTATTAGCTACAGCATTTCATAGTAGAAATCAGAAGGCAGAGTGAAATTAGGGCCACAGGTATCCCCAGGCAAACCAAGTGAGGACACCCTACAAAAGCAGAACTGTTATCTGTAAACTCCTTGACCTATCTGACACTATTGGTGATCAGACTTTCTCTCCAGCTGATGGAAAATTGATGCTTAAAACCCACCAGGCTTGTGCCAAAGCCTGTTTCGGTCCCACCTGTTGCGGTGGTTTGGCTGAAGCTGTTGGCACTGCTGCTCAACTGCAGCCTTGGTGTGCTCTTGCTCACCCCCATGGCAAAGGAGAACGTGTCAGGGGGGAAAGGTTTGCTTGGAAAGGGGCCAGACTCTTCCAGAGGTTTGCTGGGCTCTGCAGAATATCAGAAGCAGTCACTGTCCGCAGATGATTCAGGTTTTAACAACTGGGCATCTGGGCAGCAAAATAGATTTTGATGATAAAATTTGGACCAGATGTGTATTGGTAAGAATAAGTTGTCTTGCTTCAAAGACAGCTAAAATCAAGATTTCCAGTGTGTCCAACGTGTTACTGAGGGATTGAGAGACTAAGAGAAGTGTTGGAATGTTGGCAGAAGAATGATCCTACCTAGGCAAAAGGCATCTGGCTGTCTAGATGCCCTGACAGATGTCTGAAATAGGTGGGTGAATATGACTCTGGACTCTCCACTCTCTTTATTCACTATCAAAAATCCTTGTTAAATAAAGTATGACTTTTAGACAAGCAGTGATAAGCACCTATCCCTGTGTTCTTTTAGAGATCAGTTTGAAAGAGATGGACAGGGACCTTGCACTGACTCCTGCTGCAATACAGACTTCTTCCCAAGCAATCCCACCCCATTTCTATCAGCACTGCAAAGATTAACTTCCATGAGCAGCCATTTCCCAATGTTCTCGTTTTCTCCTTCTCCTCTTCTTCCTCAGCTTTTTGGCTATGGGTTGCAACAAGTTGTCCAACAGCTGAACTGGGTTTGAAGAAGAGCCTGGACAATTTAGGGACTGGTCCTAAAGGTACCTGTGATGAGAACCCCATGAAAGAGGCAGCAGGAGGCTTCCACAATTAAATCTAATGAGGCTGCAGTGCAATCATCGTGTTCTCTTTACACTGATGCTGGAACTATCCATTGACCATATCAATGTGTTATTAAATCTTCAGGCCTTAAAATTATACCCAAGCAGATCACGAGGTAATGGATCACAAGGTAATCAGACTGTGTAATAAATGCCCCAGTGAAAAAGACAAATACACTTTTTAATTTTTCAAGGAATAAAATTTAACTCAAGCACCCCACGACCCATGTTTGCTGCCTTCTCATGACATGTGACATGTCCCACATTCCCTTCTCTGTTGCATCCTGAGACTCTTCTGAGCTTTCCTGAGCACTGCCAAAGCTTGAGGGAGAAACTGTGGCAAGGAAATGCCCTTTCTACAAAGCCTGGAAATGGAAGGGCTACATCTCTGTTTGCTGAATTTGAGCTGTTGTACCACCTTTGGCTAATTCTGAGTTTTCCACTACATTCTGTGAGTGATACATGGCACTCAGGAGACTACAGAGTATTGCTAAAGCTTCATAGGTTTCATCCTTTGTGAGGAGATGAAAAGTGTCTCCTCTTGAAAAACTATATATATTTACATCATTCTTCTATCATTTCTGTTGAAGAAATTAAATTATCTTGCTTATTGCATTTTGGAGCATAATGCAGATCTAGTCAGGATGGATGCTGTTTAAAATTTGAAAGTCTGAGCTGGATATACAGAAAAGCAGGGGACAGTGAACATTACTGCCCTTGGGAAAGACAGCTTGAACATATCTGTGAATTTACAGAAGTCCAGGGGGAACAACACTCAACTGAGCTTCTCTTCTGGGATGGGGAATAGGAATATCTGCTTCAAATAGAAGTTATTGCAATCTTCAAGTATTCTTTTTATTAATTCAGAGATTTCTCTTTTTCTTTTTGTAACATCTGTATTTTCAGCATTTTTTCTCTCCCTCCAGGTCTTCATTTGCAAAGTTTTCATTGAAACTATAGAAAGACCCCACAACAGCCACAGGGCAGTGGGGATAATTTAACCCATTCACTGCTTTGAGGATCTGCTGTGTGCTATGGATTTCTGGCAGTTAATCCTTGGGGTTTTTTTCCTGGGTAAGTAAAAATTTCTTCTCTATAATTTCAGGTAACAGAAAATGTCGGCCAGCACAACAAAATGATAAATACACCAGCAGAGATTTGGTGGAGTTTCTTGTACATTGCCTAATAAGTTGGTTCGTCTCCCTTTCTTGCTGTATGATCAGACACATCTTTGTACACTTTAAGTTATACCCAGTGCAATGAGATGGGATTTATATTTTCAAAATATCTGTAATGTATGAGAAGAACAAAGTAATCACCTCATCACTATGATTAGCAGTCTATTTCAGCGTTGTGCTATGTATTTTTTTAATACTGTAGGACTGATTGTTTTATCCCCACATTTACATGATAGATACTTCGTAAAACTCGACTCATTTTCTGAAGAGAGAATGAAAATAAGCTCTAAGGTAGCCTGGTGAAACTGTGCTATAGTTATATGAAGAAATGATTCCTGAATTTGCTAACTGCAGCAATAAGGTGGCATTTCAGTTTATGAGAGCTTTGTGAGTTTTAACAAGTCAGTATTATCACCATCTCCAGGGAAGGTCCAGAAAAAACTAATGCAATGGAAATTCTGCAGTCACAAGGAAAGGGAAAACAAACAATACACAAGATTCAATCAGTAGCCTGATTTTTTTTTTTTTTATTATTCTTTTCCTATTTTCATTTTGCTTCATTTCCTTCTAGTCCCTGATGCAAAGGTGTAAATCTCTGAGAGACTGGAATCAATCTACAGACCTGGGTGTTTCAGTAACATTCAGATGCGAGCAGCAGGAACGGTAAGTTTTTATAGCAAGACTCGGATAAATTATCCCCTAACATTGATTTCAGAATAGGATTTCACCAAGGAAGGATTTGGATCTACTTTTTTTTTTTTAGAGACACATATAGACACAAACACACAAAAATGAACCAAGGAAACACTGACCACAGCTGGAGTAAGACTTACTCTTAGCCCCATCAGGTAGTACAGCACACTTATTACCCCCATGGGCAGCACATAGAAGAGAAGAGACGTAACCTGGACAATACAGTTGTAGATCCACAAGGGCATGACCACAGTGCAGGTAGCAGAGCCAGGGACCAGGGTGCCATTGGGGAAATACTGCAGCATGATGCCGTGGGTGCCCGTGTTGGGCAGGGCGAAGAGGACAGAGAGGACCCAGAGTGCCACGATGGTCCTCAGGGCACGCCTGCGAGTGCTCTTCAGCTTGGCACGGAAAGGGTGGAGGATGGCGATGTATCTCTCCACGCTGAGGGTGGTCACGCTGAGGATGGAGGCAAAACACACCGTCTCAAAGAGCGCCGTCTTCAGGTAGCAGCCGATGGGCCCGAACAAGAAGGGGTAGTTGCTCCACATCTCGTAGACTTCCAGTGGCATCCCGAAAAGCAGCACCAGCAGGTCTGAGACCGCGAGGCTGAAGAGGTAATAATTGGTCGGGGTCTTCATGTTCCGGTGCTTGAGGATTACGAGGCAAACCAAGAAGTTCCCTACCACCCCAACAACAAAGATGAGGGTGTACACCAAAGCCATGGGCAGGAACAGGTGGCTCCGTCTGGGCCCACACAGGAAGGCTAAGTAATCCTCAGTGCTGTTTAAGTACCCCCTGAAATGTTCTTCAGGTAGAGCAAGGTGGTTTAACCAGGAGATATTACTGATCCAGGCCATTACTGATCTGCTGAAATGTTTCACAGCTGAGATTTGATCTTCTTTATGATTCTCTGTGCTAGTTTGCTCACTTTTTGCAGAGACAGAAGGGGTGGGTGGAGCTGTCTTGCCAGACCTGGACGCACGAAGCTAGTGAGGATGTGGGTGAGTGTGTTTGCCTGGCTCTGGGTAAGGTTTTGCTGTTCAACAGCTGTTCCCCTGCACGGAGCCCCTCAGCCAGAAAGCCCCTCCTTTCACACATAGTCATTGGCTCGCTAAGTGTGTTAGATTATAGAGTATGAACAGAGGTTCCAGTCATTTGCATCAGCTCCTGTAGCTGATGCATTTACAGAATCAGAAATGTGGGATTTAGAGAGCTGGGAATGGTATATATAGGATGTGAGACCAGCTGCAGGTTGTATTTTTCAGAGCGTGGGAAACCAGACCAGAAAAACTCTGTCTGAAAAGCTGTTACAAAATTATGATGATGCTATATCCAGTTATGAGCCACAAGCAAAACAACAACAGAAAAAAAAAATCTGGCATGATTTTATTTTTAAAATCTCTGCTGATTTTTATTTTGTACTGTCTATGGCAGCAAGTACTTGGAAATGGAGTTTGATCTGTAGAAAGCCAAACTTGTTTTTGTAGCCATATATGTGGAATTAGGTTACTACAATGCTTCAGCCTTTTTTAAAAATACTGTAATTATTTTTCTCATGAAATCAGACAAAGGATTTTAATTGCAATTCTTATTGACAACAAAATATTTTCTCACTTGCCTGGTATGCTGGAATCTGGTCCTATATTCTGAGACAGCCTTGTTTGGGGAATATTTCTGTACACCATATTATCCATGTTTATTGCCTCTGGGACATGAACTTTTATAAACTCTTATTTCTGCATGAATGACAAGCATTCTACAAACACACTTTCTGAGACAGGAAAAAAAAAAAGTGTATCCTGCAAGGACCATGGCTATGTCAAAATAGATCATTTGGCTCCTTATGAATGCTTGATTTCTTACTGAATTTCTCTAAAAGAAAAAAGCTTCCAAGTCTGAGATTCAGAATAGCTCAGCTGTTTGGAGTTGAAGAGGTGAAAGAGCTGAGGGCTGGTTTATGGTATTCTTGTCAGATTGGTGTGTGATTTGTCTGCCCAGAATCTCTCACTTGCTCTCACTTTTTAGTACGTGCCCAGTCCCCTCCTTGAAGTCATGGAAACTTTTTACATCCCTGACATCCTTTAGCAAGGAAGCTCCTTGAATCTGTTATTTATGTGTGTATTTTTTTTTTTTTTGTGTGTGTGTATTACATGTATTTTTTTTCCCTCTGATTGACCCTATAGAGTAACCTGTCAAGAAAAAAGAGATTGTTTCAATAAGCACAGACTGTCTCAAAAGTAGCAGCAGTATGTGAAGAACCAAGGGCTGGTCCCATTGGGCGTATTCAATGTGTGGAGCCTGAGGATTACTGTGCAACCATTTAAAATGTGAAAGGCATGGAAGGTACCACAACAACTACACTAAAAGGCAGAAGCATGTCTCTTGTGATGATTTTCAGACCTGCTGAGATTATCTCACACATGAACTGTCTCCATCAGAAAGACACTACTAATTTATAGTAGCATTGCACAGAGGTATTTTGTGTTCAGTAGACTGAAAGGTTTTATTGGATTAGTAAGTAACAAATGTGCTCTTTTGACCTATTGCTCCCTTCATTGAGGATTCATCTTATAGCTAGTCCCTGCATTTTAGCAATGTTGAATTTAATCTCGGACCAGAGGAGTCATTACTAGAGTGCCTGGCTGACACCCAGATTGATTCTTTCAGAGCACAACAGGAGTAAAGTATCTGAGAATTTGTGAAGGGCTAAACATTTTCTGTACCTTTGCTTAACTTTCAGTTTTGTTGGGGTTTTTTGTTTGTTTGTATTTTTGGTTTACTTTGTTTTGTTTGTTTGGTTTTCCCCCCTAAACTGAAATGGAAACCTAAGCTCTGTTCAGCTTGAATGCAGTCTTAAGAAAAAGAAACCAAAAGGGCCTGAGTTCTTTACCAAAAAGCCAAAAGGGCAGCATTGCCCACCTCGATCTCTAAAAGAGAAAGCAATGGGCTGGAGAAACACAACAGGTCACCTGAAAGTGTGGATGTCCCGGCCTCACCTATGTCTACTTCCAGTTGTTCTCCCTTCTCAATTCTTTGTGGTCCTGCTGGGCTTGGATGCTGATATCCTGTCTGAATAGAAGCAGAGGAAAGGCAGCTCACCCATGGAATGGTGTTGCTATGACCACGATTATGTGGCAGATGGAGAGGACAAGGAGACCAGAAAATAAATTTTAGTTCATTTCTTGAAGCTTTATTTGTGTTCTATATCATATCTGTCTCAATAAAGACAGAAGAATGTATCCAAGCAAAGACTAGCTCTGGCTCTATATGAATGGAAATATTTTATTTTTACAACTGAGACAGAAAATAAAAACAGATTTTCCTTATGAAAGTAATATTAAAGCATTTGGTATTTTTCATTATAAAGTAAACTTCATGGTGCTTTCTTTTATACACTCGAAGGAAGATGGTGTGCTGCATGCTGGCCTGAGCATTGTGCAGCTTTATGTAATAGTAATGTAATGAATGTAATGTAATATTTCCATTAATGTAGTATAATATTGGCAACATTAACCCAGACAAGTTTTTCTGGCACTGTGAAAGAGTCAGAGTCAGACACTGACTGTGTCCTCATGCTGGTGGTATCCCTTGTGCACATCTGTGTGTTCCATTAAGGGCAATAAAGTGCACATTTGAGAAGGGCTGAATTCAAGTGCCTTCATGTTTGCCAAAGCCTTTGTAAGGGTACCTATTAACTACTTTATGTTGTCAGTACATGGTGAATAATTTTATATTTTAGGGAAAATTGGACACATAGTTGAAAACAGGCAGAGAATGGTAGAGGTTATCCAGGGTATAGCAAATACACTTACAGAGGGGTGTATTTTGAAGAACAATGAGCCATTATGATGGAGTACTCTGGATATTTGTTCACCTCAGAATGGACACTTTTATTCATGCAAAACAAGATAATTCAATCGGTTGATAAGCTGAGATGCAATCCTGCACTGACATGTCCACTTGGCAACCAGGACTTGGGCTGACATCTCTCAGCAGATCTGCATGGGACATTGCTCAGGGTTTGCCAGAAAGTGCTGCATTGGTTACTGTACACAGACCCTTAGGAAGATATCCTACTTCATTGGAAGGGCTTGAAGAGGTACTGGGTTTGCCAGAATACATGGCAAGCAGGTTCATTTTTTTATTTTCAGCAGGTGCAACCCGGTCTTTTCCTAATGTCTAATTTCCATTTGCAGATTGTATTGTTTCAGTGGTTTCTCCATTTCTGCAATTCAAAGATACTGAAGGTGGGTGCAAAAGCCTTTAGAGATTGTGTGAGAAAACTGCTCTCCAGTCTGTCTGAGCCTGCATTCCCTGCTGCTTTCATGAAGCCCTTCAGAGCTGCCCATGGGGCCACACAACATTCTGGATTGCAGGTTCAAACCCCTGGTTTTAATCCTTGGAGATCTTGGCAGTACCAAGTATTTCTGTCCCATAGGGATGCTAAGAAGAGGATGCAAATAAAAGATGGTAAGCAGACATGTTAAGCCATATTACACTGAAGATGTTAATAAAATTGCTAGAAAAATATAGATCCATTCTTCTTATAAATTCCTGAGCTATAATTATAGATGATGGATTGGATCTTTTTTAATTCTTCTTTGAAAGACTTGTTTGAAATGTTTGCTGTAGTAGCTGGAATGTGAATCCTTGTTTTCTTTAGTATAACATTCAACATATCATCAAACACAAAGACATGTTTGTGCCTTTTCTCTCCCTCCAGGCTGGAGAAGGGAGCTGCACTATAACAGTAGCTGCATCTGCACTATAACAATAGCTGGATCTGCAGTAGCCTTTCCATACCTCATTGTAAGTCACTTTGCAATTATCTAGGCTCTTCATAGACAGCTTTTCCATGCCCATGCATGATATCTGAAGTTCCCAGGATATCAATAACACATGCAAGAAATGGGTTTCATGACTACAATACAAAATACCAAGAAGGGCATCTCTTTGCCTGGAGCAGATGGCAACTTACACAGACAGTGCAGACACAGGCCACTTCAAGAGTGGAACCCATTTTAGCTAACTTAGGTAATTAAAACATGAGTCTACACAGATTTTTCAGGCTATTACTTTAGTCAATAATGGAAAGAGGAACCTCCAGCAAGGGATTTGTCCAAAACCATAAGACAAGATAAGATCAATGAAATGGAGTAGCTTAATTTTTCATATTGTCTGCAGATGGAGAGTGTGTAATGAGATTTAACACCAAGCTCCTTAAACAGCTGAGACTAATTTAGACCTCAGTTTTTGTACAGTTTTGTTCATCCCCTTCCCATCAGTCTTTAGTGGGAACCATGGTCAGGCTTCTTCTTTGGGAAGCTCTTGGGAAGGCTGAAAACAGGGCCAGAGGCAGCAGGTGAAGAGTGAAGACAGTCCAGAGCTAAAAGTCAGTCCCTACTCCTCTCTTACCTAGTGGAATGGTCCATATTGACATGTCTTTCAACAATGTATTGATTGGTTAGTATTTATTCCAGAAATTACTGAGAATGGTGTCCTTTATTTTTAGCAAGCCTGTTGTGTGTTTGTGTGTGTGTGCTCATGCTTTGAAGAGGCAGTGGGTGTCAGGTAGGGATGTGGTTAAGGCTTGACATACATGGGAGCAGCAAAAAGGCTGAAAAACAGCTCTGATACAGAAAATCTTGTCATACTGAATGTGTCCATCATGACAAAGGGACTTGGATTTACATGGGGGAAGATAAAAGGACTATCATGAGAGAAAACTTATGAAGTCACAAGTATGGTACAGAATGAGTCAGATTGTCTGAGTCAGGAGGGATCTGGTACTACAGGGCTCAGATTTGTGTAGGAAGAATCAGATTATTCAGCACCTCTCCATGGCTTCCTGCATCTTATTACAGTATTGATACTCCACTGCAGTCTCTTCCTCCCCAGTGTTTTATGTGTTTCTTGGAAGAGCTCGACTCACTTTTGTTGTCTGACCCAAAGGAGACTTAACTAGTTTTCCTGACATATGAGTGTTGTTTTCAACTCACGTCCATTTGGCTTCTGTTCCACACTTGGGATTTGGGCAAGGATTTTTCTCCAATGAAAAAAAGCCCTCCATATCATAAAGTCTGCATTGTGTCTGGATGTGTATTAGGTGCGGACTGATGAGACAGAAGGCATCACAGTGACAAGTCTTAACGTGTTCAAAGAAAGGTAGTGATGAATTGTGTTACTGAGAGGTGGGAGACAGTCAGGAATTCATTATAGGACAACTGAATCCATGAGTGAAAATGATAAATGAGACACATAGAGTTTATGTAGCACGTATCGTGTATAAATCTAACAGTAAGAGAAATGTTAAGAAAATCCCTTTCTGAACATTTCTTTCTTCAAGGGTTGGTGCAGAAGCAGCTTTGCTGTAAGAAAGATAAAGTTTATTGGAAAAGTTTTGCTCCTATTGGAATACTATCTACACTTGTTATTTCCCCCAGAAACACAGTGAGGTATTAGTTTATACTCTATGAAACTTTTTGTCCAGATCTACTTACACAATAATACTAATAGTATCACAATTTAAGAAACTGGAAATTAGACAGCATTTTTTTGTCTTTTAATTTCAGAAAAGGCTTCTTAAATTACCTATGCGTGTTTAAATGTCTTGTCTCAAGTAAAAGCATCATTCTACTGACACTTTGGCAAAAACACTTGTCAAATTTCCATTTCTTCCTGCCTCAGCTGTTCTTCATGTTGCTTTTAAAGTCGTATTACAGTGATCACTTGTCTTTGTGTCACATTGAGAATCAATATTATTTGACTTGGAATTGAAGAAACCATCTTTATGAAGAAGGATGTGCATTAATTTAGGACATTAATATGCTGACAGATGATGTTCTCTTCCTGCTCTTTTCCCCATTAGACTCTCCCCAGGAGTACATATTGGTTTAGTTAAATGCAGCAAGGATGGTAATATTCTTCTGAATGTCTCCTGCTACAAGGTTAGAGAGAGAAAGAAAACTCTAGGCACAACAGTGATGCAAAAGCTGCGAACCAGGGGGATAATTTACCATACTTTTCAAATAGCCTAATAGGCCTTAGACATGGAAAGCAAACTGGATCAACTTATTAGAAAGCTTGCTTCGAATTGTGGTGTACGCTACAAAAATGGTTTTGTGCTTTGCAACCCACTCAGTAGCCAGATGACCTGAGGCAGAACTGCAAAATGAGGTAAACTATCCCATCTGTGCCTTTGAGAGCTGAGGAGCAGAACAAGGAGCAGTTGCCATGCAATGAGAACAGCTCTCCTCTACGGGGATGGGGTGGAGTTCAGTGGCCTGAGCGCTCCTATGAACCAGGGATTTGGGACTCAGTGGCTTCGTGAGACCAGTTCTGCTCCAGCAGGATTTAAATCAGTCTACCAGTTTGAGGTTGGAGGCTTATTCCCCACACTGAAACTGAAGATGAGGCTCAGGAGCTTCCCACAGAGACCCCTGCAAACAGACAAGGGGCTGAAGGCTGTGTCCTCTTCATTTCAGATGCAAAAAAATGCTATTTGCACACTTGTGATGACACAAATGATCAGACCAGGGGGAATTTGGCTTGGTCCACCTCTGTTTACTGGGAGACCAGTTCAGCATCAAGACTGACAGATATTTTGCCTACCCAAGACACCTTCATTATCTGCAAATTTGCAAACTCTGATCCACAATTAGATCTGAGCTGACCCTGAGCTCTATCGATCTGCTCTGATTGTCCTAAATGCTAAACACATCTTGTATTGACGAACATCCAAACGTATCCTGCAGTACCTTTAATAAAAGAAATTTCTGCATCAGACAGAAATGACTCAAATCTGAGTCAAGTGTTGTTCTCTCAATACAGGAAGTTGTATTTAAATAAGTAGCAACATAAACTCTGAAATGGTATCAGGAATAGACTAGGTAAGGAAAACAGAAGTAGGTAGTCTGACGTTTTATTTTTCAATTCTATTTAAAGATCAATGGCTAAAGATTAATGTTGCTTGAAACAAGAAAAGCTTAATGATGGCTGACAGGAGAAAGGAGGGAAATAAAATGGAGGAGGAGACCTAACAACCTTGAAACAATAACTTGGTAGGAAGTTAAGAAAAGAAGCACTGGGGATTGGAAGTGGAAAAGAACAAGATGAACTTTAGACATGGAAACAAATAGAATACACCAAATGAAAGACATAGATAAAGACAAAGATAAGGAAGGAAAACAGAAAGAAAGAAAGCAACAAGTAATCTGTACAGAAATAGGATGATGCAGCCTGTGAGGGACCTCTAGAGATCTTTAGTCCAACCTCCTCCTTCCATCAGGGTCTGCTGTAGGGTCAGACCCTGCTCTGTGCTGAACAGGGACTTTCCAGATGAAGTGTGCAGGCCATGATTTTGTCTCCAAGATGTAAGAATCAAGGCTTATGCATTTTGCCAGTGATTTTTTCGAAAGCTTCCTGCAGAGCAATGAAGATGGTGCTTCACAGGTTAAAAAGACTGTGCTTGATGGGAAAAAGCTCATTTTCCTGAGCACATCCACCCTTGCTTTGTTATAAAATTTCCCCTGAGATTTTAAAGTACTTTCTAGATAGCCCAGCCCTTCAAAGAAAGATGGTTCCTTTTTCCAAGATAAATACAGAGGGAGCATAAAGTTCTAAAACAATTCTAGTGATTTGAACTTTTTTGACATTTGGTCCTGGTCTGTACCAGCAAGCCACTGAAGGAAGATCATGAAGCATTTTTACCTCTTTCCAAATGAAATGCTGATTTCCCTTTCACCCTTCCAGGAGCATTATGTAGATTCTGCTTTGAGAGACATTATGTCCTTCTCTGACAACAACTGCTACAATGTCAAGAGCCCTGCAGAACTTTAAAGCCCATTTGTGCCTGCTTCATGGTAATTTGAAAATTTTTAAGCTGCTGACAGATTTTGTACACATTATCTTGAAGGTTTCTTCTTCACGCCTTATACATATTTATTGTGGAGTGGGTGCTTTTTCTAACTGCTCTTGATATTTTAAAGGTACAGGCCATGGAAGGTGTTCTCTTACTGTATCATCACATTAAAGAAAAGGGTAAAAATAGGAAATTATGTAGTTTCCATGCAATGGCCAGGCTGTGGTAGAAAAGATGCAGGTGTATTGCTCTGTTGCAGCCAGACTTCTGAGTTCTGAACTCAAGAGCAAGATGAAAAGTGGGCCCAAAAGATGCGGCTCAAAATTAAATATGCTCTTTAAAAAAAGGCTCATTTGAATAGTTCTGTATTTCACTGCAATGAGATATTACCTTCAATACGTTAAAATACATGCTCTGCATCGATCAAATGCACAGATTTGAATCACAAACCACTAAGTGTCATGGAAACATGTAAAAGCACCTCCTGAAGAGCAGAATGAAAAAACCCCACACGCAAATCCAAAGAACTGAACAGCCAAATGCGCTTTTGAATCCGTGTTATTTCCTGACAGTACATACATTAATTCTGGCTGTTTACCCAGTTACCTGAGGGAAAAAAAATGTTTCTACTTTTCCACTTCAATTTCAAAGATTTGCTACTGAGTTCAGGTGTGCTTTAATCTCTGCTGGAACACTCAGGATAAAGAGAGCAACAAAGCTCCTCAAAGCTGCTGAGCCAAATGAACCTGCAGTGTCACAAAAACACAGTAAAGATCCATTGCTCTTTCCTGCTCTGGACTGAGAGGGGTCCCAGGCTTGGAGCATTTGCTGCAGCCCATCAGAGCTGTTTCCATCTCTACCTTCAGTGGGACTAGAATGAGTCAACTGGGCACTGCCCCTTGTTTGGTTGGTAGCATCAACCTCCCACCCCAGTAAATACACGTCCAAATTGCTAGTTGATGTGTTTCTGTGAGCTGTCACAATTCTATGTGATTCTGAAGCATCATAGGATCAAACACTGGTAATGCTTCAACCATTTTAAATGCAATGAAGACATTTGCTTCTACTCACTTAGTCTTTCTCTGTTGTCCTCTTGCCAGACCTTCCTGGTAACATGGAAACTCTGTGTTCCTGTTCTTGACTCTTGTGAATCCATCTTTGTTTACAAATGGATGCATAGAAGTTAAAATAGTGAAAATCCTCCTAGGAATCAAATTTAGTTGTAAGCTTGTGGTTAAAGCAGCTTTCTTTTGGGAAATAAAATTCTGATGAAAAACAGAGGGTTTTGTGCCTTGTGAGGAGTTACTGATTTTAATGAAATCACTTCCCTTCAGAAAACTTTTGAAAGTAAAATGTGACCTGTTTTAGAAATGTCAGAATAAAGGTTTTAATATAAAAAATATTGTCATGACTTTTCATTTATTTTAGTTTGAATATTCCTATATTATTTTCAGGTAGGTCATAAATATTACTGCACAGGCTTTGTTGGGAACGTGTCAAGTTACAGCGTGAGATGGAACCAGAAATAGCATGACATTTACATGTTTTTTGCCCTTTTAAATAAGTTTTAAGTACAGTTACTATCAAGTGGAGATTGAACTGGAAAAGTACCACAAAGTCCTTCAGTGTGTTTTTCATTTAATCAAGAAGAAAAGAGCAGCACTGAAATCACTACCTTGGTAATTGATATTTTCAATAGTCCAGCGTTTACTTGGAATAATTAAAATATATATATATATATATAAATCATATATTTTTATGAAAACTATCAGAATTTTTGACTTTTTTTTCAACAGCAGCAGGTTTCAATATTTCAGCTGTTCCTCCTGATTCTCCAAGAAAATAAACCTTCAAGCTTTAGTGTTTCCAATGAAGTCAAAATTCCAACAAACTCTAATGACCACTGATCTTCTTTTCCTTAGGCTGGTGACGTGCATATCTGGCATCTGAAAAGCTCCACAGTCACCTTTGCAAATAGGATCAGGAGACTGTAGGTAGGCAAGGCTGCATTTACATAGAGAGCAGACAAGCTTTTAGGGGCTGCATCATCACATCATTTTCATGCCAAACAGCCAAGCTCAGAGGTGAAGCCTCAATTATACACAGAAGAGAGGGCAGGAAAGACAGGGCTCAGTGCAGAGGTAACACATTAAATTGTTAACGACATAAATTAAGGACATTCTGGACTTCTTTATGTGTGCAGTTATATGCATGTGTGTAAAGTCTTTATACAGAAGGTAGCTATGAAAGCACATATATGCAGAGTTTTCCCTTTTCTGTGATCTATCCCAGTTCTAAACATAAGTACTTAAATAAATGAAAATATAAATATATAGATAACCTGACAACTACAGCAAGTCATATTAGTCTACGTTTTGAAAGACAAAAATATAAGACTTGATTCTGGCAATGTTTTTAAAACTTTTCTGTTACTCTAAGGAGATCAAAGTATTGGTGATGTTTGAAAACAAACCAGTGCTTCCTTTTTGCTGTCTTAATTTCCATTGCATTTTTAAGTGTGTGAGATGACACAAGGTTTTCTGGAGATTTGCCTGCCCAGCTTTGATTGAATACAACTAATAATTTCTAAAGATTTTGGGAATAGCATTTTATGCACAGCTTTTGCAGAGCTCACAATATCTACTTGAAATTGAGGTCTTAAACCTATTCAGTGCAGGTGAAAAAAGCAATCCTCCCTTATGCTGCTTCAACACAGGTAAATACAAATACTTTTCCCCATAATGGAATTTTCCAGCTCACTGGGATCCTGGCTGAATATTTGGAAATAGTTTTGTAGTCTTGTGTAGGTAGTATCCCAAAGTTGTGAGGAAAAGGGAAGGGACACAGAACGTATTAGACTTCATTATGTAATTCAGTCAGCTGCTAATTTTTTTTCCAGAATTAGAAAGCAAGCTGCTATCAGAAAATGTCAAGTTGTTGCACTCAAAACCTTTCCTGTGAATGCACTTGTTTTAAACACTTACTAAAGGTTTGTTCCATGTCAGGGTGGGTTTCTAAGAAGCACACTGAAGGACTTTCTCCTTTCTAAGAAAAGCCAACAGCTCAGTGCTCTGGGTACGTGTGACATCAGATTCAGCTCTCCATTCCTACACTCCTGTTCAATTAATTCCAAAGTGGCCAAAGGTCTGGCACTCAAGCTCTTTCTGTGGTGAGCAGGGTCAGACACCTGATCTGGAGCTGTCAGTGCAGAGGTTTGAGCCTGACCTGGATTCACCATCCCACTGAGTGAGCCCTTACCCATAGGGTGGCACTCCCGTATACTCTGGATTTTCCCAGGGGAACATTCCTGTAACCTTTGTTTTCAGTAAAAACTGACTTTATAGCATTAGTGTGGTAGAAGAGGCATTTCTTTTCAAGGTCTGAAATTTATTTCAAAGGTAGCTGAGATTCAGTGAAATTCTGGTGAGGTTACAGACCCACTGAGCACGAGCAAGTACAGAAAACAGAGAGGGTTTTGAAATTTTCCCAAAGAATAAGTAAAAATTCTTTCCCTCCTTTCTTCTCCCTTATATGACAAACAAAGGCCATTAATAATGATAAACTAAATGTAAAAACTTCTGTGACTTTCCTGGGGCTGAAAAATGGGTCAGTAATTCAACTTCTGTAAGAAGGCAATGTTTATGACTCCTGGACACCTCTTTGCCTCCCTACATTGTATTATTTGTTTCCCTTGCATGTTGAAAATGCCCTAAAGTATAAAAATGAACTTTTAAGAACAACACGTGATTACATAATGGCAAAAATGGGATTGTTTAGAATAGTTTTGAAACTTTTAACTGAACTACAGATGGAGATTCTCTCCTAATTTTGTTAGAGTGTTCAGAAATATACCTGCAGCAGTGAAAACCCTGCAGCTTGGAAAGGGAAAATGTAAACAGGTAGACAGTATAAAACAAATAAAAAAGCAATGGCATCTAATTTACACCTTATTTATACACAAACAAACCAAAATGCTACATGCATTGCTTTTTTTTATTTGCGTAATTATAAAGATGTCGTAGCAATTTTATTTTGAAATTTACTTCAAGCAATGAAATATTCTACTAATACCTAATATCTATATAATTTTCAGCACAACTGCTCCCGTTTTAAAAACTGAACATTGTCACGGCTTGAATGCAACAGGAACATAAAAGCCCAGATCACAAAAATGTACGTGTTTCGAGATGCTTACAACAAAGTCAGGCTCATATTTAACTCTGTCTAGGCCTGGAAGAGGTCTTTGATGTGTATAGTTCAGGAGGAAAAAGAGAAGTCTGGTAGGAGAAGCTCACTGAAATGAAAGTGATAAGTAACTACACTTTGCAGGCACTCTGACCTGGTTTTACCTCCAACTGTTTTCCTGCTTTTCCTCTGACCTCAATGACAAGTACCTTGATTTAATGAATCTATTTACCTCACTACAGCCACAGCGACAAAACCCAAAGCCAGCCCCAAAAAGGACTGCATTTATGAAAAAAAATCACCATATTCCCTGTCACAGTATGTTCAGGCAGCTCTGCAGGGAGGTGAGGATGGCTGGGTTTCACTTGCACTGCTGCAGTTCTTGGCCAGCATTCCAGGTACTGAACTCTGCAGCAGGGAAGTGTCTCAGCACTCCCAGGTTCTCCATTCCTGTGTAACTTTTCCTGGCTGTGTAATTGACATTGCTCAGCCTTTCTGTCCCAGGTGTTGCTAGAAATCAAATAACACCTGCCATATGAAGGGTATTATTGAGTTCACTCACATTGATAGCCCCTCCTGTGAGTCTTGCCTGATGTGTGTGTGTGAACGTGCTACAAACCCAAGGGGATTAGAACTAGCAATGTATGTATTATGACACATTATGGCACCAAAATTTGGAGCTTAAGGACTAAAGATGCTGATCCATCATTGCTAAAAAATAATATCCCAGCCCTTCTTCCCTCAGAGCTGGCCTTCTCCTCACCTTCTGAGCATTCAACTCTTGTTTGCATATTTTAATGTAGATGTCTTCCATGATTTAATACCTTTGACAGAAGAATACATGTAGTGTTTATTATTGATGTGTCTTGGAAATGCAGATCAGCATGCCCAGAGCAGAAGTAGTTTGTTTACTACTTATATGGCAAAGTGGTTGAATTCTAAAAAGGGCACTGATGCTATTGTTTAAAGATGGGCTGAAAATAGGCAGCCAAGAGAAACAATCTATTTGAAATTCTGCACAGTCTGTAAGACAGTAATAATCTTCTGCCATGGAAGAGAAATAGAGGTAATTAATGCCTTTAAACTCCAGTTAGCAACAGCATCCATTTCTTTCCATTCCTGCCACTGCTTAATACCACAAGGCAATATCTGAACAGGGAGAACGGCAAGTCCTGGGACAAGTTTCAGGAAAGGTGGTGGAATTGCTGTGATAAAGTTCTGAAGATGCAAAACAAATGTTTTGCTGTGGCAGCAAAATGCCAACTCATCCTGAGCCCACATTGGCTAATTTAGTGGTTCTTCAGCTTTGTGTACAGAAAGGGTCTGTCTTTTCTGGGGGGGGGAAAAAAAAAAAAAGAAAAAAACCCAAACCATACAGCACATTCAGAGATAAGGAAATGAAAGACCATTTTGGAAATCAAATCTTTGCAAACACTTTATCTTCAAAATCTATTAGCTTCTTATTGCAGCAAATACTCTTGGGAAGAGTGCTTCAATTTCATATAATCCTATAAATAAGGACCATTACTGCTCAGTGAATTTCTCCCTCTGGTGGGCACAATGTGATAAACAAAAGAAAATATTTCTATGAGAAGATAATCTTACTATTAGCCATAAAAATAAGGCCTGGAAAATCCCATGGCTCAGACATGGATTTGTCTGAATGAACTCCTCAATGTGATGCTGTACACTCCAGAGCTCAGGGGCAGGGAGCTCTTCGGTGTCTGTGTGAGCAAACCCTACAAACACTTGCTTTCCAAACCAGCTCCAAGAATGTAAGTGTCACTTTCCCATTCTAATTGAAGTCAAAAAAGAGAGAATGTCTTTCTTCTCAGAAAAAAAACACAAACAAAACAAAATCCAAACAAAAAAATCCCACCACCACCACCACCAGAATACAAACAATGCCACAGTTTCCCTTCCTTTCTCTTTATTTTGTCTGGACAAAAAAAAGTGATATTTTACTTCAGTTTTGGGGCACAACTTCAATTTGACCACCCTGTGACCATTTAAACTGCCAGAAGAAGCAATGCATGATAATTTGAAGAAGGTAGCACAAAGACAACCATGCCCAGGAGTCCCTTTAGCACCAGGAACCACCTGCTGCTTCAGGACCATGTTCTGTGACACAGAGCAAGGGCACCCCCTCTGCTCCCCTTCCTGGGATGTGTTTCCAAGTTGCCAATTGCTTGGCAGGATACAGAGCTGCTATTTGGGCCATTTAGCAGACAGCTCATCAGCCAGAATTTCAAAATGGGGCCAATTTTGCAGGAGGCATTTGTGAAATAACGGCACATTTGTGCAATCAGGAGGAAATGGGGCTCATTTCAAACACCCTCACGATTCTCAGATCATATGCAGCTTCATCAGTGTTGTATCAGTGACTTGCAGCCTCTGGGGCCACCAGGCAGGCTTACCAGTTGTTCCTGGTGAGCTGTGGACATGCTGCAGCATCTCAGATGCAGCACCTCACAGGTAGCTTGGCCAGTTACATGTGCCCACAAGTTGGTGTTCCACTGGAATGAAGGTTTTGTTGCCCATGCCCAGGTTGAGCAACCTCACAGCACACACTGCTGGAGGAGGATTTGCTTTGCTGGTGGTCACTGTCTCCCACCATGCCAGACTCACCAGCACTGACATCTTGGATATTTTGGTGCATCTTTTCAATACAACCCTAAGTGCCATGTTCAGTGCACATTCCTACAATTAGCAGGACTTCAAAAGTAGTTTCTTGACCAATATAAAATGGCTTTTCATATAAAACCTCAAGAAGAAAAAAAAATAAAATTGTGACTACTAGTCATCATTACAAATATTATTTAACTCCTGACCCCAAAATTACACCTAGTAATAACAAGGAAAAGCAAAAAGAAGAAAAAATTAAATTATAGCCTAGTAAGAAAAGCATTTCAGCAATTTTTAGAAGTGACATCAGAAAAGAAAGGAAATCAGGATGATAAACACACACTTTGAGCCTCTTCAAATTTCCAATCTAGGCAAGTCTAGGTAATCAACTTTCACATAATTCATAAAGTCTCTGGGAATGAATTCAGCCTTGTAAATTTATACTGTGAGAAAAGCACCATAAACAAGCTCCCAGAAAAATTATTTGTTGCCACAGAGGGCCAGACCAGGGGAAATGTCAGAAAATGAGATGAAGACGGCCTGAACTCTAACAGGCAGATAATGCTCTCAAATTGGCTCTCTGTGCCAACAATAACTTCAACTGCTGGTTAAATATGACAGGATTAATCCAGCCAGTGCTAATCCCCCAAATCCCTTCTTCTTCTGCATACTGCATGACAGCTTAGTGGCTCCAAGTCACTTCTCTGCAAGCGAGACTCAGCAAATGACTGTTCCATTGCAACAAGGTAAAATATCCTGAATTACTCCGAAGTTGGTTTCTCTGAAGTCAGCATGGCTGTGCCATCCACAGGGTGCCTGTGAGTCTGTCCTGTCACCCGTGTCCTATCCAGGACACCACTCCTCCAAGGCCTTGACTTTTCCCAGTTCAGCCTAAATTTATCTGTATTCTCCAACAGACACATTAACCTCCAAACATGGCTTAGTCTCTCACACCCATCTAAAGCATAACCAGGAACAGGCATCAGGAATCACCAAAATATTTAATTGTTCCTCAAAGAAGAATCCCAGATGTGACTTGGTATTGTCTAAAGCTGGACATTCTTTAGTCAAATTCTTTTCTTAATATCTGTTACAACACTTTGGCTTCATATTAAACTCTGTATTTGTGAACATGGTGAAGCACAGATCACTGCCCATGTTAAAAAAAAACAAAACAAAACAACAAAACAACCCAAAAACCTTTCATCAAGTTTGATGCTTATCAGACTTTCCTTATCACTTTTGTAGAAGAAACAAATCAATTTCTTTCAGCTTTACACTGTAGCTTGTCTTTCCCCAAACTCTATCATTTTTGTAGCTTGTAGCTGTTAGCAGCTCTTCTGTAATTATTACAATTTAGAAACTGTTCCCTGGTATTGACCCCCTGATGTATTAATAGAAGGCAGTTATAGTCACTCTTGATTAAAATTTAAAAAAAAAATATTTCAGAATACTTTCTGTGGACAGCAATACCAGAGTAGAAAACATTGTAATTTCATCAAAGAATTTTTTAAAATGTTTTATGAATTGACTTTCATGTCTAAATAGGAAATACGGTGTGGTATGAATCTGATATGCTACATAAAAACTGAGTTAAGGGATTCTGAGCTTAACAGCAACACTTCCGAAACAGAAACATCTGGGAAAAGCACAGATTTGATCTCCTTGTCCTGAAATGACCCCTTTCCTTGGGGAGGTGATGAGCTACAGGGTTTTCTGAACAGCTATTTATTACCATGGAAAACACAGGCAGAAAGAACCTCCTGTGATGTCAGCAGAGGATTCAGGAGGAAAGTGTTGGTTGCCCAGTGGGTGCACAGATAGCAGTGTCCACTTCCAGTCTGCTCAGAGATCATGGGATGGAGTCAGCACACGGGATATCCACCCTCCCAACCATCCTTTCCCTGGCAGAAAGCAGATTTGGCTACGTCCTCATTTTCACCTGTGATGCAAATGAACAAATCAATCTCTGTACCCACTGCAGAGAAGCAAGAATTATCTCAAGACACCTGTGGCCCTAATAAAACATTGGCAAATTTTTCAATTATTTTACAAATCTTAATTGGTTACCAAGAGGCCATCCAACTTCAGAATAAACAAAACTCCCCCAAAATGAGCAAAATAAAAACCAACCACCACCAACAACAAAACAAAAAACAAAACAAACAAAAAACCCCAACAAAACCAAAACAAAAAACAAAAACAACCTCCCTCCCAAACAAAACCAAAATCAACCACAGAGAAGTTGGGGAACAATTTCAGCCACCTTTAGAGCTGGAAACATTTGTTAATTCCTGCACAGTCTTTGCTATCAAAACCTTTAGGCAAGATCTCTTTCCCAGAGCTGTGATGCCTCAGTCTTTGGCCATACTCTACTGACCTTTCCACATATCAAGTTCCCCTGAGAACTGAAGCTCTCCAGGATGAAAAACAGAAAAATATACGTGAATGTTCCCTGACTGTCTTCAGATGAAAATAAAATGCTCCTTATGATGCAGCAAAAGGAATTCTTTTAAAAAAATAAAACCAAAGCTTGACACTGGCAAAAACCACACAAAGAGGAAGCTGAGGCAGTGACTCAGCCCTGATGAGCAGGGCTGGGGTGACCACGCAGGAGGTCCGTGGTCCAGCACACTCACCCAGGGCTGAGGACTCACTGCATCACTGCCGCTGGAATTACAGCAGAGCCAGCCCTGGGCAAGCGGTGGGGAAATTAAGTGCTAATGGGCAGATTGCTCTGAATCACTCTGCTTCAAACAGGCTGTAAATGTGGCCAGCTGAGGCTCCCCGTGTGGACACAGTGACTGCTCACAACGGGGGAGGAAGGGCAAGGCGGAGATGTCTGTGCAGAGAGGAACACGACTGCAAGAGGTTTTAGGGTATCCTTGCGATCCTGGAAGGCACTGCGTGATTGAAAACACATTGGACAAATTTTTAGGAAGGAAATAGTACTAAAAAAATAAATTAAAATAGTAGTACAGAATGTTATTTGGGAATATATCTGTTAATTGTGTAACTACTGTGAAATGGGCGTCTCCAGATGAGACTGTGCCCTACAGCCAACACAGTGTGTCTGTCTACAGTGCAACAGCGTTTCAGGAAATATTAGCTGGGCTGCTGCTGTGAAGTTTGGATTTTTTAATCAGCAGATTATTTTCCTCCAGTGGTGTGCTGTTGTGCTAAATTGCAGTGCTGAATCCAGGGAAAATTCTCCCGGCGCTATGTGTATGGATTGGAAATTTAAGGATTCCAGTTTTGGCAATTTCTTGGCCAACCTGTGCTACTTCTGGCTGAGCAAACCCAGGAGAAGAGAAAGCCCTGATGATTCAGCGTTGGTACAAAGAGAGCACAATTTCCTGTTCAAGTACAACACCCCAGAGCTGCCCATCCAACACAGGGCAGGTCGCTGCCTGTATTGCTGATAAACGTTGCCCCATCGCAGAGATGAATATTTACCATCAGAGCTAAGTCACATAGTGCGTCCTGCTGAAAGTGCAATTGCATCAGTCTGGCTGCTCTTCTCACTCTTACTGGACATGCAAATTGACAGGCTCACAGTTATCCAGGAATCCTTGCTTTACAAGATGGTACAAGTATGATTTTGTTTGATTCAAACTGATGTAAATATTTCTCTCTCACCAGAAACAACAACTAAAGGAGGTTTTTCAGAGTTTCTAAATTTAGAGGTTTAGAAAACCAACAGTAGGAGTGAAAAACAAAACAACAGCTCCATATTCAAATCCAGTGGGAGCAGCTTTTCTTTTTTTCAAGTCAATAGCTCAATAGAGAGGACCTTTTCTTAGCCTGGTTCAATTCCCACGTCATTGTAAGACAGTCTGGTCAATAGCTCCTGCTTCCACAGCCTGTGAAATATTCCTTAATGAGGGTTTTCCAGTCTAACCTGCTAAAACCCTCCTATTTTTCTATAGATTATTGCACTGTTATTTATAGCAGGAACAGGTGCTTTCAACATTTCCCTTTTGAGCAGATGTCATCTTTCTTTGACTAGACAGACAAAAGTACTATTAAAACTAAACCCCCAATAAATCTTCCCCTAAAGTAATAATTTATAGAACAACCCATGTTCTTTAGATTATCAGAATGGATACAAGAATCTCAGTTTGCCACAAACCAAACCAAAATCATTTACATCTTCTTTTACTTTCCAGAAAGAATAAACATGTACTGTTTTTTCTGGGGTAAGGGAAGAGGACTTCTTGGCAGATTGAGTTCACTATCAGGGATCTGGTAATAACAGTCAGATTGCTGAGTGTCTCAGGCAACACATCCCCTTCCCATTCCCCACTTCATTCTCAAACCCAGACAGAAGGTTCTTTTACTGCTTTCTCAGACTCTTCAATCAAGCTGTGATCTTACTCTTCTAAAGCTGAAAATTCAGGCTCTGGAGGTGCTGCTTCATGGCCATTTCCAACCTGAACACAATCAGAGATGTTTTGTTACGACAATCAGACCCTTCCCCTGTTTGGGAACCTAAGGGGTTCCCATTCCCCCATCTCCCCCTTATTTATTTGATAACAAATAGACATTTGGCCTTAAAAATAATTTTTCCTAGCTCAGGTATTTCTTAGCTGGGCAATGTTAGCACACAGTGACAACCATAGCAGCAAAGTAAACTTAATTCTCAGAAAAAATATCTTCATTGCAAAGTTTTCCCCGAAGTTTCAAATGTTGCTGGTGAAGAAATATTTGAAGTATTTTGTCCTACGAAAATGGAACTTATTCACTGTCTTCTTAAGACATAAAGCCAGGACTGCAGTGGGGCTGTTAACAACTTCTTGGGAAAGCTCCCACTACAACTTAGGAGTGTGAATTAATTTCAGATTGCTGCTGAATGTGAGAATGAAGCTAGAACAGTGATGCAGGGAGAGCTAGAGGCCCTTGCCCAGCTTTTGTGCAGGCAAACCTTGAGTTTAGGTATTGTATTCACAAAGCAGCTGAAATAAATCTCCATTTTCCACAAAACGTGGTTTAGCTGATTGCAGAGGGTGAATGGCCACACTGGGTAGCTCAGCTGCTGTAGCTTGGCTCAACATAATACAGAAAAGTGTAAATAAATTCAGTCCACTGAGGTAAAAATGATTGCCTGGACTGCTTGGGGCTTTTCTTTTTCCTGCAGCAATCTCGTGTGTTATCAGTGTTTTCTGATTATTTCTCACCATTCCTGCTAAAACATTTGACTCTTACTCACTTCTTTTTGGACATTGTTTGAAAAGTAGTAGAATGGCTTTTTAAAATTGTTTTTCAAGCAATTGACTTTGTGGAAGGCTGAGAACAGTGAGGCCATTGTGCAGTGGCAGCACCAGGGAGCAGATGGTGACATTGATGTTAGTTACTGTGAGGGATGAGGCTCTTACTAACTGTCTGTGGAGATGAGTGATTTTACATACAAAAAAGTCTCCATATACAATCTGTTACCCTTCTGCATATTCATTTAATTCTATCCAATGTCCAACCACTTTTCCTGTAGCTTCTGGAATATTTTTGCCATTGTAAAAAGTGAATTTATATTGTCTCGTGCCTGTCACTCATGTCTGCACGTATCTGGCAGGTGGAAAAGAACAAGCTAAAAGTACAGCACAAGATATTTCAGCAGCAGTGACATAAAGACTGCAAAAGTGCCAAGGGTTCGGGTTTAGGAAGGACACTGAAGTCACATCTGCCCTAACACACTGTCAGAAACTGCTTCCCTGGTACAAAGTGCTAAGCCCTGAGCTGACACAAACCCTCTCCAGAGGGAGGCTGGAGCTGGAGCTGGTCCTGCAGCCTGTTGAGCCAAATGTGGGGAGGTGACACACATCTGCCTCTGCCATCTCACCTAGAAAGACATAACCTGTGGCAGAGGGAAAAGTGGGCTGCTGGAGGTGGGAAAAGTGCTGTGAGGTGGGAAAAGTGCTGTGAGGTGTCAGGGCTGAGCTGCCAGAGCCCTAATCCTGCTCTTGGTCTCAGTGCATTTCAGGAAATGAAATGTCACACATGAGAGACAGTCAGGGACAGGTGAACTCTGCCCTTTCCAATCAACTTGGTTCTCCAATCACCTTGCCTTCAAGTCATATGTTTCTTCCAAGGGGAGAGGAGAACAGGCAAGTTCAAGAAAGACAGCTGTCATGAAAAATGCAAACACACTCTGATCTAATTTTAGATTAATTAGAAACTCTTCACTAGTCTGGAAAGGGAATATTTAATTTCATGTTGTGTGACCTAATTAGGTAAAATTTGAATGGAAGAACAAATTTTTTAAAAAAGTGTAAGGAAACAAAACAGAGATTTTGATGTTGAAACAAAACACTGTGGCATTTGCTGGTGAAACATCCTGGTGCTCCACTTTCCAACCAGCAAACAGACGGTAGAGCTGGGTTATGGCATCTTATGTGTAATGGTGCAAGATGTTCACACATTTAGGATGTTAAACCATGAACAAAATGAGTTCAGATTCTGATACCTCAGTGGCAAGAAACAAGGGCAAATAAACAAGACCAAACATTAAAGCATACAAGGATTATAGAGTTTTTGTGATACTGAGCAGGGAACCCAGGGTGCATCCTGAGCAGCCAGGGATTTCAACAGAAGTCACAGATATAGTCTCTGTGCCAGTAATGAGAAGAAACAGTAGGTTAAAGAGTACATGGATATTAAGAAATTATTTTTGATGTGTGAGTCAACAAGCCATGGAGTATTAGCTGTGTATGATCCTCATGGGCTGACTCTGGGCTTCCTCTCTGGGGGAAGGAATAAGAAAGCTCATAATTGCTGGTCCCAGCAGGGAAGCAAAGGGAAAAGAGCTGCAGCAGCAGCAGAGCTATAGGGGTTCCAAATGTATGAGCTACTGTGCATATACCTTCGCTGGGGGGAGCCTGCATAACCCTAGAGCATAAAAAGCAACAGCTGTCTGCATCCTCTTCCTGCTCTGGTAAGGGAGAGGTTCTGCTTGACCCTAGGAAAAAGATTGAAAAATATATGTATATACATATAAATACACACACACACACATACATATATATAAACCCCATTTTTCCCAGAAGTTTCCTGGTTTTTGAAGGGCCACAGGAAAAAAACCCCTGACACAACAACCAAAAACCCACAATTCTGTTTAGTCTTTTATAAAAACATATTTTACAAAATCCTCCAAAACTTTTGTAAAATACTGACGTGAAAAAGAGTAATTTTGTGGCAAACAAAGGTCAGTATTAATGATCACTAGCGCTCCCCAGCATTAAACAGTGAATTTCCAAACAAAAAGCCTTTGAGGATCTAGTGAGAGGATATCACAGTGAAGAGTTTAGTTTGAAGTCAAACTGAAGCAATATTCAATTTTGATCACTAATAATGTTGGGTTTGAATATGCTGAGTATCACACAGAAATCCATCCCAGAGCTGGAACCTGACTGTATGACTGAGACCTTTATAGCTCAAGCTCAGCAGTTCCCTGCTATTTTCCCCCCAAAGCAATGCAGTATTTGACACCAGCAGCTGCCAAGGCTTAGTTGTTACCCTGCTGCATTATTTTAATATATTACTCCTTCCACATTGTATCTGCTCTGTGCTCAGTGTCCTCTTCAAAGGCCTGTTTTGAAAAATCAGTTTCAAAACTCCATGCATTGCTGCTGCCTGCAAAATTTTCCCTTGGACAATTGCCCCTGTTGACCTGGGTTCTCCTTGGCCAGGGCAGCAGCTGTCCCCTGCAGCCTGTCCAAAAAGTACAAAACCCACGGAAGAGGAGCGCTGAGTTGCCTGCAAGTTTCTGAAAAGAGCCTTTTGAGAAGACAGGCATGGCTTGGGTTCCACCTGGTGGCCAGGAGATCACCAGTGACAGCCACAGGCTGCACAGTGTCCACCTTGGTGTCCACAGGGACATCAAGGACCAAGGTCACACTGGCCATGAGAATGTGAGCAGCACTGAGGAGGAAAAGGGGAAGCCCCACAGATTATCTTGGATTAGGTGGGTGCTGGACATCACCAGCTGCTGAGTGGGCACCTGCAGCCAGGAGCAGGGACTGGGTGGCAGCTTTCTCTAGTCAGTGCATAGTGCCCAGCCCCAAGAAAGGCAACTGAGGGTCATTTGTACCTGCTCTGTCTTTTAGGACTTTGATAGGGGCTGTCTGCAGGAGACAATCTGCCTTTGGATGTTCCCACCCTGCTGCCAAGGTATTGCTTACCAACTGGGCGCTCACCCTCTGCAGAGCACTCAGCACCCCAACACAGCGATGCTCAGCTGCTGGCAGGGACTTGCCCAGCTCCTGAGTGCATTCCTGACTTCTGCTGCCAAAAATGGGTGCACAGGGCCATTCCAGGGCCACAGGAATCTGTGACAATTCCCAGTGTATTCTTGGGCCAAAAGAGTGGCTGTTCTCAGAATGGACCAGTACATTTCCCAGATGCAGCAGTGTCTTCTCTGTTGGATATTCAACCATGAAATAATTCCCAACAAGGCAGTTAACCACAGTGGCTGGCTCCAAGGAAGGTCTCTGTGCTGTTTATTAACTGAAAAAGTGTTCATTTTTGCTAATACATTTACACTTTTCCCCAAAAGTAGAACTTCAGCAAATTAGTGTGATGGGAATACTCACCCTCAGGCAGCTCTGGGCAGGATACTTCTGCAAGAACTTCCTGTCAAAGGAAAACAACCACCAGATGTCATTGTAGGATAAATTGTTTAAAAATTGTTATTCAACTGCACAAAGAAAGCTCAGATTATTTCACTGGTTCTCCAGCAATCCCATGCAGGGCACCACTTGGGCCAGGTGTCCTGTTTTGCTTCACTCACAATGAGAGGAACTGGATCAAAGATGTAGGCTGGATTTTCAGAGCAAATACCCACACACTGCACAGTTCCAACTGAACTGCTTCTTTTTCAGCATACTCTTTTTAAATTTACTTTTTCCCCCCCATTTGTATGAGTTGCTCTATTAAACATTACCCCTGTGTAAAGGCATTTTGGTTCACATCCTGATACTGCCACGTTTTCAGCACTACTGTCACTCTCAGAAAAACATACGTTGGTGTAAATCAATGAATGACACGTAACATCACTCACTTATTCAGTAACAAAATTTTGGACAGAAAGTCAGTGCTGATTTTCTTCTCCCCATGTGTTTCCAGGTACAATGAGTGATACAACCCTTTTGCCACTCTCAGGGTCATTGCTCTGTACTGGAAATAACCATAAAAGTTTACCTATGTCAGTCACTGCTTCAAAGCCATCTGAACTTCTGAGCAGTCATTGCATAGAATCTCATAGGGATGGATGAATCTCTATTCATAAGGTCTAAACTTCCTTCCTTCCTCTGGCCTGGAATTTGGGAAAGGAACCCCAAAAGGTGACCTCCTGTTCAGTGCTTACTTCAAAAAAATTCTTCAGTCATCCCAGCAGAGCTTCCAGGGACTCCATGTATGACTTTAATTGGCATAGTATGACCAGAGCACATGAAAGGGATCCAGTTACAATTCCTGCTAAATCTCCTATAAGGTGTCATTCCCAAACAGCTCGTGGTCCTCCCCAAACAACTCTGGTTATTTATTGTGACCTTCCAACCCCACCTCCCAGAATCAGTGGTGATGGGGATATACCAGATCTCCATCCCTCCGATCCCTGCTGTGGTACAGGGACATGAAGCAGCCCTGAGGAGCTGACAGAGCCCAGGCCATGGGCTCACAGCTGGGCACCTGAGCTCGTGCTCCTTTTGGCTCACTCCAACCAGCTGGACAGCAGGGCTGAGCTCAAAACCACCTTTCCACCCCCTGTGAGCCATGGTTCACTGCTCAGAGCTCCTCTGCCTGCCAAGCCCTGTGCCACTGCACTCTGTTTCTAGGCTGTGGTTTCCTCAGTAACACAGAAACCTGCCTTATTGTGTGAAGGGAATGAGCATACATAATTAAAAACACAAGTGGGGAGCATCTCTGCTTTATAAGAGCTTGCTTTATTGGCTTCGTTGGTGATATTCCTGCTCCAAGTGGGAATTTGAGCAACTGACCACCAGAGGTCCTCTCCAGCCAACATTTCTTTGGTTCTACTCTTTTTTGTTTGTTTTTTTCCCCCCCCTACTTGTTCTCTTTGTTCAAGGAAAAAAACTGGGAAGCTAGAAATATTATTTTTGGCAGAGACTGAGAATGTTAATATTTACCATTTTATGCGTGGTATTTTGGATTCTTTTGCAGGTTGAAACCTGTGAGCTAGAAGAGTGTCAGAGATGGCAATTATCAATATTCATATGCAGTTATGTAAGTGATGGGAAAATGCTACTGAAGATGTGTCTGGCTATCATGCCCAACAATTTTCTTTGTGTGTCAGTGGGGGAAGAAGAGGGAAAAGGATACTTACAAAGGAATTGCAACCACATGAAGGGAACAAAGGAACATTAAGGAACGTAATTCCTTATTGAAAAAAAATTGACATTGATCTTTGAGCTATTTTTACAACTGAATTTGGGGCTAAGGCCAGGCACTACATGTCAAGGAAGAGTTCTGTTATGTGTCACTCAAACAATTGTCACTCAGGCTGCATGAGACAATCTTTCCAGTTTGTTTTTGACCTGCAAGCCATAAGCACAGCAGAAGTTTGTTCTCAAGCCAGAGTGCTCTTTCCCAGTAAATAAAAATGCATTTGTTTTGAACATCACAGGACACAGAATTTTTCTCTCCTATAAGCCATGGGACAAGTCCATGGTTTTCTAGGAGTCACATTGTCACTTAGAGTATGCAGAATTCCATGGAGCATTATGGATATGAAAGAGCATCTGTCTCTTGAGCTCCAAATCCAGACCTAATAGTGACATGTTGTACATGCGTTGATGTGTTGGTTCCTTTTATCAGGAGGCAATATGTTATATACAAACCCTTCTTGCTCACACTTCCTTTGCAGCTCATCACATCCACTAGGGATCTAGGATGAGGGAATGGCACCTTTTCTGAAATTTCACAGATGGTAACATACTATGACATTCAAGGAATAAAAATATCTCCTTTCCGTTTGAGCTGCCTTGGATCTGGCCTGATCTTATGACATTCATATTTGCATGCCTAAGGTGGAAGCAGCTTCGAAATAAACATTGTGATAAATGAATAACACAGCTAAGATATAATTACTCACAGAGCAAAAGAAAATTAGGATTGCAAAATTAAACCCTGTGAAGCTAAGAAAGGTGGTCCTAAATCAGCTCTTTTGAATCAAACTGATAGGCATCATCATTAATTGCATGATCACATACTGTTTCTTCCACTGTCTCATCAGCTCACAGGATGGATGATGCTCACTTTGCAAGCATCTGTTCCATATTGTGTTCTCTCTTCGTTTTTCAGTATGTTGCTCTGTGTATTATTTATTGCAATAATTTACTGATGTATTTTGAGATGAGAATTATTCCTTCTTTGCCTGAGATCACAGAGGGCAAGAACTCCTGGGAAAAAACCAAGCCTCTCCTTTCCTACTTTCCCTCTACAGGCAAATCATCTAACAACTTTACTTCCATGTACTCTTCCCTGTCTCCCAAAACTGTTTCATTATTTTGTTATCTGCACATATCTCTATCTTACCTTATCTCCTGGTTCAGACTGTAAATGGCTTGGGATGAAACCCCTTGTGCTTTGAGCTTGCCAAAACTAAGCAGCTCTTCAGCAACATTTGATGCTTCTAGTCTTCTCTGCTAACAAGTACTTTTTCTTCCTTCTTCCAGGACACTCTTTAGGCTTTCCAGCGAGCTCAGAGTGGCATAGAGTTGTCAGCAGGAAATTACAGTGATGGATGATTTAGAAAACTCTGAGGTGGATCAGTTTTAATGGAGTCACACTAAGGCACGGCAGGCATGGGGAGCCTCTATCATCCTGGCTTCAGAGAGAATTTCTCAGAGGACACCATCACAGAGCTCAGAATTGGCAACCTTATAGACTGGTTGTGTTACTGTCCTCTTCTGTCTCTGATTGCTGCAGCCATTATATATTTATACAAATGGATTGACCAAACTGCAAACAAATTCAATAAAAAAACCCTCAAATCACTCCCCAAACCACAACAAAAATAAAAGAGCTTTATCCTCCTGTGAATAAGGAATCTTGAAGAACAGAAATAATAAGCTGCCAGACTATCCTGTAGCTCCTGTCTGTAGGGACACATTCACACAAAGTTGCTGTCTCAAACTAATTGCCTGTGCTGACTCATTCACAGAATCACAGACTGTAATTATCATGTCATAATTATCACTTCAATAGCACAAAGAGTGCACTCTTATCTGATATGATAAAATA
>JAWWTY010000027.1:12219552-12267094 GCA_035222235.1 Margarornis squamiger
CACAGACTGTAATTATCATGTCATAATTATCACTTCAATAGCACAAAGAGTGCACTCTTATCTGATATGATAAAATAGTTCAATTAATTTTAAACAGAGGGAAACACTAGTACATCCTTACAGCCTGGCCACAGAGACAAAGCAAGCTGTCAGCATTAGATTATTGATTTCATGTTCTCTCCTGACTTTATTAATTTTTGTTCAGGCATTACACTCACCATTTTTCATGCACTTAGGAGATTTTAATTTGGCATAATACAGAAGAGAAAGAGTAAGATTAGATATAAATTCAGGAGACAGACAGAGATAATGGGGAGAGGTACATTGTGTGTAATATTTACAGTGGAGTTAGCAGTGATTTTTCCTATCCCCCGGGGAGAAAAGGTGGCAAGGTGAAAGAGACGAGAGGAATTGCTTCTTGCTGTCAGTGGTAGGATTTCTGTTTCTCTTTACAAATCAAATCAGATTGCTGTTAAATTAAAGCTTGTAGAATCATAGAATTGTTAAGGTTAGAAAAGACCTCCAAGATCATCAAGTCCAACCTTTGACCAAACACCACCCAGTCAATTAAACCATGGCACTCAGTGCCACGTTCAGTCTTGAGCACTGCCAGGATGGTCACTCCACCACTTCCATCAGCTGCCCATTTCAATGGTTAACTCCCATGTCAATGAAGAAAAAGGATGTCGATTTTCCTTGGCTCTCTTTTTATTGTTAATTTATTTATAAAACCACTTTTTATTATCTATATTTGTGTATGAAGCAAGGGAATTCTACAACAGAATAGAACAAAGGCACCCTTTAATGATGATACTTCCAATATTTCCAGCTTGAGAGTTTTCCTAGGCAGATTCCTTTGGGCTTGTGCTGTCGTGTGCTCCAGGGGCAAATCCTTTGTAGTGTGCTAGAGTGATTCTCTGCAATGTTACCTCATCATTCAAAGGGTTCTGTGCTTTTAAACAAAAAGCCTCTGAATATCATAGGAAACCTCAAGTGTGAGGTTGTGGTAAACTAATTCTTTTAGTAACAGAAAACTTTCCAATGAGTGCATTGTGTTACCATGGTTGCAAGACATTTCACTATTCCAGAACTATCGCCTGTCAGCAGTGCTCAAAATATAATAGAGAAGTCTAAAACAAATACTTCTGAAAGAAACTGGGGCTAAAGAGTTAAGATTGGGGTTAAATTTAGGGTCGGTGATTTTCCTGTTTTCTAATGAGAAAGCTAGAAAAAGTCTTGTAAGAGGGAATTTAAGATCCTCAACAAGCAGAAGATCCCAGGATATATCTGCAGTGCAGATCTTGCCAGCTCCAGGAGGGAGAAGCTGCACAGTGTTTGCTTCTGCCTGCACTGTGCTCACCCCGGGGCAGCAGCCACATCACTGGGCTCCAGGACTTCTGGCAGCACCAAAAGTCAGACCTGGTGGAAATTTGGCAGAGGATTGCTCCCACCCAAGCAGGTGCTCCAGCTAGGGTTTGGTAACAGCACTCATCCACTCGACAGGGGAGCCTGTGTTACTGCAAACCCAAACCACGGCTGCACTCCTCTGCTGGGATGGAGGACCAGACTGGAAGGGTGGGTGAAAAGCTTCTTTGTGGAATAGGTATGAGATTTCAGAATTATAAACCAAGGAAATGTCTGTGGTGACTGCATCTACAAGAGGACTTTCAACTGAGCATAGTCAAATTGAGGAACAAGGGTAAATTAGTTTTGGTCATGAAATCAACAGTTAGGTTGTATCCCAAGCCTGCAATTTATTTTTATCAGTATCTTATAAGATGAGCCAAAACCATCCAAATGCCTGTGGCAAGCTCTGCTAAACAAGGTCGCAGCAGGGCTTGGTACAATGAACTCCAGGAACTCCAGCATTTCTCCCAGAACAGGAGAAACTTTGCAGTGGCTTATCTTTCCTCAGCACCCTCACTCTCCACACCATGCCTTACAATCTTTATTTTAATTATCCTTATAGCAAACCTGAGGTGGGTTTATCCTTGTTTTTACAGGCTTCTTTCTATGCAGAGGTTGTAAAGAGAGCATACAGCAATTAGGCTCCTTAGAAACTGCAGTGAAACATCTCAGGTTTTCTGTGGAGTCAGGTCAGAAGGACCTAACAGAGCACAACTGAACTGCTTTGATACAGGGACTTGAACTGCATTTGCCAAAGATCTAGTAATTTACTCTCATCTCTGTTGTAGAAGTTTACCTAGAGATCTAGTGCTGCTCAAACCTACGTGGAATAAGGTATTCCTTTCCCTTTGAAATCCAAGTGAAAACCTTTGGATGATGCAGTCAATGAAGTAAAGAAGATTGATCTGAGATACCAGTTCCATCTCTTTCTCTAATGGAGACTCATGTCCTGCAGTACTGTCCAGTCTGGCAGTAATTCCTCTTTGCTCTTCCTTTCAGGTGGAAGCTGCAAACAGCAAGGCCAAGAGCTGCCTTAAGCTAGAACACAAATATGTGGTTTGAGGCTGCCACTGGTGCTTGTCTGGTGTACAGATAACGACAATGAAATTCATCATTAAGAATTCTGGGTGGCCAGAAGAGTAAAAGTTTTTTCATTTTGTATTGGGACTTCTACAAATTTAGACTATAAGACAATATCTAGTAAGGTCTGGGAAAACAAATAATTTCAGAAGAAGGTTGGCTACATCAACAGCCAGGCTTTGCACCCAGTATCTGGTTTCATGTGCAAACTTTCCTTGTAATACAGGTTCTGGAAAACTGAGCTCTGTCCTCTATCAGCTGGTACTTTTTGTACAGCATAATCTGTATGAGAGGCAAGGAACAGAGGTTATATGTTGTAACACAGCATCACAGGACTGAATGAGGCTCTTGAAGGTAAAATGAGTCAGTAGTATTCTCCATCACCCAGACTGCTGTCAAATAGGTATCCCCAAAGAAATCCTTTGAAGCCTTTGTACACAGCATGGAGAAACAGATATGGATTGTAGTCTTCGACCTGGGAGAAAAGCAGATAGGTGCTACAGGGAAGTGGGGCTGAATATACAGATAAGAGGACACCACAGCTGTCAGTCAACCAGACCATGAGGCAATTCACCCTAGTAAAGTTTCTGGGGAGTCAGAGAGGACCCAGCTAGATCCCAGTACTTCCCAGTGTTCTCCACCATATGACATACTGCTTCCAGGTACCTTTCACAGGGTGTTACACCTCTGGGACCAGCGTCCTCCTTTGGTAATGGCTAGTTAATATTGCTTCAAGAGACCAAGGTATAGGGAATTCAGCACTACAAACTGCTTCATCCCAGTGCTTTTCCTGTGCCAACTACTTGTTCCAAGGGTAAGAGAAAGGGCATCCTTCATGGAGATTCTCTGTTGTCAAAGCAGGTACAAGGGAGCAGGAAGTTATGGCATTCATTTCACTTGCAGTAACTTGTTCAGTGGATGTAACTCAACAATATTAATTGAGAGTCTACATTCAGTGGAGAAAACAATACTGACTTCTGCTACTCTTCTGCTACCCTTCTGCTGCCTTCTTGTCCACACAACATATATTTTACAGTTTATTTTCTCCACGCAGATCTCTCATGCCATGAGGTACCTGATTACCTCACACCCTGCAAAGTGGGTGATTCTTGCTGCAGGTTTTGGTTACTGAGAATGCTGGCTTCTCAAAGATGGCATCAAAACATAACAGAAAAAATCTAAATCATGCTGGAAATTTGATCAAATTCTCTTAGGCAAAACCTAACAGGCGAAAGCAGCAAGCACAGATAATAAATATTGTTCCTGCCTGGATGTAAACAACCACCCAATCGATTATCCCTTGGGACCTCGCTGTTTAAGAGTGAACATCATTTAATTAATACAGTAAGTGCAGTTACAAGGGTATTTATATATTCATGGAAAAATGACATTTTTTTTTGAAAGTAGAGATGTAAAATGCATGAACGTATTTATGCACACCTCACTTACATAAAAAGGGCTTAGCATACTAGTTGATGTTAATAGCAAGCTTTCACTGACTACATCGATGCATAAATTTTTGACACATATGCACAAGTCAGGTAATGCATTTGCATACTAAGCAGGGAGTTTGAGTTCCAGCTTTCT
This sequence comes from Margarornis squamiger, assembly GCA_035222235.1. Lineage (NCBI taxonomy): Eukaryota > Metazoa > Chordata > Aves > Passeriformes > Furnariidae > Margarornis > Margarornis squamiger. The sequence goes on from JAWWTY010000027.1 coordinate 12,223,627, forward strand.
GGGGCAGAAACTGCTTTTAATTGTGTGTGATGCACAGCACCGGGAGGCTGACAGCACTAATCGAAAGTTAACAAGCAGCAAGGATTTGTTCTTTGAGAGCTGAAATTTCCAAGTAATCCTTTACATCTAATCCAGCTTCAGCTAAGGAGTGGAAGAAGAATTGCAACTGGACTTCTGTGACCTCTTCAAATGATTTGTCAGCTGAGTTTCTGCTCTTCCAGAGACACGGACATAGCTCTAGCCCAGTCGGGAGAATAAAGAAGGGAAAAAAATAATGTGTCAAAGCAAACTGAGAGAAAAGTTTAATCACATTTCTCTAACTTGACATTTTAACTTGGGTGACTGCCAGATGCACGCCAATGCTTCTCTGCATATTGTTTAGGATTTGCTGGTTTCAGCACTAAAATGAAGAGCAATGGAAGCTTTCAGTGTGTTTGAAGATTAATTTCACATAATCGCAACAAAGCTGAAGTCAACAAGATGTATTTAATTACTACCCTGACAGCTGGGAGGCAATTAATGCCCTTAAACTTTCAAGCACCCTCTCACTTGTATTTTTCCCCTTGCTTTATTCCTACTAATTAAAAACATGCTTCAGGGTAAAGCTGACCATGGTGTTACATTACCACCTTGTCATCAGAACAGCAGAAACTTCCCAGCTGGACATCAGCTCTTTTCCCATAACAAGAGTCAGGGCCATCTCAGGATGGTGAAAGCTGCAGAGAACTCTAACATGTCTGTCTTACAGTATGAAGTCCCACTATATTAATACTCTGGTGTGTATAAGGAAAGGAATATCCCACATTGACTGTGGCAGGAATTTTTTGTTACCTTATAATCTTTCAGAGTTCTACATAATAAAGTGTAAGAAAACGTTTGCAAAAGGACATTAGTGTGCCAGCAATTGAGTTAGGAATTTAAAGAACACCTTCTGTGAAGCTTAATAAACCCCATCTTGCACCTGAACGGAGCAGGGCTGTATATCTCCAGGCAAAGTGAGCATTAAAGAACTCCCGGTTGTAATGGCATCATAAAGAGTGAGATCTGCACCACATGCAGGACCAGGACCATTACATACAGCATCAGGACCATTACATTTGTGCTCTGAAACCAGAAAAAAATCCACAGACACAGACGAGTACAATTTGGAACTTCATCCCCAGACAAAATTCCAGCATTTGGGCTCATTGTGAATTAGGAAAAAGATAAACTTCTAACAGGATCCGATATTTTTGTGGGGGTTTTGGCACTTTCACTGTTCCAAAATTTAAATGTTTTATTTTTCTTTGCTGGACTGATGTAAACTTCTTTATTCTGTCAACATTAGACTGAATTTTCCTGCTCCAGTAGCTTTCCCACTACACTTTAACATGTGTATCTGCTGATGAGCAAGGCACCACATTGCCATCCACCGAGGGGTCCATGACATACAGCTCCATTAGGTGGCCAAAGAGGATTCAAAACAACTTTATGCACAAAATACAATATGACAATGCAGTTTAGCTCTTTATTGAAGAGATTACTTCAGTCAAATGAGGTATTTTGGTCTGGTTTTCCTCTACAGAAAAATTATATTCCCCAGAACAGTTACATTTGTGAAATCCTTGGGGAGTGTAAAATAAGCATTTTTGAAGGTTTGATTCAGAACACATTTGTTTTTTTGTTTGGAAACTGCCTTTATTATAGCAAGAGATCAGTGAAGTACCGAGAGAACAGTGCTGGGAGAGCTGGGGTTATTCAGCCTGGAGACAAGAAGTCACTGGGATTTCCTTGTTGTGGCCTTTAAGTGCTTAAGTATGACCTATAAGAAAGATGGAGGGAGACTTTTTAGTAGGGACTGTAGCAATAGGAGAAGGGGCGATGGTTTTAATCTAAAAGAGGGTTGATTTAGATTAGATATAAAGAAGGACTTTTTTATGAGGTGGTAAAACACTGGCACAGGTTGCCCCATCCCTGAAAACACTCAATGTCAGGTTGGATGGGGCTCTGAGCAACCTGACCTAGTTGAAATATCCCTGCCCATGTCAGGGTGGTTGAACTACACGGCCTTTAAAGGTCCCTTCCAACCCCAGCTATTCTCCGATTCTCTGATCCTACTGCTGGGATTGGAAACCTCTGTGGCTTCTTTCTCCATGGTATTCAGTAGAGACCTAAGCTTTTCTACTGGCAAATCACAGCTATTTCTGTGTGCTCAGTCTTACTGCCGGGAGCAGAACAGAATCTGGAAAAGAAACTCTGCCCAATAGTTTTGCTTTATGTCTCCATTGCAGCGAGTACCGGCAATTAATGATCTGTTGGCAAATTAACACTGCACATGGCAATTGACTGTGGTAATGAAGTTATAGAGTCTTCTTTATGGTTTATTAGCACAATAATAAACCACACTCAGCATGTAATAATGGCATACAGTTAAATTAAAGACTTGCTGATGCCTTATAAACCATTTTGAGAAACATTCTTGCAGTAATCAGTAATAGTCTTCCCTGTGAGCACGGGCAGGCTTTGCTCTGTATTCTGCAGATACAGTTCTGTCAATATATTTTTTCTATTACTCCTGCATTACTAACAAAGCAGGTTGGGTAGTGGAAAAACAAATTGACTGGAACATTTACTTCAAGTTGAACTAATTTTTAAGCACTTTGGGTGAAAAATAAGTCTTGGCTTCTTCACACTGCATCTATTTCTTCTCTTATGAAGAAATATAACGCTAGAGTTGTTCATCACTTTCCTCTAAGACAGAGCCACCAGCTGAATTTTACAGCCTTTCTCAACACTTGACAATTCAAATTGACTATACGGCTTCTTAAAAATTGGCAGAGGCTGAATCTATCTTCCCAGCTCAGGTGAAATGCACTGCTGTGACCCAAGTTTTACAATGAACTTCCCTCAAACTTTCTGCTTCATGTGTGTGACCAAGACCCAATCTGTTTGGACACGAGGCCTCATTTCAGACTCCCTGCCCCTTCGCTGTTTGATCCCAAAGTGGGGAGGCGTTCCCATGGAGCCAGAGCTCCGTGCCTGCACACCTGCTAAGCTCAAAGCACCCAGAGAAGCCTGGCACCATGGTAATTTCAGATCTGCTTTACAGCCTCTATGGAAATGTAGGAGCATTATCTCTCTCTTTCTTGCAGGCACGGCAAGTGCTCCTCTTTATTCAGTGTTGCAATATAGGATTCACGCTGTGAGCGATCAGGCTCTCGGAGAGGCCCGTAATGGCAACTGTATGCTGAATTTAACAACAGACAAAAATATCTGGAACTCTCCAGACTTCTCTCTGCAGGAAGCCAAAGCAATGCTTAGGGAGGTATTATCTGCCTCTTTCCAGAAAGCTGCGTTTAATTCCTCCAGCTCCCACCGTGCTGTGCTGGCCACTAGAGGACATCCCAGACCTGGCCATGGCTGGCACCGAGGTCCTTGTCTCCCTCAGTCGGATATTAGAGTTGATGGGGTTTTAGGTCAGTCGAGGTTTCCTTTTCTCTGTCTGACAGAATCAATATAGCGATACAGAAGGAAGAGCAGTCTTTTTCCTACCCTTAAACTGTCTTGTCTTCTTAAACTGAAAACTCAGTGGACAATGGCAAAGTGTAATGTGAGGTTTGATTACATTACCCATGTGTCTGATTTGAGATTTCCTCTTAGTCAAGATACTGAGGCAGTGTGTAATGCAATGCCCTAAGCACAGAGAAGAGTCATAATAGAGAACTCTTAAATCAGTATTTGAGATGTTTTCTTACAGTTCAAGAAGCAGCCAGGCCATGTTCCTGAGCTGAACAGGAACAGTCTTCATTATGCTGATACAAACACACATACCAGGGCCTCATGGGGAAATTTGCATCTTCCACTTGTGTTCATGAAAGCTGAGATTCCAAGATGAGGGACAAAAGGAATGAATCTGTCTGAAACCCCGGAAACTTTTAAATTTTCCTTTTATAAAAGCTAGAGTACAGGCAAGAAGAAGGTGACCACTGCCTTCTCCCAGCAGTCATCCAAAGAAGTGGCCAATTCATAAGAATGTGAAATTACTTTGGGGAATGTGCATAAGACTTCACTTTGGCCAGTGCAAGAAGCATCAAGAGGGGCTCTGAGGAGCTCTCAGAACTTCTCTTCATTGACTGCAGAGGAATACTTGTGTTTCTAAACCAGGGCTGAGGCTGCATCACCCTACTCCAGTCCAGAAGTGTTTAGTGCATCTTTTTGTGCCTACATAGAATTGCCAGGATCTAAAACTTGCACTGTGATCAGCATCTATAAATTCTACTTCACCTCCTGCTCACCAGCATTCACAGGTTCCCCAATAGGGCACAGTGGTTTCCAGCAGGTCCATTTTGTTGCCAACCTTCCCTTTGCTTTATCCCTCAGAAAAGCTTACTCAGCTTTATGTAAGTTCTGTGCAACAGAAGACTTTCTCCTTGTAAACACTTTAATAATATTACCCTCTTTAAGGCTGCTGCCATTAAGCAGCTTAAAATCTTCTTGAGGTCTCCAGGCTAATGCAGGCTTCAGACTGACAGTGTGCTCCAGCCACCTCTGACACTGTCATTCCCTCGTGTTGCCAAGTTCCCCCTCTCCCCCCAGTTCTTGCAGGCACTATAAGGAGTTTCTGAAGCAAATTAAAGAATGCCTGACAGATTCTGCTGAAGCTGAATATTCTCACAGGGGAATGGAAAAGTCAGAAGAGAAATGGAGAGTGTGCAGCTGTGTCCTGCTGTCATGAGGCAGTCAGGTTTAATTTTCACTCAGCTGCTCCTAGCTGGTCACTTCTATGCTTGGCTTCAAAACGCTAATCCAGAGCTTCTTATTAATTAATAAGCTTTGCCCAGCGGGAATCTGCTTACAGGGGGATATCTGTGCCTGAGGTGAACAGCTTCTCTGGAAGTTTAATATCCTGAGAAGAAGATGCTCAGTAATCTCAAATGCATGCATGTGCACTAATTAATATGCAATAAAGACACCTAGTAATGCCAGTGTTTAAAGACTGGCTCACTGTCTGGACTCAGGGAGCTGTAACAATTTTTAATGAGCAATTATGAGTGATGGCTTTCTTCTTCTTTAGTGCTTTGGAAAGTATCTATCTAGTGACAGTATGAAATAAAGATTACACAGAACAACTGGAGCAGCTCAAACTAAGACTCCTCTCCACCAGCCATCTGATAGATGGAATAATTTCTGTTGTAGCCAGTTCCACCAGTGCTTTTTGTGGCTTGTCCTTGTCCTGGTCCCATTAACATGGGTGGGATGATATTTCATAGAACAGTTAGTCACCACTAGGTAGCAACATCTTTCCTTCTTTTGCAGTATGGGAGGAGTTTCAGCTGTGTTAAGTTATGGTTCAGATCATATTCTCAGTGCCCTAAGAGATATCCAAGCTCTTTCACTCTATTGCTGTGAAAACTACTGTCACAGTCTGACCTTTATAAGGATAAGAGGCTACTGATAATACTTTCTGTGCATTTCAGAAGAACCCAAACACTGATACTACAATAACGTAGAAAGCACTTGTTCTCCCTCATTCTTAGAGCAGAATCATTGAGGTGCTCAGTGATATCAAACCAGGGAAGTTTTCAGTCTCTGCTCAGAAGAATGGATTGTGTCTGAGGGCAGGCAGAAAAATTATAGGATGTCTTCAGATCCTTTTGAGTATGAATCTACAGGGCCATGATCAGAGCAGATCTCAGTATTTGGAGGATCTGAATTTAGAGGGTGTTTGGGGTCAAGAATGCAGATTATATATATTTGTACATGCTGTTTTGGAGATTATCTGTGAGACTTAAGACTGGGACATTCAGATTTCAAAGCACAGCTCTTGTAGAAAAAGAGACATCTCTAACTTCTGTTTCTGTTTGGAGGTAGAAGTTAACCAGCCTCACTTCCTTAACACAAGCTATTCAGTGGACTGGAGACAGCTTAAATCTGATTTCAGAACCACCCTTCTGTTTTAGATTTAGTTATCTGAGAAGCCTGCAAGGTTTACTGATTGATTGATGTGCTTAAAATACAGTGACAGAGGCTCAGTGATGAGACCTATCTGTAATAGTGAGACGGATTGAAAAAAAAATATTTGGGTATTAGAAGGGTAACATCAGCAGCATCCAGAAATGGTCTGTGATCTTCTATGTACACCATGGCCATGGAATTGTGCTCTCTGATGGGCCCAGCAATCAGTCCAGACACAGGGATATTAAGTCTTTGGGTAATGGTGCAAAAAGATTCTTTTCTCCCAGGAAGATGATTTCCCAGCTCTTTTTACCAGTCAGGAGTTACTGGCTGAGTCAACTGCTTGCAGTCTGACAGCAAATCCTCAGAGGCCGGGACTTTCATAAAGTTTCATCTCAGAAGCATGACATAGGCTTATTTTGCAGCAAGAGAGATTCAGGTATGTACTAGTGAGATACTGGTTGGTTCCTACCAGCTTTTAAAGGAGGAAAAACAAATGAACAGCTTGGAAGTCACTCCTCATCTCCAGCCAACTGAGACTCCAATAGTGGCAGCTCAGCTTAGCTCCAACTGCAAATCGATTCTCGATTACCGTATCCAGTGAGAGCATTGCTATTCAGGTTACTGATGGTGATAAAGTAGGTCGTTAACAATGAGCCAGCACAAAGCAAGTCATTTTAATAGTTGAAATGTTATCCTCTCTAAAGGAGTCATAATAATAATGCAATATTATTGAGCCTTTCTAGTCTGCAGGCATCTGTCATCTGTCTGCCTAAAACTGATAGGGTAGAGTGCATTTGAATTTCTTCTGCAGGAAGGAAATGATAAAGCTTTATCACTGCTCTCTTTTTTCCCCTTCTTTGCTGCCTGCACATGCCAATAGCTGCATTTTGTCACTTTCCTTGGTTTTTTAATATCTCGCAACACATGGGCTACACAGGATAATACCGACCTGTTACGATGCATTTACTGGCAATGGTGACACAAATGGAGGGTGACCATGATTACACACAGATATTCTCATCTTGGAAGCAATGAAATTTTACTGAAGGTGATTATTTTTATTCCTGCTTAGTGCCTCCTATTCATTTGCCTGTGAGCAATCCCCATCAGAAAATCCTATTCCCAAAGAGTATGAAGGTGTAAAGTGTTCCTCCTGACAATCACTCACAGGTGAGTGGTCTGTGATGAAAGTGCCAGAGGCACCTCCTTTCCTTTACAAAGGGGCAGAAGACATACATCTTCCATAGATATCAGCAGGATCCCTGAATGTTCAGCATGTCAGAAATAGTACAGAGAACACTGTAAAAAGTACTTCTGCAGATGGGTTACCTAACAGCACCTGAACTGGCACAGCAGGTTTTCATAATGCTGGAACCTGAAACGACACTGCAAGATTTGATAACCCCTGCTCTGAAGTGCAGCAGCACTGACATTAATACATCACTCACATAACAGAGGGTTTGGATGACTCTGAACACGTCTAATCTCTAGGTCACTGGATTTAGATCTCAATGACTCCTGAATCTAATAGCAACACGAAATGTAGCTCTAACTGTCCCATGCATGTTGATTTAGAAAGGACAACCTGCCTATCAAGTTTTACCTACCTAATGTACATTTATTCATGATTTTTTGGAGGTGTCATCTCTTACTTTGTAGCCACAGACCTGCAATATTAGAAAGAAAAGTTAACAAATCATGTGAGAATATGATTAACATCCTGATTTGGGCTGCACCAGAAAGATGTTGCCTCTATCTTTACAAAAGAAAGGGCTAGTTAATGTATGCAAATACTTATCCAGCCATCTAATTTGATCTATTTCAGAACTTAACACAACCTCCATCATCAGACTCTCTGAGTGACTTTTGTTTAATCAGCTTCTACTGCTTAATGAGTGGGGTGATTAACACACAAGCAGAGGATTTGATGTGCAGTATGTCCGGTGTTAGAGGAGGACAAGACTTAATAGGATTTCTTCTCTCTACTCTTCTTCTTTCCCCAGAATGTGAGGTTTGTCATATGCCAAGCACAACCTCCAATCCACTATCAATTATTTTGCTATCAGTAAGACATTATGGGATTGCAGTACCTTCTAACCTACAGGAACAGACCAGACCAGGAATATGATCACATGTGATTATAAAATATGTGTTGTTAGTACCAGTAGTGCCACATCCTTTGCTGTTCTTAAACCATGTGGGGTCCTTGTGACCTTTGTATGCCTCCTGTGATCATAGCATGTATGAGAACAGCTCTGACGGTAATTGCTGGGCTTGGTTTAAACAAATACTTTTAAACAAAGGGTCTCTTAAACCTACTTTCCCATGAGGTAATATCTAAATAACATGCTGTTTCCAAAGCCTGGAGACAGCTGATTGCATCTGAAGAAATGCTCTCCAAATGAGTTTGACAGCTGCATTCCTTGTGGAAGAATTCACTCATGCAAAGTTATTCCTGCTCATGGATGCTTATCTTCCAAGACCTGGGCAGAATCGACTTTGGACTAAGATTACCTTTCCTGCCAGGCTTGTGTCAATGCCTCTCCCACACGACAGCCTTTTTGGAACTGCTCTTACTTTAACTGAAGAGCGTATTTTAAAGCTGTGTTATTGTTACTCCTCATTTCTCCCTCCTACACGGCATGAAATCCAAAGATGCAATCAAGCAACTAACCCCAGGACCACTATGTTTAATGTTCTCCTAATGCCTATCATTAAGAAGTATAAATGCCAGAGAGTTGTCTGGGTGCCTTATAAAATAAGTATATCCATCTGTGGGGACAAATTATACCAGCTCTCCAAAACTAGAAGAGGCTGCACAGCAGGGACGTGCACAAGGAAGCTTTGGCCAAAACCAGCACAAAGCCCTCTGCTACCCAAAATGCCCATGCAGAAAGGTGCTTTTACTCTACCCCAGGGCTGAAAAGCCTCCTGTGCAGTGAACTGCTCAATAATTCATTTATCTATCGTGTCTTGCAAAGGTACAGGACTGAGTTAACTCTGCCAAGATTTTCAATACAGGAGGTTAATATAAACCCAACATATTTCTTCCAAGCCCTATTGTACTCAACAACTAGAAATAACAGCTTGTCTGCTTCCTGTACAGTAGAAGCAAAGAAATAGCAGGGCCTTTAGAAGGAGAATGTGAATGCAAGCCAATCATCCTCCTTCTGGCTCCTGCTGGCTCTTGTCTCCAATTACAAAGGAATAATTCACTATCCAAGCTATTTCTACATTTCAAACTGGGCACTGAAGTATCAAAAGTTATTGTTAGCCTGCCATGCTCCTGAGAAGGGAAATAAGGAGGAGATAATAGAAAGACATAAATGACCCAAATCTGTGAGATATTCTTTATGGTTTATCACAAAGGAGTTTCCCAAGAGACCTTCATGTCATGTCCTGTGCACACACCCACACACACACACAACCCAGAAAGATAATGAGGGAGGGAAAACTGCAGTTTGCATCAATACGGACACTGGCTTCATTCGGGACATTTATTCCCTTAGAAAACATATTCCCTTTATATCTCAACGTGCATGACTATGCTTTCTCCTCTAGATGACACTGTGTCTGCTTGAAATCCAGAGCTGGAATACCAGGAGCCCTTCAGCACTGGCAAAGTCATGTGGAAGAAAATTGCACCAGCACCTGCACACACTAGTCTTGTCACTAATGATTTCTGTACAATTCAGAGTTGTTGCTTAAGGACTTGAAGCCTCTGAATCTCAGTATCTCAGCAGCAGCCAGTATTATATCTGTGCATCTCAAGGTGTGAGCAAAGTTGCAGAAAAGATTTGCATATGTATATGTCTATATATATTCAGTTACCTCTTGGTTTGTCTCTCTGTTTACAAATAACAGGTCACAGGCTGCACAACAATCTGCAGTCTCAGGCAAATCTATTTACTACTGGGTAAAATTCCATACAGGAATGGACTAGAAATACACATAGCAAGAAGAATAAAACAGACTGGATTAAGACACTGCAAAGAGTCTAATCCCCAGATTTTAAGATGCCTGTGTACATTCCCTGGATTCTCAGGGGGAGAGAAACTTCACTGGGGAGAAAGATTTTGAAAATTATGCTTGCATCTAACTTCTCAGAACGCCTCTGATTTCCTCAAGGTTACTGATGATTTGTTGGGAAGTAATTGAGATCAGATTCAAACTCATGACATTCAAATATATAAATAGTACAAACAGATTAAATAACAGCAAAGAAGGAAATAAATGCAGGTGACTCTGTGGGAATTAACAGAAATGCCACTTCTTTTATTTTGTGCCTCAAAGGTTGACAGCAGGATTCAGAAGCTCCTAATTCCTAAATTTCTTTCTTGTTTTACCAACAGCTGGGTAAGTTTTTACATTCCTCTTCATAAGATGGCTCCAAAGGATTAGATCAAAATCTGGATGACAGGCACCTAAGACAATGATAAGTTTTGGGGATACTTTCCTGTTGACATCAGTGTGCCATTAGTCATCCCCTAATTAGGAATATCTTGCAGACAAGACAGACCACAGGGCTAACACAGGCAGGGAGGAGGGGGCTGACACACGAGTCTGCAATTCAAGTACAGAAAGAATTACTTATCTTCAGAAATCTGGAAAGAGACTCTCCCAGAAGTGGGACAGAGAAGGTGAACTCTAAAGAAGGTTCCTTGATGACTCATCACCCTTCCCCACCCCAAAAGAAAAAAAAAAAAAAAAAGAAAGAAGAAAGAAAGAAAGAAAGAGACACTTTAAAATTGATTCCTTCATTCTTCTTTGTTTGTCTGGAAGATGGAAGTGTGAGATTTCTTAGCTTCCTCTGAACGTGGGCTGCCAGTTTCACAGTGCAGTGTCAGAAGGCTGATACCAGCACAGGTGCCTACAAATTGACTCACAGTTTTATTCTGTTTAATGAATAAACAAACTTTCATCTGTAAGATTGAATTAATTTGGATTTATTTGCCTAGCTATAGACAATGCAGATGTTTTAATTTAGGCAGTTTGCACTGTCGAAGTGGCTGGGCTGGCTTAGCCTTCAATTTCTGTTCATGCAGGCAGAATTCAGAATGGCTCTTGTGGGCTTTTTGACCACGAGAAGGACAATTCCAACTGAATAACATCAAGGGAGAAGTAGTTAAGTGAAGTTTCACTAAAGTGCATGGAGTGGTTGCCATAGCAAAAGTGATGGAAGCCTCTTTGCTTTAGCTGTTGAGAGCAGGACTGACAAATGCATGTGATACTACACTCTCAGGAACATTTCCGCAGCTGACATGAACACCTCCTCCAATTTCCACTTTCCCAATCAAAAAGTGAATTGAGAGAGAAAGGGAGGATTGAGGAAGAAAACTTTCCAACACTGCAGGCCTCAGGGGAAAGGGAAGAGGTTGTGCATTCAAAGGGGAGAAGTTACAAGATGTGTCCCCTCCAACAGAGATCCAAGTGCAACAATCTAGTAAAATGCTCCTTATTTTGGCCCCAGAGTTGCTTGTCAATGGATGTGCTGACCCAAACTGTCTGTGATTCTACCTTTAGTTTCTTACTCAGTTCCAGGACTCAGCACTGCTGATGGTTTACAACTCTCAGCTGAACACTGAGTTTGGCCCAAGAGGTCTAATCCCATTCTGATGTATTTCTTCTGCCTTTAACTGACAGCTTCGTAGGGGACTTTGAACCCTCATTTGTTTCTGTCCCATGGTGTCCATGGTAGAACCAAATAAAAAATGCTTCCTTTTCAATATTCAATTTTGATATTCCTTCACCTCCTCAAGGATTTTGTTTTCTTAGATCACATCCCATCAAAGACTCTAGTTTGTGAGTGAGTAATAGGTTGTTCTCCACCCTCTCATCATCCACCCACACAAATACTCCTGCCTGGATCCCAGTGCCACACCATCCTCATGCTGTGTGTGGCTATGATAGAGTTTCTACAGATCAGTAGTAATTGGAAAAAATCCAGAGCTGTGGTCTTGCCTGGGCAGTCCCTGTTAGTGGAGTGCTCGAAGCTTGGGGAGAGCACAGTGCAGACAATGCAGAGACAGAAGGGACTCCTAAGTCACAGCTATGGGTAACTGTGCCACGTAATACTTTTGCAAATCATTTAAGCTTCATCTTGCTAATTAATACTCATTTTATGTGTTTTCTATATTCCTAATCAATATTACAGAGTGTTGCTGCCCTGGGAGAGATTTCCAGTAAACAAACAGACTATTTCCTCCTTCCCTTGCTAAAGCTGGTTTTCAAGCACATTCTGGGCTCCTAGTGAGCCCAATCTGCCATATCCACTAAGTGATATATTTTGGAGAAAAATAAGTTGCAAGACTATCTGAATACAGATCTCTTGTAAACCCCTCTTCTTAACAGGTCACCCATCTAGTTTCCACCAGTCCTTGCATTTTTTCAACCTCTCGTTGGCTGTACAATCAATTTTAGCTTCTTAAATATGCATCTGATCTGTAATTTCAGCCCATCTCAACAGAAAACTATAAACCAAGAGGTGGGCTTGAGCATTATCCTTTCAAAGTCTTTCCTTACCCTCCACTGGCTTCTCTCTTGGCGTTTTAATTCTGTTACTACAGCAACCTTGCTTTGGCAAAGTTGACATGTTAGCATGGGGACACACACAAGGCCTCTCTAATCAGCACTTATGTGGTCTAAAACATTTAGCTCATCTGCTCAGAAGACTTATTAAAATGTTCGCCCCATCTGCTGTGGGAGGCTCAAGTGAAACCGAAGCCAACATTTTCCCACTCGGTTTCCTGTCACGCAGCCTGACCAAAACCTCTCATTTCAGCAACACACAGCAATGGTGTTTCTACCATAAGGCAGAACACTTGCCTGTATGTGGTCTTTGGACACACTTAAAAGGATGTCAGCTCAGTCTTCTGCAGTGTCGTGGTTAAAACCTTGTGCTGGCATTTGCCTTTCAGCGTGCTAAATGCTAGAAAAATCATTTGACTGCAGCACAAGAAATTCAGAACAACATCTTTCAGAATGCTTCCTTCACTCTCAGATGCTTGGAGAGAGACATACATGGCAGAGGGTTTCCAGAGAGCTGGCTGAAGGGATGGGACCAGCCCTGAGGGGTCCTTCAAAGGAACTATGTAACCTGTCTGGCAAGCTGGGATCACCTTTTCCTACTTTTTATCATTGAATTCTCGGGAGAGATGTGCAACTTGCTCTTGTTGCTCCCAGAGGAAACATCACTGTTTCCTTTCCTTCCCTCTCCATCATCTGATACCATTCATTCTGCCCATAGGTGATCTGTGTTTTGTTGCCTGAGTTTACATCTTTCCTGAGGGAGTTGGAGAAAGGAGTCATTTTGTAAGATGTATAACTACCATCATCTGACAAGCCCCAGCCATATCTCTATCTATAATCATTCCTTCACAAAAGTATTCCTCTCCAGCTTGCTCTGAGGTTTGGACTAATAGCAAAATGTGAAGCTTTCTATTATCTTCACTCAGCAGTTCTGCAACCCCTCCTGGTCACAGCCATGGACTACATTAGGAAGTAGAAGGTAGTTTGATGCTTATTTGTCCTAAGACTCATCTACAACACATATGTCCTTCAAGGGAATGGCAGCAAGTTGGAAACAGGGTACAGGCAGTGGAGAGAAGCTCTAGGGTGAAGATTTGGCCAGTGGAAGATGGATGAGCACAATCTACAAAGGAAACTGCAGCAGAGGATGAACAGCAAACAGAAACACCTTCAGCCCCCTGTCTGGGCAATCACTGTAAATCAACTAAGGCATCTCTCAGAGAAGGTTTAATCACACAAAGCTGCCCTTGCGCATCTCACCTAACGTAGCTGATGGGTGTTTGTAGTCAAATCCCCTCCACAATGATCCTGTTTAGAACCAAGTTCCATGGAGGGGAAACCTGCTAACAGTCAGTTCATCTCCCCATTACCAGTGGAATTTACTTCTGTAAGTAGCTCTAGGGATTACTGAGGTATTAAGGAAAGTGCTGTGACATCGAACTGCATTCCCTCTGCAAGAGGATGGTAGCGTGGTGTTGTCCTCTGGAGATTATGATAAGGAGTCCATGATGTTTGTGAAGGGATTTTTTTTGGTGTGCGTGTGTGATGCTGCTATGCTTTAGTTTTTTAATGAGGAAAGAAAGAGATCCAGTGTCACTGCCTATATTAGGGATTTGGAAGTGCTGAAAAGCACTTGGAACACCTTTAAAATTCAGACCTCATACTAGAGATAAAGCATCTACCCAGAGAAGAGATGCTCTGATGCTGTAGATGTATTTGTTTATTTGTTTGTTTGTTTGTTTTAGAGGGGAGAAAAGAATGGTATGTTTTACTGCTACAGTTATTAACCATCAAGATTGCCCAAAGGCATCAGCAGGTTCATTTAAAATGTAAATGAGCTTTTCCGGCAGGCAGTCAGTTCTTCAGACTCTACAGGCTGCTATTATGTGAAATTGGATGGGGTCTTCACATGGCACAACTGAACAGTTAGGCTGGTCTCCCTCTTTCCCCCCCTCCTCATTATGACCAACATGAATGGACACTCCAGTGGACTCCAGAGCTTCTCTCCAGATTAGGAGAGTGGCTTTATTATAGAAGACAGGGGCAATTAATGGAGTCCCTGTGCCGCTGCAGAATGATCTCCCTGGGAAATACCACTTAGCACTTCGAAGAGCAAATGGGCATTTATTCATGGCCTTCCTACACCCTTTTGGGAAGGACCATTCTCTTGAAATAATGTTTGGAGGCTACTGGCCAAAAGTGAACATAAACAATAAAATGCAATTGCACTGAGGAAGACATTCTCTTTTTAATACTTAATTACTGCATGCCTTGAGCTTACATGGAGGTGCATCACTAGTGAGATCCCTTCCCAAATAACACACTGGTGGATCACTGGGAATAACAGCTGAAGGAATATTTTTGCCTTTGTAGTGATGCTGCATCAGGGACATATTAAAGATTTGCATTGTCACTTTTTAAAGTTCAGCGAGTGTTTCAATCCACAAAAGAAGGCTTGGGAGGCACAGACAAGCTGTGCTGTAGTGGATCACCCTCATCTCCCAGAGAAGGCTGGTTAAAACCCAAGAATTCCACTGTGCAAGGGATGTCAGGGTTTTGCCATTCGGATTTGTTTGGATGTGCAACAAAACACAAAACCATCACTGCTGCTCTGGAGCTTGGTGCTGGCAGAGCTGCTGACACGTGAGTGAGGGTTCAGCTGTGGCAGGAGAAGACTCAGAGCAGCAAAGCTGGTTTGTGGCAAGGAGACAAAAGTGACCAGAGAGATGGCTGTTAACATAAGTGTAATTAAATGCTTATGTAAACAACCCTTGCCATGGGATCCTGTCTGGTAAGGCCTGATCAGATGAGCCTTGAAAATTCTGCTTGCTTACCAAACCAGTGTTAAGAAAACTTTTTTGTGAGTTCGCAGTGATGATTTCCCTTTGATGATGATGAAGATAATGATGATGAACATTGTCCTCAAAATGCAGTATTGCAAATGTCCCCAGACTGGACAATGTTTGTCAAGGTTTCATAGAGCTTAACTATACATGACTGTGCTTATACACAGACACACCTGGGATCCACAACCTGAAGTCACTGCTGTGTTTAGCAGAGAAACAGTAGCTGCACGTTGAATTACATATTTTTTTTTACAGTGTTAAATAACGCTGTACTTTTCCATTTCCTTTTTTCTTATGTGTATGTGTGAAAATTGCTGCATTTTCCAAATTGTGTTGAAGCTAGTTTAGATGAATTGTCCTGATGAAGAGGAAAAAGGTGTCTTATCTAGAAACAAGTTACCCAACTGCACTGCATTTTGTGTAAGTAGGGTTAAATAAATCAAAGAAAGCAGAAACACTACAGAAGATCCTAATTTCTGCTTCTATATCAGTCTTTTCATTACTTCTGCATATTATGGTTTGCATTCAAGCCTCCGGATAGGACTTGCATAGCCCCTATTAAACATAATCAAGCACTTGTAGAACTTATTTCCAAGTATCTAAAATGGAACCATGATTTGCATGTAATTAAAATAAAAAAGAACTAACATGAATCTTTTCCATCAATTTTGAACATGCTGTATCCAAAAGGAACTCACCACGTACATTTAAAAACACTGCGAGTTATCTTAAATGATACAAATGTTTTAATTTAAAATTTATAATCAAGAAAAAAAACCCCACTTTTTGCACATATTCAAAACTCTAAAAAGTAAGTACAGTAGGTACATTGTCATTTTCTAGCTCTGCATCTTACAGTACAGAAAGCTGGCTGGGATGGAGTTATTTTGATGATCAATACTGTGCTTTAAAATGTTGCTGGAGCCCCCCCATCACCCATGTAATGATATAATGATTTATTGTTGACAAATCCTTCTACAAAGGATAGAACAATCTAAGCTCCAGCATTCAATACAGACACATTGTGTTCTTTTAAAAAATAAATAAATGCATGTGATTCCAGGACTGCCTGAAACAGCTGATCTTATCTTATAACATCAGCCTTGTGATTGCAAAACCATCCTGGCAATGCTTTATGGCTCTTCTTTAGTCGAGAGTGGAATAGAAAAGAAAACTTGTAGGAGTGAAGCTCATGGCAAAAGAACAGTTACACACTTGCAAAAAAAATGCCTGCCACAGCAGGGGCAAAATGTGTTGAATTACACTTGAAATCCATGCAGAACTTCTGCTACTCCACATTTCTATTATAGGCCAAGTTCTCCTTGAATTTCCTATCCTAAATTTTGTACCAATGCTAAGTAGGTGTCTAGACATTACACCTCTTTATGCTGATGGGTGTGTTGAAAATTACCTCCCTCTAACTTGCTTTTCTATGATGAAGTTAGAGAGGAAGATCCATGGGGCATCCTGGAGCATGTGATGAGCACAAGACATCCCAGCTCCTTCAATCCTGCTGTTATCCTTGTCCCAGTGCAGAGATACCATAAAGCCATTTCCACCTAGCAGGGAAGTCAAAGGAAACACACAACAATCAATGACACTACAAAAAAAAACCCCTACAAAACAGTCCATCAGTGTGTCTACACCATCATCCATCTCTTCCACTGTAGGATGCTCTGCTGGTCCAAGTAAGGAAGATCTTACTTATTTCATGAAAACACCCTTGGTTGGGGCATCTTTTCTTCCTTTTGGACAAATGCTTCTTTTACACTGTTATTCATGGAGGGTCGGAGGGGAACCCTTCACATACAAGGCAGTGTAGGGATAGAACATCTACCAGCAAGTTCTGTGTATCCTTGCCTTCTCCATAACTTTCCTGATTTCTGTGACCTTGTAGGGGATGTAAAGGAGCCTCCTCTATCCTGTCCCTGCTGTTCCTGCCTCTCTTCCTTACCTGAACACCCACCTCTCTGGGTGTTTAGGCAAGGAAGAGAGGTGTAAACTTCTCTCTTTACTTCTCTGCACAGAGGGAGGGAGGGTAAGAAGTACAGTTGTCCATTATTCCAAAGAAATAAAAGCCACAACACAGCTGGCTGCTTTACAGCAGGAATATCTTTCAGTATTTTCCCCTTACGGCAAGGCTGACGTTTGATTTTATTAACAAAACAGAGAAACTGGTGCAGAAATAATGGCAGGAGAGATTAGATTATTAGAGCAAATATGCTCTGGAGATAGGAGCAGGGGTCTGGAAAACTGGGAGCTGGGCTCTGCTTCACTGTATGGACTGGAATGGATTGTTCCTCCTCACCTCTTTCTAGTTTATATTACCAAGAATGTAAACAGTCCCTCAGAAAGGGATGTGCTGATATTTATGCATTAGATTTATACATTAGATTTAGGAAGAGGCACTGAAGTCTTGAGATAAGTAAGGAAAGAGAGGACTAATGACACAGAACCAAATTCCACTCATATTTCTCTGTGGTAAGTGGATGGCTATAAAGCTGGAATTATCACCCTGTATTTTATACTTGCAGAAACTTCTGGGGGAGCACGTACAGGAACACATTGAAGAGGAACTGCTGGCTGGCTCTGTCATTTGGCTGGGGAGTGTGAGCCCTTGCCGGGAAATCACCAGATGGCGCCAGTAGAAATAATGTTCAAATGTTCCTTTCTCTCTTTTTTTTTCTTTTTTTTTTTTCTTTTCAGGCAATTAAATCTGGAAAAAGGTTTATTTGTGAAACTGTGACTCAGTTCCTTCAGTAAGAAGCATTTGCATCAGTCAGAATTCGTTGAGTGGCTGAACAGAATAATTCCCCTAATTCAGGGCTGGTGCTGGGGGCCTGCATGCACAGCAGCCAAAGGAAAAACATCGCGTTGTGTAATAAATCACTGCATTAGGCAGTCAGCTTTTACTGTTCCTGCTACCTTCACTTCAGTTTTAATCAATATTTGTGAGGATTTCTTAGGCTATATAGACAAATCCCGAGGCCTGTACTCAATTCTTGTCAAAGCACGACGGTTATTAAAGAAAATGAGAAGTTTGCCTGAGTGACAACCATGTAATAAACTGAAAATTTTGATATCTGAATTTATCACACTCCCTCACTGTTCTACAAACAGACTGGCTTCCCCTTGCAACCCTTCTTGCAGAGAAGTTTGCTCATTTTGGAAGCTGGAGAAGTTCATTTTCAAGTAGGTTAAGCCAAAAGGTGCCAAAAATGCATTTTTCTCCTAGTCTATTATTGTATCTTACACTGTAAGTGAGAAGTAGCTTCACCAAGGAATTGATTTCTTGCAAAAGAGACTGAAGCCATGGCTGGAAGATGATTTTCATAACAGATGCAGCCCTTCAGCAGGGATTCTCAGCTTCTTCACTGCTGGATAGAAGCATGTCTTGAGTTCAATACTTCTATTTAAATATTTCATTAAGGGCAGGTATGTTTTCTGCTTCCCTCTTAGGGCTCCAACTTTCAATTTCTAACTTATTAAAAAATCCACCTTCTTTTATTTTTAACTGAGTTCTTCTATTATTTTCTGTTTTACTTTCACTCCCAGAGATGCACAACACCACTGAAAACTCCAGTGTCTGACTTGAAGGTTATTTCAGATCCTAGAACTCAAGCCACAGTTACAGCTATGTGGAAAAAGCAAAAATTAAAAACAAATCTCTTTTCTGAATAGAAATTTAGATACAGCAGGAATCCTTTTTTAAAATTCCTGTAAGATTTGGAGACACCCATATAGGATGGAAGACTAAGAGACACCTCATGTCCATTCAGCTACTGCATATTTATCATATATATGCAGAGCTTAAGAGGTCTTTTTGAGCTTAGCTTTCAGGCTGGATAAACTGTATGGTTACTAGTCCAATTTTATTTGGTTGGATGGCCCACCTGCAAATTCAGGAGAAAAATATCTCAGTTTAAAACTAGGCAAAGTGTTTTGCAATTGTTCTTTTTTTTTCCCAACAAAGTGAAAAGATTTTCATCTTCTCAAGTCATTCCAAATTGAAAGGGAAGCCAAAACAAAAGAGAAGCCAAAGAGAATATCCCAGCAATCTGTTGTGTTGTGCTCCTCTTATTTTGTTTTTCACAGACCCTTTTAGAGGTCTAGTCTTCATTCTGTTCTGGAATGGAGACAAATACTGGAATCTCCTCTTTTCCCCAGCAAAGACTTTTTCACCTGTCTCTATTTCTCACACATTTGAGAAGATTTCTCCAGAAAAAAAGGGGAAAGAAATAATTGCCCTCAATACAGACACTTAACACGCTCGATTAGCATTTCGCTCTAGGTGCGACTTAAGCTTCAGGTAGGGACCAGGGTACATTTGTTACTACTGCCTTGACCTCCCTCCTGTTAATTCATATTTTAAGAGAGCAGAAAAGTGCATTTCATGCTCTGGTCATTAGAATTCCATTTTGCTGGGGTAATAGTACTGGGCCATCTTTTTCCCCGAGAGGGCTGTTTCTTTGGTGCCTGTCATGCCTCATTACACTGAGCAGCACAACTTATGCTAGAAAAAGAGCAAGCAGAAAAAACTGCAACAAAATCAGCAGTGCCACTGCAAGGATCCCAACTCACCGAAATAGCACAAGCATCATGCCAATAATGACTTTCCTTTAGTTTTATCCAGTCCTACTCATTGTGTCGATGTTTGCTCAGGTACTTCAGCTGCATTGTCCGTTAGCTATTCATTTAAAAAGTGCTAACGATGGAGAAAAAAAATCAGGTAATGACCAGGGTCAGCCTCTCTTGTCTGTATCCTAGAAGAGACTCTTTGCTAGACAGTCAACAGCACAACTCAGTGTGAATGTGCAGCTACAGGGTCTGGACTTGTGCATCAATAAAATGAATCCATTTTGCCTCATGGAATTTTGTTGAAAGGCTTTAATTTAGAAAAACAAACCTGATCCACATAGAAGTTCAAATAAAATTCTACATTTCGTGCACTGGCCACAACTCCAGGCCTCTGTTTTTTAGGACAAGAAATCCTAGCCCTCATACAAGCTAACTAGGAAGCAAATATGTGGAAACCCCCAAAAAATAGCTCATCTCTCCCCGCCCACAGGAGCACAGGCAGCATGAGCAGAGCAGGTACGAGCAGCACTTTAACATCTGAGAGTGACCAAACCCTGCTGTGATAGCAAGCAGCTTCGCTCGGTACCGGAGCGTGGTGGAGTTTTACAGGGCTGCAACGTCGCAGCCAGGCACAGGGACTGCAGCCAGCATCCCACACCTCCTGGGAAGAGAAGGCAGAGCTCTGCCCACAGACTTGCACAGCCAGAGAAGGGCATTACACAAGCCAGTTTAATAGAATCCCAGAGGAAGGGCAGTAGGCTTTTTACAGTGGGGATTTTTGGCTGCTTCTACCTCAAAAGTGACTTTCAAACATTGAAAGACAGGTGGCAGGGGGGAAAAAAGCTTCTTTTTTTGCCATTTGGTTTTGATCCAAACTAGCATCAAGCTGGAGAAATGAACATCTTTGTCAGCAGTGTTTAGTCAGGGAGGTTGGAACTCGTTGAGCATCTGCAAGGTCCTGGAAGCTTCTGTTTAGGCAGTTGTTGGATCACCAGCACTTCCAGAGCAGCAGGCACAGCACACTCGAGTGCTGGGGGTCAGCTGTGTGCAGCCACCAGACCATCTGCAGGAGTCCAGGAGGGACTCAGCTAGAGCTCATCAGTTAAAACACACCAAACTGGTCTTGTTGTTGTTGTTGTTTGGTTTTTGTTTTTGGTTTTTTTGGTTTTTTTTGAGTAAACTATTTCCCTGGAAAAACTCTGAGCAGGTTTACCTCAGCCCACGCTGTACCTGGCAGTTCCCTGCCTCCTCTCTCCTCTCTCCACCTTGACGTCTTTCTTTCAAGTCCTCTGCCCTTTCTCCCTTAAAAAGCTCTTGCTTGGAAATTGTCGACTATCTGATATCTGACCTGTGGGGTGCGTGTGTGCGCCTGTGTGTGCGCCCCTCCAGTCAATAATCACATTAGCACATCTGTGTGACAGAAATAATAGCTTTTGTCTCCCAAAGATGCAGAGTCCTGTTGCCAGGCAACTCCATCCTCAGGCACCAACCCAGCGAGGAGCGGGTGTGTGGGAGGATGGAGCCCGAGTGCAAGAGCTGCTGCTTGTGCTGCTGGTAGCTATAATTGGGGGAAGCTTGGAATATACTGTTTTCACCAGAGAGTCAGGGTAACAGAGCCCTGACAGGCTCAGAAACTTTCAATTAGGTGGCTACAGACTGGGGCTGGTTCATCTCTTTTGTTCTAATGCTGCAGAAAAGCTTTGGGATCGCTGCAGATTGGGGTGACTCCTTATCAGAGGTGCTAAACCCACTGCAGCAAAAGGGTAAACAAGGTCACCCTTTCCAAATTCATGCCAGAGCACAGCCTGAACATGTTTTGATGGGTGATCTTCCTCAGGGGCCAGGCTCTTTCCACCCTCCACTGTCAGAGATTGCAGCAGCTCAGCTGCTCTGCTGTTATCTGTGTGCCATTTTGGTCACAGCCTGGCAGTCTCAGCATCGTTCAGTTAGGAAAGAGCATTTCACTTGGTAACCAAGCCTTGATTAATCAAATACAACCCTCTTCACCCCCGAGAGAAAGAGGAGACTTTAAGTAATACAGGTGGCTGTTGCATAGATGGGATGGGAATTTCTTTTATCTCTTCCTAGGTAAGAGGAAAGGCTGGAGCCTTGAAAACCTTGGACAGCGGAAATTCTCTTGAATAAAAGGATACCACATCCTTAGGGATATCAGGGAAGACCCAGCGATTTCCATCAAGAGAAAAATAAAGCTAGAACTGCATTCATTTCCAGGTCTAAGCCTCTCTCCTGTGTTTTCATAAATGCATTTAACCAGGTAGTCCTGTGGGATGAAGTCAGAATGGACATTGAAAAAATGTAAAAAAAAGAAAACGTGGTTTAAAATTCTGAAAAGGCAAAAGCCATCCAAATTCTTTGCACAAGATAAAATAAACCCTGAAGTAAACACAAACACTTGAGATTGCCATTAGACAATATCCTGAGCAGAAGGATTGAAAACACTGTATACAAGGATCTAATTTTTGCCATCTTTTATTTACACTGGGTGCCTGTTCCAGTGCTCCTTTATCAGAGCTGGATGTGGACAAAGACCAAGGCACACAGAGCTGCTGCAAACACTCCAGCTCCTGCCAGGGAAGGACTGTGCTGCCTATGTGTGTTTTGGATTCAGTTAATGAAATCCAGGCCCTGCCTGCTGAGAGCTTCTCTCACCTGTACAGTCCTACAAGGCAAAGGTTTTGTCCATAAAACAGATGCACATACGGCATTCCCGGATGCTGCCATGGCTCTGCCAGAAGGAAACCTGTTGTTTTTTACAGCTGGATGTGGCCCAGAGCAGTAGCTTAGTCCCACCCTCACTTCTGAGTGTTTATACTGGTACTTGGTAAATCCAGTTTCAGCCCTGGGATATCCACAGCTGTGTGTGTTCTGCATATGGGGTGCATCTTGAAATGCATCTCTTTGATCTCAGCTTCACTAAGGAGAAGTGGAAGTTTTCCAGTGACCTAAATGACCTGAAATCAATAGCAACAAAGCTCTAAAATGTCATCATTGGATTCTCACTGTGTGTCGACAGCAAACCCCCATGTGTACAGACATTCATCAAATAAGGGCTGCAGGAAAAAAGTTAAGAGATCCCTTGCATAAATTATTTAGTGATTGTTATTCAACCTTCTCCATTTACACATAAGTCACTGTATCCAACTGGGTAAAAAACCATCTCCATAACCTGTCTTGTACTATAAAGCATCTTTGATACTTCCCACAGAGACATTTGTAGAGTATTTAGGATGGCAAAAGTACACAACCCCATGTCAGGACGCTTTTGCTTCCACATGAATATTTGTTTTGCTCGTGCTCTGTGGTTGAATGGTTGAATATACCACATTTCTTGCAATCTGTCTCATGCTTTGCAGCAGCACTTGAGCTCATTTCTTGTTCAAGACCCCACAGGTTAACAGAGGGGTAACTGTGCTGGGCTTAGCCATAGCTGAAGAAACTAAGCCTTGAATATTAGGCAAGTGTGAAGAGTGCCACACTAGATTCATGTCCTGCATAGCACAGTTGTGGCTGGCTGTAAATTTATGGCTGGCCTTTTTTTCCTTTTGGCTTTCCTGTGAACTCTGGTTTATGATCTGAAATACAGGTAAGAAAGGAGGTTCTATTCCTCTAAAGACACCTCTTTCTGAAGGGTAAAGAATAATTATTTTCCAGCTTATAAAGAGGAAAAAAGGAGGGATTGTGTCTAAGTCTCAGAGGAGATGAGACACAAATTTTACCTTAAGAGATCAGAAGGCACAGGTTATCGAGGCTTTGCTGCCTGCTGGAAAAAGACAAAAAAAGACATGAAAAAGCCAAATGAAAACTAGGGAGCATGTCAGAAAGCACAGACAGAGTGCACTTCTTGGGCACAAAAGTTTGGAGACATATCGACTTCTCAGTGCTTCAAAAGAAGTAGGTGGAAAGGAAACCACAGTTATGGGTCAGGGAAACTACTCTGAAGACAATCTTTGAAATACTACAAAATCTTTCAAAACTGTTTCAGAGAACAATTCTGTCCATGTCAACCACTATTTGCTCTTTCATCAGCCTGGGAAAAGAAACACACAGGCACCCACTGAGCAGAGATGTGCAGTCAGTTGAAATCACATGCCTCTAGGTCTCGTTATAATAGCACTGTAGTTATTTGTTAGCATGAAATACCTCTCCACTTCAGCGGGGGGGCTTTACTGTACTACCTAATTTAATCTTTCAATGAATGTATTCCCTTGAATTCGGTGCATTTTGTTTGACAGTTCTTAAATGCTTGGATGAATCTAAACATCGAAGAACTGGAGTACACACATTATTTTTCTGCAGATTCATTTAGCAATTCAAGCTAACAGTCAGATTATTAATAATGAGCTAAATAATATACTTTTCAAAGGCTTGATGGGCATTGGAAATCTGAAAAAGAAAATACAACATTTGCTGCTCAGCTTCCCTCTGAGATAGTCTTTGAAAAGTACCCAGGTATCCCTTTAGGAAAGGCTATATTTTCTCAGGTTTAGACTTACATTGAGAAAACTAATTGCAAGGGGGAAATATGAAAGCAGTGTTACTAACTTTCTGAACATATGTTTTGCAAAGGCACAGAGCTATTGTTACACCAGAATTTTGGCTGACAATATGGCAAAAGCTTCCCACCATCCTGGCTGCATTCCTTCAAAACTTGCAGCAGTTCTGCAGTACTTTTGCAGATGCAACACCTCATGACCAATCCACCCAGATGCACTTTAATTAGCTTTACAGATTAGCTTTACAGACCATCTTTACAGCTCAGGTACCAGTGGCAGCCTGGCTGTAGAAGCCAATCCCTGTAAAAGTAAGTTTTTGAGAATAAATCATTGTCTTATGGCTCAAATTCTCCTATTGGCAGAGGTTGTTATTGGTCTAACCTTTCTATTCCAGTATCTCTTTAGAGGCCTGTGGTGAATTGAAGCCTTTACCACTACACCACAGATATAGAAAAAGATGGTGCCTTTCCCCGACCACTTCTGTCATCCCATCAGTTAAAATAGATTGAAAATAATGGACAAAACACTGAATTCACAAACCTCTCTGCAAGATCAAAACACACATCAAGATAAAGGCAGGAGCAATTGTTCTGAGTAATTCAGTTCTGTTTGAGACTTGCAGAAACTGAGCAAGAAGGATTAGTTGTACATGTGCAGCATGAGGGCTTAAGGGGTTCAGAGAGATGGGTAGCACCCCTCAAATACTGAAAGGTGACAACAGGATCTAGAGAGTTGCAGAAAATAATATCTTATACAATGAACAATTATATCCAACTGAGATTCTACAGTTATTAATATCCAGAGAGCTGTCAATCTTACAAGTGAGCCAATGAACAGAGCAGCTCAGCAGATCTTTGCAGGTTCAAAGAGTCAGGTGCAGCTGCTCTGCCAGATGGAGAACCCAGAGGTGCTCTGACCCAGCACATCCTGCACAGGAATGCCAGAACATCTGGGTTTCTTGGACATCTTTATTTTCTTTCCATCTAGAAATTCCCTCCAGTCAGAACTAGAGAATTTTTTACAGTTGTGCCATAGCTCAGACACAGAGGAGGCACATCAGGGATTCCTGGCTAAGCCCATTGCCTGTGCTGTGGGAAATGGGCAGCAAACCTCAAACCTCCTGGCCTTGTTGTGTTTATGGCACTTTAGGGAGTCAAGAGCTTTCTACGTGCCTGTTGTAGGTGAGAGTTTTCCACGAGATCCACACAAGAGTGGCTCCATACACAGGGACATAAGTCAAGGGAATGAATCTCTGTTCCTACTAGAACCTTTGCACTCTTTGACATTTAAGACCCAGTTAGTCTCCTAATTCCAGAATTAGGAAATTCCTGCCTTTCTCCATAGATTCCAGTACACAGCGATGGAGAGATCCCTTTACCTCTGTCTCTCCCATGCTAATATCTTTCACATCCACACTCATGCCAACATGGTTCACAAACACAATCTTCTCCAAAGAACATCCTTTACAAAGTAGCAAAGCTTTTTTTCTTTATTCTGTAGCTTTCTCAGGAGCATTTGCACCTGTCCTCTCACACTGAGCTGCTGTCTACTTTCTGAAGATTTCTGCTTTTCATTATAGGACACAAAAAGCAGAGGGTTTCATTCAGTATTGGCTGGGAGAAAAGTATTCCTCTCTGAAACAAAGGTACCAGCCAAGCAGAGAAACAAAAAGAGTGAGGGGAAGAGATGGTGTACCTGCAAGGAAAGGAGCTTAAGGAGAAGTGTAGGAGAAATGCTGGCTCTAGATTTGCAGCAGGTCCATTTTTCATAAAGATAATAATAATATGGTGTAATTAGGGCACAAAATCACACTAATTGCAAATTAAATGTACTTTTCTCCCTGGGGGAGCAATATTTAAATTTCAGTGCATTGCTTTTCAAAATAAAGCTATAATTTGTGCAAGATAGCAATGATTCCTTGAGCAAGTTCAGAAAGAGCAATAAGGTGTGCTGTTCATTACCAGGTTTTGATAGGTTTTGTTTGGGACAAAAAGTTCTCTAACTAGAGCTATGAGAGATATTGTGATGGAAGCTCACCTTTCCAATAGATTAAGAAAAGCTGAAGAGGTGCTTAGAACTTCAAGTGGCCTTCACTAGCAGATCTTACAAAAATAAGTGAATAAATAATATGTAGTGATATTTATATAGAGAAGCAAGTGAAACATAACAGAATACTTGGTCTAAATGATGGTCTATCTTAGCTTGCTTTCCTGTTTCCAGGAATCCACACAAAAGCACCAGACAAAAAAAAAAAATAAAAAAAGTATGAAAATTTTCTAGTTTAAATATTTTTTTTGGCAATGACGTCTTTCTTACCAGTTGGTTGGTGCTGAAATTAAATTGTGGTCTATGTTTTCAGGCAGTTTCAGACTTGATCATACTCCCTGATCTTAAAACTGTAAATCAATGTTGTTACAATAGATCTGCAGGTCTTTACATCTTAGCGACAGTTGCATTATCACCAATTGCTGAATTTGAAAGTTTCAGAAGCCTCTTCCCAGCCTAAAATCTGTCTTGTGTATGGATCTGTGCTGCAAGAAACTCTGCCCAGGGGTATTTGTAGAAAACAATCTTTCACCATCGCTTTAGAGATGATGAATGAAAGAAGGGAGAGATTAAGTGCCTTCTAGTGAGAGCAAATCTTTTGCAGAGCCAGCACTGAACTCACATTATTTGATTCCCTGCTCTGCACCTGAGTCATGAGCTCATCCTGCTCCTGTACTGACATTAATAAAATAACCATAAATGGGACCACAACAAAACTGCAAACTTCTCATGCTTTGAAGGTCTGGAGGTGACTGCAGTGGCCTCACTTTGGTGTCCCCTCCTCGTTGTCCATTTTGGCAAGTGTGTAAGTATTAATCAATTAATCATTTCTGAAGTTTAATCAAGGGCTGAAGTTGTAATCAACTGGCAGCCCAATAGAACACAAGGATGTTTGTCTGCCTGACTGCCTGGCTGCCCCTTGGAGCATCATTAGCAATTATCTCTGCTGAGTGACCCCTTGATCCTGCACAGTTTGGCAGAAATAGATGTATCCAAGTAGTAATTTCACCTTTTGCCTTCATTGTGTGGTATTATTCTAACTGTTTATTAAATTCCCAGCCTTTCCACAGCTTGCACAATAGGAAAATCTTTAGTTAAACCTGCAATTACTGTAATAAGATGATATAATGAAGTTATTAAAGAAGATTAAATATTTTCTTATTTTCTCCTCCCACTTATTTATAGTCATCTTTTTACTCCTTCTCCTCCAACTGCAAAGAACTGGCACTTCTAGTAGAATCAACCAAAAAGAATTTGTGGTAAAAGTAGTAGCAGAAGGAACCACAGGGAGGGAATCTCATGGCAGTCCATCAGGAGGTTTCCTGAAGCACCCAATTCCTCATAGTTTTGCAAAGACAGATCTCAAATTCTGTATCTTACTGCGATGTTATCAAATTATGGCATTGCCAGTGAAAGGCAGGGGACACAGCTGTAAAATGTTTTGTTCTAGTATATTTAACTATTGTATATTTATTTCATTAAAAATCCTGTTTTCCCACTTCTCTCTGAAGTACCTCTGTAGGCAGAAAATAACCTCTCAAAAGCTGGAAGTCAATGACTGGAAAATCAGCCTTAATTTGAGACAGTCAATCTAGAAACAGCAAGAAAACACTGAACACTTTAAAAAATGTGGAGAACATATTTTAATATTAGATAAGGACTCTCATACTTGTGTAACTTGTTGCAAAGGCTATATAAACATAGCAAAAGGAAGTAAAATAACCCATTATTCCTAAAACATTGGTAGACTGTTGAAGAGCACGCCTTACAGCAGATGCTGAGTACTCTTCCCAGACACTGACATCAGTTAAAGAGATTTAGCAACCTTTCATCTTATGTCTTCACAAACTCAGCCTACTTCTACGACTAAAAAAATCCATCTTTATTACATGCCCAGTACTTGAATAACTGTCGAGTTGAAACAAAATGTCCTTCCAAAGGCACTCTGCCAACAATCTCAGAAAGATACCAGCTTGTCTGGGATCTATATCACTCCATTTTAGCTGGACTAGTGCTGTGGAAAATATGTAGAAGGTAGCAAAGACATTGTCCAAAGTGTCTCATCTCAGTTTCTAAACATTCTTTGTGAAGACTATCTCCCCAGGGTCATGGATTTGACTTTTTCCTTCCTCTCCATTCTACAGAAGGCAATCAGAGACCAAGATTGCAGGTGCACACAGGGCAACACGAGGACACAGCATCATTGGAGGGGTTTGAAGATAAATAGCAACAATACCACGGCTGTATGAAACTGTCATAAGCAATATTCCCATCGGACAAGAGGATAAAATACTGACTTTACACTGAGCAATATTCCTGGGAGAAGACCCCTAAATTATTCCTTGGGGTATCGTGCCATTACAGAGGCATGATGGATGTCCATGCATTAGTGGTGCCATCACAAGCCATCAAAAGTGTTGACACAGATGAAGCAGTTTGATTAAGTGTTCCTGTTGAGTTTTATATATAAAAAACTGTATTGGATGGAGAAGCAGAACTCTTACCTTTGTTCCATCTTTATTTGTATTCTCAAAGTGCAACAAAAGGAGAATAAAACAAAAAAAAAAGTCAAGACTGATCTCAAGCCCTTCATGCTCACTGGAGGCAGGACCTTTTGCTGGCTGTAGATCCATCCAGTTCTAGAGATTTGCATCTCTTTAAGTAACTGTCTATTGATGTCCTTTTGAGGTTTTAATTGCTCCCCCTGCAATAGATGGTGTGTTTGTGCAGCACCCAGCACAGTGGGTGCTCAGGCATGTGCAGGTCTCCTAAGTGAAGATACTTCTTTGAGGCTCCTCCTGAACAGATGAAGAGTCCTCTTTTCTTTTCTCTACCCTTTCTGTGAGAGATCCCAGGAGAAAAGTCTGCTAATTAGGAGTGGCTGTTGGTTCTTCACTTGCTTCAGAAATTACTGAAGCCCTAATGAAGGGCTTGTGAGTGACAGCTGATTTGCAGAGTTTTGGGAACTGAACCACAGAACATCACACAGGTCAGAGCATCGGTATTTGCTAATATCTGTTGTCTTTGACAGGATTGTTGTGCCAGGTTTGTAGAGGGCATTTGCTGCTAATAATGATTTAACAGGAGCAAATAAAAGCTCCCAAGTCAGAACAAATTAACAGGCAGGGCAATAGCTGTAATGAGGCTGTAAAGTGAAACTCAGCACCCTCGAACAGGGCTGTATTTTCTGGCTTCTCATTTTCCAGGATCTGATTATACTTTGTTTTGATATCACTTGAATTAGGGAAAATGATGGGAAATTGGAGCTACAGAAATTTTGCAAGCAGATGTTCTGTGTTTTCTTTACCTGGAGAAGGACGAACGTGATATAAATGCTGGAACGCATTATAGGATAATCACACCCTTTTAAAGCAGGAATAATAATAACATATATTACATGCACATAAGTGGAAAGACTGAAGACTTATTTGGTAAAATAAATTAGTCACTGGCTATGTTCCCTTGATCATAAACTGTAAGGTAAAGACCAGTCTCAATTTCAGTGAGTGTATGGAAGTGGACTGAACATATTTCAATAAAAATGCCAAAGAATTTGTTCTTTGAATACCCAACAGACCAGATATTGGAATGAAATTCAGCACTTGAGTAAAACTCATACAAGGACTAGCTGAATGCTTCATTTAATAAATCAGGAGACCCAAGCCTGACTCCAGATCCCAATCCATAATGGACATCCTGTGTAGACACTGACAGAAATAATCTGAACTTGTTTTAGATTGAGGGGAGGATTTTAATTACTCATGGGTGTGTTTGAGCTCACAGATCAAGAAACGGGAGATGGTGTTTGAACGATGGAAAGTCAAAATCAAGTAAAAGACTGAGGTATCTCTCAGCTATTTCAAGGGCTTGTGAAGCTCAGTGCTGTGCTCTCTGACAGCTGTTGACCCGTGTTTGTGGTCCCTCCAGTGCTGCTGTTGCTCCTTGCTCATGACCCCTCCATGCAGCCACACCTCAGGTTTGGGAGATGCAAGCACTCACACACTTCAAGCTGCACTGACATCCCTCTGCAGCAGGAGTTGTTCAGTCTCCTGTGTTCCTGTCTGTATTATCTGACACCAGTCCCATTGCACTCCAAGGTTTCCACAGGTGAGAGCAGGTGTCACTTCTTCTCTTTGAATTTTGCCTTTATAATCATTATCACAAAACCAAAGCACTAATGATATCAGTGCAAACTTCTCTCCCTTCCATATCTCTAATGAAATAGCTTGTGTGTCCCTAGAGGGGGGAAAGATATTTGGATCTTTCTTTCAATTATTTTTCCAGTCTATTAAACTGTCTAAACTCCAGGTTCTCAGAAATATATAAATACGTAAATATTATGTATTTATACAGAGTGAATTAATGAAAATGGAGGCCTCTGCTCATCTCACCCAGCATCCTGCTTGATCATCCCCAGGAGACATCTTCAGAACCATGGCTTTATGACCAGGAGAGAACATAATGATGTGCTAAGAAAACTTGCAAATGCACAACCCTGTTGCACATGAAATGGATCCCCTAAGTGATTCATCATTATCATCTGCAAAATAAATAGTGGTGGGAGAAAGGGAAGGGGTGGCTCTGTTTAATTTGGTGTCTTTACACAGTGAGAAGCTGCTGAGGGTGGTGAAGGGAAGGGATAACGACAGGAGTGAGAGAGAGAGAGGAAGCAACTTCATGTCCTCACAAAACTAAGCAATTAAAAGGAAATGTGTTCCCATGGTACAATGTTGGAAATATATATCACATGGAAGTTTAGCTATCCCAGCCTGAATTCTCTTTAGCTTTCTGCCAGTGCTGTGAAAAAATGCCCTTATCTGTGTCTGAGACTCTGAGAGGAGACAGGATGACACCTTGCTATACAGAGCCCACTTCAAACACTGCAGATCATATGGATTAGTTACAAACTTGCCTTTTGGAGCATATATGTGCTTACCCATTAGTAGTGAGATTTGGTTTCCCAACTGTGGTTCTCAGGGACCTTTTAAGGAAAAGAAGGCCAAGGGGCAAAGTACAGCTCATCACAGCTGTCTTAAATACCAAGATTATTTTTGCCTGCATTTATCCCATGATACTTTAAAGACCCTGCTCATGCACCCATGCATCTTGTAAGGCCCCAAAGTCAGTGAAGGTCCTCCACCTCAGTATAGATCTGTCACCCTTTCTGAGATTCCCTTTAGTCCCTGCTGCTGTTCTGTAGCATGGCTCAGGTAATATTTCTGCTGATCCCTTCTACCCCTGCTTTCTAGAGTGTGCCTGGCTGGGAAGCTGATTCATTAAGTGAGGAGCAGAAAACAGCAATTTGATGTTCTGAACCTTTCCTTACTTTCTTGACAAACACCTGTGCAAGTCACACATTGCACCATCTCTCAGAGATGGCTTGCAGGTCAGCTCCCTCATCTGCACAGCACCAGTTCAACATCTCTATCACACACTGAAGGGAGATGACTGGAAAACTGGATCTTCAGCTGCTCTTTCCCATGGGCTGGAAAATCAGATTATATTTTCATAGCTTTGAAATAAAATAACATAGGCAGCTTGCAAAGCAAATAATGCTGAAATAATCAGGTGCTATTTAGTCAATCATTTCACTGAGAAGGACTATGGTTTAGCTTAAAAATGCTGAAGAAGGACAAGACATGAGCAAATGCATGCATAGAAACAGTTCATTTGCTGTGGTTTTCCATTCCTGTCACCATGATGTTGCTGCTTATATTCCACACAAATCAATTTGAGAGTATCTGGGGAAATCGGAAAGGCTCATATGCCCATCTGTCTTCTGTAGCATTCATTGAATGGGTTGGACTTTACATTAGAGTTCTGTTCTTTGGGGAAGGATGGAGAAGCTTCTTTCACTCTGATAGACTACAGGAGCTCAGAGTTTCCCCCTGCAGAACACCTGCTGCTCGGGTCTGTCCCAAAAGCAGCTAAATGGGGTAAATAGGCTAGTTTTACCCTATGTCTCATAATGGTCAGTACTGAGTGCTCAGGGAAAAGGGGACAACAAAGATCTTTTGCTTGGCAAATTCCCTAACTCCTCACAATCTGTGATTTAGCAACTGCTAGAGTTTGAGAGTGTGCTCTTAGAGACCAATAAAGTGATTGAAAGAAGGTTTTTGTTTTCCCTTATTAATAAAAGTAACATGGTTTAGAAAACTGAAATCCTTGTAAGTTTAATCAAGTACACTGAGACACTGGATATTGTAAGAAATCAGCATTTTGGGATGACATGCCATAGCATTTTGTTCAGCCAATACATCTTCAGGTCTTTCTTTTCCTACAGCATTAATGTTGAAGACATGACTGTGAGAAGGTTCCTCTTTAGAACATAGTGAACCCTTAGTCTTGGATCATGAGGGGTGACGTAGCTGTTCTCTTCTCAGGGGAGATGGTCCAAACTCAGAGAAGAGAAATATTGTAAAGAAATTGTTGGAAAGGTGACAGTCATCCTGCTAATCTCTCTCTGCAGAGACACACAGTCTACTTACAACCAGAACCTCTTGTCAGCTTCAGAGAGAAGTGAAAACCACTTGTAAAAACTCTTCTAACAAACCCAGGGATTACCTCAAGACAGAACAGGTAGCACCCAGTCCTTTAAAAGTTATAGGTTTAAAATCCTATGTATTTCTCTTGGCCCAAATCACAAGTGAGCGCTAAATAACATTACTGTTTTGGGACAGCTTCCTCCAGAATCCAAGAGCAGCTTCAAGCTGGCTACCCAGTTTGGAAGGCAGAAGATATGAAAACAGTTTCATCCTGGAACATTGCCATGAGAAGTCATGCAGAGATTTTCCCATAATCTGTTACAGCAGAATTATAGCAGAGCATTGCTGTGCAGGGAACATGCTAGACAGAGCAGACTGAGAGCACTGAGGCTGGTTAAACCCTCCAACAGTGGCCCTGAGAGCCTGGGATACTCCTGCCTGTGGAGATACTCCAGAGGTGGTTATAAAAGGCCATGAGCTGTCGTCTTCCCGCTGGAAAAAGTCTAATAACTTTGAAAGTAGATCTAACCTTGAACTTGCCCCTGCTTTGAGTGAGGGCTTGATCAGATGACCTGTAGATGTCCTTTTCAATGTAATGTATTCTACAATCCTATGAACCCAGGCAAGATCATCAGCAAAGCTACTTTCTGTTTCTGTGCTTCTATTTTCCTCCTTTCTGTTTTCCTCCCTGGCATTGGCCTGGCTGGTCCATTTTGCTCACTACTAACTGTACACCTCTACCATGTCCAACATGATGAAGACCTTGCCCAGACCCTCAAGGCACTATAACAGTAGTTCTATCCCTTTGAAAAACACAGCGATTCCTCTGTTTGTGCACAGCTGGTGTTATAAATCTGAACTGATCTAAACAATGAAAGCCAGTATCACAAGTGTATGCTCAGCTTTTTCCCTTCTTAAGCTGCAGAAAAATATCCAGTAATCTGTGCTTATGAGGAGGATGAAAAATGCCTCAGCCCTGAGAACAGCATGGTGGCACCTACAGGAGCACATTAGGTATAAAAAGCATTCACAGCACAAAGAGCACTCAGTTTTGGAGACTGCAGCATGGGCAGCTCTGTGGAGGTTCCTTGGAGCAGGTTTGGGACATTTTGCTAAATGGGTCATGGCTCCAGCACTCTCCCAAATATGCACTTGGTACAGTCCTCCCAT
The DNA here is from genome assembly GCA_035222235.1 of Margarornis squamiger. Lineage (NCBI taxonomy): Eukaryota > Metazoa > Chordata > Aves > Passeriformes > Furnariidae > Margarornis > Margarornis squamiger. The sequence continues at coordinate 12,257,731 of JAWWTY010000027.1, forward strand.
GCCAATAAGCCTTTTCACTGGGTGTTGGTCACATCTGCATGTTTTCCTGCAACAAGGAAAAATGTATGTTTTAAGCAGCTTTTTACTTTCTTAACATTTCAAAGAACAATTGGAATAAAATATTGATAAAGATAATAACAATAAAAAAAGAGATCCAGAGCCAGGTTCACAAACATGATCATAAGGTATATTAAAAAGTGAAACGTAGCTCAGCACTTTGAAAATCAAGCGCCATGGGAAGCTGAGGATGTGTTGTCCCTTGGCTGGATGTCACCTTTTAAAAGGAACACTGTAATTGAGTAATCATCTTGCTGGTTGTCATGGAAATTGCTGCTGGCTGCTGCAGGGAACCAGCCTCCATGCTTTGTGTTTGTGGTGCTGAGGGCAGGCACCCATCGAGAGCAGCACCCACCGCTGCCCTCAGCTCCCCTGTGCTCATGGGGTGTCCAGCCCCAACACCCACTGCTCGCACAGCCCAAGCCCCAGCCTCTGCATCAAGCACCAAAGGGGAATAAATATAACAAGGGGGTACCACGTCCTGGAGGAGGATTCAATTCACAAACCCCGTGGCACCTTCTGCTGCCATCGATGACTTGGGTTGTGTTGTTAATCTTCTACCAGGTGGCAGCGCTAGTGAGGTTTGGATCTCACCATAGTTGGGGGCTTGTGGGCTTAATTTCAAATCTAAACGCAGTGTGGAAAGGGAAAAGCATGTACAGGATCTGTACCAGGAAAGCTGTTTGCCAATGGCCTTTACATGGTGATTAAAGTCAACTCATGCTGATCAGCATTTAAACTTTTAACCGAAGGGCGGATCTGCGAGCAACAGGACGTGTACATGTGGAAGAAAGAAGGCAAACAGGTTAACCTGAGGTTTCTAAAGTGTACAAAGGAAATTACTTCTATTATCCACTGCTGGAACTTTACCTGCTGTTTCTCCCAGGGAATTCTGCCCCTGGGAGCTAGAGAGGGTTTTTGAAGAGTGAAATGACTATATTTTCTGGAGAGAAAGGTGCAAGAGAATAAATGACACAGTAAATAAGAGATCTGTTCAGTTGAGAATAACTCAAATTCTTCCATTTTTCTGGCTCCCCCCATTTTTAGCTGCTAAATTGGCATTCCCTCACCACATCAACACAGTCTCAGACCTCTGCACAGGGTTTCCTTCAGTGTACAGGATGGAAACATGAACTTCCCCTATACCAAACAGGAGAAAGTGTGTAATACTCCCTGCTGACTGCAGTCACAAATGGCAAGCTGCGTGAAGCACCTTGAAATGAAGCTCTGTAGCAGTGAGCATCACAGCTTCAGCTTCTTGTGCTTCCTGTCACACTGCCCCTGGCATCAGTATTTCTGCACTTGCTGTCCTGAACATAGGTAGAAGCTCCCCTGAACCTGTAGTTTGACCCAAGAGAGTGGTTAAGGTTAGGTTTTTCTAAGCATGCCTTCTACACTAGGTGAGAAGATGAGCCCATGGAACAGATGTGCTCTTCGTCCCACTGCTCTTAGAACGTGACAGCCCTGATGCAGAAGGTCCACACTGATGTGTTAATAAATTAAGTGCTACCTTAACTCTTCCCACGTGCTGGAAAACAGTCCTTTCTTCCCAAGTGGCACTTTCAGGTTTACAGCACGGAGTCCACTTCAAGGGCTGCTGAAGGATCATCCTTATTGCTATAGGCTCGTTGCCAGCTCAGAGCACTTGTGACTCCAGGGCAGAACTGGTGTAAACTGGGGCAGTGCTGAGCCACTGGGAGCACAGTGATGAAATATGGCCAAGGAGGGAGTCCCTGACCTGCAGTCACCTCCAGAGGCACATCATTAGGACAATGTTTGAGCTTCATTTCTCCATGCAAGCATTTGCTGAGGTTTTGGCCTTAGGTCCCCAGTTGCAAACTGAACATCTCCTTGACAGGAAAACAGATAATGCATTTAGATTTATCCTTCTTCAGGCTCTGGTTTATTGTGGCTATGACATATACAGAGACTCAAGGCAAAAACTGAAGTCCTTCAAACACAGATTAGCCAAATCATGACTGCAATTAAAATGCTGTCACTCCACAAAAGCTGAAGTTTGTATTAAAAAGAACCAAGCACGTATTACCTGTCCTCCTAAATGACCAAGCAAACAAGCTAGTAGAGACCAACATGTGTTTGCTCAGATTAAAATTATTTTCAATATTTTTTTCAGTCATGCTGCATCTCAGAATTTCATAAATAAGGTCTAAACTAAGTGACCAATGGCAGACTTTTGTCTCTCCAACACACTAAAAGATTTCCCCCTAATATGTCTGATAACATCTCAAATTAATATTGTTTCATTTGTTTGCTGCCCTCTGCATACTCAAAGCATGTCAACATCATTCTGGAAATTACTTCTCATTACATAGCTGCTCCTCCAAGAGCCAGAGGAGACTGCATGAGACACTGTTACTCAGCAGAATTTATGTAAATAGTATTTTTGTTCCTCCTTCGTCTTAAAGGGTAAAATGGTTTGTGGTTAAAAGCTGTCTGAACTCAGAGACATCTGCCAGCACAGCATAAGAGAGCAAATGCTAAGGCTGATCAAATTTCAGTACACCATAACTCTTGAAAATGTCCTTTAAAAATTAGTCTACGCATACTGGAAAAATTGTTCCCCCATTTGTAATAATCACATATCCCTTTGCTTCTCTAAGTTTAGCACACTTTGTTTTGCACTCTGTAATATCCTTAGCAGAATATGACATGCTCGAGTCTATCTACCAAGTTGGAACAGTGAGAGCAATTTTAATTAATCACTGTAAGGTTCTCTTTTGCATGAAGATGGCTCAGCCTCTTTGACCCATTAATTAAATTGTGGAATTTACAGTTCCTTGAAAATGTTGAAGAAGCAAAAGATTAGTCAGATCTGAGCTGTGTTTGAAATGGAAATTGAGACACACTGGATTGTGGATAGGGAAGAGCAAAGTGACATGTTAAAAAATACTTTTAGCTCAACAGACATCCACTAAGCCAAAGCCAAGTGGAAATATGAATTCTCCGTGACAAAAATAATACAGCAGCAAGAAGCAACAGGTTAGATCTTTAGGGGTGAATTGGCCAAGCTCCTTTGATCCCCACAGAGGCTCCGGCTTCCACAGCAAGAATTTGGTTTCCACACTTCTGTGAGTGAAAAAAATCTAAATTATTCCTCTTTGTTAACAAATTAAATCCTGACATGTTTGGGCAATGCCCTGGAGAAGAGAAGGACAAGGGATTAAGAAGTAAGAGCAAAGAACATGAGTCCCTGTGGCTCCAGCTGAGCTCTAACCCACAGAGTGTCTGCAGGAGATTCATTGCACTTCTCATGCTGCAAATGAACATGCAGAGGTGGACAAAAGCACCAGACTTATTCTAATTCAAAACATCTCTCCACGCTGAGGTAGGAAAAGTAAATATTTTATTGAAAAAGTGGTTTCTTAATGTTAATTCATTGATAAGGAAGCTCAGATGCCTTTAAATTCCTTTTGTTGGTTACTAGCACAAGAATCAGTTTAGTAAAGCCAGCTGCTATTTCTTCTGGGAAATTCTTGTGGAGTACAATAGAAAATTGTATACATTTCTCTGTTTTCTCTTGTAATACTGAATTAATTAACATGGACCTGCTGCAGATCCCACTCAGACAAAGAGCTGGAACTCTGGCTTAGGTAAAGCACATTTTCATCTCTCAAATCACTGGTGCTTGTTTGCATTCCCAAAGCATTAAACGCCTCTGCAATAAGTGTATCACAGACATGGAGGAAAATGCTGCCTGTCTCAAAGCCTTGAGGCATTGACACCACTTTAGTCCAGGAAAACATTCTAGGTCTTAGCTAAGTTCATGTCTTTGGGTTCAGTTGGATTTGGGTGTGTATCTTGTGCTTGGCTCCAAGGTGGACTGGAAAGGAGGATCAAACAGATCTGGAACATCAGGAAGAGGGATTGCAAAGCATGTAATTCTGATGGTGTGAGTTTGGCTTTCAGTTGATTTCCTCAATCTTCAGGGCTTACATCAATAAAAATGTGCTTGATGAGGACATACAGCTGTAAGTTACTGATATTTTTTAATCTACTAAAATTTTGCAGGTCTTTTTTCCCCAAAAGAGGCCAGGAGAGTTCTGTATTCAAATTGCAGTTAAGAAATTCCATATCAGCAAAAGTAGTTTCTTCACAAAATTTAAATCATTGCCAGTATTTAATATTAATCTACTTGCTTTTTAACTCCACAGACTGTCCGTGCTTATTGAATTTATGTCTGTTTGAGCCCCAGGTATGTACCCTCCTACTCCCACTCCTGGTATTCCCTATTACCATCCTGTATGCAGAATAGCTGCTCCAGGGCATGCACGTAGCTAATTTGGGCCAGTGTACAGGCAGCTCAGACATGCAAATATTCAGCATTGTAATATTTGGAGGCTCAGACTGCAGATGCATTGGGAAAATCACTCCAGAAGCTTGATTTTGTATTTGTATTAAAATGATTAGAGTGAAATGCTATTCTGTCTGACTAGATATTTCTCTTCCTAAAATCTTTCCTAAATACAACTATATTCCCCTCCCCTAGACAGGGATGTTTCCAGGATTGCTTCAGCCAGTCATTATGTCTAGGACAAGTCTTTGGCCTCCTTAATCTTGGCACGACAGTATTAACAATCCTCACAAAAAAACATTTATCCACATCTTAAGCCTTCTTGGCAACATTAAATCATCTCCCATCCCACGTATACTAGCTGGCTGATGGATGTATGCAAATGCCTGGCAGTAGGGAAAGGCATTTTAATATACAGCCCTAGTAAATTACTGAGATTATTACAAGAAGGGAAAAGGCATGATAAGTTGTTCTGTTGTTGACTATATATTCCCAGGATACAACAGTGATAGACAGGCAGGCAGATATGTTTGGGATACCGATCTAGCTGGGAATCTCAAACATAAATAATGTCTGTGTTACCCAATTATTTGCTTTGTAACTTCTCAATGTCCACGTCTCAGAGGTTTCTGATTCAAGTGAATAAAGAAGTAAACCTTTCCATTTCTATTTGCTTCCTACAAATAGCTCCCAGCACAGAGTAGAAAGTGCAGCAGTGGGTATTTAATACCTGTGAGTGGCCCTTTGCTGCTTGGGCTATACCTACACCATCCTGTGTTTTGCCTGTGCCAGAGAATACAGTGGTGTCCCTGTGTTAGTGCAGTGCTGCTAAATCCAAGACCATTGGCTGCCCCAGGGCTGTGATATCAGACCCTGCTGCATCACTGCCTGGCAGGTTTGCTCTTGTGCTCCCCAGGAATAACTTCCTTTGCAGTAATTGAAAATAAAAGCAATAATTAAACCCCATTAATTAATTAATTAATTAAACGTATTCCCGGCTGTAACTCACACAGTGGCAGCAGGTGGCGCTGAGGAATCCACGGAACAGCTCCGGGGCTCGTTCTGTGCCCTGCGCATCTGGATCCCACCAACCAACTGCACCTGCCTCGCTGCTCCTCTGCTCCCCGCGCTGCTGAAAGAGAGGGGACAGAGGAGGAGGAACCACAAATCCCATTTGGAAGGGCAGTTTCAGCTTTAGCTCTGACCTGGTAAGAAATTTGGGGAAAAAAAAGAACAAAAAAAAACCTCAAAAACCCCCACACCAACATTCCTACAAAAAGGATATAATTTTGTAGTAGATTCTAGCAGCTTGCACAACACTATTTTATTCTCTGCTTGAAATCCTTTTGGATATCTTCACAGAGAAAATACTTGCATGATGGAGATAAAAAATACATTCCCAGGTTTGGAGAGGAGAGGGACAAGAGAATTAGTTATCAATACTTTCATTTTTGTTCAGTTTATTTTTATCATCATCATTATTACTACTACTACTACTACTACTATTATTATTATTATTATTATGCATTCAATGAAGGATTTTTTTTTCCCAAACCATGTAAGTTACTTTTCTGCTGTTATTTTTGTTTCATTGCCTGCTTTCTGAACCAATATCCAAGCACTTATAGGAAGAGTTATGGATCCAGAAGGAGGTTTGTTGTCACTTGGGGTTGCTTTGTAAATAGAGACCTGTGCCTGAGCAGGTCAGCAGAATGGATTGCATAAGAGAAAGGAACATACTATTTTTGAAAATAAAAAGGGAGATAAAGGGAAATTACATGCATATGTTATTTTCACAATTGGCAGCTGACTGTGCTATGCATTTCAAGCAGATTAAGGTCTTCTTTGTTATTTTTAACAAGAACAAATAAATAAATCAATTTAGTGGCAGTATTAGATACTGTAGTAGGACTCTGGGGGTTTATTATCATTTTTGTCACTAAGTGTGCCTTATAAAGTAGAATGAAATCTTTCAAGTGACTATCAGAACTTGGCCTCCTATGCACAATAACAGAAATGTTAAGCATTTCTGCTGCTTTTGACAGGTCAGAGCTTTCTGCAGACCCTAAGTACAATGCCACAGGAGACCTTTCCATGCTGTGTATGTTGAGAGCAGCAGAGCTGGCGGGCAGGAGTTTCCCAGCACTTGTGTTTACGGGTGCCAGGCTGCAGGGAGTGTGCAGGGGCAGGTGCTGGGAGAAGGGGCTTCTCAGCAGAGCGTGGGCACAGCTGCTGGCCCTGCACCATCCCAGTGCAGATGGCATTGCTGGCTGCTCTCCTGAGCTTTGTCTATACAAACCTGAGCTACTGGCTTCCAGGAGCTCTCCAAAATCTACGCTTGTATTCTTGATAAATCTTATTTAACTTCACATAACATGAAAAGGGAGCAATCTTGAACTGTCCTGTGGGCTTGGCATCACTCCAGGGATCCTGCCAAGGAGTACAAGTGGAATAGAAGTGAAAGTTGTATCTGTAGCCCAGGCCATATATGAGGTTTTCTTTACATGCTGTACCAGCTGCTGGCCCTACCTGTGGGTCCAGCTGCAGCTGGGGTGTGTGTTTGGCTTCACTCCTGCTGCTGAACCCTAGGGCTAGCACAGCCCTGCTGTCAGGGCTCATCGTCAATTTGAGAAATGTCTGGGGGGAAAAGGCCACTGAAGTGAGTAAGACAACTGAGGAAAGGCTTAGATCAGGATTTCAGGAAGCCATCTGTGCCAAGACAGCTATAGCTGAGCCCAGGAAGTTGGGTGGAAGAGTGAGTGGCAAAGTAGGGTTGAGTACAGTAAGGAGATATTATTGCTAACCAGTCTCTGGTTTGGGTGACAGTTTTTAGAAATGTACATGTAATTCTTCCAAAATAAGAGGTCTGTAATAGACCTTGGACAGGGAAAACCTTTAAGGCCTTTTCTTTAGGTATTCTTCCAAAGGTCAAGCTCAAGAAAACAGGTTCAGTTTCTACATAGATTGATTCAAAGGGGGATTTAGAGCATCAGCTACAATCCCTGCTGCTCAAACTAAAAGCTTTTGAAAAGGTTTTCCCAAAGCACCTCCAATGCAGTAGCCTGGAGTTAGCATATGCCATGGAAAGTTCCTAAAACCTTGCTCTTCTCACTATTGACTTTACATGACATTTGCCTCACCTTGTAATATGAGATCTGTTACTAGTCTGTAACATCAATCAACAACTTAGCACTTAGTATCAAAGGGGAAAAAAAAGCTGTTTATGTTCTTATGACAATGTGTTAAGCAATTTTTCAACTAAGGGCTTTATTGCCTGGTTGACCTCCCATCCTGTGAGGACAAGGGAGTCCAAGATCGGAAACATATGCTTAAGATTTCTGCTGTCAGTATTAATAACATCAGGCTAGAGCAGTATCTGTGTAAGAGAGGGAAATAACAGTATAGCTGTAAAGCTGTTCATCCTTAAATCAGGGTGAAAGGGTTTTCCCTTGTGACCAGAAGATTTTGCATTTCTTATCCACTGACAATGTCTTTTGCAGTTAACTGGCTCCTGGGAAGTCACCTTCTCAAATCCAGTTTAGTGTCCTCATCTTCAATGATGTTATTTTACGTTACTTAAGGAAATAAGCCTTCAAAAATGTAAAATCATAGCAAATAATGTTCTTTTTTTGTTCCTCTCAGTGACCATATAATTAGGTCATATTTTTAATATATAATTTATATAATTTTCAGCCTCATTTTTCAGCTATGATGGACATTTGCATTTCTTCCACATGTGCCCACGTGTGCACCTGCATGTAGAGCTCTGGCAGAGGCTGTACTGCATCACTGCACTGTGCACTGCTCTGGGGAAGTGAAAGAAAACCTCTTATTTCTTTCTGCTTGCTTGCTAACCTTTTAGATCAGAAAATATTGCTTGATGACAGCATCAGGCTTGAAAGCACTACTCACACTGCACCAGCCAGCTCGACTCAATCCATTCAGGAAGGCAGGACTTCCCTAGGGTGTGGTGGTCTCCAGCTTTTTCATATTTCTGGGCACCTTCAGTCTGACCTGAGCTTTGTTGAGCAGCACCTTATCCTTGTGCTGCCTGAGCGCTGTCTCTTCTAGATGAGGCTGAGAGAAAGCATTTCAGAAGCACTGACATGAGTTAAAAGCATCACAGGGAAGGTCAGGGTGTGGTGAAGGTTGATTTCTGCATAGTGCAGAAACAGCCATGCAAACCCCAAACTAGTGACTCTGGATACCAGGAGCAGGCACAGGGATTAGAGCTGGCTGGCAACCTACCTGATGGGGCAGGGCAAATGAGCCTGCTGGGACCTCACTGACCCTGCTCCTTGATCTGGGCATCATATTTCCACACATCAGTGCCTCAGACAACCACACTCCCTGAAAGGTCCCATTACGTGAAAACGTTCAGATGAGCCACAATAAAAAAAAAGGAAGGAAGGAGAAGATCTTGGGAAGTGGGAGCTACTCCAGGAAGTAAGAAGCAGAGAGCTGGTAGATAAAGGTTCCTGGGATAAACTTTCCCTTGTCTTAAAAACCCATGAACAGAAGGCACAGGATATAGTGGTGAAAATACAGGCTGTCTCTGGCACTGCCTTGTGCATGTCCCCACACACTGCCCCCAGCTCTGCTGGGGCACAGTCACTGCCCAGGGCAGTATTTTCAAGAGAAGTTCCATCTTTGTGGTTGTTGAAGAAATTTCTATGGGCATTACATTTGCCAAACACACAGGGATGAGGTAAGGTCATTCTGCTTCCTTTAGCATAATTTAATTTCCTTCACTTAGTCTTGTCCCATCCTTTTCATTCATGTGCTTCATGTCCAGGTTCCATTGACTTTTCATTTTCTGTGAGTTTAACTACAGAGTACCTGTCTTGAAAATTTCTCCATAGACTGAGACTTTATATACCTCTCTAGGTATTTTAATGTTTAAATAAAAACAATTAATAAGTGAAACTATCTTCCTTGATACTGGAGCTTCCACCTCAATCAAATATTTGCCACATATATAAGAAATTATAATCT
>JAWWTY010000027.1:12267194-12312146 GCA_035222235.1 Margarornis squamiger
AAGTGAAACTATCTTCCTTGATACTGGAGCTTCCACCTCAATCAAATATTTGCCACATATATAAGAAATTATAATCTATTCTGTACCTAAAAATTTCCATAGGTACTACTAGAAGAATGTTTTTTCTACTACTTCATATTGGTAATCCTCTTTTTTTTTTTAATTATTATTATTCTCAGAGGGATCTGTCATACAAGTTAGATCATTAATGTGCAGAAAGACCAGATTTCTTTTCCCATCATTTTCCATGTCAATTGCTTGACTTCAAAAAGCAAAACACGTACAGCAGCTGAGCAACAATAATTTTTAAATTCTGACCCTGTGTCCTTTGCACATAAATTCTACCATCAGGTTTCATTGCAGGAATTTCTCACTCTTCTGTTCTATCTTCCCATCTCCATCCTTACCTTTGTTTTTGTTTTTTTCAATTTTCCCCCCTTTCCCTTATCCTTTTCTTGAGTTACATTTTAAGCCTCATGCTTTGCCTGCACAAATGCAATAAAACAGGTTAAAAATCTATATCTTTATCTACCAATACACTAATTTTATTTCTATCCACATTTCAAAAGAGCAAATTCATTTTCAGACAGAAAATATCTATGATGCAATTTTGTTTTATACTGTGGGTAACATGCTTCAGCCATTGACAGTACTGCTAAAAAGATAAACCTATTGTGAAGCATTAATCTTTACCCTTCACACACAGAATAGCCTGGATTTATTTATAAGTGCCAGGACACTGATGAAAATTGGAGTAAGAAAGGGAAGGAACAGTGAAAAGAAACACTTGTCAGGTTTCAGAAAAATCAAAAATCGTTAAATATTTTGGAAGGTGATTTTTATGGGAAAGAAAATGCTGGACTTATTAATGCTCATCTGCAGCAAGATTTCTCTTCCTAGGTAGCACTTTTCCATCTCAAACACAGTGGAGCTGTATCAGAGCCCCCCTCTCCTGGGGCCTCAGTGCTCTGCTCCAGCCTTGGGGCTCAGTTCCTTCAGAGCAACATGTGGATAAAAGGGGGATCACCTGGTTTGTGCCTGTTGTTGAAGAGCAGCTCCAAAGAACTTGGCCTGATCAGCTCTATATCTTTTCCCTCATCCCAGGATGAGATCTTTATCCAAAGAGGCTCCAAAGCACAAAGGTGGATTGCTGGGGTCGGGTGCTGGGTGCTGGGTTGGAAAGGAGCAGGAATTCAGTCCTTCTCTTTTCTTTTGATAACAGAGAAATCCTCTCCCCTGTATCCAGGATGGGTCACCTGGAGCCTCCAAGGAATCCACCACAGCAACTTCCATGCTAATAATGTTGATGAATACCATGGCACCAAATCTGTAGCCTCTACAAAAGCCTCTAAGCTTTGCCTTTCCTAAGTTTTCAAAAAAGGCTGTTATAATGCCAAGAGCACCTCAATAAAATAATACCATAAAGGTTTAGTCATCTTAAATATAAAAGTTGATTCCTTCTCTCCTGTTATTCTTTCCCCACCCTCAAAAAAAAAAAAAAAAAGACTATATTTCATTTTTATTTGTACTTTCTGAAGAGTAATGCATTTCCAAGAAAAGGATTAAATCTCTCAAAGTGAGGTAATAAAACTGAAGCTGTAATGAAACTCACTGGAAATACAGGGAAATATTTCATTTAGGCATTGGAATAAAATTCTAGTTACAATCCTGATCAGAATAATTCATGACCAAAATACCTCATACTATTTTTAATTGTCCTTGTTTTTCAAATAAAAGTTAGACATGGTTTGACTAAATCACTGTCTGTCAAGCTTAGGTTGTGAATGGCTCAGTGAATCCCAAGGGGCACTTTCAGTTTTTAAGGCAATTCATTTATTTATTTGGCTATACTAATAAAGCACATATCCAGAGATTTACATTCTTATTCTACTACTAAAAATGTATGAACCATATGGAGGTGACAGCAAGGAACAACAAGGAAGAGCTTCTAGAGAAGCTCAGAACAATATTGCCACTTTTTTTCCTACCAAGACTTGAAAAAAGGAGCTTTTCCTTAGCATTCTAGGGAAGAGTATAATAGTTATGTAATTGAGATCTATTCCTGCTTTTTGAAAAAATATCTGAAGTGTTTGATTAAACCAAGAATCAAAGAATCATGGCACATTTAATTTGATTTGTTAATTACGGTTGTAAATATACCATATTTAGTGACCTCACACAATATACTTGTTTGGAAACAAGTTCATTTTGTGAAACAAAGCAAAGACACAGCAGGCTCATTTCAGAGAAACATTAAAATACAATAGGAGAGACACAAACCAGAATGCAGTGGGAAAGCTATTGTGGCTTAAAATGTACTTTTGAAACCAGCATAGTTACATTCATTCTAGAAAACATTGTTCCCTCAAACCAGAGAGATTTGCAGTACAAAGGGAGGTAATTGTCTTGTTATCAAAAACCAAAGAGTGTTTTTCTTCTCTGCCTATGCTGAAACACCTTTCTATCAGAAGCTGTAACGGAAGATCATATAGATTCTTTTTCTCTCCCCAGCACCCAGGAAAATACAATATGTGATATTCCAGCAGCCTCATGAATTCTTGAAGTCATTTAACTGCATCTTCGCCTTCCTCAACTTTTGTAACTCTGTGACTGACAAGTAAACATAAATTTCCCAGATGTGTTTCAAGCATGACTCTCTTCCTTTACTAGAGAGGCACACAGCAGAACAAGCCAAGATTAGATCAGGTTTGCTTTGTGGCTGCTCCTTCCACAGGAAGGTTCACTCCCCAAACTTTTACTACAAGCACCAGGCATTGCTCTTCCTTTCTCCATAACCAGTCCTTTCCCCACTAGACAACACTAATGCAAAGTACTCCACAGCATTCATCCATCAGTCCTTGTTTCTCTTGGTCTGTTCAAACCAACAGCCACCACTCAGGTGAATTAGTTCAGTGAATAATGAGTTCAGATGTTCGTTAGGGAATTATTTCAAAACATTACAAGACATCCAGCAACGAGGTCTAAACAAGTCCTCAATCATTTCATAGACATGTAATCAGTTTCTCAGATGTCAGATCATGCATTTTCCTGTTGATTATTCTATCATTCCTCTATCAAATGCTTCTGAATTAGTTAATTATCTATGCCAGGGATGCACATAAGCCCCAATCATTACTATATTATTTTAGCTGCTATCTTCCCATCTGCATGTTCTCATTTCTATTGTCCCTTTTCTGGTCCTTTCATAAACCAAAAAGATTTTGCTCCTTAGTTTTCAGCTTATCCATCACACTTCTAGACATCCCCTCAGGCTAGTTGCAGAATTAGAATAAAGAGATTTAGTGTTCTTCAAGCCTGCATGGCACCAACTTAGCTTACAGAGCTAACCAATATGGTCTTTCTCCAGCCCTAAACACTAAAAGTGTTACCTTTAATAAATTACAGATCTACTTTGGCATACAAGTCCTCATGCAAAACCAAAGATGGGAAATCTGCCTCTACAACTCAAATATCTTTGACCCAGAAACATTGTTCACTCTGCAGATACACCTTACTGAAATATGATGTATATCTAATATAGAGATCTAAAAAAACAAATCCTGTGATTCTTGGTATTTGGTGTGACAGAGACCAATGCTCACCCCCACAAATTATGACTCTGGTGTAGCTACTGCAAGGAAAAAGACCATGGCATGTGGACTGTATTCATTTATCTGACTAAATCTCAAAAAGAAAAAAAAGAAAAAATTCATCAAAGAGACATTGTTGATGAATGAAGGCTTTCTATTTCTGCTCTTCCACGAGACATTTCTTTTGCAGCTGGACTGTTGAAGAAGATTTGTCATAAAATTTTAGAGCATCTTCCATGTAGTGGTGACAACAAGAGTACATTTGTTCTTCATTACTCAATACATCTTAAATTGCTTCCTGTATCTCTGATAGACCATTGTTCACTGTCCTATTGTTGAGTAGAAGCTGCAGCTTGAAGATGAGAAACTCACAAAGGGAAGCTGAAGTTTTTTTCTTCATAACACAACTGAAAAAACCAAAACAAGCCAACCCAAAAAACACATGCAGAATAAAGTAGGAGCAAGAATCTGAGCAGACTAATCATTTCAGATGCTAAACATCTCACCAAACATCTGTTTATCTCAGACTGTGAATGAAAGCAGGGCGAGGTTTGCACAGGAGTGGTTCTACCACTGAGTACAGAAAGCCATCGCACCAGAGCAAAGCAAATGCAAATCTGTTGCTGCTTGTCAAAGTGAATCAAGCCCAGGGAATCTCATTTCTCCATTTCTCTGAAGATAGGTTTGTCAGACGGACCAATGTCAGTGATGGAATAAAGATACAGGGACAATATCTGGTGAACATAAGGATGTACCCAAAATTAATATGGTTAGAATAAGATTTCAGCAGAGGCAAAGAAAAAGTTATATCCCAATTTAATACACTCTGTAAGAGAAGAATGCCCTTTTCAAATAATGCCAAACAAAAATATGAGAAGTAGGGAAAATCACTGCACAGCTGTCTGCTTTCCAACACTTACCGACCCCAAATATTTAAGTGTCTTTCTCAGAGTAAGCAATGGAAAAAATAAAAAAAAATAAAAATAACAATCATAGAATCAAATACAGGAAAGTGGTTGATTTTCACTGCAGGTTCACACACACAAAACCCAAAAGTATCTGTGGCTTACCACTTTCCAAAGTCATATGAATGACAAGGTAAAAAAAATAGTTTTAGTTTTTTTAGTTATATTTTTTCTCTTTTAGGAATAAGGAGCTGAACTTAGGAAAGGGGGAAAGTAATAACCCTTTAAAAATGGCAGTGTTCAAAAACCAGCAAAATAGAAACAAAAGTACAATATGTTTTCCAAGATAAAGGTAGAGAGAATATTTAAGACTATAAAAGAAAATAGAAATTCATGATGAAGAGGCTCACTGAGCTATCTCCAGCTCTATTATCAGTAGTGAACGATCAGGCAGATGCACTCCATGGCATCTGTCATTGCAAATGGATTCCAGTGAGTTTTATAAAAATAAAAAAATACAGCTTGCCTGCAAAACCAGCCAATACCTTGTCTGACCTCAATGTGAGTATATTTGGCTATAAAGCCAATTTAAACTCCCAAGGTTTAAGATGAGGCTAACTAACACAGCCATTCCTGACCCTGGAAATGGATGAGTTATTTTGCTATTTATGTCTAGAAGGTGGTCAAATGCCAAAACAGGGCTTTTACAGCTGCCATACCCTCATCTCCCTGCCATTTGTACACAGATTTCAAATCTTCCTGTGATGCTCAGGCAGTTCAGGTTGCAGTGCATACACATTGCAGCAGGTCAGGACATCTGCTCTGTTCCCAGAAATCATTTGACTTTTCACTTCAGTTACCCAAAATGACACATGCAGTTACCCATGCCTAAAATTTCTTTGAATTTTGCCTCAACAGAACTTGCTTTCTGGTTAACACAGTAAATCTCCAACTTCCCATGAAAGGCAACACGATTCTAGGGAAAATATCACTTCCTGGTTCTCCAAACACACCAAGTGGGGAACCATCTCTGGGCAGTGAGAAGAGATGGGGAGAGGGGAAGGCAGACTGCAGCCTGTGCTCTCTGCTGGTGCCCCAGCTGGGGCTGGGCTTTTGGTGACTGTTTTTGGTGTGCAGACTGTGCCTGTACCCCTGCTCTGTCCTACCACACAACGGGGATCCCCCTGTCATCCATTTACATTTTTGAAAGGTTCTGGAGATTGGGGAGTCCCTTCACAGCTGGAGAAAGGCTAAGAGACAGTAGACAGAAATTGAAATAAGAATGAGGATGATCAAGCCATGGAATGGGTTGCCCAGGTTGTTGCATCTTCATCTTTGGAGGTTTAAAGACCTACCTGGATAAACCCCTGAGAAACTTCATCTGTCCCCACCGCTGATCCTATTTGGAGAAGGATGTTGGACTAGAGACCTCCTGTAGTCCTTCTCAATTTGCATTATCCTGTGACTTATTTTTTCTTCCTCAGTCCTTCTTATAGAAAGATTGTCATGGAAATGCTCTAAAAGTGAAGTCATAGCAATGTCCAAAGCACACAGCAGCACTGCAAGCACTTTAACTCCAAAGGATTATCTCTTGGCCACACAGGATAACTGAACAAAAGCTGTGTTGACATCTTTGTCATCTCCATGGGCCTCAAAAGCTCAAGAGATTAAACAAACTTTGTCTAAGTTCTCTAGGTTTTAAATTCAGACCTTTAAAAGACTTAGCAGTGTAGGGAGTCATTGGAAAGCCCAGGTGTTCACTTGGAAATGACCAAAACAGGCTCACAAGATCCCGCATTCCTTATGTGACTTGTTTTTATAGTTGCTGGTGCCTTCCAAACACCAAGTACTCTAAATACTCTTCCTTTAGTACTAGGAATGTGTTTTTACTTGTACCCTGGTGACTCTTTGAAATCCTTGCCCTAATTCTGAAGACATGCAAGCAGTAAATCAGCAGAATCATATCTATTGCCCATCAGGCATCAAGTCACACTACAGCAGTCCATGCCTCCTTTAGGAAGCTTTCAGGAGACTTTCAGCTGGACCAGCAAAAGCTGGAAGTCACCAATTTAAAACATCTGACAAATTTATGAGATACAGGTTCACTGAGTAGAAATGTATGTCAAGAAAAAGCAAAATCTATATTCCTGGTTTAGACAAGTTAGTAAAACACTCAGAAATGGCAGAGCCAGACCTGCTCAGACAGTAAATCTACCTGGTGGTGCCAGTTCCTGTCCCTTCCTGAGAGCTGTATATCCAGCTATGCCCTCCTATAAGCAATGTAGGGTTTTAAACTCTATTCAAACAATACAGAGAAGTGTAATTCATATTTCTCCAACTGAGAAATGTAAATGACATGAGCTGCTCAGTCAGCAGACTGGAGAAAGGAAAGGGGAAAGAAAGAAAGAAAACCCACACATAGCAAATTGTGTTTTATTTTCTACAACACCCATCAAGGTTTCAATGTGCAGCAGAGCAGGTCACTTTTAGTTTCCTGGAAACATTTCCAAATGCCTTAAGGTGACTATAACTCTTTCTCCACAGTTAATCAAGCTCAGAGTAAGTAGATTTCAAAGTAACTTAGAATTAAACTAACCCGTCCAAGTAGGTGTTAATTGTAGATATGCAGCTCTATTTCTCTATCAAATTTACATAAATGGATTTCTACTGTGCTAACCCAGGCAAGGTGCTGGGCAGACAGGATTTATGTTCTGCCCACCTGGAATGTCATAACAAACAAGGAGGAAGACAGATGGAAAGGACAATTTGCCTGCATTATTATTTATCTCACCAAAAGGCAATACTGCAGTCTGCCATCCTCTCTAACTACTGGCTGGGGGCTGCAAGTTCCACCTCCAGAATATTTTCCTGTTCTTACAATACCTGGAACAATAAACAATGCCTAGTACCTCCCTGAACTTGCCCTTCTCCCCTTTCTTACCCAACACATCCTTTATCCGCCAATTCCCACAACAAAAATTTGTTTGGAAACACCATAAGCTGAAGGCATAAGCAAAGCCTGAAACAGGCAGAAAGCAAGGAATGAGGCCCACTTTGCTGTGCTGTTCTCCCTCAAAGCCCAGGGGTGCCAGGGCTGCCGGGTGCTGGCAGGAGGGTAATGATGGAGAACGGAGCAACCTGGGCAGCTCCACTGGAACTCTCCGTGTGCAGCTGAGCCAGCGGCATCGCTGAGCAGCCTGGGCAATACCTGGGTAATGTTTCTCTGTTTGTGCAGCTGGAATCCCAGTGCCAAGAAATTAAAAACCCATCAGCTTTATTGGCCTGCCGATGCCAGGGCAATTAGCATTCATTTCTGACAGCATATGCCCAGGCAGTGCTCTGCCTTACGTGAGCACGGCCCCCCCAGCCCGGGATGCTGCTCTGCTCTCTCAGGGCATGGCAGTGGCTGCCACTTCTTGGAGCCCCTCTTTGAGCCCCCACTTCTTCAAAGATAGAGGAGCCACGAGGATAGAGGCAACAAGCATCCTTCATCATCACACATAAAACATCCTGACAGTTAGTTCCCTTTGGACTGGTAAAACCAGCAGCACTAAAAAACTTGTTTTGTTAAGTGGAGAAATAAGTTTGAAAGACAGGAAGGGGCATTTGGGGTGAAAAATGCAGAGGATTCTTGTTTGCACTCTACAAGAGGTTTCCCTAATGCTTTAATTAAGTGCGTATATTTGGCAGTGCTTAATGGTTAAATTAAAGCCTAGATATTAGTTCTCTAGGAGGAGCTGTGTTTTTATATCAGAGTTCTGCATTTATAATTGAGTAGCTCACATCAAAACAAGATGTATTTAAATCAGAATATACTTCTAAATTTACCTAACCTCCACACATAAAAATTCCCAGCAGGTGCCTTGTTAAACAATAAGGAACATAGGAGGTAGATTGCTGTTCTCAAGCCTTTGGTGAAAACTGACTCTAATTGTGTGCTTACATTTTTATTTTTTTTTAATCAATTGTAATAGTAAATCTCCCTCTGGTACAAAAAGAGACTTTTGCACTTGAAGCCAGCAAGCTCAGCAGTGTGATTTCAAGATATCATCTGCCTTAATATTTAGGACCTAAATCTCAGAGTATTAATATTTGATTCTGTGAGCACTAAAGTATCTTTGAAAGCACAAGCCCAGTCCCAAAGTCTTTACATGCATTTTTTTTTCCCCTTTCATGCACCAAATTCAAAAGCATAAGACCCAGGCATTATTCAGAAAGAAATCTTCACCTTCATTCTCCTGAAAAAAACCAAACCAAATAAAATATACAACAGATATAGTGGACATAATTTGAACATTACTGGGACATGAAAAAACAAGCTCCTTATGGAAAAGACAATACTCTGAAGTTAATTAAAAGCTTTTCTATTTTGCTTCACTTTTCCTCCTCCTTTTATTTAAGCACTTAATGAATCTGCTAAGGTTTTTCAAATGCAGATGCTAACTAGATTTACAAGCTGACTCTGACAGAGACACTGAATCCTCAGCTAACCCAACCATAATTTGATCAGCAGCCTGAAGCAAGGGAGGCACACACACTTGTTTGTAAACAGCTTGGAGATTTTCCTCCTTGGAATGCATGTTTTGCTGCTTGACTCCTTCCTGCCAGAGCAGAACCGTGAATTTTGTTACATTACAAATCCTATTCTACTAAAGGCTGAACAACAGAAAATTTTGGTCATAAAGCTTTAACTTCTTACTACTTTCTTGTGAAGGAGAAAAAACTCTGGGAAAAACAGGCTAAATCACCAACACCAGAAGTAGAAAGAATGCTAAGTGAGATTAAAGGTACTTTACTTAAAAAAAAAATTAAAAAATAATAATTATTTCTTTACCAAGGCTACTTTTAGAAGCTACTATTACTGCCTTTTACTTACCTAAGTAACAGACAACCTACAAAAGGGCACCACCACCCTTTCAAATCACCCACAAAAAGCACTACTTGGCCACAAAGTCTTTTACAGCAGGAAATTTAGCGTGAAATTTGATCTGAGACTTGTGGCCTCTTGGGAAATGTAGTTTCCTAACTGGTACCCCTCTGGCTGCAGGTATTGTTTCACCACTGAGGAAATGGAAGGAAACATTTTTCCTAGGAGTTTACTTTTATTTACCTTCTAATCCTGCATGGCAGATCTCTCAGTCATCTCCTTTTAGATATGACTTGACTGAGCCTTTTTCTAAGGTGGGGGGGGGGAAATCTGAATTCCTAGGGAGGGGATTATGGGTAATCTGCTACTTTATAAAGGAATGAGTGAGCATTTTTCTGGTTTAATTTAATAGGGATTGTATGTGGAGCTCCTGGGAAAAAGATGTGCTGCTGCTGGCATTTAGGCAGGAAAGACAGATATTCTTTTTCATCAAATGAGAGTTTAGAGATGGGATCTTCTTTGAGTTGGACAGCCTGTAGAAAGGGAAAACCAAGCTATGACCAGCTTTTAGGCCCAAATAGAGGGAGTAGTAAAAAGGCTAGCAAGGAATGAAAGGAGCTAATGAGATTTTCTTGGGTAGTGGGGTTTTTTTGGTTGGTTGGGATTTTTGTTTTCGTTTGCTTTGTTTGCCTGTTTTGTTGTTGTTTGTGTCTTTGTAATATTTATTTATTTATTTTATGACTTACTTTTTCAAGCTACTCAGAAATGTTTTCTGTCCCTCTTCTGAACAGCTCCTAAGTGTTAGACTTACGAATGCTTTCTCTGGAGCTACACAAACCTCTCACAGAAAAGGTAAGTCATCAGACTGTAGTTATTTTTCCTTCCTTACACTGTTGACCCAGCCATGACCTTCACCTTTCCTTTGCAAAAGCTTTGTTGCTGAAGCTCAAGGGGTCCCCACACTTCTGCCTCCCCTGAAGATGCTTTGAGTCTTCCTGGTGTTAATAATGTCACATGAATTTTTCAGGTAACCTGGGTTATGTGTAGAAGCAAAAGATTATCACCTTTGGAAATGCTGTGCAGGGGCATTTTCTTTACTGAAATCTGACTGTAGTGACTATGCTGAAGAACAATTAAGTATGAGAAATCTTTCTTCATCAACTTCTCCTCTCTTTTAGGAGTCCTAAAGAGGTTTGAACTCTGTTTTAGCTGACAGGCAAATGAACTGGTCCCCCTTCACCTGAATTTCAGTGTGATGATGGGCTACATGCCGCCTTGAGTAGGTGCAATGTCAGAAAAACTCTCCTCTCAGCTTTTTCTGTGCTCTATGAGAACATGTTGGCCCATGGCACTACCTTGTTCAAGGTAAAAACTACCGTCCTCAAGGCATGGGTGTACTTGGGGCAGAGGGACACAGGGGGAATCTGTGCTGCTCACCAGGGCAGCCCAGTTTTTGAGCAGGAACGTCACAGAGCTCTGATCCTCCCATTTATTTTTGCCTTGGTCTTTCCCTGCTTTTTAATTGTTGCTGAATGGAGAAAAAGAGCACAGGCACGGGGCATGCTTAAATCAAACAGTTGTCCCAGTTCCACCCTCCTGCCCTGCAGCACCTTCTGGGAGGTGGGATGAACAGCACCACCCAGTAGTCTCGTTTATTAGAAGGTATTAATGAGCACGTTTAATTTGAAGTGAAAACCCTGTTGTGCATAGGTCAGCTTCATTTGAAATCTAAGGATACCCAGGGAACTGGTTTACTGCAAGATGTTAATTAGTTTTATTGAAAGCAACAGCAAAAATACTTATTTCCATGAGTGTTTTGTGGAGAGGATAAACTCACAACTGGTAACTGGGAGGGATTGAGGAGAGCTAAAAGATAACCATTTGATTGAAAAAGACAGAAAAGTATTACCATGGGCTTTAACAACTTATTATAATAGCCAATGATATCATCTTGATTTGGCAGTGAAACTCAATTTTATGTGTCAGCAAAGCAATCTTAAACTGCTGAGCAGATGTCAGCTGCATATCTGCCATGTCAGTGATCAGGAAAGATGTTTTTCATGAGCCAGGAGCAGAGCCATTGCAAGCAATGTTAATTTTTTCATATACTTTGCAAAGAATGTGGAGGGTTGCAAGGCTTTAAAAAAGTAATTCCTAGTCTCTGCAAGTCATGGATTTTGTTCATTTATGCAGTTTTTATGGAGGATGTTTTCAACAGCTATTGGGAAAAGTTAGAAGCCTGGAGGAAGCAGGGGATAAGGGGCTTTTGGAGAACAGTTTAGATAGTGCTGGTATTTCAGTTCATTATTTTCAAACTAAATTCTATTGCAAATCCTCACGGTCTTTGTAGAGCCTGGGCAAATTCATAAAACTCTTCCCTAAAATACTTGCTCAGCCTTTTTAAAATTAATTTACTTCTGCACCTGAGCATCCCATTTCAGCTTCCTCTTGGCTGGCACTCCTGTGACTTGAGTCTGTAGTGATGCACACAGTTCTTGAAAGCACAGTTTAAATTCTTATACATGAGTAATGATACTAGAAGGGAGTTTCACCCACCTCTCACTATTACTAGTGGTATATTGTTGCTGGAAATGAGGTAGGGCTTTGAAACAGCATGAGATGAGGGAGTGGTGCATTATGAAAGAGATAAAACCACTGCTTTTAAGAACCTGGAGGGGGAGGGAGTGGTGTGTAAGTGAGCATTAAAATTGGGGGTACTGGATGTTACACAAGCAACCTGCCCCCTGCCAGTGACTGGATCTGAACAGACTGCACACAATCATGAGATCAAGCTGAATTTCCAGGTTTGCAATATTTGACCAGACATAATTTTTCTCTATCTGCTTCCCCTGAAGTAAGAGACTGGCTCAATAACCTTACAGATCACTTCTAGGGGTTTGTGTCTTTTTTTGGTTTTTCAGTTCGGGGGTTGACTTTCAGTTCCATTTCTTCCATCAGGGTCAGATATTTTGAGGATTTCAAAATCTGTTACTCCTCAAGGATGGAACTATTGATTGGCCTGAGCTCAGCTGGGCTATACCTTGAAATTTGAAGGCTGCTTCCAATGTTACTCCTTGGGGTTTTCAAAGCACCTTTTTTTTTTCTTTTTCCCTTTTCTTTTTTTTTTTTAAATTTTTCTTTTTTAATCTTTGTCTTAGCCAAGAGCTTGTATTGCATAGCAGAGCTTCCAACCTCAAGACACGGAAGCAGGCAGAACATTTTGAGCTGTTCTTTTGTCCAATGTCTCATCAGGATCAGTAATTTCACTCCCAGCATTGCAAAAGATTTCTCAGCAGGTGAAATTAATCTGATTTTAAGGTTATGACTAGTAATTCTTTTATTTTCCATATTCAGGTCTTCACCCTAGAGAATGCAGACTAAAATGAGAAATGTTGATCTTTATATCCAATGCAATAAATGAAGAGCGCTAGCTAGAGCAGCACCAATTTGGACAGGGCACCATGCACAATGAGAGGAGGAAAGAAGTCTCTGATATCTCATTATCTATAAATAATGCAAATGAAAATTTGAATGGGAAGAGATGAAGCTACATGATTTATTTCTCCTTTTCCCAATGGGATGGATTAATAGTGACTGCTCTGAAAGGATCTGTAAGTGACTGGGCACGTCAAGTGGAGGTCAAGGTGAACAGTGGAGCAGTGCAGTCACCTGTGCTATTATTTTCTGGTCATGAACAAAAGAAGAGGTAGAATTAGAACTACTGAAACTTATCTTTATGTCTGAATTATTATTGTACATAGAAGCCAGGTGCCCTTCACAGAGGTCATGAGCAGTAACATCCTCAGGCTTTGATCTCCTTGGCTGGAAGATGCAAGTTTTCCATAAAAAGTGTTCAGCACTTTGACCACAGCAGAGTGTGCTTTGAGCAGGGCTTAGAAAAGTGGGAAGAGACACTTCCCATTCACCACCCTGATTTTTGTTTACAGAGGTGAACAAGATCTGTAAATTCAAGCTCAGATCCTGAAATCCACCTTTTAATGTTGCTCCCCCAGGCCCAGCAGCAGAGGAAATCAAAGGGCACCAATTCTCCAGCCTTGACTTGCAGCTGCCACTGTCTACAAGCATCATGCAGCATCTGGGAAACATTCTACCCATTGCTTGATCTCTTTCCTGTTGTTTATCAAACCCTGCTGGCTATAAGATTCAAAGGGGCCACCACTGATCTTTTTCCAGTTCTCCAAATTTAGTGGATTTTGAGGTGAGCAGGCATGCTGTGTTGGGCTTCTGCATTCTGCTGGGCATTACCATTCCTGGGAGTCCTACAGCTTTCTCTGCTGTTTCAAAACACAAAGGAGGACTGGGAGGGAAGTCAGGGAGGTGACACAAGCCCACCTTCCTGCCCCAAGGCAGCAACAGGTCCCCCTGAGCAATTGCTGCTGGAGGTTGGTCTAGTCAGTCCTTGTTAATCTCTACAAAGGTGATTGCTACGAATTCCCAAGCCAGCCTATGCCAGCAGTTTCCCTTGCAGTCATTAAATAATTAGTATTGTGCTTTAATTTGAATGAGTCAGGCTTTATCTTTCATCCATTGGTTGTTTTGTGCCTTTATGAAATACTGAATAGTCATTTACCACTTGGTATCTTCTCCCTCTGAATATATTTATGCGTTGTAGTCAAGTCACTTCTGGGTAGCCTAAATAGATTTTGATAAGTTAAATAAATCTTTCTGCTGACGCTGATCTCACAGATTGGATTTGAAGTATAATGGTATCACTCTAATCTGCCCATGAGGGAGAAAAAACAACTCTTTTCTAAAGACAGAGTCAAACATAGGATTGCACATCCAGTCGTTGCTATATCATCAGGTATTCCAGGGAGCCTATGTTTGTCTAGACTTTTTATAGCTGCCCTTAAAAAAACCCCAAACAAAAAACCCAGTCTGAAATCAAAAAGAAAACTCTCCTTCCTGTGTTTTAACCTGACATTGGTGAAAAAATTGTTTTTATTTGACCCTGAGGACGTGTCCCACCCAACTCAGCTGATGTGTTATTTCATGGCAGATGAGCTGTCTTCATTCTTAAACATTCCTGTAAAGGAGCATGTGACTTAATACACTTTCAGTCAGATTTGTGTGTATATCTCTAGCAAAGGCCCCCATCTTCTCCATTAGAAAGTTGATCTGTTTGTGGCATCATATCTGAATTGCTACCAAATTGGACAGCGTCTTAAGGTTTTCCATTTGAAATGCCTGAAATCTGATTTAGCAAATTTGTTGCATTGCAGCTCTGGCTGCAAAGGTAATCTCTTGTGAAGCATATGTAACCTGCCATGGAATTTGCCTGCGACTGAGCAAATACCTTGTGCTTTTCTGAGATGGAAAAGATGTGGTTTAGAAAATTTCTTTCATTATTCTTTACTGCTCAATTTTTTGGGGGTTTGGGGAAAGGAAGGGGACAGTTAGAGTAGTTCTTATAACCGTACATTTTTATTTTCCAATTTGAATAGCTATCAGATGAATATAATATGAGAAACAGAAGTCATTTGAGATGTTTGCAACACAAAGACCCACCCTGGATGATTTACAAATAAATGATGTTCTAAAAGAGAAAAGAAATTGCTTCCATGGGGCGCTGCATTTCAATAGTTTTAAATAATTGCAGTTAGGGAGGGCTCTGCTGCTGATTGCTGCAATGGATCAGCATTCACATTGCAACAGCACTGAGAAACCAAGCTTCAATTATAACTCCAATCTACAACCCACTTCAAATAATTGAAATATTTCCCTTGACTTGAGTGGACTTTACTGTGAAAACAAGCTCCATCCTCCTGGCACAGGAGCCATTGCTGCTGAGCTCTGCAGGGGAGGCAGAGCAGCTGGGCTTTCTTGCACTGTTTTTTGCACTGCCTTGGCACGTCAAGGAATGGACTCCAGACACTGTCACAACAGGGTCTGCAGGCCTGAAGGCTTGGGGGATGCGACAGCCAGCGTGCTCCTCTCTTCCAAACCCATAGGTTCTTCACCTGGTCATTTGTGCAGTGGCTTTTCATTGTAGTGGTAGTGACAACATAGTATGGAGAGAGAGGAGTTAGAAGAAACAGCTTTAGAAGCTCATTAAAATTTCCATGCAAGATAAAAGAATGAAGATGCACATTTGTTAGCTGATGAATGCTTTGGGGGAATTACATAGACTGGGTAAAAGGAAATATTCAGGGTGAATTCCCAAATAGATTTCTAAATATACTCTGTGTCTGGAAGGGTAAGTTCTGCAGTAAACTGCCCCATTCCTATTTTCTCCTTTCTAATACATGGACTTTGTAGGTTCAAACATCATGTACCATTCATTAGA
This sequence comes from Margarornis squamiger, assembly GCA_035222235.1. Classification (NCBI taxonomy): domain Eukaryota; kingdom Metazoa; phylum Chordata; class Aves; order Passeriformes; family Furnariidae; genus Margarornis; species Margarornis squamiger. Next base: position 12,282,864 of record JAWWTY010000027.1, read on the forward strand.
CTTCTGCAGTTAAAGGGAAAATCTGTTTCATATCCTTTATGGAATGGGTATAACTCCAGTTGAAGGCTGGGAAAGTGTAGGAAATCAATAGGGTTCTGTTTTGCATAAAATTAACAGTGTGGAATATAAGTGACAGCCTTCTGTACACAATTTAATTATTGGAAACACAACCCCCTTTGAAACTGAGCCCAGGACACATTTCTCTGTAAATGAATGAGCATTCTCTTACAGTGTAATGCACTGGAAAGGACTGCCATAAAATCAATTTGCTCACCCTACATTTTTTTTTTTGGGGGGGAGTAGTTCCTGTAAGTGAGAAGCACTGGAAATCCAGTAAACTTTGGGTTGAGTACACTATGGTGAGGATATTTTTCTTCTCCCTATTGTCCCCCCGCTTCCCAATCACTCAAAGGAACTGGCAGTTTCTATTTCCTTTGCAGGAAGCTTTTGCTCTTCATAGGAACAAAAAAAAAATTATATATATATAAAAGAAAATGAGAAAATGTGCCTGTATGGTCAGGAGAAAATGTCATTAACTACAAATTGTTTCAGTGTCTTTCCATTACTTCATTAGAAAAATTTATGTTCCATATCAAGTAAATGTTCAGAGTCAAACAGGGAGTCATGTTTTGGTTAACATAATCCAAACAATGGGACTATCCTTTGTCTGCACCTTTTATTTTTTTAAGGACTCCACCAGGGCTTGGAGGTCTCCATAAGGTTTTCTTTTTTTTTTTTTTTTGTTTTGCTTTAGTCACTTTTAGGATTTAATGACCGAACTCTCATTTTCCCCATTCTCTGTGTTTTTGCATACTGAACTTGTCAGTATTTACAATCTATTTATATATGCTTGAGTTACCCCTGAAATTAAAAATTCAGTGAAGAAATTACTCAGGCATTTGAGCAATTTAAAAAAAAAAAAAGAAAAGGACGGGTAGGGGAGGAAAATTCAAGTACAGAAAATTCATAATCTTGATAATCTTTAGCATGCAGGAGACACATATTACATACTACTCTTAAAAAATCCATTAATAGTGCTGGAGGCTTTGCCTCCCCCTAGCCTGTAAGTCTGTTTATACAGTCCCAGATGTTGCAAACACCTTCCCTGACGTAATATAAGAAATAAAATGTGTGGCTAGGAAGTGGTACCCTAGCCTGGAATCATGGTGTTGTTCCCCACACACCTAAGAGCAAACATATTTTAAGTGATGATCCTGGTTAGAGATTTCCAGCATAAAAAGCTGCTGTCCAAGTGTAGATGATGCCCTTGTGATCCAGTGAATCACAATGCAGAAAATGTCTCCTTTTAGTGTTATGATTAAAGCTCAAAATATTCCAGAGACTTGCAAATGAAGAACACCAAAAACAAATGCTACCCATTTTTAGCTGAATCGTTGAATTCCCCTGGGTTTGCAGAAGCAGAATACAAATTTCTGAGATACTCAGCTCCTCTTGCATTAGCTTTTTCGCTTTTTCCATCTTCTCCAAATAGAAGAGGCGGAGGCATATGACAAGTTTTGAATATATGTTTAGAATATGTCTCTTGGAGCGTTTTAGCTGAAGCCCGAACAGAAATGCATTTTCTCTGAAGGACTGAAATTATGACTTAAGTGAAAGAATTTGGATCAATATGAGATGAATGCTTGGTTTGTGCCTCCTTTTGCTGTGTTTTGTTTTTCTAATAGCAATAAATCAGAGCTCACAAAATGACTGACTGGTACAGGAACAAAAATGAGCTTCGGATTCAGGGGACTGCCTCCAGTTCCCTGCTGTGATTTTAGCCTTTTGGAAAATCTAACCCTTACCTTATGCAGGTTTGGGTTTCTCATTTGCCAGGCGTCAATAGCAATTTCCAGGGTGTGGTGACGATGGGCACAGTGTGGATTCTTGCATGTTTAGCTGTATGGAAGCTGCAAGGAAGGTTACAGATATTCCTTCATTTCAGCGCTGTGTTGGTGCATTCTTTCTCCTGAGGGCATCCTTCATTAACTGTCTTGCACTCTGCAGTGGCTTAGTGTCCCTTGATTTTATTTCCTCTCTGTGCTAGAGGCAGACATGCTCATGAAAAACACGGTTGTTTTTCACATGGAGCTTTAGCTGCCATGCTAATGCAGGCACTCCAAAAGCCTTATCTGCACTGAGAAGGCAGGACTGCTTCCCAGTGAGACTTCAAACAGCATCATAAACTGTTTGTTTCTCACCACAAGACCCCGTCTAACTTTTGAAAGCTTCACTAAGGCATTTTCTGTGTTTGCAGTACCAGATTCCCTACTTGAGGGAAAAGGAGGAAGGTAAAACATTGCTGTAGCAAACTGTTGAAAGTGAACTTTTCAATTTCCCTGCAAATGTGTTAATTTGCTACCTCAAAGGAAGCTCCAACAAGAAATCTTTTTCCTATCTTCTTTCTTCATTCCCCAGTAAAGAGAAGGAAAAGGAAAAAGGAAGTATAAAACTCAAATTTTCTTTCTCAAATTTACTAGACCTGCCAAAACTGTTAGAAGTGTCTTTAAATTCCTGAGCCTTTTGATACTCAAAAGTCCTAGTCCCAAATCTCAAAACCAAGGAAGAACTCAAGCAGTTTTTATGTGAACAGTGAATAGATATAAATAAACTTATTCAAGATATAATCATAATAAAAACTGTGTGTAGGCAGGATTCTAAATTATTAGACTTCAAGCAGACCCCTCCACAGCTCTGAGGGCTAGGGGGAAAGCTCTGGAGGAAAAGCTCTAAAGAAACTGTGCCTGAGATATTGTGTCTTCCTCTACTTCTTGCTGATGCTGGAAATGAGATGCTGGATTAGAGCCTAGCACTGTGCTGGGTTGATAATTCCTTTAGACTTGTGATTCAGAAGTTAAAATGAAATACTCAAAGGTAATATACTAAGAAAATAGGGGTTAAAGGTTTTATTGTTTGGTGTAATATCACTTAATGCCAGAAAGTAACTCATCCCTGTGAACAAGCCTCTATCATTCATCTGCATTCCATGGTATGTTCAGCAATTATTTTTATTTGGATAGAAAAAATAAAACTGGGAAATCTGGGGTCAGATCTTAGAAAATCAAAACATTTTCAAAGCCTTTCTGTTTCCAGCTGCTGCAAATTTTGTTGGTTCTACTGCCAGCTCCTCTTAGTGTGGAATGTGGGAGCCTGCTCTGTGTTCCCTCCTATCTGTTCTGTTTTGGGGGTGGGAGAGGATGGGTAGGGCTGGAATGTCCTGTGAGATGGGAGAAAACCAGGACCATGTTCACTTGCATTTCAGTTGTTTCTTGTGGCTTGATGAGAGGGTAGAAGCTCTTTGTAAGCCTGCTCTACACTCTGCTTATATGAGAATTTTGAGCACTTTTAAATTGCACTGTGTATGCATTTCAGAGATTTACTCTCTACAAGAAGCTATGATTAGGGAGGACAAGTTAAATATAAGATGCACCAGAAAAATATTGTTGTTCTCCAGGCACCGGAGAAACGTTTCATTTTCAGACCTGGGATGATACAGGGTGACAGGATAATAAGATCCCTTCTTTGCATGATTTCATTTCCCAGACCTCTCAAAAGGTCTGCAAATATCTGCAGGTGGAGAATAGGCCAGTTTGGTGCTGCTGCCGTGATCCCAGCCTTGGAGGGGCTGAGCACACAGGCAGAATGCACCACCATCCATCTCCTCAACCCTGGATTGCAGCTTTGCTCAGTTAATTATTTTCAGTACTGCTGCCCCAGAAAATGCTTTAGCTATGATGCTTGTTTCCAGCTGCTACAGGATAACAAACCAATAAATAAAAGTCAAAACTAGTGACTCTGAAGGAGCTGTCTTATGAGAAAAAACCCTCTCTTAACTTTGTGTTCACGGTTGACGGGGTAACATTTTACAATGTTTTCTCAGTTTTATGGTTATATGTGCCTGGTGACTGAGGAAAAGCTTGATTTGTGTTTTCCCAAAGGTCCCTTACAGTGGCTGTAGTACCTCATCATCCCTTGGCTCTTGCAGTTTTCAGAGAACAGCTTCTGTAAGAAATGCTCTGAGTTTCTAGAATTGGCTCATGAGGTAAAGACTTGCCAAAAGTGTGCTGGAAAGTGGTACTTGCTACACACAACTAAAGCCAGTGGATTAGGAACTCAGAGCTTGAGTCCTCTTCAGCAAATATCTCCTTGGGTGTGAAATAGGTTAAATTCAGTTTACCCTGACACATCAGTGGATGGCACAGCCCATAAGGATGGCACATAACCAATAAATTGGCTGCTATGGGAAGAGCAGCTCCTCATATTTGTGGTGGTTTGACAGTGTTAGGTAAATACCATTTAGATGTCTGACCCTAGAAATGGGCACGTTTGTCGCTGCATGTTGGGAGCTCTATAGATTTTAGACTTTATTTTGCAAAGTAATTGCAAAGAGTGTGTTGGTAGGAGGTAAGACCTTGCTAAACCCTTAGGCTCAGAGAACTGTAAAAGAGGAGAGATGGAAAATGCCGTGTTCTGACTAGAAGGCTGAAAGTTTGTGCTTGTTTTCTTTCTATTGCCTGAATGTGGGTTTTATGATTTGCCACGGGGCTGACGCTGACTCTGCTTTTTCTTGAAAATGCAGATTGCACATTGATTTTCTGTTCATCACAGGTGTTAGTATATTTAATAACCTCTGGTGAACAAAAGAGGTAAGAGACATGTTTTTACACCAAAACCTTGCTGCTTTAGATAGTGTCCAGCACAGATGATCCCATTCAGGGGGACAGAATCCTAGAAGGGAGATGCTTTAGCACTGTATGTCATAAAGGAGAAGTCAGAAAGAAAGAAGGACTTTATTCTTGTACACATTTATTAGCCCTTGGGACACAGAACACAAAGTACTTAACTTTTCCTTGATGTGGAGGAAAATATCCCAGAACTAGAAAAGTAAGATGATTTTCTTGTTCATTTAGTACTTGGTACTCGTTCGTCATCTGGCCCCAAACCAAGTTAACTGCTCACCTGTGTGGTGGAGGTGTTTGAACTGCTGGACACAGGCTGAACCACAAACCTGTTTAGGTCCCCAAAGCAGAAAGGTTCTTCTCACAGAACTGAAAAGGATTTGAGTCCTTGACTGCATTCTTACATCATCCTGGTCTGTGGTACAGGATTTCTAAAACTGTTTTAGGAGATCGGCAGCTGCACAACAGGAGGGAGACACTGGTCTCATGAGAAGTTAGGAGGTAAGTGGAGAAGATAGGAGTAAATGCAGAAGTTAGATACAGGGCTACCTGGTCAATTTACTTCACCTAATTGATTTTTTAAGATACATTCCTGTTTGTAAGGGGATTTATGCAAGAGAAGACACTACAAAAGGTGATTTACCAGATGGCCTCAAAACAGATGGAGACATGGAGAGACTGAAGAGTAGAATGGAAAGGAGGAGGTGGCACATTACACCAACTTTAGGCCAGACTCTGTCTCCCCAGGAGAGAGGGTGTAAGCATGCAATCCTGTAATCCATGTGACTTGGTTGTACATCTCCATGAATAATGCACTAAAAATAGGAATCTTCTATAGCCTTCAGTCTGAGACTTGAGTTCTTAATTCCTCTGTAGAAGTCCTGGCCTTTCATTCTGGGGACTGATTGTTCAGTCGTATTTGCCAAATGAAATACCAAATGTTCATGTTACCAACATCTGAGAGAAGACAGACTCATAGAGATTGGAGGAATTGTTTAATTCTCCATTTTCTTCCAAGAATCTTCCTTTGTTTTTCTTTTTAATAACATGAATGAAAATATTAATTAAAATGTTCAGTTCTAACTTTGGCTTGGATATCAGGACAGACTTAAGTATCCTCTTCACTTGAGACTGTGTACCAAAAGATTCTTCTGTGTTGCTTTTATAACTCTATCAAGGAAATTAAGTTTTGCTGGCACATTAAATGCTCTATATTTGTGAAGTGTAAGAGGTGTGGGTTTCCTTCTCTCCCTGGGAGATTGCTTTCCATGAAAGCTGGCAAGAGCTGTTGTGTGCAGGACACCACATTTGCCTTTTCACTTAAAGTGTGCCCTCTCCAGCACCTCTCACTCCTTCTGCAGTTGGAGCTTATAGGGGGAAAGGTGGTTTTTTTCATCCTGAAAGTTCAAGGCCATCAAACTCCTCTTGATCAGAGCAGCACTTTCAGTTTTTGTCCCAGATGTGTGATAAATCCCTGTGGACTTAACCCTGATTCCAAATTGCCACAGGGAGAGCAAGAGCCCTTTCTCAGACATACTCTAAATCTATCCCCTCTGATCATTACTGATTTGAGAGTCTGATATTTCACTGTCATCTCTACTTGAGATGATTAAGTCTCTCCATCTTTAGTCTAAAGGAACTGATATGAACTACTCTGACAGGACAAAGTCTTCCCTCTTCATCTTTCCTGCTTTTCAAAAGATGCCTGAAATGAGCTGATAAATGGGATTTCCGATGATGGAAGAGGCCAGTCAGCAAAGCCTGTCATGCCAGACTCCTTCATTTTCAAAGGTTGCAAAGATGCTGACTCCTGGCAAAGTTTTACAGACCTTGGATGACTAAGCAAGCTTCATTAACTCAGATTTGACTAATTGCTCGTTTAGGGAAAACAAATAGAAACAGAAAAACTCAGAGCTAGCAAGCCAAATGGTGTGAATAGGATACAGAGAAAACTGCTTCAAAGTCAGCTTCAGGGCATGTGTGCAACCCTGGGTTTATTTGCTGCTGTTCACATCTTTGCTGCTACTGCATTTTTGTCACTGAAAGCTGGTGCATCAGCCATAATTTTCACAGCTATTCCTTTGTTATTCACTGATTGCATTCTCTTCACCTTTCTTCATTCTCTTATTTAGACCGTTTCAGTAAAAAGGAGGCAACAAAAAAATCTCATACCCCCTCTGAGCAACACCTCATTGGAATTTGCAAAATATCTGGAGGATGAAAATCAGATAGTCAGTATAATCTAGCTGTGACCTGATTTTCTATTCACCACTGGTCCTTCACCACTAGCATAACTCACCCATTTATTCTTTACTCACTTCCCCTTTTTGCTCTCTAATTTCCCCAGTTTGCTCCTAGTCTGTCCTCTTAGTCTAGTAGTTTCCAGAAGACCTGAATCTGATTTAGTCACTGATTTAACCAAAAGTATTGCTTATCTTACAGTTTCCTTCCTGTCATAGTTTTTGTCTCAGAAATTTAGTTTATAGGTTTAGTAGGGCTGGAGATTTGTTACCTTTCTCTGTTCATAGGTTTTATACAGTTCTTTGCTGAGGCCCTTGTTCCACCCACAGCCTCAAGTACTCCAGTAATACACCTCAGAAAAAAGGGAGAATGTGTTCATCTGGTAATTTATTCATGATGAATAATTTGCCATTGTCTCACACACCAACTTGACTGTCAGGAGTGGTCACATGGTTTTGTAATGAGCTTTGAAAGGTGCTTTATTTAAAGACAGACAATTCTTCATGGGCAAGCCTCACTTCACAATGGGAAAATAAACATGGCACTTAACATCTTTAGTATCTTATTATTCATGTTATCTTGGGCAGCAGAAGACTTCCTGTTTTGCTCTTTGCCCTTGTGCCCTGCATGAGGAATTGCCTGATTTCACTTTTCTTCATATGTGGGGGAACAATTTCAGCTCAAAAATTGCTGATTGTTGGCTTTATAGTATCCCACTAACCTTAGAGAAGTGCAATGGGTTTGTGCTCATCTGAATGGGCTGAAAGGAAGACCTTTTTTGTCCCAATGTGTCCAGTCCAGTTAGTGGTACTTGTTCCTTAGGGGCTTGGTGGGGATAGTTCCAAGTTTATTTGTCAGTTGCCCAACACAACAGCATCCTGATTCCTGCTGCTCCTGAAAGGTGTGACTTCAGTGTCCATATGTTTGCACTTCCAAAATTGTAAGTTAAGAAAATTGTCTGAGATGAACCTTGGCAGTTTGATTTCAGTGGGAATTAAGCCTCTGAATACATATTTAGCATCAGGAAATCGGTCTTTAAGTATTAAATAACAACAGCCAAATTCTTAATTTTTGTTTGAAGCTGAGAAACAGAGTTGTTGCTTTGTCAGTTCAAGACACAATTTCTTTTTAAACATTCCTGCAGCCTTGTGGGAGGCAACGGGCACAAATCACGTGATGTATTTTGGTAACTCCCTTATTTTTAAGGCAGCTCTCATCCTGTGAATTACTAGTATTTTCATTAATTTTTAATTTTTTTTTAACTAATGCTCACCCCAAATCATTTCCATGGCTCTGAATGGATGGCCTTTTTCTGTCCCTGTTTTGCTAACAGCAAAACGAAGCTGTTGCTCAGCCTTGGTTTGGAGCCCTCAGTGCTGCTGGGCACCTCTCTGCACACTTCTATGTTTTGCTGCTCATATTGAAGTCCAGCTGCTGCCAAGCCAGTGGAGGAGGGAGAACACTTCCCTTTGACACCAACATGTTGAGCTGTTAGTTCAAAATTGCAACTCCTTTAATCACGTATGCTGCATCTTAATAGAGAGCCTTGTTGAAATTAATTATTTCTGTTGGCGTGCCCCAGCACTCAAGATGTTCCAGAGTGAATCATGATGGAACCTCTCTTAGACTCAAGATAATTTATTAAAAGCTACATTCCTTTGGAGGTGAAACACTGGCAACAACCTTTAATTTAAATCCTGGGGTGAATTTGTCAGTTTTATACTCTCTGTAGCAGTGGAGGGAAGCACAGAGGAAATAACTTGTAGTTGTCATAGGAAGCACATCTGTAGGGACAGAGAGAAATAGGACCTATGGACTGGAATGAGAATCCCTGCTGTTGCTTGTACCCATATCGACTGCCTTAAAAAGCTGGGCAACTCAGAATTACCCACATTCATCCCAAATTCCTGCTAGAAACCTAAAAACTGATTCATGCTGGAAAATTCTAGCAAATCTGAGCCACACAGTATCCAGTGAAAATGAAGCTGGGTGGGTGCAGGGCAATTTATATTAGACAGGACAATTTATTAAATAACACTGGAAACGGCATGCAATTTTATAAAGCAGTAGTGGATTTAAGATGTGTATTTGTATTGTATTCTGTTACTCACAGAAAGCTGCAAAATGGCCCCCAGGAGGAAAGAAAGGAAAAAAAAATATTCAATTAAATGCTTCTACAGTTTTTTGGGGTTTTTTTTACCTTAACTGTTACAATATATTTTACCTGTTTTTAGCTTGTGAAAATGGTGAACAGCCTGTGCTGAAACTTTATCTGAAAGCTGAATTGTAGAAGACAATTTGTGTCCCAATTGTTGTCTGACAATTGAAAATGAAATTTTATCAGGAAAAATGCCAGTCAACCTGCTCTTTATGGAATGTTGCTAAATTCCCCTATGCTTGTGTGATAAAGACAGTTGCAGTTGTGGTTGATTGCAAAATACGAAAGTGCAAAAGGTTGCCTGAGGAAGTAAGTCTGATGCACGTATAGAGAAGGACAAGGAAATACTGATTTAGACAGCTCAAAATTAAAATATTTGCCACTTCCCACTTAGCCAGTTCCCAGCTGGCTTGAAGCGAGTCAGATTCCTCCTGATGGAACAGTCCAAGATGACAGTGTTACTGGGGATGGCATCTTCTCCTCCTCCAAATAAAAGCAATCAATTACTGAAAGGAATGAAAAGTTATATGAAAAGAAACAGTGAAATGGCAAAGTGCCAGAAAGGGAGAAGACTTGGTTTCATTTTTGCTTTTTTGTTCCCATAAGACACATCAAATGACATTCCCACCATAACATACACCTCTAATAATGGCAATAATAGCGCAATATATCTTATTGCATACAGTACTTGTAAGCAGATGACATTCTTAGAGCTTCTTGGTGATTTAAAAGCTCCTGCAAGATTAAAACAAGGGCCAATTAAATGGAATTCAATACAGAAATAAAATCAGTGTGCCATTAAGGGAATCATTTCGAAATTAAAAAAAACCCAAAAAAACACATGTATAATAATAGCTATATATGATTCTGTCTGGTCTTGTAGCTGTTTGCAGATTTGCCACCCAAATCAGTGGCAGTCATACAACAAGGTGTATGGCAGCTCTAATCCTGATTTCCACTGAAACATATAAACAAATGGAAGGGAGTTCCTGCTGTGGAGATGTGCATGTCAGGGAGGTGAATGTTAATTTTAAGATCCACGATGCAGTTACGAGTGAGGGACTCCCTTAGTTTCCATAGCTTGGCTTTGCAACCAGTGCTGTGAGGAAAGGGGAAGGGGGGGAGCAGATTTCCACCTGATCTCCTCTGTACACTTGAAGATGAGGAGCTGCAGCCAACTCTGCCAGGCTGGGAACAGGGACTGCCCAACAACATCCAAAGGTCACTGAGAGGCACGGCAGTACCAAAACCCTGGTGAGTCTCCACTTGTGGTTTCTTTCAAAGAGATGCCACCACCCTGGACCCTTGCTGAGTTTAAAGCATTTGTTTAGATTTGTTCTGGGGACAGGAAGCCTGGAGAATTTTTTGAGACCCAAGTAAGGTAGGGTAATCACTGTTACAGCATTGAAAGGCTCAACAGTTAGTCTTATGGCATTAATAAGAAACATTAAACTTAGCTTTTAGGCAAGTAATTATTTTCCTTGCACTGGAAGTTGATGATAATTGCAGGCATGGTTTAGAATTATTTTTTTTTTTTTTTTTAATGGAAGAAACTGTTTTTTAAAGGATTTATGCACATAGGTCATAGAAATGAGCCTTCTCTTGAGCAGACATGTTAACTGTTTTAAGGTGACTTGTTTGCAATGAGTACAAATACTCATCCATGCTTAATTGCACTTTTAGAGCTTCACTTAGTAATTGACTATGACATCTCTTCTAGATCTTCCTGCTAGTTCTCAGTCTTTCATTACAAAAATAAAACTCACACTCAGCTTTCAACTTGGAACTGGGAAAGTGCCTGTAAATTTGCACTACAGGAATATCAGCTTGAGGTATCAGTATCTACAGAGTATTTGTTTGTAGAAATCTATGCTCTGTTAAAACTAAACAAAGAGAAAGCCAACTAAAGGAAACGTCTCTGGGAGCTGCTTGGTCCCTGTGGGTTCGAAATACGTGTGTTTTCCTATGTTCTTTCTGCTGCTTTTGGTGCAGGCTCCCGTGGTGAGGAACAGAAGATGTGTGCACACCACGATGCTCCCAGACTGTGTTTTGGCAGCTCCGTGGGCTGAGGGGAGCAGCAGAATTCCTCCCAGCTGTGCAGCTGGGACACAGCAGAGCTCTGCTCCAGCCTCTTTCATAAGCTTTAGGATTAAACCCCACAATTTACATTCAGGCAAACCTCCCGTGCAGCTCGGCAGGCTTTCTCTTCTTCAAGAGAGAGGAGTAAAGACCCAGCTCCCTGAGAGCGCCAAAAGGGAAATTTGCTTACATTTCTTTTTCTTTTCCCTTCCCTTTCCATGGAAGACAATTCATTTGAATTTTTCCTGGCTCCCTCCAGCCACGCAACCCAAATCCAGCAGTGACAAGCAATACTAAGCACAGTCTTAGAGAAAAGAAGTGCTAGCACATAGAAAGCTTGAAAAATCCACTAAAGTACCTAATGTTTTCTCACATTTTTTATCTCCTTCCCATTAATTACTAGGAACAGTTGGAATTGGCATCACTTTGTGTTCCTCAGATTCCCTCATCTGATTAAGCTATTCCATCAAAAGCCAGTGAATCTCAGAGTGGACATAAGTCTGATTTCCCCCTCATCATGTAATGTCACCAAATCTTTCTGTCCTTATCATACTGGTGATGAACATACTTCACCAGGTGAGGAAAGCATATCCAAATTTGGGAAGTATCAATGCTTCTTGTTTCTTTTCTTGGTGAATGATTTACTTCCCATGGAAATTGTGAGTTCTTAACTATTGCATGGCAGGAGCAGCATTGCAGACCAGCAGCTGGTTTAGTAGGTCTCCAAAGATAGATTTCCCCATGTTCTGACATGTGCACAATCTGTCAGCGAATGTAACTGATGTTCTTGGGACACTCTGAGCTTTGGTGGATTGGGGATCCACTAGATATAAACCCAGCTGAGTGCTTTATTAGTTATATGACAATGGCAGAACCGAAAATAAAGCAGGCAAAATACCTGTGTAAGTCCAGACTTTGGGACCCATTTGAAGCCTGGCCTAATGTCTGTTTGCTCTGGGTGCTTTGCTGGATTTTTAACTCTGTTGTAGCTTTGAGAGCTGCAGGTGCTGTTCCCATAACAGAGCAGACTTGCTTTTATGCTCTGTCTGCCATGCTCCAGTTTAAGTGCCTTAGCTATTCCATTTTTCCCTAATGAGATGGGTACCGTGCATCTATCTGATGTCAACTGATTGCAGAAAGAGCATTCAGTTGAAGTTTAATTAGCATGTAACTGATAAGTCCAATTACTCTATAATGATTTGGAAATTACATGAGCTACATATTTTGTGATTGTGGCCTCATATAAAACATGAAACTTGTGAGGAAATTTTAGCTATTTAATGAACACTTAAAAAAACCTTATTCTGTGTTTAATCAGATATCAATTAGTTGGAAAAGGGAAATCTTAAATTAACATGTATTAACAGTGTTAATTGACAGCAGCCTTCGCGCTGAGTCAAGTGCAGCATGGAAGCCACGGTGTGTAGCGTAGCACAGAATGTGCAGTCCATACAATGCCTCTTATTGTGCCACAATTTTGTAAGAAATTCAATTATTCCCTTTTACTGGGGGTGGCTCTGATACATAATTAATTCTGACTTGTTTTAAAAGATGTCTACATAATTAGCAATGCATGAAATGCGTTATCTCTGGCATATTTTTAAAACCTTACTTGTTCCCCTTTGAATCTAGCCCTTGGTCTTTAATTAACAGACAATGTATTGCAATACTAAATTTGAGATGTTGCCATTTTGGCAGGATTTGAAGTGAATTTGTTCATAATGGTTGCCATGGAGCACACTTCATTTAATTTATGATCATTGTCCTTATTGATAGAATATCTTGGGGACAGCACCCACAATGTTACTTCTGAAATGCTGGTTTATATTTAAATACGTGCTCTGGAAATCAGAGTAATGTGGGCAGTGGGAGTATTTTTACTGCATGTTTTTAGTGTTGCATGGTTGTTTCCCAATGAACTGTGCAAGAACTCATCTAATCATTTCAGGTGTCAGAGGCTGAAATTTTGGGAAGGAGTTGGACCTTAGCATTCAAAAAGAGTTAGCAGAGAAAAAAAGTTTTCTGAGAGAATTAAGGATATGAAGGTTAGGTGCTTTCAGTGAATTGTCATCTGCAGAAGCATGATTCAATTCCCATTAAACCCTGCAGAGATCCCAGCTAGACTGGTCATTCAAGTTTGATGCTAAATTGCCTAAAGTTAGAGGTTGTTAATAGTCACCAACAGGCTCAGAATTGTCCAAATATAAGTATAACCTGGAAGTAAGGCACCCTGACATGCCCTTCCTTAAATAAGTTAGTAAACCCACAAAAAACTGCAGGAAAAAAAAAAATCATGATTGTTGAATTTTCTCATTAGGAAAGGAAAAAAAAGCTCCAATTTCCTTCTGCTTGATCTCTCTTAGCCTCTTAAAGTCACATAGGATTCATACTGCTTCTGGTCCATCAAAACATTATTAAAATTTAAAATCCCCAAATAATCTGAATTTATTTGTGGCAAAATGAGGGAAGGGAAGGGTTACAGACCTATTGTTTCTCTCTTTACTCACAGCCAAAGGGTTTTTATTCTCTAGATATATTTGGGTACCAGATGGCAGATTGATTTCAAACTTGTCAAGCAGATTAACTGAAGTTAAGATCCTAAATCCATTTGGGGGCCTGATGATCCTGCTTAGCAAAGATGACAATGATCTCACCCAAAGTTAGGCATTTGGTACTTGAGAAAATAAGAGAGGCTTGTAAGTTCAAATGTTAACTCAAATATAAAGCTGCCTTCTGGGAAGGGAATGTTAGATTCTGGAGAAACAGAGGAGGAGGCAAAAAGATGTGTCTCCTACTGAAATATTTTCCTTGGGTTTCTGTGACCAATGCTTTTGATCTGGGTTCCAGCAATACCAAGTCTCTCCCTCTTTGCCTTCCCTCTCTGAGCTTCATCTTGTTACCCCTGCTGATGTTGCCCAAAACTCATTTTTGACTGAATGATCACAGCAGCTGAATAGTGCCAGACACTTGAGGTAGTGTAAGGTATTGCACTGATATTGGGGAATATCAATGTGAATATTAGAAGTGCCTGGAAAGCCAAGTAATTCCAGTTGGCTTTCTGGCTGCCTTTAGCAGAATCCTCTCATGAAGTCAGGTGGGAATGCTGGGAGTGCTCAGATGCATTGCTGTCCTGCTGTCTGAGGCCTTAATGGAGCAAGACTGTGTGATCAGAAAACCCTGCCTAATGGTGGCTGTAATAACCACTTTTGCTGAAAATAATTTAGAGCTATGCATAAAAGAGACCATGGGGAAACATTAGCTTTACACAGGAAGGGATCCTCTCTTTGGTTTATGTGTTGATCTCATATTCCACTGTTTTGTGGGGTTGGTTAGTTTCAATTATATTTTCTCTTTCTCCAGTAACATTTTCCAGGATGTTGAAACAGAATAGAAACAACTGGGAAAAATTCATGCCAAAGTAATTTTTTTCAAGGTGATAATAAGTATAGGTATGATGTAAGTAATCCTTAGTTCAGCACAGACTGTCTGACCCTAAAAAACCCCAACTAACCAAAAAGTATTGAAAGGAATTTTTTATCTTTTGCTGTGGGAACATTTTATGGAGCGTGAAGGTTTGTTTGTGTGTGTGTGTTTGTGCTCTGGCTCCAGACTCCTTGGGTCTGGTTGGTCTACAATAAACGAGACAGGGACTGAACAGCCTAATGAGGCTTTAAAACCTGTGTCTTCCTGCAAGCCTGACCCCAGTGTGGGGTTGAGAGGCTGAATTAAGGGACCTTGCTTCACTTGCAGGGTGAGGAGTGAGCTGTACTGTCAGCCCAGCCTGCAGGGCTGGCTTTGCTCTGACAAAGCCCTGTCACCTCAAGGCAATTCGGAATATACTGCAGAATCCTGGAGAAAGCATCATTTCTTCCCCTTTTCATTACAAAACCCAAGGCAAGAGCGGGGCTTTAATGAGCTGCAAACTTGGCACAATGATTCAAGATGAGCCAGAAATTAGTCAGGCTGAGTAGCAAAATGACACTCTCTTTTAAAAACACCACAAAAGCATACTGTAATTTTGTATAATTACTGATCAACTGCCATTGATTTATGCCTCTCATTTGCCATCAAAGGGCCAACTAGAATTCAGCCCAAGCACCAAAAAACAACTGGATGCCTTTCTAATAGAAAGTACCAAATAATTATGCCAGATGCACCTGGGCTTCAGGATCATAGGGACTTCTGCCACGGGAAATTGCAACCGAAGAGCATGAGTTTCTCCTGAAAAGGAAAATATTTCCTCCAGTGGAGCAAGCTTTGTCTTTTGCTAACACACTGACTCATATTCAACCTGTTGCAAGGACAAGGAGTGAGATTAGTCCCACACAGATTTGGCACTTAACTGAAGAGCCTTGGCTGGACCCCAGGTATTGTGGGCTCCTTCTTTCACTGAAAATAGGTGAGATGTCTTCACTGGTTGCCTAGTGCATCCTGAATGTAAATCTGTTCATCCCTGACTGCTGTCACAGGCACTGACTTTTTTAGCCAAACTTCCTGCTACTTTTATGACTGGTAGTTGAACCAGCACTACCTGGAGTGTATTTTGTGTAGCAGTCAGGGACGTGCTGCAAGGACCAGGCTGGGGCTGCTGCTCAGTGCTGGCCCCTGCCCACCCCACAGCTGGTACCTGCTGCTTCAGCCTCTGACTGTGGGTCCATACAGAGAGAATATCCATTCCCTGGCCAAAATAAAAGCTCTATCTGGCATTGTTGTGGCCAAACGCGTCAGTCGATGAGGATATGAGTAATAGGTTCAGAGCCTGACCTTCTGGTAGTTTTGTGGGATAATTTAAATCAATATTGCTGCATGACAAATTATAATTTCTGTCATCTGACACAATATTCTGTGGGAAAAATTGCCTCTCTGAGGAGCACAAAATGTGAAATGGGAACAGCTTAAGCTTAGTTTTCCTTTCTGCTGGCTCTCGACACTGAAAGGAGACCAAAACCTCAAGAGAGGTGACAGTGTGATTTTTGACATACCACCTGTATTTTCAAGTGACACTGGGCTGTGTGTGCCTGAATGTGTACAGGCACTGAAGGTCTGTATGGGAAGAAAATGCTTGCATGCACTTTTTCTCCCTTCCAGCTGAGATAGTGGAGTTTTGAATTGATTCTTATGAGGGCACAATTTAAATAAAGTGAAAAAGGCAGTAATTCCACAGTGCAGCCTATTGATTTATAGTTCCCTTTTTGAGCAGCAAGTGGAAGGTTACAGGGCAGAGAAGTACTATGAGAGAAGGCAAGAGGATAAAAAAGGGTTAGAGAGAAATGAGGAGAAAGAAGTTTAAAAAGATCAGCTGTAGAAGAGGGAGAGACACTACAGAGAATGGGGCTTGTGGGAAAAGGGCATCTCCAAGAATGCTTGGGAAAAATGTGGGATTGGGTAACGAAAGGAAACATCAAACAATGTAGGCAAGCCAAACAAGAGATGGAGTAAAAAATAGAGATAGATAACAGTAGCTGAACCACTTCTCAGTGGTGGAATCTGACCCTTCTCTGCTTTCCTTGGCTGTTACCCATACAGGGCTGGGGCTCTCCAGCACCGCTGATGGAGGCTGCTCTCCCTCAGCACCAGCTGAGTGCACTGGGCTCCTCAACTGGAGCAGTCATAGGTCCTACCGGTTTTTCTGATGGGTATTCCTAGTTCCAGGGCCTGGAAAGTTAAATCTCTAAGGACAATCAAAGAAATGAAGTGACTCGCCAGGAAGTCTGCATGGTAAATGCACGGCTAGTTGCAGTACAGTAAAATAGACTCATTAATAAAAAGGACTGAAAGGTAAAACAACAGCTTAGGATACGTATTTAGACCTGTAGCCCAGGGTTTCATCTTTGGAAACACAGCACTTGCAAGACTTTTTTGGCTAAAAGACAATGGAGGTCCAGGGTTAAGCCAAACAAACTTTCCCTCAAGGCATATCGGAAGTTAGGGAGGCGGGCAATGATTCATCATTCCCAAGTCTCAGAATAGATTTGCTAAATTTACAAATTCCATGTTAATTCCGATTCTCTTCTCCAGCCTCGACTGGCAACAGCTGTTTCCTTTGTTCTGCTTTATTCCTCGGCTTCATAATTTTGCCATCAAAATGTACCTGTTTGTGTGCTGTGAGATGCAGAATTGGCTTGGAAGATGATAGCAGGAAGGGAATCAGTCAGCACATAGTGAAGGGGAGGAAGAGAATTCTTTTTTTTGCTTTGTTTCATTTTCCACTGCCCATTCTCTGTAATTACTCTAGCAAAGATTGTTTGTAGGCATAATTCTGGAAAGAACAAAATTTTGATGATTGCAGAATATTTAGACCAAGAAAACTCGCATTTCTGTGAGAAGCTTCTTTGAGGCTTCTTTGCCCTCTTTCCAACACAAAGCCACAGAGCACTGTGACCTCATTGGTCAATCAGGCAAAGCAAAGCAAATTAAAATTGAAGTAATTAATACTTGCCACAATGTGCTTGGGAATATGCTAACAACCAAGAACTATTTGCAAAGTATTAGTTCAATTAATTAAACAGACAAAGATGAAACTAATCAGATAAATTATTCCTTTTGTCCAGGTCTAATAATAAATATCAGTGACAGGTTTCTTTTGGCTGTTGCACTGCTGATACCTTCACTGATGAGTCTTGCCTCCTTGAGTAAGCAAAAGGAAAAAAAAAAAAAGAAAAAAGAAGAAAATGTAGCATTCTCACAGTATTTTTATTCTAATTTGGAATTTTGAGTACCATCTCCTGTCTTGAACATCTATATTTAAGAAGGAATGAGAATTCTTTAAAAAGTGATTGGAAATTTCGGAACTGGAAAGGTGAGAAGAAAGATGCCACAAAGATTGCACAAAAATAACCCTGAATGTGGAGGAGGATAAACTGTTTTGTGTATTTGCTTGGGCTGGGAAAAATTGCCATGGAATAAAATAACATTGAGAAGTTCTAAAAAAAAGATTCTAACAGGAAGGTTAATTAAACCTGGAGGAGATCATCTATAGTCTTCACCCTTGGAATATTTTAAGAACAGCCTAGGCATGACTTTCAGTCTAATATGCTCCACCTTGAAACATGGGGGAGGCAACATGACCTGTATCCGTGTTACTGTCATGTGTGTGATTCAGGTACAAGTAGTGTCAGAAAGTATGAATTTAAACAGTGAGAATAATTGGTTTTACCCATAAAATTTGTGGATTTAAAGTCATCTGAGCATCACCTACTTAAAATTTCTGTAAATGAAAGAAACGGGTTTGGGAAGAAGGAAGAAGTAGCTGGGCTGCTTTGTACACATGATTTGAATAAAACTTTCCCTGCTTTAGAGGGTTGCATATTTTCTATCCATAAGCCAAGTTTAGCTGCCTCAAAATCTCCCTAAGGTTAATGCATCTCACCTGTAATGAGACAGAGATGAAGAATGTTCATTCTTTTACCAAGAACTGCAATATTACATAAACTGGAAAACATGGCCATGAGGTTCTGTGGGGTGAGATCTGCCATGCTTTCCTTGCTATGGGTTACAGGCTACTTCATCAGTGGTTTTGAAAGGTCAGTGTCACAACTCACCCCTGTGCATCGGGGACTTCCAATGTTGCAAGTGAATTTTCCCTCCTGCATCATCCTTCTTATTTGACAGTGCCCACCTTGACCCTTTTGGTTATTTTGAGGAGCTCCTCCCTTACCCAGGAGCCTCTTTTGTTACAGATGGACATGTGATTTCTCAGGAACTTCTCCAGGGGTGCAGGTGGGTGTCTCAGGAATCATTCTCACTTAGGCCACAAGACTGACACAAAGCTGAATATACCATACTGTACCCAAGACAAGTTTTTGAGACACCACATTATCACAACCAGAACTAACTCCAGAGACCATTATATGCATTTATTATACAGTCCTAAAGTATGAAAGACTCAATTAAAGTTTATTTGATAGAAAATTAACGCTCCTTTCTTCCTCCTCACTGTGCTGATTATGTTCAAACAGAACAATGAGGCAGCTGCAGTGGAACAGCGTCAGAGAAGTTTCTGTCAGCATTTACTCTAGGCGAAATTACAAGGCTGGGCTTTCTCAGCCAGTTCAGCCAGCCAACTGGCTGCACATGCTGCAAACACTTTTTCATCCTATCATGAACCTCAAAAAGAATACACTGAAATTTTCCTCCTTTTTAAAAAGTAAGGGAATGGTGCAAACCCAGGAAAAATTGCCCTATTCAGCTCTTGCATTGTGCTTCTCCTGCACAGCTTCCCAGGGCTCGGATGCAGCAAAGCCCTTCCGTGCCTCTACAACTTGAAGCAGCCACACAGTGCCTTTGAAGTCACTGTGAGTCTCTCTCAAAAAGTGCAGCTAAACACACATCTCGCTTGAACTTTAGTTTGGTTTGAGTGTCAGAGTTTTCCAAAGGATAATACTGTATTTTACAGTTAATTCTATTCAGGTGATTTTAGCGTATAGGGAAAACTGAATTGTACTGCTCACCTTTGAAAACCAGTCAATGAAAATCAGTCATCCAGACTATGTTTCTTTTGGGTTTTTTTGTTTGTTTGGTTTGGTTTTGGCTTTTTTTGTTTGTTTGTTTGTTTTGTTGTTGTTTTCTTTTTGTTTTTGTTTTGTTTGTTTGGGGTTTTTAATGGTAGAATAAAACTTCTCTAAACAGGGTTACTTTTACAGAGTCTTTAGTTGAATTTCTCTAGAAGCTTTATGGATCTACTTCTATTAATCTTTATACACTTCTATTCCACGAGAGTGAAAAATAATATTTCAAATGATCAGTCTGTTGAAACCCTTATTTTTTATATTAGGGATTTTTTTTTTTAAACACATCCTTCACTCTATTTTTTTTTCCTCTATGATGGAGTTGGAATAAGAATAGTAATTTGACAATGTAAATTTGCATGGAAATATGCTGCCTAAGAACCCATTTATTACACCAGTTATAACTCAAGCAGATATGAAATGGCCCAAAGGTAAAGCAGAGTTGATGGCAGAATAAAAATGAGCATGCAACTTTATATGGGCTGAAGTTTGTTGACTTTGTGATTATTTTAATTTAATATGTCTCCAGATGAATATTAACTTTTTTTTGCTGGATGTTTCCTTCTGGCTGTCTTGTACTGAAATAAGAATAGTGGGTGATCTGATTAACATTTGGTTTAATTTAAGCCTTTGTATTAGAAATAGAACTTTATGACTTTTTTTTAAGGGTGATTTGGTTTTTCTATTTCCCAGTGACTCAGAAGGGATATTCCTACACCAAAAGCAATCACACATTGTGGTTAGCTACTGTAATTTTTCTTCCTTTGCAATAGAGGACATGTGCTTCTTTCCTTATGTTCAGATTCATTGAACATGATGTCAAAAGAACAGAGTTCCACTTCAGTTCTGCTTTTTCTTTTTTTTTTTTCCTTCTATTTTCCATTTGTATTGTTTCCTGACTTGCAGCTGAGAAAATTAATTTGCTATGAATTGTGTTCAAGGTATGGAAAAAGTAAAGTCAGCTAGTGTTTAATAACAGAGAGCAGCAAAGGTACCTCTTCTGAAGGTATACAAGCCTGCTAAGATACACTGAAAAGTCTGTGGGCTCTCAGCTGGCTTGCAAGCTTGTGCGTTCTAGGCAAAGATAACATTTCCTGGGGTGGAAACAGGAAGAATCTTAAGGAAAAAAAAAAAGAAAAAGAAAAAGATTTTTTTCCACTGATGCTGTAGTATTTTTTCTCTCTTATGACACAGTCAAACTTCGAGACATGGCTCTGAATGCTGAAGCCACTTTAATGTTGATTCTGTGCATCTTGCAGCTCTCCGTGAAATCAGATATTGCCTGTCTTCAGTAAACTCTTGCTGTCCTTCTGAAGAGTCACCAGCCTATAAAACCCAAGATAAAAATGAAGCCGAAATGTCGTATAATATCATAAGGGTTAATTGGGTAATAATTACTTTTCTGGTTTCTTACTCTTTGCTAATGACAAATGAAAAAAAACAAAAAGCCAAAATAGCTGATGTTTCTATACTGCAGACAATAATGAGCATTACATGGGTTGTTATAATAATCATAGACTTGTGGTATTTTTCAGCTAAAATAGTTTACTCTTATTTTTTATCACTGACTAGTGCTGTTTTCTGCTTTACGAATTAGCTCTGTAATTTTAAGTATCTTTCCCTCCCATGTATTATGGCCATATAAATAGGGTAATGTTTTCCTCTCATTGCTTTTGTTTGGTTTTGTGACTTTTTCCATATTGATTTGTCTCAGTGCTCTGTGAAATTGATTACATTTGCTTGTTTAGAAATGAGTCTTCTGGAATTCTGCATTATATTTACCAGTCAAGAGAAAAATGACAACAAAGAAACGACTTTCTTTAAGAAATGAAACAAAAGCCTCATTCAGATGAGAGTTAATTTAATGAAAGTATTTAATCTTCCCCTCCTCCCTATCCTGAAGCAGGAAGGTATGGTACTTCTTTATTTTAAGATCTCCTGCCATGTTTATTCTGAGTCATTCTTAGTGTACTGGCAGAAAAGAAGTTTTATTCTCTTAGGCCTGCTGAGATTATCCTGCTCTGTAAAAAGCTTTAGTCCTTCTTCTGGTTTGAGTATCATCAACTGCTGGAACCAAAGTTCTTGTTTAGTATATTCATTTGGGTTTATTACTGCTTGTCACGTGAATTTCTGTTCCTCATCTGGCACTCCCAGGGTGCTGACAAACACAGAGCATGTTAAGGGGCTTTAGAAACAGAAACAGTTTTGTAGCTGTGCATTACAGTTCCATTTAGCTTTCAAATTGCTGCTGTGAACAAAGATGAGGTACAATATGTTTCATGGAAAGGTTCTGCAGCTTCATATCATATGCCATGATTTTTTCCCCAAGTATAGCTGTATTAATGTCCTTTAGATACTGTGAGAGGGAGCGGGGAGAGGTGAGAGTGAGAGGAAAGAAACACTGGCTCCTTGTGTTAGCTGGGTTTAGGGACCCAGAGTTTGAAGTGGAAACTAAATCATCCCTTAATGTGAAATTTATCTTACAGTGGAATTAAGAAATTCCACAAAAGAAAAATGACCACAAGTCAGGCTATTCTTTCTCTTTCTCCCACTTCCTGCCACGTTTTTATAGCTATTATTGATTAAAATCTGTATCACGACAGATTAATCTCTTGAATTATTCTCCCTAGAGTAGGAAAAAGTTTAGGGCCCTATGTGGGTGTGATCAAAAAGGTGTTACAACAATCTGCTCATAGTGGCTGCTGGGAGAGGATCAGAAACAGGGGCTGCTTTGAAAGTGCTTTGTCCTGGAGGGCACCTTTCCAAGGGATCACGGAAAGAAGCAGGAGATGGGAGACCACTTCTGTGTGGTGTGATCACTCTCACAGGGCTTGGACACCCCTTTGCTACAGGGCAGACATCAGGGAGCCGAGGGAGAGAAGATGCAGCAAACGCTGTCATGGCAAAAGGGTGCTAAGTTGGCAAGCCTTGATACCTTTGTTTGGAGAGCTGGAAATGCAGTGTCTGCTACATGGACACAGCAGCAAGGGCAAGAACTGAATGGAGACAGATGGAAATGTCTTGCAAAGTGATTTGCTTGTGTCAGAGATGGATAATATATGGTCGACTGGGCAGAGGCCCTCAGTCAATTCTTGTTGAATTTTCACCAGCTGGACTGTGTTTCAATCGGGGGTGGGATCCAGGAGCAGTTTTTAACACCCTGGAATATCTAAACCCTTCTCTCTGCTCCACTGCTTAGACTTAGACCCAGGAGCTTGGGCAAAATACCGTAGTCCTTGTCAACTAGTCACAGCTGCTGAAGGCTGAGAGTCATTAATGACTGGCATAATCATTTTGCAGTACTTGTGACTTCCACCATGGACTGTTTCAGAGAATAAATAAAAGCCCAAAAGTGCCTGGCTAAATTTTAGGGAGAATTTTTGTAATCCTCCATCCTGATGAGCAAATCATTACAGCTGGAATATTAAAAAAAATGGAGGCAATGTCTTCATGACAAGCAATGAAATTGCTTTGTCCAGTGCTTCATGATCTTTTAAAATCTGTAGTCATTAGGAAATTTTTTTCAGTGCTGTATTATTGACAAGAGAGTCCAGAAAACATATGCTCTTAAACCACTATTATCAAATACATACTGAAGATGTAAATCCTTAATGATACTGTATATGTCAAGCCTGTATATTATATAGGCAGCTATAACAGTTCTGATGTTCTGATGAAAACACACTCTGAATTGCACTCTCCACTGCATACTTAAATTTTCACTCAATGTATTGTAAGCAACATTTTAAAACTCTCCAAACTACAGTTTATAGCAAATTATAATCTTTGTCAGAGTGAAAACACACTCCTCTCTACAAGTCACCGTCTGCAGCTGAACTATACCTTCAGAAGCAGGGAAAATTCATAAACGCTGTGTTGTACAGGAGGCATTATGGCTGCAGACAGTGCAAATGGCATTCTCAAGGCTGTGGAAGATTTCCCCCTATCTGCTCCTCTCCCTTACTTGGTAACATAATCATACTATACCTCCTTTTCCCTCCTGCAACTCGATAGTGGGAGTGCTGTCTTCAGATAGGACCAGAGCTAGGCTGACCCTCAGCCTCACATTTGGTGCCTTCTGCAAGAAAGTGAAGGTTGGTGGAACAACCTTATGGTAAATCAGTCCAGTGTAGCATTGATAAAAGGAGAGTCTAGTGAACAGAGACAAACAGAGGCTACTCCTCGACTTTCTCTTTGCATCTCCCTTTTGTCCTGTGGCAGGAACCACTAGTTCTGGTGGGGCTGGTGGCCCCATTTCTGAGGGACACAGCACTGGGAGTGCTCTGCTGAGTGGCTGATTCACTCTTGCAGTTGGCATGACTTTGCCCATCAGCACAGATCACCTTAGCATGCAACACATCCACAACGTGCCTGCCTCGCTTCTTTGATCTTGTGGTAGCAGTGTGATTTGTACCTCAACATGAAGTCAATGCTCCAGAAAACCTTCCCCCAATGTTTCCTCTCTCTTAGATGCTTATAGAAGTATGTACTTAAGGAGGTTCCTCAGCTCCATCATGTGAGAGATTTCAATAGTTTCATTGGGGAAGAAGAAATTACAAACACAGCAAACTGAATTTTATGTTCACAAACCTTAAGTAGTTTCAGTGAGGGAGAGTGAAAGGGGCTCTGCATCCTCCTCACTTCCCTTCCCAAGATAATCTCTAGCTTCATTTATATTGTGTCTTTCTGGTTAATCTTCTCTCTGATCTCACATGCCCTGAAACTTTTCTAGAAAGGCTGCCTCCTGCATCCCTCCATCTGATTTCCTCTTGGAAATCAGCCAGCCTCAAATTAATCTTCTGGATGGAAAGCTGGCCCTCCCTGACTGGCTTGATGGGTGACTCATGTCTCTGCTTCTGCCTGCACCCCAAATATGGCAGCCTGAGTCACTGTCCTTCATCACATCCCTCGCTCACTCTTCCTTCCTTCCCCCGGTCAGAAATTCTCAGCCGATGTGAGCATGAAATGGCTGAGCTGTGAGACAGTCCCAGTGCTGAGGTGACCCACAGGGCTCCCTGTGACCCCTGTGTGCTGCCCTTCATCGCTCTGCTGCTGCACTCAGGACACACTGTCTCGTTCCACATCGGCTGGGAAAGGGTCCGTTTGCTGATGGAAGTTACAGAGTAAGTCCCATCTCCAAGTTTGGTTCTTCAGTCACATGTGGACCTTATCATTGGAGTTAATCATCTAGTTAATTAAACTGCCTCAAATATATGCTGATATTGGGCCTTGGCCCAGACCTTTTGTTTATGTTTTTGACCAGCCCCAATTCTCCATTTGGCAATACATCAAAATGTACAGATGGATCAAAATAGCTCATCATTTCCCCAATAAAATATGATTCTTTGCAAATAGTAACCCAGACTGTCACAGCTGGTATCCAGAGGACTTGAATTATGCATGTGCAAGCTGGAAGTGCTTTGAAGACTCAACATACAGAACAGACATGGTGTTCACACACAGCACTTCCCCAGTCACATCCTACCTGCTGGCCCAAAGTCTCCAGTGGATGTGGTGGGAAGACTTCTGTCCTTCAGCCAAGCTGTGTTGGCCTCATATGGAGCTCAGTGAGTGAAAGCTGCTACTGACAGAGAGATGCTGACCAACAACTCATGGGTACCCTACACTCAGAGGAGTTGTCTGGCATTCAAATATTCAAACAGATATATAAAAGGAATTGTTAGTCTTCAGCAAGCAGAAAGCAACTAATTTAGTCAGTTAAATTATTCATCGTAAATAATTTGTTCAGCTCCAGTACTCAGCAACAAAAGGGTTTTCCTTTTCCTTCCTTCCATGCAATGAGGATTCCTCTGTCAATATTGGGGGATATCCAGAAAATAACATTAATGTTGGGATTTTTCTTATCTATGTGTTTTTAGGAATGGGTATAATGTAAAACTGTAGATACATTGGTGTTAGATTCCAGCTCAGGGAGCTGTACCAAGAAATCTCTACTGGGCATATACAGTGGTGCACGTTCCAGTGAGAACATATTTTATTTCACAGTTCAGTGGGTATTAGAAATTACATTTTTTGGTTATAGCATTTTCATGTAAGTGACACCTTTAGCTGTGTTATGAAGTCCCTTCTCTGTTCCCCTAGTTAAAAACATAACAGTGTAAGAACTGGGTGAGGCTGAAGCTCCAACTAGTCAAGTCCAACTGTCCAGCAGCAAGGAAGTCTGACAAGAAAAGAATGGAAAAGCAAGGAAAGCATAGAGTAGCGCTTCCCCCAGTTTCCAGAAATTAATAGCTTGGGGTCATTATGAGCTTCATGTTTAGTAATCTCTGGATATTTTGTCTAGGAGCTGGTCTAATATGTGTGTGTGAATTCATCTGTGGCTTTCGTCAATTCCTCCTTTTCTCATTCTTTGGATTTACAAATGTCTTCTACTCTTACCAAAAGCTACAGCTGGATTTTTCGTTCGTCCCCTTTAACATGTCACTACTCTGAGTTTCCCTTTCAACCTCTTCCAATGTGCTTGCAGATTTTCCAACAAAAGAAATGTATAGCTCCATGCTGTTCTATCTTTTTCAGATGTTTGAAAAAGAACTTGTGATTTACAAGAAAATATGTAGAAAATTCCAAGGCCCAAAACTTGCCTTTATTGGTTTTATTTCTGTTGGTGTAGCTTATCTCAGAGGCCATTCTGTGTCTCCAGGTAGAAAAGGACTTTGTCTTGCAAATCAATAATTAAACCTTTGATGAATATTTTTGCATTCTGTGTTCCTCTGCTGTCATTATCTTCTCCCTTTCCTTGTTCTTCCCCTTATTCTTGTAATCTCAGCATTAGTATTCTTCTGGCAGCCCCATCCCAAAGGTAGGCATGACTTCAGAAGCCTCCTGGATGACTTCAGAAGAGATGTTGATAAATAACACTGCACTTAGGCTGTGTAAATGGAGCTGAACTTTGGTCTGCTCGTTCTTTGCAGCCTCCCAACTAAACAAGCAGAGAAGAAAGACTGTATGCTCAGTCACCTCAGGCTATCCCTTACTGAAAGCTTTGCTCCAAAGGTTACTCAGAAGGGGAGAGAAGCAAATCTATACCTGTAAATAAACAGCAGGCAAATCAAAAAGATAAACATCAGAGGATGTTCATCAAGGGTGAATAGCAGAACAGTTAGAAAGAGGGAGAGGTAATTTCTTATGCAATAAAAAATTCCCAAGGTACCTATAAATTATTTGTCTATGCCCAGAAAGAATAATGAACAAGTGCTGGGGATTCAAGTGCAAAAGGCCCCAGTGCTCAGTCCCTTCCTGAAGGCCTCCCTTCTTTCAACCCACAGGTGGGTTCCACTACAGAGCTGGCAGCATTGTTTTCTGGGACTTACAGATATTCAACCATTGAGCTTTCCACTCCGTTTAGGAGTCTCAGCAAACTGGAAACAATACATTTGCCATCCCAAGTCACCCAAGTGCTGAGGCTGAAGAAATAAATAGGGATGGAATAGCTCCTTTTGGTGATGTGGGTAAGGAACACACACATAATTCTTGACCATGAGGGCCAGATACTCAAATGGTGGATGAAGAGGTGCAGTTAGTGGTTTATAGTTGAACCAGGTAGATTCATGGACAAAGAAAATTCAAAACCTGATGGTGTGATGTGGTATTTTGTTGAGCTGTGATTGGACTCTTCGTGCCAAATGTTTTCTCAGTTCAGCTGAGATATGAACCCTTAGTGATGGTTTCAACCTGGTCCTCTGGTTCTTAGTTGCTATTCAAAAGGAAAACAATTTTCTACTTCCTATTCATTTACCCTCACCTGCCCCTGCACTGACTTAGAGCTAGGCTAGAGGTTTCCTCAACACTTTGCTATGCAGAGAATCCTAATATTTACTGAAATCAGCATTTCTGCAAAGAACATTTCCTGTATGCTCAGTGTCACCCCTGTGACAGCTTTGCTTTATTTTCTATAAAGCAATTGAGATTTATGGTGCGTGTCACTCCTTTTTATGAAGGTTTATTTTATGGTGTGGCTGATCTTATGGCAAACAAAGCTTTTGCTCATATTTCCAGGCTTTTTTCCCATTCTGTATTCAAGGAAAACATAGGAAATGGGGCAGTTTGGAAGCTGTAGCTTTTAAGGAGCTAATAATATTTTTTTTTTTTTAAAGCCTTAAAGTATAGAATTCCCCCAAACGATCTTGTGGCAGCCAATTTGTCATTATATTATGATGCATTTATGCACCGACACTCATTTGGCTATTATTAGTGCCTTCACTGAAGTAATGTTCAGGCATCTGCTTTCTCAAAGGAGTAGAAATCATAAAAACCCCAAAAATCAAACCAACAAAATTTGCTCCCTGAACTGTTTTAACTACTTCTATGAGAAGATGTGTCATCTGAGAAACAAGGTCACAAACCGGTTTCTCCATAAGAATGGCAAATACACCGTCCTTTTGAAAGGAGGGAAGAATAGAAGGTTAAGACTTTGATTGCAAAAATACTTTGTGTTCCCAGCCTGGTCTGGCAAATATATTGGCAGTGGCTGGTACTTCATGACCTCAAAAATTTTTATTTATTGCTCAACCTTTTTATTGAAACACTGCAAAATAGCAAAATCCTTACAGCTCCACTTTCCAAAAGAGGGGATAACTACTGTTTTCTTCATTTAAGCCACATTTTTTTACCGTGAGTAGCTATTAGTTTATGTTTTAATGCTGCAGGGGATATATTAGGAGGAAATCTTTGCCCTGAAGTATTGAATAGACAATGGATATGAGAAAGGAAGTCAGAAGGGCAAGCAGTGTTAGCTCTACTTTATAGACAGGAAATGGAGTGCAAAGGATGAGTGTTTCTGTGAAGTCTTTACAGAGAAAAACGGTGATGCCAACGGTGTGTCAACGTAACAGAGTCTCTCACTGGAGAGAGCAAGAGAAAGATGAGCATATTAGATTTCACAAGAGTGTGACCAAAGCTACTTTGAAATAAAGAGTAACCTTTGGATCGACTCAGTAGAATCTGGTTTTATTTGTAGTGATTTAGTCAGTGACTGGGGCTGAGGGTTTTACCATTCACAGATTTCTGTCTTATTTTGATATACTGATATCCATTTTGCCTTTCAGCATCCTTAAGTGTGGTGCAACAAAGAGCATTGTTTTTTTATGAATCCATGTGGCTCCTGGTACATGGAGTGTCTCAGGATTATTGCAGTATCCATATGGAATGATAATAACAAATTACATGTTCAAAACCATATATTTGATCTGAGGTGCATCTTGAAACTGAATTTCTGCCAGTCTAGTGGCTCAGTCCTTTTCACTTCAATTTTCCCCAGCTGACTATCCCAGTGTTCTGCTATGCAAACAGCTTTGTTAGAGCTGTCATTGCCTTTTGTCTTCCAAGTCATTCTCTGTGTGTGGCAGTGGCAAAGGTGCATCATATTTGAATTTCACTTTCTCATGTGGCTTTTACAACTCTGAGTTCAGACCTTGCCCAGATGGCCCCTCTGTGTCAGAATCCATCAGGCATTTTCTTATCCATCACTCATGAACAGAGTCTGGGGATCTGGGCACATGGTACTGCCAGAATAAAAGCAGATACCAAGCACAGAAATCTGTCCTTCCCTTTCCCTTTCCCTTTCCCTTTCCCTTTCCCTTTCCCTTTCCCTTTCCCTTTC
>JAWWTY010000027.1:12312396-12557396 GCA_035222235.1 Margarornis squamiger
TCCCTTTCCCTTTCCCTTTCCCTTTCCCTTTCCCTTTCCCTTTCCCTTTCCCTTTCCCTTTCCCTTTCCCTTCCTTTTTAATGACTGTGGGTATTGTTCTCACATGGTGGTCATGTATGTGATTGCGAAGTGGCCATACATTTCAAACTTTTCTTAAAAATAGCTAGAATCCATTAAAAGCCCCCTTTTGTATTCAGGTCATCTCAGCACTGAGCAGCATGAAAGGAAGAGATCAATAATCACATTGCATGACCCAACTTCTTGCTGTGCCAGGCTAACATAAACCAACTGAGCTCTAATATTGAATCCAGTCCTCCTTGCTTTGCCCTTCAAGTACAGTATCCCATCTTCTTCCCTTTCCCTTAGCTGTCCTCTAGGGATGTTTCCCAATTCAGTTATGGTAACTTTGTTTTACTTCTCTGCAGTTTATTCCATATCTGTCTTTTTTTACTTTGATGTATCATTTGGGAATTAATGGCCTCCTGAAGGAGTTCGTAGTTATCTTTGTATAACCTTTGTATAACCTTTATTTTAATGCCACTCCCCTGTGTCACCCTCATCCTGGGAGAGTGAGTGTTGCAAGCTGACAGTATGGCAAAACTAGGCATTGGGTCCTAAAAGAAAACTGTAAAAATGGCAACAAGAGGGGCTTCTAGTTTTCTTTGGTCTTCTTCAATATTTTCCTAACTCAAGACATCCTTTATGAAAGATTTTTCATCATTAGCTCAGGTCCCACTTCTGTTCTCTTCTGCATGTTACCCATCCCCAGGCTTTAATAACACTAACAAATCTCCAAAGTTGTCAAAAAGTATTTCAAGTGCGATTCAGGTTCTTTTGTTGGTTTTTTTTTTTTAAAAGTAATCACATTTCCCCCTAAAATAGCTCTTGGCATTATTGATGCTTCTTCCAGCAACGAGGCAATAGCCAGTGGTACCTCCTGTTCATTAATGCTCCAAGGTGAGAGAAATGGAGGAGGCAGGCATGTAGCCAACACTCAGAGTTGCACAAAGGGTATATATTGTGGGATGATGGAAGGAGAGAGAAAAACTGAATGTGGAATTGATGCCAAAATCTGATGAATGCAGCAAAAACACCAAATGGTCAAAGTGAGATGCCCTTCTGTGTGACCACGTGCCAAGTTGAGGAGAAGGAACTCAAGGATGTGTTGATGTTTGATTCACTGCTGGTTTTGTGTCATGAGGAATCTGGCAGTCACACAGTTTCTGCTGTGTACCACAAAACTCCTGCAGTAAGAAACCACATAAAAAAATATGGAGGGCAAAAACATTGGCACAAGTATTTCAGGCTGTCAGTCTCTGTAAAGAAATCTTGCCTAAGGTATAGCAACAAATCCCTCTAGTCTACCCTTACTTTTGCTTTATTTATGATCAAGTCTCATTTTCCACTGCTTCCAGTTGCACAGACATAAAAAAAAAAAGCTTTGAATAATGCCATATGAATAGAAAAGTTTTGGGTTTGCAGCATATTGTACTTAAATGGCTCTTGCTTTATGCACATGTGAATTGATCAGTCCAGCTTAGGCCAAAAGATACCATGGAGCGTTAAGAATTGGAGCAAGGTCCTTGTGGATCCAGGCTTTTGTCAGGACCGGAGTCTCAAGGATTTGAGGTACTGAAAACGTTTAATCCTGTTGTCTGTGTGAGTTTGTAGAACCTGAAACAATTATTTGGAGGCTTGGTCCATCTTACTCCTGTGTGCAGCCTCAGACCCAGAGTGAAACACTGAATGACAGCATTTGTAATTGTTTCACTGTGTTCTCAAAAATAACCCTCAAGTTGTGCAGGGTTTTCAGGCTTGTTCTAAAAGCAGGCTAGCTAGGGAAGCAGGGAATATCTGGGACATGATTTGAAAATTTGTAAGGCACTCAGAGAAAAACCATCACCCCTTTCTATGGCATAAAGATCCTCCATAATTTTCAGCACAGACCAAACACTGCAGAAGGTATCAAAGAACTGAGTATTTTTTTTTCCTACACTGTTTGTTTCCTCTCTTTTACTTGTACAGTTTTGTGCATTCTTTAAGTGCAGGTACCAAAATGCTGGTATGGGAGAAGAATTGCAGCAGTGCAGTTTGAAGGTTAAACATCAAGGTATCTCTGAAACCATGGAAATGAGGGTGGGATGTTCTCCTGAGATTCGTGAGTTTGGTTTTCTCTTCTAGCACAAAAGTAAAAGGATCTACACCCAGACTTCCCTTGGCCTGTTCTCTAACTGAGCACTGATCCTTTCTGTTTTTACTCGTGTCTTATTTTTCAGCAATCTTCAAATTTGACATCGAATCTTAATCCACAAAAGGCAAAAACCTTGGATGCTTCAGGTGTTTTCAAGATGAAAAATAAATAGCCAGAATTTCACACTGTTCTTATCACCCACTTGAACATTCAAGGGCAGGGAAGTGAATTTTGCAAGTAATTACCAGTGTGTTCCACAGTGAAATTTCCATTAGTTAAAATAAGGCTTTTATTTTTTTTTTTTTTGGTAGTGAAATGGGAAATTTGCTTGCTCTAAGCAAACTGAACATATGTTTATCCCATGTGAAAATCTGCTATTAGCGCCCACAAGCCTCTAGTTTACACAACATCTATTTTCTTTTTCAGTGGGTAATGAAAGAAGTGTCAGAGACACCCAGACACTTCTATAGTATCACAAACTGTTATTTCAAGGACCTGGGAGCAAAGGTGATGGCATGCATTGCTCTCGACAGATTCTCAATGTTGTACACACAAAATAATCTCATTTTTGCATGTTTATTTAAAAATTGGTGTTAAATCCCCTTCAAAAAGCCAAAAATAATACAGAAGGGGAAAGCTTTCTTAATTATTTTTGTTCTGTTTATTGAATGTTGCATTATAAGAAGAGGAAAATCTCCTGTTGGATTTTGTAGCAAAGTTTTGGCTGCCATTGTTAATTGTTGTACTTGTTTTAATAAAACAAACTGCCTCGGGCTGGAGCTAAATCTCATAAGCCACATGAGTGAAGATTAACTTCTTGTCCTTCCTGTTTTGTGAAGCTGTCAGGAAAGTGTCACTTTTATTTTTCACTGTTTTTTTCCCCCTTGAAATCTTGGACACATCCCTGCTCAGCATCCTTCAGAAGCAGAGACAAACAGCTGCTTCCCAACTCCATTTGACTGTTCCAGTGCAAGGGGCAAGGACATTCCCTCTAAAATCCCACTATTCTCGTTATGCCTAATACTGAGGAGGTGATGACCCAGCACTGCTCTTATACTGATTTTTTTTCCCCAGGGGAAAAGATAGTCTAAGAAATCAGAGCCTTTTTTTCTGCATGCTTTCAGTGATGAGTCCCACAATTTAAATCACAATTAATGAATCTTAATGCATTAATCTGTAGAATGGAATATTATGTTAGACATAGAGCAAGGAGACAACATTTCTAACCCTTGTGACTTTTAAAGACTCAAAATACAGGAACAAAATCCAAAAATCAAAAAAATTATAGGGCAGGAATTTCTGAGGGCAAACTGAAGATGCTTTTTCTGGAACAAGTTAAAACAGAATGAAGCTAAAGTCAGGGGGTGGGGGGGAAAATCAAAGAAAAGTAGCCAAATTCCTTCAGAATTCAGGTAGAATGGTTGAGTTTGAAATTTGGCTGCAATTTTTTGTTTATTGTGTGTGCTATTCCATGTGACTCAGCAGCGTTTCTAGCATAAAGCATTTCAAATTGGGAGAAAAACATTACTGGAAGGAGGGGATTTGAAAAAATGTTGGATTTGTGGTTTGATTCTTTTTTTTTTTCTTAAATTATTTATTTTGATCTTGAAAATGTGTCTATTCTTTTTAGAGAGGCATGCTCAAAAGGGGAGAGCAATCCCTCCCCAGCTAGTATTTTGTATTGTTCCTACCTGCTAATTAAGAAGGGATTGTCAGAGAGCCTGACAGACAGATCCATAATACCTCCTTGGGAGTGTTTCAGCAGAGCTTTGTCCCTCATCCCATCACACACACCCTAAATGGCTCCGTGGCACATTGACAGCCGTGTGTCAGAGATGTCTGTGAGGAAGGAGACAGAGAAGGAAGATATTCCAGGCTTTCATGTTGGCACCCTCCTGATGAGTAATTCAGGCAGTTTGGAGCCTCCTCATGGTCCTCTCCATCACCCCCACCCCTCTGTTCCCAGCAGCACACTCTGTCTCCATCAGGAGTCACAACAACGTCTCAAAGCTACACGGTACATGATGTTAGATTAATTGGCTGAAGAAGCATCCCCAGAATGAGGGAAGGTGGGGAGGTTTCTTTTCAGAAGTGTTGTTCTGCCACACTGAAAAACATAGAAATGGGGGAAAGAAGGATCTAAAATGAAAATGAAGGATCTACTTGGAAAAGTGTAAATGAAAGAAAAATGGTTGGCTGGAAGTGGCTGGCAGTGACCTGGAAGGACGGGAGAAAAAAGGAGAAACTGGGGAAAGGAGGGGAAAGATGCAGAGTCCTGGCGGTGCATGATGGCTGTTCCCATTGCACAGAGGGATCTGAGCACATGCACTCTGCTCCTCAGCACTGGAGAGGCAGCCCTCCCCTCCCACAGAGGGACTCAGGGCAGGGATCAAATGGGGCCTGGGGAGTGCAGGATCCTACGGTGAAGAGTGTGCTGAAAAGGAGAAATGAAGATCTGCAGCAGCCTGAGAACTGATCCTGTGCTCCAGCACCAGGCACCCACCTTCTGGTGAATTGGCCCCTGGATAACCTATCCATTGGTTCAAGCGGATCACTGCAGTTCTGTTGTGGCAGCAGCTGTATCCTGGCGGTGTCCCCTGCTACTTCTCGTGGCTGCCCATAGTGGAGCCCATACAGAAGTTTCTCCTCTCTGTTGCTCTTCTCCCACCCTCCCATGGCAGTCCTGGCTGTGGTGGGTTGCAGAATCCCCTCCCTCACCGAGCTGATCACAGTGATTGGCAAGTCGCAGGAAGCCTCTCTGTTCTGTCACCCTACTGTAGCATCTCACGAGGAGACTTGTTGTTTCAAAAAAGCCCAATAAAAAGACAAACAAGCAGCAGTGTTTGCAAACTGAGATGGCACCTTAAAGCATCTTTGGGATGGATTTCTCCCTATGCTTTTGTTGATCATTTGTTTCCTTTAATTGGAGCGTGAAAGGACTGAGCATGTCCAATGCAACTTCCCAATGTTAAGTACCACCTGTCAGGCAAATAAAGATGCTCCATCAGTCACTTTTCCTTTGAGATTGTAAGTTTTCAGAAAGAAATGCTGGCACACACCCACGCTACTCCCCCCCACTGCATTCTCTTCCCATCCAGACTGCAGTGTGACTAGAAGCAGAAGCAACACAGAAAATCCATTTATCTCAATAGTATTTCAAATCTAAAACCTAACCTGCAAATAAGTGACTTACCCCTGGCACCTTCACAGTAATTTGACTCAATTTTAGATCACTTTCAGTAGTAATACCTGAATAAAAGGGCAGTAGGTATAAATAAATTAAGATCAAAGATAATATTAGAAGATGTTATTAGAAAGACAAAGGTAGATTAAGTGGAGGGGATGAAAAAATACCAGCCCAGCCAGTTCAGCATAAACAAAATAGAGTAAAATTAGAGCTGGCTGTAGGCAGAGCTTTGGATGACTGGGGAGTGCATTTGCAGCCCGCTGAGCAAAGGCAATTCTGCCCCCACACTGACGCACAGAAGATTTGGATTAATTTCAGTCCAGACAGGTAGTACAGCTGCAGTTTGGGGCTGATAGCTTGGTAGGAAGGCAAACCAGAGGGCTGATGCAGACCTGAGTATTCTGCACCTGCTGGGTAACAGAGATAGAAATGCTAGAAAAGGGGCAGCCAGAATGCATCTCTTAAGCAACACACAGCTTCTGAACAGTTTTAGCACAGCTTCCACAGCCGAGGGGTGTGATGTGAAGCTGCTGTGAGCACCAAGGCAGCAATCAGTTTTCCCTGTCTTTGAACTTCGAAGGGAAATAGTGGGATTTTTTGTGGAGTCTCTAGGAACAGTTGGATAGACACCTCTCAGAGTGGGTTAGCTTGGATCTGTCGTCCCTTCGTCATGGTCACGGTCACATTTTCAAGGTGCCTTCTGGATTTATGCTGTTTCTGTGCTGGGAAAGGACTACCAGCTACCCTGAGTCCTTCCCTGCCAAAGGAAAACAAGCACCATGGCCTGTGGAAGTTGCCACAAATCTGTTCAGAGTCTCATTGTATTTGCTGTTTGCCACTGTTCAATAGTTTTATTCCATTTTAAGACTTGTGATAATAAAAACCTTTATGGTCAAAGTCACTCAAGTGAGATTTTCTCCATTAAAAAACTAGCCTCTCTAAAATGTTTGGGTGTCATGCCAGAAGATTTCCTCTATGAAGAACAGAGAATGGGAATAAATGTTACAATATAGAATAAAGATGTATGGAGACAAGACAGAAGGAACAGGAATTTCTCTAAGAGTTTTCTCTACCCAGGAACTGAGTTGTGTTGCACAGCAGCTAAAACAGATTTTTTTTTTAAACAAAGAAAGACTTTCAAGTCTATTGCCACAAAAATACATTTTGGACTGCAGTTTGTACCATATGGGTCAGTTGCTAAAAATATGTATATCTTAAAGGTGAACTTCACTTTTGGTTTTATACAGTGGTTCAACCAATCACAGCAAATGTTAACCATAAAGTACCCAGTCCAACAAAACCCAGACAGCTCAGTGCTTTGTGAAGCAAAAAGAAGAAAACTCTTCAAGTTCATTGGCAACAAAACTTTTTTTAACCTTTCTTACCCATTCTTAGGACATGAGCATTGTTCCATGTCTTTCTGACCTTTCAAATCTGTAGGGACTACAAAAGGAGGAGGAGGAGGGACAGCTGACATTGTGACCAGTGCTTCCTACTCCATCACCTCTTTGCTCTCCTTATTTATGTCCCTGTCAGAAATAATGTTGCAAAGTACTTCCAAAGAGCTATTTTATAGAAAGATTCTTAAATATTTTTTAATAGCTGAATTATTAGAGCTCTGAGAATATGTGCATGTTCAAGGGAAATGAGCACGTGAGCAGGAGGATGGAACAAACCTTTAATTACGTCAATAGCTTCTTCTGTATAGGCATCACTCAGACAGGTAGTTTGTATCTCAAAAATTTGGGAATATGCATTTTTAAAGTATAAAATCGATCATTATACTCTGCATTTCTGAGTGTAAAGATGCTTTTCTTTGCATCTTACTTTTATTGCTTTTTGATAAACTGCAGCTCCTGCAGACTATTCTCCGTAATGATTTTCTGATTAATTGGTCCAATTATTTGCAACGTAATCCACGGTTTCCCAGTCAGAAGTCAGGAAACCCAGGAGGAATAAGGTAAAATCCAGTTTAGGGGAAATACAGCCCTTCAGGCATTTGGAAGGTTATTTCTAGTGCTTTTGCTCCATGAATCCTTGGAATGGAACTTGTCCTGAGCATTAGCTGTGCCTGAAACTGATTGTAGCCCTGTGCTTTTGGGCACCTTCTGGACCCTCAGGAGGTTGCTACTGAGCCAGCTTTAGTTTAACCTGGCACACACCAAGGCTGTTACAGAAGGCTGTTGCAGGCTTAAATAAAGAGAAAAGCAGGCAGGATAAAGCTCCAAATGAGCCTGGGTCACAGGCTAGCAGTGCTTAGGAAATTGTTATTGCTGCTAAAAATCCATTATACACAATCATGCAGAGAAGTGCTTGGATTTACATGCAGGTACAGTCTCTAGTCAGGAATATGTAAATGTGCTCTGTATATGGGCTAAGAAACCCTCACAGAACTGCTGGACGTAAGAAAAAATAACTCTTTCTCATTCAATCTCCTTTTTAACTGCTACTATTAATCTTGCATTTATTCTCAAAGCTTCTACCCTCTCTCCTATATAGGAGAATGGTAAACAGGCTCATACAACATTCTTATCCAGTGAAATATTCATATTAACTTATACATGAACTTATTTATCTAAGTTAAATAAATAGATATTTATCTATTTTTGAGGCAGAAGAAAAGAGAACATGAAGATGTCTAGACAGCTGAGTTCAGGAAGGAGTCACCTATGATCCTTTTTAAATGATTGGGATGGAAAGAGCTGCAAATAAGAGATCCCTATCTTGTGATTGTAAAGGCACCCCAGCAATGGAGGGAGGTAAGTGGATAAACTCAGCCACGCTTAGCAAATGGTTTGAAATTGGTGTGGAGCTGTGTAATTATGAAATTTAGAGCTAAAATCAGCTTATGGACATTGTGACTTTGAAAGCACAATTCTGAGCATCAGACATTTATCCTGAGAAAATTAGGCTTATTCCATTAGTGTTACTGGCATTAATTGCAGTAGTGGGGTGAAGTGTTCGCAAACTGCCATGCAGGCTGAACATTTGAGATGCCTGCAGTGTTCATGGGGATAAATGAGGAGGGACAGATATAATAGTTGTGGTGTGTGAATGTAGATGGCCAGTGAAAAGTTGTTCTGCCTAACTCTTTGCTTTTAGCAACTGCAACACTTGATCCACCAAATTCTCCACATGGAAACCCGCACTGCCATGTGGAATATGTTGTTTTCCTGCTGTAATGGTGCAAGAATGGATCACATTCAAAGGGTAGAGTTGCTACCTCAACACTGAGGATACCAATGTTGTCCATAACACCCTTGTATATGTTGTTGACCTGGAATGTATGTGGGATTGCCATTACCAAAACTATTCAATTAGAAGGGCATTTCGTCAAATATGATATAACACTCTATTGAATGAAGAGATTTCTTTCACACAAAAGCTCTGGGTTTTTTTTGAGGTGCTTAGTTTGAGCAGTACACAATAACACCTGAAATGCTTCTGGACTGTCTCATCTGACAACTAGATTGGCCAAGAGAAAATTTTTGGCCTCATTGGTAGATGTCAGCATTAGAAATTCTGTGATTTTGAGCACTGGTGTTTGGGACAGGATAAAAGGATTGAAAAGGCTGTGGATTTTTGTTATTTTCTGGAAGGTTTAAACATTATAATCATGTTGTGCTCCTCTGAGACTTTGTCTGGCTGCAAAGAAGAATTGAGGAATCCTTTTGTTCCATCCCATTCCTGCTATGTAAGGAAGGACACTCTAGCTGTGCTTGGAAATGGGTCTGAAGGGAGCACGGGAAAGTGTTCAGAAGAGCCAGAGGGAAAAGCACAGCTTGTCTGCTGAAAGGCTTTGAGCACAATTGCTGAGAGAAGTCTTCATTGCTGAACTTGCTTTGATACAATTCCAAATGCTTGCATTAGGGGAAATAAACATGAAGACCACATGCACTCCAGTTCCCAGCAAGTGTTACTTGATTGTCTTATCCGTATTTTGAATTCGTGCAAGGTTTACTGATGTTCTTGAACTCCACACACAGCTACCCCTCTTACCCCATCTAAACAGCATCATAGCCCTTGGTGCAGCAGAAGCTCATTGTGTGCTCTGTGCATTTCAGAGCACACAATCCCATCAGGAATTTCCGTGATACCATGACAGCAGTTTTCTGATCTAGTTTAAATTACAGAATTGCTTCCTGTTTTGAAGGAAAAACGGAAAGGAGATTGTTCTGGTTCAGCTTGCTAAAGCCGCAGCTTTGAGATGGGGGCTGTTCAAAGACAATTCCAGGCAGCTTCACTTGACTACAGAGTAGTCTTGGCCCAAGTTCTGCCTCATGGAAAGCTGCTTTTCCCTGTCACACTTGGTCTTGAATTGAAAATATTAATAATATTAGATGCTGTCCCAGACCTCAGTTATCTCAGTGTAGTAACAGGTGTGTATCTACATTGTAGAGTGAAGAGGTATCAATTAAGAATTGGACAACAGGGGGAGAATTTGGCCAGGCTCTCACAGTTAGTCACAGGATGAGTACGTAAGCTGCTAGATTCAACTCAGGAGAAAACAGGATATGAATGACTAGGCAAAAATGTTACACCTACTCCCTGTCAAACCATAATTTTGGTCTTAAAAACTGGAATGAAAATCTACCAGTCCAGGCTCAAAATCCACTCAAACATTCTTCTAGTAGAGTGATGAATGTCTTTTTTGAAATATGAGTCAAGAAATATTGTCTGTGCTGGTAAATGGAATATTGAAGGCTGGAATAAGAATTTAGAACCTGTCTGAGCCTTCTTAGAAGATTTGATTCAATGAAAATGTTGCTTGGTGTTTATCCAAGGATAAGAACATACAAGAGCTATTTCCACATTGTAGCTACCTTGAGGCAAATTATTCACTGACACAAAATATGGGGTCTCTGGTGCTGTTTTCATTGTTGCCAGGATGTAGTGAAACCCATCAGCCCTTTAATGGAGACAGAAGTACTGCAGAACTTCTTGGTTTCAGCCTGACTCTACCATCCTCATACTATGTAGCTTAAACTCCTGGTCCAATATCTTCAACAGCATTACGGGAACACAATTCATCATTTCATGGGAATGGTTCTTTTTACAGTCTTTGATTTTGTAAACAGCTTCTTTCAGCCCCACATATTATAAATGTGTAGATGCAAACTATATCTATATATCTATATCAGCAATCACACCCTGATGAAAAGGATTAAAACTCCAACCGGGTGAGCAAGGCAACCCTGACTGACCAAGAGAAAAAAAAGAAAGCAAGTTAGTTGAATAATTCAATTTCAGTGTTGTTTTATCTTTTCTTTAATCAAGATAGATTCAACACCAGTTCTTGGAGGATTTTTAGTCCTGGATGTCCCATTAGTCTTTCACACTTGGCTGCCTAAGGGAATGTGATACCCCATGTTCACCCCAAAGCAAAAGAAACCACTTACTAGAGTCAGTCTTTAAAATCATCTTTGGAGTCCTTGCACGATCATGGAAAAGAGGACAGAGAGGGGAGCAGTTTCTTCCTAACTAGGGCTTGTAAATGGCTTCAGGTGCTATCACATCACTGGGACATGAAGCCAGAAAGCAGTTCAAGAAGTGATGTTGTAGATGGGTGTGTTGTCACAACACCGCAGGCAGGGGCTGGTCACTGATGTAAAGCTGCATATGCCAAGCCTGTATTGCTGTCTGGGGAAATAACATGACAGGATAATATAACACAGCCATTGTACAGCCAGCAAGGTGGAAACAATGCAGCAGCGAGGACTGAAGGGAGATGAGAGCTAAAGTGTTTCACATTATCCTATAGAGAACAAATGTGTTTGATATACTGTTCACACTGCCTCATATGAAAGTTTAATGTCTTGGGGGTGCCAGCTCCATACTGATCTGTGACTGTAATCAAGCCACAAGCAATGACTGTATGAAAGATCTTGGAAAAGTTTCTTGGCATTTCCAATGGATGTGTTGCAAAGCAATGACCCATTTTTCAGTCACTGGTTTGTATTTGATATCCACGAGGCCCTACAGAGTAGAGAGGGAAAAGAAATGAGGTTGCCTAAGCTGAAAGAAATGGCTGTGTGAACCAAACCATTGTGAGGTTCTATATCTTGATTGCTTCTCTCTGGAAAATGCTGCCAAGTCTAAAATAATTTCCATAATAGCATACACTGCTGATATAAAACAGATAGAAAATGCAGTGTTTCTTTTCAACTTTTCAACTTTCAACTTCTTTCAACTTGTCAAATTCTTTTCAGGATATAACTTGAACCTGTTTATCAGTGATGAAAAGTGCCCATTTGGGGTTCTTCCTGTCAGCACCCAAAGCAGAGATAAGTTTTCTAATGAACCATTCAGTACAAGCACTTTGAAACTACCCATTAGCTGACAGATTTTACCTGCAACAGACCTGAGTAAATTCTCCACTCTTTTTTTTTTTTTTCCTAAATGGATTTAGTGGCATCACTTGACTCTTGCTGGCAGGAATGGAGATATTTACCATCTGTTCAAATGCACATTGGCCATGGTAAACAATTCAGAAAATTCCCAAAGCAAAGGGCGTGGGGAGGTAACCAATCCAAGCTGCTGAATCCTCACGCAGCTCAGCCCCAGGCAGAGGACAACGTGTTCAGGTGGGTTGTTGGCACTGAAGTGAACTCATGAACAGAGCATCTCTCCAGGGTGCTTCCAGCAGAAAGGGAGTTATGAAAGTATTAATGATCGGATCAGAAGATATTTGGCTTTGGCTTAAACAATTTGATTCTGTTTGTTTTGATATGTATGGTGCCCAGCCATACCTCTAGGGAGGTATAGAGCAGAGAAAAAAGGAAAGGAGATAGTTGCATGGAAATGAACTTCAGAAGCTGTAAGACCATGTTAGAGCAGCTCCTAATGCTGTGCTTAATGTACTTTGCTCAGGGAAAGCTGCAAGGAAGCATATCAACTCTTTCAAGTGTTTAGCTGAACCTGCTCCTTGCTGTAGTCTTCCAGCTATAGACTTTGCCCATGAAGGGAGGCTGAGTGTTGGTTGCACTTCCAACAACCAATTTCCAGACAAACCCATCGCAGTTGGTGGACCTGAATCAGGATTTGCTTGTAAAGATGCCCATGCTGTTAAGAATTGTATTTGCAAGGAAATGCAGGTGGAGAATTGAGGAGGTTGCTGCTGGGAGGAATGAGTGTCTCTCAGTGGTGTCTCTCCTTCAGAAATAGTGACTGCTGCCTGTGCCTTTTGTGTAGCAGGGTCTCAGATTAAGTCTCTGCCACTCATTGCATATTTGCTTTGTGTTTTGCAGAACTTTCCAGCTGGAGTCACACAGTATGTTTGTTCCCCATAGCATGAGAGCATGACATCTTACTGCTTTTCCCTGGAGCAGAGTAACACATTCATTTTTAATTGTTGACCACTGTATAAAAAAATCCTATTTCCCAGAGTTTAATTGTTTTGCATTATGTTTAATTCATGGTTTCCCTACAGAAATCAGCTGCTAACCTTTAAAAAAAAAATAATGTATTATTTAGTATTTATTTATTATTTAGCAAGAACATTTTTAATTGTACAGGATGATATAACTTATTTATATTTTCACTATAAAATTCCATGTCCCTGTGCTCCCTCTCCCTTCCCCTCCCTTTTTTCCCCCCCTTGCAAATATGAAGAACAATAAGAGCTGTAGAAATGTTACCATAAAGTTTCAAGAACAAGTTTTTGAAATAAGATGTTCTTACATAGGACAACACTGAAGACACATTTCAATCCTCCTGGAAATACTAAGCCAATGCTTAAGAGCTTTTGGAAATCAGGGCATAGGTGAATATATTTTTCTTTCTTTCTGAATATGCTTTCTACCATACTCTTGCAAATGAGCTGCCCTGCAGAAAAGTTCAGTGACAAAACTCAAGCCAAAGTTTCAGAGGATTTGTAGAAACAAGAATTCACAGTTTGTGCCAGAGACCTGATGCGACGAGTGATATTCATCCAGCCAGGAGACTGTGCCATCCAGAATGTGTCTAGCTAGATTTCACACACAGCAAAGTGCTCTTGGAAATGTTCCAGGACAATAATTATTGGATACCAGGGAGCTGCAAATAAGTGCTAAGAAATGAGGAAACACAGCACTTGCACAAGATCTCATCCCCTCTTCTGGCTGCACAGAATGCCCTTTGCTTTGGCTGCCATGGCTAAATCTCCATCTTCTCTTTCCAGCTCCTAACCAACACGGAGCAAGATGAAACAATTGGGTGCTGAGAGATATTTTGTAGTATGCCCAAGTCCTAAAGCTCCTTCCAAACCCAGAGACCGGGCAGGGGCTGCAGGAGTCCCAGCCACCTCTCCTCAGAACAAAGCTTTCCCATGATGTACAAGGCTGCAACCCAAATCCAGCTGCTCCCCTGGCAACGGAACAGGGTCCAGCCACTCAGGCAGAGATACCAGAGATGGATATCAGCACAGTTTGTACTTGTAAAGTTCATATTAGCAACATGTTTCTTACCACATGCAGACAGAAATTTAAATATATGTAGAAATATATGTATTTCTAATTGACAGGGCTGTGAAGATGGTGTTAATGTTTGGTCCAGCATCAGCCTGGAAGGCCACCAAAGCAGAGATTTACCTTTTCATAAATGTGGAGAAATAAACAAGTTAGTACCGAAAAACACTTCTGCCTCTGAGACTGCTATATAGTTCCATTTCATTTGCTGGAAACGTGACTGCTAAAGGAAATTTCCATATTTTCATCCTTTTC
Organism: Margarornis squamiger; assembly: GCA_035222235.1. Classification (NCBI taxonomy): domain Eukaryota; kingdom Metazoa; phylum Chordata; class Aves; order Passeriformes; family Furnariidae; genus Margarornis; species Margarornis squamiger. The sequence goes on from JAWWTY010000027.1 coordinate 12,326,474, forward strand.
CCAGGCAAGTGGTAGACCCAATAAAGCAAGCCAGGATGGGCGTTTCCTTGTAATCATTGAACTTCTGCTCTGGTTGATCCTGTGCCCTTCCATCTTTTTCATTTAAAAATTATCCCCACTGCCATCACCACCTGCACAGGAATCATTTCACTGCTCTGAGTGTCAGTGCATCATCATCAGAGGAAGTACTACATCTGGGTAAAAATCAGTTTACAGTGGAAGAATCACAAAGCTTTTAATGATGAAACCAGAAAACAGCCAAAGCTTTTTGCTGAGTGTGTTTGCTTCAAAAACAAATTTTCCATCAAATCCTAAGGGAGCAGAGCAGCACTTCCTTTCCTAATTTTTAATATAAACCTTGGCAGAGATGAAGATTGAATGGCTAAAGCAACTACAGAAAAAATCCAATTCGGTAGGAAACAGGAACAAAAACAAACAACTACAACAACAAAAAACTTGATCATTTCTAAGAGATAGGATATCTGATACAGCTGCTGCTCTTTCAAGAACTACTTAAAAGCATTTTTGACTATTTTTCTCTGGAAAATGTTTCAATCAGCATATATAAAAAAAGTCTTTCTTCTCTGCTTCACTTTCTTCCTTCTTTCTTCCTTCTACCACAATGTAAATGCTACTGCTACAGAAAAAGAAAAAAAAATCTGTATAGCACAAATGACTCTCACTTCAAGCAAATATTGCCATAAGTAATTATGCTTCTCTCTGTTCTTGTTTCAGACATACTGATGTTACGAATGAATTAACCAAGGAACATAATGCTTCAATGCCAACCGAGAGCTAATCCTTGAAGTTTAGTGCTATTATACATAACATGTTTCAGTTGGATCTCAAACCATGACATATAGAACAGATAGCAGTGAAGGAGATGGATTTCTTGTCAAGAAAGAGTCTCACAATTCCTTTGCTCCAAGGAAATTTGAATGAAGAAACATTCAGTTTGGAGACATGCCTATTCTACTTAGAAAAAGTTAAAAAATGGGTTGCAGAAAGCAGAGAGAGCTAGAAAACGTTGCAAAGAAAAATTGTAAACTTTTTTACACAAAATTCAAGTTTATAAATTTTTCCATGGGACTTTTTGACAGTGGTCCGTCTGTACTCTTTGGGACATTTCTTCTGAAGGTCTTGCAGGACAAGAACTTTGTCTTACTTGAACAGTCTAGACCTGCTTGTGATTTCCAGGGGGCTCCCTTGGTGACTTTTGACATTTGGTTCCTGTACATCATGGGGCAGCACATGTGCTTGCCAGAGCACAAGCATGAAAGTGACCCTCTTTTAGGCTGGAGCTCAATAAGGTGCTGGCCTTGACATAGATTTTGGGTGTGCCACTGCTCCCAAATCCCTTGGTCTGCGCCACTTAATTTTAAGCAGTCACTGAGACACCTAAGGAGGAAGCCTAATTGCCCTAAGGTACCTTTCCCAGTCAGTGAGGTGAGCAGGGTGTCACCAGAGCATGAACCTGAGGTGCCCTGCAGTGCCCTCAGCTGACTCACCTCCATCAGATAGAAAGTGGTGCTTAGCAGGGATGCAAACAGCAAAGGCAGCAGGGAGAGAAAGCATCAGAGCAGAGAGCTTTGGGTGAGTCATTTGCATCTTCAGAGGAAACATGGAGGGAAAAAGAGACCACAGTCCCTTTTCCCAGAAAAAGGAGCACAGTCTCAGTTCGGGGGCTCTTGGATTGTGCATATGATCACTGGGGTGTTCTTTGGGTGACAGTTGTTTTCCTTTAAAAATGAGGATGGGAACAGTTTCATGTAGCAAAGAGCTGCAGAACAGATTGGTATCCTCTGATTCATGCTCAGAGAAAAGGCTGGTATTTACTGCATGAGCTGTCTGTGGTTGCTGCTCTCACCTTCTTCTACCCATTGCAGGTAGCTACAGGTAAGGATGTACCTTCAGCAGCCCCAGTCTGTATGAGTTGTCCTTATACACTTATTAAATGATGGTGTGCATTTGTACTCAGACTATTATAAATCCATTACTTCCCCGAAGGCACAGGAAATGGTTTTAAAATGTGAGGCTTTTCTATAGGGAATTGAGAGATAAAAACACTAAAGCTCTGTACTTGGCTTGCACAGATCAATGTAGTGCAATAACTGTGAAGACGAACCAAGCTTAAAATATTACAAATGTGATTGCATGAAAGCTTAACATCACATTGAGTAATTACCACTGCAAAAGTCTCCTAAACCACCTTAAGAAAAAAAAAAAAACAAAACACAAAACCAACAAAAACAAACCAAAAACAAGCAAAGAGTGTGGCAGTAAATCTTAGAACCAAAGTTTGGGTAACATAATTGCATATTTTGCATAATTGCAGTGAGTGAAACTTCAAATTTCCTTCACTTTCCTTCACTTCTTCAATACAATGAAGAGATGTAGGTGAAAAGTCTTGGGATGGGAGATAGCAAAAGGTTTTCAAAATTATTTTTCCACTAAAACTTTCACAGAGATTTTTTTCTTCATCAGTAATTTTGTTTCTCTGTCAGGGAAACAATTAGTTCCAAACCTGACAATTCCTATTTGTGAAGGGAACAATGAAGGAAAAAAGGAACAAAGCAATCTTTCAAACAAGATTCAAAAATAGTCACTAAAGTTCCTACCAAGTTCAGAAGCTGGTACTAGGTTGGACTAAGGCACAGTCATTATCCAGTGAGCAATAAGGTTTACCTGCATTTTCAGGGCAATGAGGTAATATTTCATCCCACCACAGACACTCATGATGTACCAGTTAGTGAGTCTTCCCATTTTTTTCATGAATTTATATTAAGCAGAAAATAAATAGTAATGAAGTGGTCCCTTTAAAAAGCACTGAGCCACTTCCAGGAATAATTTTGGGGGGAGGAGTAGAAAGTAAATTTGTGTCTTAGACTTCTGTCATTATTTCACTTGAGCAGATGGAAGGTCAGCCACTTGTGATTAAATCACTAAAATGAACAGGCATCACTGAAAGGGTGGTCACTCATTTGGTCAATTTTAAGTGATGAAAATTAGCAATGGATAGTGATGGGTGTGGATTTCCTCAAAAGGAACAAGAGCAGCCTTTCCCAATAACTCCAGTCATTACAGGTTGTATCCCCACATTGCATGGATTCATGGCCAGGGAGAATCATGGCTATGATTCTTCATTTCCACTTGGGATGCATTCACGAGCCATCCAGTACCCAGAAATATGCAAATGCCTTGGAATATAAATTGTGCCACAGGTTATGCACATAGAAAGTCTTTAAGTGCTGCAGCTGCCTAACCCAGAACTCTACAGCGTGAGAGATTTCCCAGAGATTTCTCTAAATACTCCTAATGCATGGGATGATCAGGAATGGGACCCTGAACATGTTTGCATGCTCAAAATGGAAAGTGTGTTCCTGGTTTTGCAACACACCAGTAGCTGCATAAATCCTTTGGGAAATCAGAAATGTTGTGTTCAGGTCCCTGTCTTAGAGTGGGGTGACTCACAGTCTGAAAGTCCCCAGTTCTCTTGGCTATTAACTCATGTTGGTTACTCCAGATGTTGTCTGAGGAGGTGGACTACACCTCCACTGTACCTGGGTGTTGAGGAAAGCAGCAACTTTGCAAAGCACATTTTGTGTATGTAAAAAATGTATTTAAAAAAAAAAGATAAAAAATTTAATCTGCCAAACCTATGAAATACTATTCACCCAATCAGATCTTCAATCAGCTTCTCAGCGCTCCGTTTCTAGTTATTTGCCATCTGGTGCAGCCCCTTCTCTCCCAAAGCAGCACAGACCATTCTTCAGGAGCGGGCACACACAGCAGTGCTACCCATACACTAACCACTTCTGACTGGCGGGCCTGGGGAGCCTGATTGTTTGAGGCAAATCGCCTCCCCAGGGATGGCATGATTTATTCTCTGCATCTGGATTGCAAGTTTGGGGTTTTTTGTGTTGGGGGAATAAAATGCTTCTGTGTCATTTATAATGGATTTCATTCCAATAAATGGTCATCTTCTGGCATATTATGACTGCGGCTTATCAAATAATAAAGCCCTGTCGCTCTAAATTGCTGGGAACGGGACCAATCCAGGCAGCGTCGATTCCTGTGTCCACTTTGTCATGCCATGAAATTTCCAGTGGCTCAGTGTGTGTAGGAGTCACAGCTGTCAGTGGGGAAGAACCTTAGTGTGCCCCAGGGAAGCTGCAGAGACAAGTGGGTGTGATTTCTCAGATTCTGATCCTTCATACACTATCCAATTTTAAGTGCTACCTAATGTTCATTAGGGATGATCACACAGCCATATGGCCTAACAAATGCAGTACATAGTTCAGTATGCTGGCAGAATGACTCCTTGTTAATTCTGTCTCCTATTCCACCCTCTGCCTGGTAGAGAGGATAGTGAGGAGGCTGATTTTACCGTGCTGAAGAGATGACAGACTTGATAACTTTAGTATGGAGCATTTCCAGAGCTTAACAATGAATGGCACAAGCTTTCCGAGGGGAGAAAAAAATAGGCACAGATTTTCAAATGCATCAGCAGGTTGCAAAAAATGTGCTGATTAGCCATTTGTATATTTGACTCAGGATGGTTGGGACATGGGAGAACTCAATTTAAATTCTATCCCTGCAACATTTTCCCTGTGTGACCTTGTCTTACCTTTCAATCTCTCTGTGCTTGGATTCTCCCACTTTCTCCCTAGGACAGAAAGTGGGTCTTGGTGCACATATATTTATACAGACATGTGCTGGTTTTTGTTGGGGTAGAGTTAGTTTTCTTCATAGTGCCTGGAATGGGGCTGCGTTCTAGATTTGTGCTGGAAACTGTGTTGATCGCTCAGGGATGTTTTCATGACTGCCAAGTAGGGCTTACACAGAGTCAAGGCCTTTTCTGCTCCTCATCCCACTGGTGAAGAGGCTGGGGGTGCACAAGGAGTTGGGAGGGGACAGAGCCAGAGCTGACCCCAGCAAACCCAAGGGGTATCCCAGACCATGTGATAACATGCTCAGTGTATAAAGATGGGCAAAGAAGCAGAAAAGGGAGGCCATTCGGAGTGATGGCATTTGTTTTGTCTTCCCAAATTACAGATACGTTTGATGGAGTCCAACTTTCCTGGGGATGGCTGAACACCTGCCTGCCCATGGGCAGTGGTGAATGGATTCATTGTTTTGCTTTGCATGTGTGCACAACTCTTGGTTTAACTATTAAAATTCAGAAAATTCACATGTTATTTCAAGATGGATGCTTTCTCAGACACACAGAGCTATTGAGAGCAGGTTATCTAATGACTTGGAGAGAACTGGGACCATCCAGTGGTGCTGGACTTGTCTGGCCTTAGGGATGGCTTCCTTCCATGGCAAGGTTTGCCCAGCAGCACCACTAGCATCAGGCCCTGCTATCCACTACAAGGCAGTCTTTCTTTCTGTGACCCAAGACAATGGAGTGCTTCTAAATTTTTTCCTATGGTATTTTTGAAAGTTCAACTTTCATTGGTAAATTTGAGAAATTATTTTCCTCAAAGGAAAAAAAAATAAATTTTTTTCTTCCCCTCCCCTGTTATTCTCAACATCTTAAATGAATCAGCTCTAGTTTATGGTGAAATCACTGTGCTCATGTCTGTTGTCAAGTCCAGGGCTTGAATGTGTTCTCTCCACAGCCATTGAGTGCCTGCAGGAGTGCACCTCTTACACCACTGCATTTCCTCAGCAGTAGAACAGATGAGTAAATTTGAGCAAACCTCTTATTTGAAACAGACCCCACGGAAAGGAATAAAAATGACATCATCAGCAGTAAACTACTCTCGCAAATAACATCAGCAGAGTCTTAAAGCAAAGGTTGGCTGTGTCTATAGAGAGAAAATACTTAGTGTCTGTGTGATATACAAGGCAGCTTATCTCTTTGAGAGCAGGAGACTATAAAAATACAATTGCCAGAACGAAAGAAAATTGAAGCTGATTGCCATAGCAACAAAAGAATTACATTGATGAAACAGAAGCACATAAAATCCTTGTATGCTACATTAAAGACAAAGCAATCAAAAGTAAACAAGAGCGGATTGGAATTTGCTTGGCTAAAGCTGGGAATGACAAATGTTACCACGTGATGGAGGCAGAAATGAGCCCACAAGAAAGGAAAGGGCAGCCCTGCAGAGCCGGGGATTTATCCCCCATTTACTCCGTGAGCAGGAAAAGGGGGACTGGGAAGGCAGCTATGGGCACTTCCCAGGCTTTGAAGGCAGCTGGTGGAAGGAAATTCACAATCAGGTGGTCAATAGCAACAAACAGTTTTCATCTGTGCCTTTTGCACTGAGCTCCGTGCCTTTCTCCCCAGCGCTGCCTTGTTTCTTTCTCCTGATGAAATTTTCCCATGGACCTGGGTGAAACAAGCTGTTGTTATAAAAAAAGGTGTTTTCTTTTTTCCAGCTACATCTCTTGAAACATCTTGCTTAGACTGTCACCTGCTTGTCCATGAAAATACGTAGCCCCTCCTCTGCAGTAACACACTTTTGCCCTTTGGGGTCTGTGTAGCAGGATGAGACTGCAGCCCCTGCAGCAGCACCAGCAGCTTTCCAGGGTGCACTGGTGAAACCTCGATTTCAAACCCATACATAAATCTGGCAGTTTCCTGATGTGGGGGGAGAGGGGATTGAAGACCCAGACCTCAGCACCTCCCACAGCATCAAAACTGTTGTGGCAGAGGCAGTGCTGTGCTGTGCTGCCTCGTGAGGCTCCGTGCCCGTTTGGGGATGGATTATTGCAAACCTGTGGGCTGCTCTCACAGCCCGAATCACTCCCACTGATGGCTGGGTGAATTTACCTGGAGCATAAGTAGCATAGATATCAGTGGTGTTATACCAGAAAAGGAGAATCTTATGTGTGCCCCTGTCCACATGGGCTCAAACACAGCTATCGTCATTCTTTGGAGAAGGAACTGGTGTTATCCAAGTTGAAGCCATCTCAAGGAAGTGTCTATACATCATGGCTTAGTCTGGAAGAGGAAAAAAAATAGGATGTGTTAAATGAAAGATCTTTCCTGAATGCAGCTATAATTAAAATCTTAGTATTTCTTATCATAACAAAGCCTTGGAGTTAGTCCAAACATTGTACTCAAGCACAATTAAAGTATTCCAAGTGGTGGACTGACATGTCTTTAAGATACAGGAACATTTAATCTACTAGATCTTAGTCTACAATAATGACCAAACCTTTCAAAGTTACTACAAAAAATTCTCAAGACTAAAATAAAGTTGACAGTTCCTTTAATTAAACTCATCCTCCTTTGAAAGGAAGTGACAAAAAGATTTAAGGAAGATTAATTAAGACTTAAATGCACAGAAATGACTCAAGGCATATATAAGTAAGACTTAAATTAGTCTTTCATTTGGACATAGGAGATTCCATTAACAATAATGAAATGAAGAAAGACAGATCTTAAAGCCTTTGCTCTAAGCTCTGCTTGGAGGCTGTTTCCCAAGTCCTACCCATCTCCCAGATTTTGGTCCAATCCTGATTATTTTTCTTTAATCCTTCTATGATCCTTTTTTTACTAGTTATATTTTTTGATGTCTGCTATACTTTGATGAACTTCTTTGTGTTAGACCCCTTTGGGGTTGCATGTTTCCTGACAGGACAGCTTATTCTCCTTTGCACTACCCTGAATATAAAGATATTTTCCTTTGGGTTTGGCACCATTTAGGGTTTTAGGGAACATTTGTTCGAACAGAAATCTTGCTTTCCATCTGGTAAACAAAAGACACCCATGCAGATCCTGACTTTCTGGTGCTCCCTAAAAACCTGCTGCTTAATAGAGAACTGCACTGTGCCACATCACCAGCTCCTGCACAGAGGTGGCTCTAAGTTGTGAGGAGAAAAACACTGAGCAGTTCTCCTGGTTTGCACTGAAGTAAAGGTTTGCAGCATCCTGCCATGCGCAGAAGGGCATGAAAGTCATCCTGGTCACCATGGTAATAAGATAATCAAAACCAACCCTTGAATTTTTAACTCTGGATGATGAATGGAGGAGACAGAAAGTCTCAGGGCACAGGCAGAAAGGGTGGCAGGGGAAGAGATCTGTGAAGGTGAGTGTAGCTGCACCTACGGGGCACAGGCAGCCTCCCAGGTCTTCCTTCCCCAAAGGAGACAAAAAAATAAATCATTTCAGTAAGAGATTCCTACCAAAGCAGGAGGATAATGTTAGGAGTTTCCCTGTAGATTGCTCCTACACCTGGCAAAGGTGTGACCTGGTGTCCAGGGTGGCCATGGTGGGGTCTCCGTGCCTTCTCCAGGGTGGTCCCCAAGCTTCTGTCATTGCTGTCTTCACCTCTGCCATCCCCATACTCCAAATCTCTCTCTTGAATCTGCCTTGGTACAGTGTAAGACCATCATGTACAGTTGTGTCTAGTGTGGCTGCTGGGAGGGGACCGCTCCCTGCGTCCTTAAAGGACAACTGCTGTTGTGATGTGCCTCTGTCTCTCTTCTTCAGGCTAAAACCCCTCAGCTTATTCCACCTTTCCTTAGGGTCCTGTTACACAGACCTTTCATTGCTTTTGTCATTCTCATTTATTTTCCTTTATTCACAAGAAATGTATCCTCCTTTTCAGGTTTACTCTTGCAATAAAAGGACTCCTCTGGCATTTCTCCTCTGTGCACTGTATCTTCTGCCTCTCATTGATGTTTTTCTTCTTCTTCTTTTTTTTTTTTTTTTTTACCTCCACCAAACCAGACTGTGAAAACAGGGGGGCAGAGGGAGAATTAACTTCTATTCAGTTTTGTTAGCGTTGCAAATTGGATCCATCCATTTCTCTAAGTAGGAAAACAAACAAAATGCCAATACTCTGGGGAGCACACATAGCAAAACTATGCAACAAGGAAATTTGTAAACCTAGTTTCTCTCTGTGGGTGGCTAAATGGCTGTTTAAAGACATTTAGCATCACACACACAGTTGAAGAAACAGAATAATAAAAGAAAGAAAACTACATCTTCCTATTAAAGAAACCCTTTGTTTTATCAAAAATTACTGGACTGCTGATTTAGGATCACGGGGCTGAAACTCTTTATGAAGGGGAAACAAGCTTCATTTGGGCTTGTAATTGCATTAACATGCACTTGTGACTACACACTTAAGGCAGTGCTGCGTGTCCAGGGAATTGCTGCTCCTGTTGGCCAGAGTCCAAACACACTTTGGGCACTGTGGAGAAGGAGACAAATGGGTGCCATTTTCATGGCTAATGATCACAGGCATTAGCAGGCACAGCAGCAGAGGCGGGGAAGGAAAGATGATGGAAAACTTGCTCAGGAAATACAGTCCATTGCCCTCCTTTGTGCACAGCAAGCAAAGCAATGCATTTGTCCGTGCTGCTTCTGTTGGGAACCAGAGCTCTTTTTATTGTAGTTGCTCCTTATTCTAAGGACCAGATGTACTGCAGGTGTCTGTGAAAGCCTGGGGGAGTCCTAGGGGTGGCTGTGTTTTTAATAACTTGGGTAGGGGTAATATCAGGTCGCAGCAGTAGAGAAGGATCATTTACTCTGCTAAACTCCATCCTGCCTTAATTGCTCTCTCCTACTAAATCCCAGACCTGTTAGTAGAAAACTAATTTAGCTATTGCTGCAGTAAACTGCTGTGACAGCAGTGTCTATAGACCTGCATGCTCCTTATCTTGCAACACCTAAAGCCAGGAGACCTGCCCACATGGTGACTTCCAGATCCCACAGGACTTCGATAGAGGCACAGCTGAGATGTGCATTTCAAGCAACTTGCAGGTGAGTTTGCCATGAAACATCCCCAGGAAAAAAAGTCAGAATCTGCCTTGCCCCTGGATAAGAAGAAGAAAGTAGATGTCTATTTTCCATTGATATCCTGCCCCATCATGAAGGGACTGAGACTTGGATGCTCTGCTTTGCTTTTTAATGCCCCACTGGAGCCTGGTAAAGTAAGTGCAGGACACAGGGGACAAGGACCTGTTTTCACTAGGCTGGGATACATGCTTCTTTGGGACTTTAAAGTGATTTTCACTTAGACAGGAAAAAAATCAAACTAAATAAAAGCCTCCAGACAGTGCAGTCCTCATGTGCAACCTAGTGAAAAATAAGGTCCTTGTAGATATGTCCAGCTTCCAGGACACAGCCACAGGCACATTCTGCTTCTGAGGCTGGCACACCTCAGTGACCCCGTGGGCCAGCTGGCTGTGCTTCCCTGGTGCTGTTGGTGGCTTGCATTGAACCCCTTCCCCCAAAGGGAAGGGCTTGGATCCAAAGTAGTTTATATTCAAGGAGCACCAGGGTACAGGCTCAGGTCTGCAAGTAGAGAAGTTGTGGTTTAGAGCTGCCTGGGTTGACAAATCCTTTTTCCAGATGGGTCACCAGCACAAGCCCGCCAGTTAAAACATACCTGCAGCAGCTCCATTCAAAAGGGCTTTGGTATGTATTCTGAAACTAAACAAAACCTCCTGATTTCTCATCCGATAGAATCATCCTCCAGTCAACTGAATATACCCCATCCTACACCTGTGGGTTTTTAATTCATCCTCCTCTCCAGCATCTCAGGAATTCCCTTTTGGAGTCTGAAATAGAAATCAAATCTCCACACCATGCTGGCAGCCTGCCATTTGAAACAAAAAAAGCCAAAAAACAAACCACCATATTTAAGGGTTAAGAGGAGGGAATCAAGAGAGATGCTCTGCTTTGATTGGAAATAAAAGTAGTGTGCCTATTTGTTGACAATTCCCTGTGCCTATCAGCACTGTTGCAGAAACTGGCAATACAGACTGTTTAAATTTAAACACTGTAGATCAAGTTTTACACTTGCACACAAGGTGTAAAGGCAATGAGCCGACCAACCTAAAATTAATCTGTGTGGGAATGTGAGATATTGTAGGTGTGCTGGGTAATGGATTCCAGCTCTTCAGTGTAGCAGACTGGAAAAGGCAGGGGATGCCCTCAATTTGTTTCTAACCTCTTGCATTTTCGCTCCCTTATCATGTTGCAGAGAAGCAACAATGTTGTTTTATATAAATTAAGGGGACAAACACATCTTCCTGTGACGCTCCTAGAGGGCTGGAGATCCTGGGATTGTGAAGGGGATTTGGAAAACAGAGGAAGGTAAGCTGACAGAGGAGCCAATTATGAGGAGGAGATGAATAATGGGGCCCTGGGAGACTTCTGCTGCCTCAGGAAACCCCAGGACTTCTAAATGCTTCTCAAATCTCCAAATTTTCTAAATGAGTCACTTGGAGGCACACTGCAGTGTTGTGGCAGGGCTGTACTGAAGGGCTGCTATGCAGAGGCTCTAATTTTATTTTTAGTCCCTAGATGAAGCAAAAACCCTAGTGGCAGTCACCTTCACCTCATTCTTCAGCATCACAACCACCATCACTGAGATATTCCAGGAGCTCCATCAGTATACTCAGCTGGTCAAATCCTCCTCCACCCCTACAGGGACCCCACTGCAAGGCTGCATTGCAGGTATGCTCACGGAGCTGGGAACAGGGCTCTGTGAGCCACATGGGTACACCTTGTCTGCACACACAGCTCCTGGATGCACAAAAAGCTCTGAAGTTCCTTTATCCTTCATTTAGATTTTAGTCCCTAAAGGGATGCAGCAAACTTGGTTCTAATAGTGCCTTATGTGTAGCTTCCTTCTGTTCATGAAGATAATCTCATGGAGTTTTGCTTTCCCGCATATTTGGCGTTGTCATGCCAGACCATATGTCACTAAGTTTGTGGATCATCCTTAGAGAAGCCAAGGGGGTAATTCCTTCAGTCTGGGGAAAGGCAGGAAGAGTGTACAAATTCCTGATCACATAGGGAAGGGGGAAGGTGGGCAACCTGCAGATGGCTCTTGTTCTCCAAGCACAGCCTCCAGCCCTCGCTCTCCAGGGAAGAGAATTTACACTCTGCAGGAAGTAAATTGTCACGGTGATGACACAGGCAAGATGTATCAGTAAGCACAGCTCAGAGGAGAAAGGCAGGGCTAATAGAGCATCTCTGCTTTGTGGCATTATCCTGGACAGATTGATACACTCAGACAGGCCAAGGGATTTGCATATGACCACAGACAGGTGGGCCATGGATGGCTTGGACCTAATGAAGACAAGAGCATATGTACATCTTTCTGCCCAGAAGTGGCACAGCATCATTTGTTAGTCGGTGTTCCAGCAGAGAGAAGGGAGCCCATGTTTAAGTGCCCTGGCACAGAGGCGTGGGCTCCATCAGGGCTCAGCATGGCCCATGCTGAAGGCCCATACCCATTTTGGTCCTCACTCCCTCCTATCTGCCTTTCATTCTCACAAGAGGTTTGACAAGCAATTCATTAACTCCACAAGCCTTCACACAGTCAAGACTAAATTTAGAGTTATTATTCATGGAGATGAAAGCTAACAGAGTGTCTCCATTACCTTTTGAAATAAGGGGTCCATTAAGGGCCAGTGAGGTAACTGCTTCCACAGGTGCAGTCTGCTCATAGTCACATGTAATCTTTCAGTTCCAATTATCCTCAGAGATCTCATTTGTTTCTCAGAACCATGGCTTGGTTCAAATATGAAATCATGAGGCTACTCATTCTTTCACCAACTCAGTAACTCTTTGGATCATATTCTTTTTGGAAAATGTGATTTCTTTATTTAGTGCATCTGTCTTCTGTGGCTTGAAATTCCCCCCGAGAGACCCCATGCTGGATGATGGCTGGTGGAAAACTAGGCTAAGTCTAGCTCTTAATGTCTAAAAAGCATGAGTTATTGCTAAACTGAATAATAGCCACAGTATTTATTTATGGAGTTGCAATGCCGCTGCTACCTTTTCCTAACTTATTACTTTGTAAAGCTCTTTGGGATATCTGAAATTTGAAAGGTGATATATTAAACTCGATTCTATTATATTTCCTATTGCTATCAGCAACTTCCCTTTTTAGCCTGGTTTAAGGCACCTATGTGTGTTTTGTGAAATGCATTCCTATTCCTATGCTCCAGGCTCCCAGATGTCCATTTTTGGTAGTAAAGACCAAATATTAGTAGGTGCTACAACTAACACCCTTTCAGAACACCAGTCTTTATTTCTGTCAGAAGTACTAAAAAAGGAGTTTGAAATGAGAGGGCAGAGATTGGAGCAATGCATTTCTCATTCAGCATTCTACCACTTGGATAAAATACTATTAAACTTAGTAAAATAATCAGTCTACTTACCCTGAAGAAAGATTTTATTTTTTTCCATTTCCCAGAAGACATTTTTTTACCAACAGGTACAGCTTCTGATATTGTCTTCTCCCCAGAAATTCATGAAATCAGGTTTTACAGTTTTAATTTCAGCATAATAATGTGGAATGATAACTCTTACACAGCACATCAAAAATGGTAACAACTACTGACATGTCAATGTGCCAAAGTAACAGCTGAGTTTTACTGTGCCATAGGAAATAAGGAGGACATGTGAGGGTGACCTGTAGATGTCTGGGGAGAGATTAAACCCCACTGTAGTGTTTCATTTAATATGCAGAATAGGACTTGTTTAGAAATAGGTGGATTTTTTGCTCCAAGGGACCAATACTCTGCTGACATCAATGGCATTGAAATAATGTTAGAACCTGCCTCAGTCATGCAATCTCTATAAAAAACTAGACATAGAATTCCAGTGTTCTGAGGCACAAGTCAACTACTGACCTAAGCTTTTTGAGCATACATATTGTGGTGTAGAGAGTTACAGAAGCCTGTAGGATAGTTAGTATCACCCCAGGAGTAAAGATGTCCTTGCTAGAAGCTGAGAGATCAACCATCATCACTCCCTTTGTCATTTCTAGAAAACAAACATTTAATTTCATAAAGATTTCTTTTGTTGCCTTTGTTCTAAGAGATTATCTTCTTAACAGTCTAGGCACTTAGATCAAAGTGTCTGATTTCAGAGGGATTTTATGGTTGTTGCTGTTTTGTGTTTGCTTTTCAAAGCATTTGTGATGTATCTTGCAACAAGAAAAAAGAAACTCTCTACGGGTGGGTAAACTGAACCTAAACTCTCAGTCCTACATGGAGGATGCTGCAATCAGGCACATCCCATCAGTTCCAACACAGTGATGAATCCAGCTGAGTTATTTGTAATAGTGTCTAAGAAAACAGATGAGCAGTGGAATCCAAATTTTCAAAATAATAAGTTTCCACCGGGAGGCTGCATAATTCTTTTTACAGATGGACATCCCTGTAGACTTTAGCACACTTAACTATTGTTAGAAAGAGGAAAATGAGAAGAGAATATTTTAATAGTTGAGATTTTGCCTTTCTGTTACTATGATGATCTTAAAATTATTGCTTTGGGACTTTTTATTTTTTAAATGAAGATTTTAAATGCTTATGAACATTTTTTAATTAAAAATATACATTCTTCATCCCCTCTTCTTCGCAACTTCCATTCTTCTTGAGTTGCTGGTATCAGAGAGGAACATTGGGGCTAGAGCAGAACAAGGAAGTGGGTGGATGGGAGTGCTGCTATTAAATCAGAAACATTAAAAATCAAAGGCAGCTGAGGCATAGATTTATCCTACTCAATCCTGGACTCTAAAGCCCATGTTCTGAGAGTAGGCATTTGGGCTGCTATCTTCAAAAAGCTATTAAGATCAAAGATGAATGAAATGTTTCCAATTAGACATGGTTAATACTAAGGCTTGCTGAATTTGGTGAATTCTGTACGTTCTGTTCACATGCACACACACAGATGCTCCCACACACTGTGAACTCCAGAGGATTTTTGCAACGATCCCTGGTTGGTCTGAAATTTTGGCTTCAGAGACAAACATCAGGTGATTTAAGGATAAATAAGGCAGACAGAGAGAACTGGAAAGGTTCCATTATGTTCATCCTTAATTCATCCCTGCCTTCTGCAACAAGAAGGTCCCAGGTACACTGATGAGGACTGGCATTCAGATTAGACGTTTCCATGGCTATCGGAATGGACATTGCACTGATCTTTAAGAGCTTTAAAATTTTGGATGGCTTATAAGGAAAATGCTATTGCTTGCTCTTTTCCAATTTCTATGTGATATATGTGTGCATATACCTATCATTTATATACACCAGATCAGTACTGAATAAATGAAGACCCCCAAATTATTTGCAAATTGAATTAAGATTTTAAAATAAGATCCTTTTGGATTCATTCCCTTCCAGTCTTGTGCTTTTGTCAAATGATAAAATAATGATTTTAACTGTCTGGCATTCTCTGCTCTGCCACAAAATGAAGATTTATTTGAATAGATTCAGGAACAAATACTGTAGCTGTGACACTTGTCTGGTGCAGTAATACAGTGAGAACAGTGACTCCCACCCTGTGGAGCAGAACCAAACCGGGGATTTAACAAACCTATGGAATACTCCAAGTGTTCTCTTGTTAGAACAAACTCTTCACTTCAAGCTGAAATTCGTGCAATAAAGGAGATGTGTCTGGTCTGAGGAAGCTGAGTTTCAGACACAGCACGATGCAGAACTGATTGCTGTGAAAACAGCATGGCCTGCAGAGACCCAGGGACTGCTCCTCTGGTAATAAATCAGTGGAAAAGTCTCAAAGGCAGCAGGTAGAAAGATGGAAAGAGAAGGCTCACAAAGCCCCAGTGATTCCAGAGTCTCTTTCTCTGAATAAGGATACCCATGGTGACATCTCAGCAGGACTGGAATCAAATGCTTGTAACCTTCTAGGAATCACTAAAACACCTCCAGCCTTCCAAAGCCCAAATTTTGGAGGACAAGCTGTTGCTGCAGCTCTTTGCCATGGGTGCTTTGTGCTCACATGTGCCTGAACCTGGCTTGTCTTGCACTGGAGCTGCATCATGCAACTGAAATACGGTGGGTGTCTCTGAGGATCATTGCATCATCTCGAGAGACCTTTGAGTGAGTCTGAAGGAAAAGAAAGCTTCAGAAATGTCCTTGAAATTGGGAAAAAGAATCGCTGTGTGGCTATCAAAATCTTCTATTGCAAAAAGAAAAAAAAGAAAAAGAAAATATCACCTGGATTTTTATTTAATTCTAGTGTTATAATTGTCTCATGATTGATAATACACAATATATTTGCAAAATGAAATGTCATTTCAAAACCCCAAAGATCAAAATATTCATTTGAAATCAAATCGAACATTTTGACATTGTCAAAGTGCCTAAGTTCTATATTTTTTTCCTTGGGAAAATCTAATAAAAACCAACACAATTGCTTACAAATATGCAATTTCATTAAAACAGAATTTTCTAGCAGAAACATGTTCTGACAAAAAAAGCAGAAAGATTAAGTGTCTTTGACATTGACTCTCTGGCTGAAAAGATTACTTTAATTATTGAATGCTTGGCTAAAGAAGTCGTTCAATTGAATACTGATACTCTTTTAGTGGAATGGCAGCATTTAAATCCTGTATTTACAAACAAGGGATCAGAGAGAAGGTTCTTCCAGCTGGGCTACCGACTTCCCACGAGACTAACAGGAAAAGTTGACAGAAAGAAATTAAGAAAAGGAGAAAGAGAGAGCCTTCACTTTGCTCTTCTCCCTCCTTCTGGTAAACGGAAGACCACAAACTTTCTGATTTGGGCACCCAGACTATTGCATTTAATGGATACTTCCATGTTAAATTTTTATTTATTTATGTAGTTCTTTTCAGTCTAGTAGAATGTTATTAAATTCTCTCACATCTTTTTGTCCTTCAGTGTAACAAGGACTATCCCTTTTCCTCATATATCTCTCCTGCTTTAATTGGAGTTCCTTGATTATTTCACAAACCTAAGCAAGGTGAAAACAAAGTATACAGTTTTATCCATTTGGGTGCCACAGCCCAAGCTTGACACTGAGAGACTCCTGAGTGCAGAGGGTTCAGCCATTGATTTTCATGCCTTTCTTTCTCATCACAATTGATCAGAAGGATGGATGCTTCATGCTCCCTAAATGTAGAGTTTTATGGATAGTTCTTTGCAGTGCCACAGCACAAGCATCATCAGAGATGCTGGCAAATTTCCATATTCAATCTCTCATGCAAATAAATACTGACTAACTATTTCATGCAACTTATTAGTCACCTCTCCCCCTCCCTTATACTTTTTGCATCTGTTAAAATTATTTATTTTTGAGAAGCATTAGGGAAATAATTCTCAGCTAACAATTTGTCCAGTGGTCAGATTTCTGCTTGCAGAACAACTAACAGACCCAAATGTCCCCAGTGCTCCAGGCATTTGACTGGAGGGGACAGACAGCCTCCAACTACTGAGTGATTCTCCCCTGCAAACTCCATTCAGCAGCACACTTAACATGCTTCAAACAAACCATATTCATCCTTATTCATCACAGACTTCTACATGATGTTAAAATCCATTACTAAAAATGAGCCTCGGGTTCATTAGTTTTGGCTGGACAGACAAGTCTCATAGTATTTTCCTCTCTCTTTATTTGCATGAATATGCAAATATTTCTATGACAGATACATGCATAAGCAAACCTAAACGTGGGTTTTTGCAAATATGCATGCCACTCTGAAATTAGCTCTCTACAAACATTCCTGCCAGTAAAACTCATTGTTAGAGTGTTTGCAGAGAGCTAACAGATGAGAGGGTGGATATAGCTGGACTGAGCTCGTTTAAATATCCAAGCAAATAGTTGCTGAAGTTTTCCATTATTCTCCCAGTTTGATTTTAAAAACATTATGAAAGATATAGATTTGGCACCTTCTTAATCTGCTGAGGACAAACAGGAAGATAACAGGTGTCTCTAAGGGCTATTCTCATCCATAAAGTGCACGTTTGCTTGAGATATTCTAGAAGATGATGCTGTCAGATGACAGTCTGAAATGTCACTAAAACTCCATCCATGCTCATTGACCCTTCTCTTCTCATAATTCATAGAATGTCTTGCTACACGTGCTAGGAGCCATCAGTGATTATCTTCTGCATCAAACCAAAGTCAGTGACTCACTAATGGAAGAACAGGCAGACATCTGCAGAGCAACAGCCTTCAGCCATGCCTTGCACTAGCATTATCAACTTAGCATTATCAAATTAGCAAATGGTAGATAAGCAGTGGAATGAAGACGCTTCATCCAAAGAAACCCCACAGTGGTTCCAGATAAATGTATCTGGTGCGATAATTTCTGTGGACATTTTGTCTGTTACAGTCAGGTGTGTCCAATTATCATTCAACAGGTAACTTCTTTGACAGTGTTGCTGAAAAAATCTCTCACCTCTTTATTATTCTCCTTAGTCTTATTCCAAAAGCCAAAATGCAGGAGCACTGTGAAATCATCTGATGCATCACACTTCAGAGATAGAGTTTTGAAGCAGTAACACTGAAATAGGAATAAATGAGAGCTTTGAAAGAAATAAATTGATTAAATACAGATGAATATCTTCATATCTATGAACATGAAGTGGATTTGATTTCCAGGTCACATAATTTTCAGAGTAATTAGTAGCAACGCTTCTTAATACATCATTTAAAATGATTACAGGAGGCAGAAAGTAAGAGCATCTTCATGGGAGTTTAATGCAGTTTAACTAATACGCTTTCACTTCAAACCTTCAGGTAATTCGTCTTAACTTGCTAAGATGTCCTTGTGCACCTAAGCAAGCTAAGATGGATTACCTGAAGGTTTGGGTGATTTCGTGCTCATCTCCAGCTGCCAGGAGCATCCCTGTCCACTGGGATGAACAGAGAGCTCTACAAAAGTACCCCACAAATATAAGTATACTGTGCATTTATGGCTGCATTAGATGCTCTATGCCTCTGCTGCCTGGAGTGATCATACAGGTATTATGTCCTTTGGTGAGCAAGTTGTCATGTAGGAGCTCCTCACCTTGATGGGGAGAGAAGGGTTGGGTTTTCAGTGTGACAATACACAGGGCTGGGTGGGCAGATGGTGCTGAGTCTTCTCACATGTGCTGGATCCCATGGATCAATCATTAAGTTCAGGACTCAAAAGTGCATTTCTCTGTAGTCTGACCAGTTGGTCAATTTTTTGTCTTAAATCTTCTTTTTCACTTCTTTTTCTTTTTTTTGGGAGCTCTAAACTCTCCAAAACTGCTGCAATTAATTTGTGTTTAGGTTAAAAAGTAAATATTTTAACTGAGAACAAAGTAAAAAACCACCACCCTATTTTTAGCCTCCTAGTATAATTTGTGAAAGTGATCACATCTTATGTTTTTCCCGGTAGTGATGATAACGTGGCCTCTGTATTTTTCTAGGAGAATTTTTTTTCAGATAACCACAAACCCAGTGTGCAAAGTCTGCTTTATGCTCATTAGAGTTTGCATGTTGCTTGTTGTGTGTGAAGGGAGGTGGAAGAGAAAAGGAAAGAAAAGGAAGAAATTAACTAGAGAGAGTGGAAAACTCCAAGAAGTATGTTTCAGCAGGAAGATTTAATATGGAAAGGAAAAGAAAAAAGTATCTATTTTACAGAGAAAGCACATTTTAGTGTCAGCCTACAAGCCTCCTTTTTGCTAAATTAACATATTTCTTCAATGGCAAAAGGAAAAATTGACTCTCTGGAAGAAAAACATCATCATTTAAAATACAGGGGAAAAGTCTGTTAACTCAATATAGGTTTTTTTGGAATACAAAGTAAATAATTTGAGTGGTAATCAAATATAGTCAAGTTCCTTTTGGGTTTGCATAATCTTAGTCCTCCTCTGGCCACTTCTGTACTTCTGTTTGCTTCTAAAATACATCAAAGATATGTCTGAGTTAAAATACATCAAGTAGCAGCAACCTCTTGAACCAGAGAAATTGTAAGTGAGGAATGCATGATAATCATGTTGAGTACAGAGGGATGAGAATTCTGAGGAGAGAAGCCCGGTGGACCTCTTGGTTTGCCATAATGGTGATGGTGTCTGTGAATTGGCCTTGCATTTTCTCTCTAGAAATAACAGGAATTTCTTTCTGTGAATCTCCTCTGAAGCTGGTGGGAGTCACTGCTGCCCCATCCCTCACTAGCTCTTAGGAAATCTGCTTTTCCCACACAGAGTACAGGTGGGTAGTCAGGAGGATAATGGAACAGTTACTTTACTCCAGTGGTTTTCATTTGAGAGGCTGTTTAGGATCAGCAAATGGCTTGCTGACTTCTCCTGGTGCATCCAGCTAGCCCATGGCTTCTGTTTGTGGTGGTAGAGGGAAGAGATGGGATGAACAACACTTCAGCCTGCAGATACCTGTCCCACTAACTTCCACATCCCATTTTATTCAAGTTTCCTTTTGGGGAGGAGGCAAAGTACCATCTCTGTACCCCAAGAAAAGAAGAAAGATATGGATGGCAGCCACACTGATCCAGCTCAAATGAAGTCAGGATATGGGTAGGAATTCACTGTTAAATATCAAGCTTGGAGATCACTCAAGGCACTGTGTGGTTTTCTTTGTGGTCCTTTACCACTCATGCATTGCTATGGTGTCTGGCCACAGGAAGAAAAGGGCAAAACCAGTAAGATAAAGTGTAAAACACTTAATTTTTGAGCGATCTTATGTAATCTTGTCTCCTTGGGATGCTGGTGAGATATCATGTATTTATATGGCCTTTAGATAGTAAGAAGTTGAGCCACCAAGTAGAAGTTGTGGCTCTCATGTGACCTACAAGCTACACATGTAATGGGAACACTTCCAGTTCCAGCCAACCTGTAGCCTGAGCACCAGTTTCACACTGAAACCCTGATGTTTGGAGCTTCCATACTGATGGACCATACTGGCCATCTTTAACAGTTTAAGGTTGCTGTGGTGAAGAGGAATAAGGCTAAATCAAAACAGCAGTCACTATAAAACAGATTAAAACCCAAACAGTGTGTGTCTGCTTATGGAGATTTAGCCACAGAGCACTGAGGGCTGCAATGCTGACACTGGAACTAGGGGAGGGAACATGTAAAAGCTGTTACCTTCTGTCCTCCACTTCATGTAAATCCAAATACTGTACAGCAGCAAGACTTTCATTGTGTTTGTAGTCACAGAATGAATATTACCAATATTTAAATTGTATTTAGTTTGCCAGGTCTGGATATGACGTTCTCACCACCATCTCATCCATTCCCTAAACCCAAAGCCTGGGTTAAGGATTGTATATTGCCAGAGTGGACACATGAGTTCCATCAAAGCAAATAAAAAGTTTTGATTGTATGAGGACAGTATCTATTTGCAAAAATTATCTTCCTATCTGCTTTCGTTATCACGATTCTAACTTGAAATAAATAAAAGTTTTCTGCTGTTCCCAGACCTAATTCCTTTCCCAATTTCTGTGCCACCAGCTCTTATTACAGAACTATTTTGTCCCAAACCACAACGAAATAAAATGCCAACTGCAAGATTTCTTACTCTTGCTGAGGCAGAAATGCTTTGTTTCCAGTCATTTTCAGCAGTACTGGATATCAGGATGGAGCAGCTGTTTGCAGCCACCAGCTCCTGCAAAGGAACCATCCTCACCAGGGAACAGGAGAAGCTGGGGGGGATTGTGTCTGCTCTTTGGTGTTCTTTTCCCAATTAATCCCTCCTCATACTGGCAATAATATTTCTTGGCAGCACAGTAAGATATTTATGCAGCATCAGTCAGATATAAAAGTGTATTCCATGGTAGGTCAGTCAAGCTGGAATATTTCAGATGGGACAGATGGGCTAAAAGCAGGCACTTAGTAAAAAGAAAGGAATAGCCATGAGTAAAAACCTCCTTTGAGATCTCTCGAAAATGTGTTTTTCTGTTAGTTCTGTAGATCTTGTATCTCCCCCTCAGGCTTCAGCAAGAGGCAGAGAAGGGTATTTTGGTTACAAGTGTAAACAGTGTTTAAACAATATTGAATGGTCAACTGAGCAATGTGTTTTTCTGCTTTCCTAGATTCTGAAATCTACAGAATTCTGGTTCTGACTTTTTATTTCTCATTTTTAACAACCTTCTAATTGATCTTACAAAATATGGGAGGTGTTATGATGTCTATCCTATAATGTGCTGTTAATTTTCTGCTTTACAAAACACTTCCCCAAATTTAGGTGACTTTGATCTTAAAGGAGTGCAGAAAATGTATCTATACTCCAGATTTCAATGCTGTAGCAACTAGTTTGCTGTCATTAAGGGTTGTACTTTCCTGGAGATCTTTCAGACTGCTCTTCAGACTTTGCTGTGTAAGGATGATCCTCTGGTACAGTGAGATCTCTTCAGCCACATGGACATCAATACTCTGGATGGATAAATGGAGAGAAAGTAAAATAGGACCAATGTTTCTCACAGCTGCAAAAGATCCATTTCATTTCTTTCTTTTTATGATCAGAACTGTGAAGGGCTGTTCACAGAGGGATGGCAGGAACTAAGCATAGATTTTATCTCTTTGCAGAAGCAATTTGTCAGGCTATAAAAATGTAGATGTGTCGAGCTTTTCCCTTTTGCCATGTGTTCTCTGTTTCCCATAATATGGATGCCAAAGTTGTTCTGAGTGGTCAAGCAGAAAATCCAGGAGGAATGGGATGTGCAGGACACAGCAGGATGAAGCAGCCAGCCTGGAATTACATCACAGGAAAGCTGAGGAAATAAGAACAGCTCATGCCTTAACAGATCTTTGCACAAAGATTATCAGCTGGGCCTCACAGCCCAGAAACAGCTCCAGGTTCCTGAAAGGATTTAACACAGAGTAGCTCAGTGAGCTACACTGGATCCTCAAGCTGTATATACATCTCATTGCATCTCATTAGCCCACCCTGTTTAAGAGCAAACTCTTCCCCACCCCACTGCAAGCAGGGTCCTTCTTGCAGCTGAAGAAAGTTCCTTTCTGTTGTTCACTGAAGAAGCTGGGTGATGCAAAGCTTGTTGCAGAGAAGATCTTCTGCTGGCCACAGAGAACAATAGCAGCTAAGCCATGCTGCTAATTGGTTTTCCAGGGCCAGATAAGCTCCCAACCCCTATCTGAGTCCATTTGTCCCTGTGGCTGTAACAGCTCTGCACACTCAGGAATTTTCAGCCTTTGGGACTATGATAAATAGAGGCAGGTAATGGCAGTGCAGATAGACTGTGTTACTGGAAGTCTGCTCTCTATTAGCTGCAGGATGACTCCTGGTGAACCCCAGGTTTAATGGCAAATATCTTCTTTCAGCAGCTGTTTCCCCAGACAACTCAAGTACACGCACCCTGAACTGAATTGCTGATTTTGTCCTGCTTGTGAATAAACCTCTGAATTGCATTTGAAAACGAATTAACTGCCATGGGCTTTGAATGATGCTGTTGACGACCAAACTCTGAAAAATTTAAACACTGGTCTCATTTCTGTTACTAGTGAGAAATGGGAGCCAGAGCCAAAGGCTTCAGATAACTTTCAATATTTGTAAACATCTCCAAAGCTGAACTATTTAAGCCTTAGGATTCAGGGATGCTTTAATGTCTACAGAAGAATCTGAATTTTAATTTAGTAATTATATCTGGAGCCAGTGTCTCAGCTTAGAACAGCTCAGAACTATTGTAAGATCTGTTTTAAGCTGTTTACAAATCAGACAAGTTTTGAGAATTTGAATTGCAGGCTTTTGAATTAATTTGGTGTTTGTAGAAAAGCATCTGTTAAACTGGTATAGAACTCAGTCTGAGAACGAGATAAGAGAAAAAGTACATTGTTAAAAAAGTCCTCATTTGCTTTCAAATTGAAAAACAAGGAGTTGACATGTATCAAGGAGAAGGTAAGGTGGAGGACTTGTCTCCTTGCCATTATTCCTAAAAAAAAAATCGAAAACAAGACAAAACAAGAGCTTAAGGAAATGTGAACCTCAGGGGTAAAAAAATCCATTAACAGAACTGCTAGAGTCTGGCAACTAAATTTGCTGAAGAGTGTGTCCCAGCTTGCCAGTCATGTTCTTCGGAGTTATGATGACTCAAGAGATCATTCTCTTTCCCCAGGGTGTCATGGGCAAAACAACCTGGATTTGGGGAATTTGTACTTAAATTATTTTAGTGTCAATCAACACAAACATCTCACCAGTGATTTGTTATTGAGGAAAAAAAAAACCATGCAAACAACTAAAAAAGCTCTGCAGGAAACATCTCTTCTCCTCCAGCCTCAGATTAAGTCAAAGGCCTATCCTCCCACCTTCCCAGCATGAATTTTTCATGTTTTCACTCCAGATTACGCTCAGTCTGTCACAAACCTTTGGTGAGGCAATGGGTGGTGGATCAAGTTCGTTTGTACCAGTGCTTCTTACTGTGCCCCCACTGTCATGGTCCATCCACAACCACAGTGGCAGCTTGGGCTGTCCACGGCCATGGACTTGGCTATCCCTGCCCCAGAACAGGTTGCCTATGGCTGTGGGCCCTTCAGGCTTGTACCCTCTGGCATGGAGGACCACTATAGGTTTTCCATGAACTAGTGTCTGTGCAATTGGAGCCATCCAGTGTGAAACACCTTTACAAAGAACGAGGATGGGTTCTGCATCATCCATCACCATCACTGGTGCTGAATGTCTGCTCCAAATGGGCCCAAGACCTGCAATGTGCTTCATGTAACAGGTGAAGAACCATTGCTGGGAGAGCAAAGAGGATCCCCAGGCTCCAGATGCAGAGGGGCTGAACAGTGTTCTTCATTCTGCAGCTGCGTTGTGGCCTGGGCATGAGGAGCAGACAGAAAGGATTCCGACCTCCAGCACCTGCAGCGCAAAGGTTGCAGTTTGTGCTGTCATTGAAAACTTTAGGTGCCTGGAGAGCCGTGTCATCCCCCTCCAGTGCTGGCACACACAGAGGGTGGCAGCCTATTGCCATTGCTCATTCTGATTACTTTGTTAACAGGGCAGAGAACTAGCCCTGCAATCACCCAGATGCTGCATGCTGGATTTTCAGCAGGTGCAGGGGAAGACACATGGTCTTTTTTTCTCCTTTATTTTATATAACTCAGGAGCAGCAAAAACGTATTGGAACTACGTGACTTCAGAGGTGAGACCTCTTTCATCTTGGCTTTAAGCAGGCTGCTGTCTAATTTGATTCTCGTTTCTAAAGAGTCATCATTTCTGATGCAGAGAAGACTCAGAGGCAGTCACGCACACTTTCTTTGCCACCTGTACAGTCTCGAAGTAGAATTGAAGCAGAGAGACATGAAGACTTTTATTCCTGGAACTGGGAAGCAGGGGGATATATCAGGTCTCCACACTGCAGTAAACTATAATAATTTTGGAAACAAGCCACCACCACGCACCCCATTTTAAGAGTGACAGTTCTTACAGAAAGGTCCCAGAAGTGCTGATTTGCATGTCAACTCAAGCCCTGACAGCAGCACCTCTTTGGGAGAATCCCACCAAACACAGTGCATGTGCAATGGGACATGACAGGCTGTGTGTCTGTGGGCGAGTCCCTCAGGGGTTGTTATAAGACTCAGCACTGTGTGCTTTTAACTGCCTGAGAAAGATTATAATAATTTTTCTGTGCCTGGTGCAGTGTCTTCCCACTACTATAAACTGCAATTTACAAACAAAAATACAAGGAGAGGGATTTTGAATGCTCTGGGCACTGTCCAGGGCCAATTACAGAGCACTACTTTTTCTGGTCTACAGCTGTGAGTAGAGTTTATAATAATTTACTGATGTTGTTAAAAAGAAGTAGTTCTTTACACATGTTTTCTCTAGGAACTTACTGGCCTGTAGAAAATGTAATTAAGCAGGATTCCTGCCTGTTGGTTTTTTACACAAGCTCTTTCTGTTCCAGTGCTGCTGTTTAACTTCATCAAGTGGCAGGCACTAAATTTAATCCTAAACCCAGAATTTGTCTTTAAGAAAGGCCACACAGCCTGCAAAACATCCTGGTTTTGCTTGTCCATCCCCTAGTTGTACATACCCCTGCTCACTACAGCTCTCTCCCATCCCAGCTTCTGGGTGGAGTGGTTGCTGTGAGTCAGGATTTAGCAAAACCCTGCTATGAGAGACAGAAGGTGGAGGTTGGGGATGGAGAGGCTCCCAGGAGTTGGTAATGTAGTCGGCAATGGCACGGAAAGCCTTTCATCTCTAGGTTTCTAGGCCAAATTAGCTGTAGTGACCCAAAGCCTTTTGAAATCAAGCAGGGCTCAATTTTATTTTAACTTGTAATATATAAGAACACAATTTGACCTGATTTTTTCAAAGGGGTAAGTGTGTGTATGCCCTGTTGGGAGTTCCTCTGAAAATCAACAGCTTGTTTTTGAGTAAAAGAGAGGCAGTTCTCCTCCCAGCTGTCTTTGAAGCTTCCCAGGCAGCCCCATCCACAGCCAGGGCATCCCTCCTCTGAGAGCACAGGGAAGGGGATGCTCTGGCCCCAGCAAGCCACATCTGCCCTCTTCTCATCTCCTCCACTGACTCAATCAGCAAGTTTTCTTGAAAAGAGATACTTCCAAACATTGACTGACTTCAAGAGTATATTTACAGAAGACATATTTGTAATATCTTGTCATCTAAGCAGCTTTGTCAAGTGTCATGTGGCAAATAGGAACAGATGACTCCCTACCTTCTAGAACAAGTGTGGAAGTCACTTTGGAGTATATAATTTATATAGGTATTTACTGGCAGAACACCCCAGCTTTAGTCAGCTGTGAAAAGATGCATCATTCAGTTACACCTGTTTATAACAGTGTAAGGCATCCCTGACTGATGAAGTGCCGTGTGGGATTTTCAGCCATTTACCTATTCACTGTTTCCCCTATCAGAGAATATCCTAAGCTGGGAGGGACCCAGAAGGATCACTGAGTCCAGCTCCTGGCCCTGCACAGGACAATGCCAACAACCCCACCATGTGCCTGAAAGTGTTGTCCAAATGCTCCCTGAGCTCTGTCAGGTTTGGTGCTGTGACCACTGCCCTGGGGAGCCTGTTCAGTGCCCAACCACCCTCTGGGTGGAAAACATTTTCCTGATATCCAACCTAAACCTCCCCAGACTCAGTTCCAGCCATTTCCTTCAGTGCCAGTTTTTATTTTTGTAGTTTTACTTCTTGTGGGCTGCTGTCCTAGGACACCATCCCCTTGTGAATTAAGGAACAATTTGATTTAGGCTCTTGGCTATGTTAAATATGTATAATGAAAAAAAAAAGTTCTCTATTTTTTCCCCAGTGGCAGATTGGCAGGATTTCCTTTCCACCTGTCCTAGAGCAAGGAAGATTCCTTATCTCAGCAGTTTTGCTGCTGATAATCAACAGGAAATATCACCACAGTTTTAATGGAGCCTGACAATAGTGGGACATCTGGTATTAACCGAAGCTGTTAACCATATTCGAAGTCTAACTATAGCATGACAGCGAGAAAGTTATGTAACATTGCTTGTCACTTTGAGTTGCAAGTATAGTAGAGTATACACTTACACAATCCTGGCACTCATCCCTGTGTGGGGTTTCTAAGAGCTACACTTGCTCTACACCCCTGCCCTCCTTGGTTGGCCCCAGACTATTCCCTCCCTACAGCCCTCACCCTGTGCTGCCCAGTGCATCCAGCCCACCCCCTGGGAGCCCAGCCCTGCAGCAATTCAGATTTTTAGGATGCTGCATGTCAGGACACGCAATCACCTCTAAATCCACCCAAGAGTCAGCAGAATTTGTCATGCCACGCCTGCTGCAGCCTGTAGAAGACACCCTTCTGTCAGCAGACCAGCAATGCTCTGCCATTAGGGTGGCACCGAAAATTGGTCTGTTGGCCAAGGAGAGCAGAGCCACCTGTGTCCCCCAAGAATTTGCAACACAGCGAGGTAACAGCCTGGGACAGCCCAATAACAAAGTGTAGGGTGAACTGAGTTTAGCTGTGGGAATATGGACTGGCATTACAAGGCAGTATTTTAAATTCTAGGGATCTTAAGTTGTCTATGTGTTTATAAAACCAGAATAATTCTTTAATATTTCCACTATTAGTGGGTTTGTAGCAGAACTGGAGTGTGCTTTGGAATGCTTTGGGGGTATAGACTAATAGTATTAAAAGGACCAATGGGGCCAAATTCTCTTCTGGGCTCTATTTGTGCACTGTTAATGACTTCTATAATTAAAGGCATAGTATAAGCCTCTGTCTTTTTACTATTTAGGTACAAATCCTCCTTTTCTCACCCACGCAATTAGTTCTACTTAAGGCTGTAAGGACAGAGAGGCAAATGGGCGATCTTGGAAATTAAGAGAACTGCACTAAAAATGAAGAGGCATAGGGAAGTAGACCTCAGATCCCATTATCTGAACTCATTTTATTAAGGGCATATTTGTACTGTATTTGTAATTCCCTTCGATTCGCCTACCCACTGCCGAGGAATGTCTGCAGAGCAATTACGTTCTCGCAGATGCTAATGCAGCCTCGGGGAGGGAGGGAACCAGAAATCGTGCAGTTGTGACGAGAAACTCTCCGATTTTAACGATGCTTAATGAACGCTTGGCATGGCACCTTTGTTCTTCCACCTTTCTTATCATGGAAGCTTGTTCCATGTGGAGCTGGAAAATCAGTGGGGCTATACATTTGCCTGCTGGTGAGCTATAATGTAGCAGCTGTTAACAAATGAGTTGTTCTCTACGCAGTTAAATTAGGCCTAATCCTTCTTTGCTCTGTCTGTGCCAGGTCTTTTTATTTTTCTTTTTTTGCTGTATCTCAGTTGAGGCTGAGACAAAGGGGACCTGAGGTATTTATGTGGTTTTCCCTCCCAAGGCTCTGAAAATTAAAAATGAGTTGTCACTGGCCCAAACCCCATGAAAGCTGGGAATTTCAATCGATATTTCTGCCCCATTTCACTGCAGAGAGTGGGATGTAATTATTACAAATGTCATGGTAACAAACTTGGTGGTTTTCACAGTGACAGTTGCCACTGCAGAAATAGCACAACACAGAACAAAAATTACCTGTCAAGCAACTCATTATGTTCATCCAAATCCCGCTTGTTCAATTCTCCACTGGGCTGCACCTGACACGACACTTCCAAATGCGCTCACAGATTACCCATGCTGATCTCTCTTGGACCACAGACATCCTCCCACAGAACACATGAGCAGCTGGCACCAGGGTCCCCAAGGTCTAGAGGGACTTCAGTGCCTCCATGGAAAATGTCTCACACCCAGTGCCAGCCCATACTCTTGATGCAGGGTCTGGAGAGAGTAAGAACCTTAAAGAGCTATCACAGTTGAGTGGAGCATCATGTGGAGGTGGCTGAGAGGAGACACATTGAATCCTGGCGTTCTCTGGAGCTAAAGTGCCCTGGATTATGACCTGCTCTTCACAGCGTGGGAGATGTGACTGTTCTGCTAAAATTGTAACTCAAGTCAGTGTATTCACTTGGAAAACAGGAAATTTGGGTTAAATTTGCCTGTTTCCTCCGATCTGGTGCTTTCCAGGGCCCTGGGAAGTGCCTCAGACTTGTTCCAGCATGGAGAAATAGGAAAGCAGATGGGCATGCATGCAAGCAAGCAGGACTTGGTGTCTCTCCTGGTGAAGTTATTTTGCAGAGGAGAATTCAGGATTCATTGGAGCAGAGAAACTAAGACAATTGAACACATTGAGTGTTTCAAGACCACAGTGAGGTGACCTTGGACTATGGTGTCTCACAGAGATGGCTGAACACATTCTCTTTTGGACTGAAGTGGAACTCAGGTGCCTTAAGCCACTGGCGGGACATTGGCATTGAACCTGCCAGTTACAAAATGTGACTGGCACAAGGTGCTCCCTGAATGACACCACGCTCTGCCATAGCTGCCTGCCAGCAGAGCCAGCCTGGCAGGAGGCATCCCCCAGGGATAACCTCATTTTCTCTTCTTTGTGGCAGAAAGTAGCATTTCTTCACCTTTTGATCTTTAAGTTTGTGAGATCATTCATCCTGTTCTTTTTGCTTCAAAATGATAAATAAATTACTGAATAGGCCTTTTATCTGACAATAGGAATCTGATCAGATCACAAAAATGCAAGCATTGTTTGCATCCTTTATTGCTCTTCCTGAAGGGAAGGGACTGATGTACACAAACACCAGAATATTAAGCAATCTTTTTTTCCAGACCATAACTCACAAGGGGGAGTCATATGTCTACTCTTTGGATCTTATACAGTGAGTTGACTGATACTCCAAGCTTTAGTGCGTTACACAGAGCACTGCTGAGTAATATTTGCAACCCACAAAATCAGGAAGCTGGAGGAAGCAACAAAGCCAAAGCAACAGTTGTAAATTCACAAGGAAAAACCTTCACTGAAAACAATAAATAAGATGCCTTTCACTGGTTCTCTCAGAAAAACAACACTTTGTGGAAAGAATTTCAGAATGGTCAGGTGTTTGGGCTTAAGCCAAACTATCATTGATTTCAACCATTGTTTTATTTGTGTACAAGAAAACTGTAATCCAAATAAAATAAGACCTTTCACTGCACCAAAAATTCCAACCCTCTCCATCACTTGTTTTCACTAGAGAAAGAGATGAGGCCAATGCAGCCATGAGGATGCCCTGGTTCATTTACCAACAAGAAATTCCCCTTCACTTTCCAAAGGGACATGGGGCCTTGGAGTCAGAAATTTCTACATGTAATAGACCAACCCCATCTAGGAAGTTCTAGTATAAATTTATACCATATGAGAATTTTGCTCAAGATGTGATTGAAGCACCCAAGAATGAACAAAGTAACCTACAGAACAGCTGTTGATTTCCCAAAGGGGTGCTTGCAATAGGAAATCAGTTGACAGTGTGCAGGTTTAGGGCTTTAATTGCTCCTAAACCAAAACAAGGTGGAACTATATTTTCAGCCTTTCACAGTGCTGTTCACTATTGGAGAAATTCTGGGATGGTTTCCTATAAATTGATGCCTCACATCCTTTTGACCTGGGCTACCAAGGGACTGACTATAGCTCAACAAGGAGCATTTAAGAACCGGATGCATTTTCCTTTTTTTTTTTCTTCTTTCTTGTTAAATATTTTGCCAAATCTGAACCTTGAAAAGAGCAAAATTCTACCCACTCTCCAAAAAGAGCAGCTCACTATTTTTTTTTTTTTTTCATGTTTCACAGTTTTAAAATAAGGAATATGCTTTAATTTCCCTTACATTTTTATTAGGGCTTTTATGGACATCTGGAGGAATGAGATTCTCCCTGTATTCCACCTTATGTCTCCATCCCTCCTGTTTTTATTTAACTAAATAAGAATTGCTGAAAGGAGGAAATACCAAAAGTTTGAGATTTTTTTTAGTTTATTGTTTTGATCATTCTTTCTCTCCAAAATAAAATCTTGTAATTTAAAAAGCCTCCAACAATAATTATTATTATTGAACTTGTTTCTGCTAAATTACAATTAGTCATTCTGGCTCTTTTTTGCCTACCAGGCTCATACTATTGCAGCTAAAGAATGCATGTTGGTTTTGAGGAGGATGTTCTGCAGATGAAAAATAATTTTAATAAATAAAACTATTGGCAAAGGAAAACAACCTTGGTGTTTTAAACCTGTCAAAAAACCAAAAAAAACCCCAAACAAACAAAACCAAAAAACCCCAAACCCAAACTATTTTAAGCCTTGGACCTTTCAGATCAGAAAATTCTGAGAAACAGTCAAAACTAGTTTGTTTTCAGCTTTCTCCATCATTTATACCCAATTTCTTCTCCACCCACAGGTTCACCCACTCCACTGCTAATTAAAACAGAACTCAATATCTCTGCCTCTTATCCTTGTCTCTGTGCAGTCAAGAGGCTCCCCATTCCCTTGAAGCTGGAACGCTTCCTTGTATCCACAGAGATGGGCAAAGGGAATTATTATACAATGTTGAACTGCTAAAGCAGGGAAGGAGAACGTGTAGTCTGAGCTCAGGCAGAATGAGAAGGGGGAGATTAATGAGTCTGAGAGGTCCTCATGTGCTACCAGCATGGGGCATTGTGTGTGTTCTTGCTGCTATGGCCCCCAGAAATTCTGATTTTTCTACAAATATGAAATCTAAGTTGTGATCATTGAAGTGCCAATGGACTAGGTTAATACGAAAAGAAGGTGGGGAAGGCTAGGGCAGGGTTGCTGCACAAGTTCTTTGAAGATGGAGAAGACAAAATCACTTTTTTTAGTGGTTAATTTAAGGTCTTATCTCTATGTCCTTGGAGCTCTGTATTGGTTGAAGTCACCCTTCCCTGCAGGGCTTTATCCTCTGAACTCTTCATGAAGTTTCAGCAGCAGAGCAGGGATAAAAACTTAAGAACAAAACCAGAGAAACAACATTCTTTTCATATTCTTGTGGATTTCATCTCAAAGAGAACAATATCCATAGTCCTATTCAACTGGCAGATCAGTGCTCCTCCCCCCGTCCTGAAGTCTTTTCTGGGACATTTAGGCCAGGTTCCCACTGTGCTGAGATTCAGAAGTAGCTTTGCAAAGCTCAAAAGCCTCCCAGGAGGAAGCTCCTTTCTCTTTTGCTCTTGCAAAGGCCCTGTGGTGCCCCTCTGATTGCTTTCCAGCTTCCAAAGCCTCCCCTCCAAGCACAGAGGGGCGTTTCTTTCACCTGACTGTCCTCTTGTGTTTGAAGAAAGCTTTGAAGAGAAGCCACTTGTAGAGCATGTTTGGTAATAGGATGTGTCTCTGCTGCTTTGTAGTATGCATCCTATAAATGGCTTTGCTATGGCATTTAATCAATTGTTTCAGCTGTTTATTACCTTGTATATCACAATGCCATGGAGATAGTTGCTTCAGTTAACTTTATTGGATCTGAAGTAAATACATAGGATCTACTTAAAGTCCTCTTGGAAGGATATGCTTTGAATGCACTGAACCAAAGCAGGCAATGAAGCTCTCTGCCCAACAGCAGAACAAATCTGTGTACAAAATTAAGCAACTGGCTCTGTGCTTTGAATAATCTGTACCACTGTCTTTGACTGCATGATGAGTTCTAAGAGCATGCCTCAGCACAGACAAAGTCTTTGCCTTTGCTGTTCCTTCTTAGATAACTAATGTAAAGGCAATGCTGTGGACCCTGACTTCACCCACCAGGGTGGCTGCAAGGAGAAAACAAGACTGGATGTCCCAAAGCTCTTGGAAAACGGTTGGAGAAGTCCCAACAGAAAGGACCAAAGAGCTCCAGCTTCAGCAGCCTCACAGAAAGCAGAGAGTAGAGGAATCTGGAAGACCATGCATTTCCTTGACTTCACTGTTTTATTCTCAGCTTGGTTTGGTCATATTTGACAGATGGCCTGTGGACAACTAACAATGGAGATGTCACTATGCATCTCCACATGGGAAAGGACTGAAAAAGGCAAAAGGTGCAGGGCATTTGTAGATGGAAAACTTGCTAAGAGCTCAGTTTGCCTCTTGGATAGTCTTGACTGGGTGCTTACCCTCATAGGATGGAGACAGCCACTTGAAGAGGCTTTTTTTTTTCCCCCCAGAGAAAACCATATTAACAAGAGGCCAGAGTTCCTGTCATCCCTGCAAGTCTGGCTCCAGCTCTAACCAAAACCTGATTTCTTGCAGGCAAATGCAAAAAATCAAGGTTGACAGCCCTTCAGATAGGGATGTGGCTTCAGAGTCCAGGGACACAGGAGTCAAGCTGTGCATCCAGTCCTTGCTGAAACTTTGTGGAGCTGCCTGTTAGGGGTATAATAGATATCCTGCCTTCACTTGTGTTTTGAGCTGAACCAAAATGATCAGTTGTCCATATTTTTTGTTCCGAGCAAGTTTTTGTCCATATATCTTAGGCAGAATCTCTCACCAGCTGTTCCCTGGCATAGTGGTGATGAACAACATGCCCAAACCCCTGTGCTTACACACATTTGGGATAACATACAGTCACAGAAAGTCAGGGTACACAGGGAAAGGGGTGCCTTCATGCCTTCATGGCCAGGTTACAGAGGTAAAAGTGTCCTCCTGGAGACTGTAGGGTGGCTCATGACCTGGCACACTGACAGCTCAGTTCTCTGAGTTAAAAACACTAAAATCCAGCAATTGAGATGTACCTCCTTTTTCAAGAAGTCAAACCCAAGTGCCCTCCACAGTCATCGCTGGGGTGCCTTCTACCTGCAAGGAACACTCCTGTGTGCCAAATACCATCCTGGACATTTTAGGTTCGCAGCAGTGGCTGTGTAGGTGAAATGAAAGCCTGGAGAAATTTTGTGAATTAATCTGTTCCAGGCAGTGAGCAGAAGACATGGGCTGCTCTCCCCTGCTGCTTGCACAGCCTCTGAGGGCAGCACAGCAGGCAGAGCCATTCTGCAGCCTCTCCCCAGCAGCTCTGCAGAGAGCTGCTGTCATACTTAGTGGAGCATCTAATGCTTCCCAGCCAGCCAGAGAGGCATTGGAGGCAGAAATTCGGAGATGCCTCAAACTCTGGGGAACACTAGTCAGCAAGCTGCTGTCCAACAAGCGGCAGTAATCTGAAATAAATCACACAAGACCAGCTTTTTCCAACAGAAGCTTATTACTCAAAAGGAAGGACACATCCAGGCAATGAGGCGTGGTGCTGCTAAATGGTTGGCTCAAGATGGGTGTGAGTAAATACAGTAAAATGAGTCCTGCTTGCTCCCAGAGTGAAGACTCAGCCAAGTTCTTTAGAGGTGAGAGCTCAGGCCCTGTGAGCTGAGGCAGGAAAATTGATTTCCTTTTCCCTGTTTGAATTAGAGAAGATGGTCTCTGCCTGATGCACTCTCCCATCACTTGGGTCGTGGTTTAACTGGCAGCTAGGAACTTTTCTGACTCAAAGTCCTACGAGATCCCGTTTATTTTCCTGGAATAAGAGCTTCTCCTGCCATCCTGCTTCCATTCAAAACTAAGGTCATGGAAGTTGCAGCTCTGCAAGGATGCAGGACTAGGGTTATTCAGCAAGGTATTTTATCTCCTTCAGGTCCCTGCTGCAAAGAAGCCTACCAGAAGCAAAGTATTCTCATGGGGTTTTATCACCAGCCATCCCCAGGTCAAATAATTACATAATCCTATTCTTTCACATCCCATTCTCATGATAACACCAGGTTCCTACTCCTTCCAGTAAAAGTGAGGGTCTGATGAGAAAAGCACATTCCTGTCTCTCCCCAGTTTGCCTCCTTGAGAAGCATTTGCCAGGTTGATTGTTCTGGCCATCCATCTCTGGCATGTCATTAATCAGTCAGAACAGCACGCACTCACAAACTGCAGGGCACAAGGGCAGTAACAAAAGCTGGATTTTAATTTTTCACGTTTATCATGTTCATAGTTCTCCACGGCAGCATGATGATTTCTTTCTGTTCATAAAAGACAATTGGGAAAATTAGTTGGTTTCAGTTTAACAAGGTAATGATCCAATTTAGTGGAGATCAAAGCAAGCAGTGTGGCAAATGCAGAATGGTGAAATTAAGTTACTTTATTAATGCACAATGCACTTGCACCAGAATGATTGACTGTCCATTAGGTTTACTGAGCTGCAATTAACAATTACCAGCAATAGCCTCCTCTGTGTAGGCAAGTAAAGATCTGGATCTTGTTCTTATCTCCAGACAGTGGATATTTCCACCTTGTAAAATCATAATTAATGTAGGAGTGCAACACAGTGGCCAATTATAGAAAGGGTCTCTTTACCCATGTCTTCTTTTTCTGATTGATGCATCATAATACAATGGCAAATATGCATGTGCTAATGATCTTCACTGTTATGCTGATGGATAATTTAATGACTGGCAGTAGTCTAAAATTTGCAGAAAATCAGAAATAAATACATTTCCCTCATCCATTTTGGTGATTTGTCTATCAGCCAATAACCCCCCTCATAATCCATTACTGGCAAAATCAGCAGTAGCCATTCTGTAAACAAAGTGATCGACAGAGGAGGTGGAGTCATTTGCAAGCTTTAACTGATCTCTGACAGCGTGAGAAGGATTTAGATTCACATTAGTACCTTATCTGAGTACCTTTCTTGTTATCTTCTGAGACAATTCTATGATCATTAAGTTCTCTGATGACAATTATGTCACTATATTAATTATTTCTCCTTCTTTGATCTTTATAAATGTAGGAGAATAAGATCTTTATTTATGTAATATTCATCTGTTCCTGTTCCTTGTTCCTCAGGCTGATAAACCTGCAGTCATCTGAAACATGCCAAAGTATTTTTGTTTCAACAGAGGCTCCATGGATTTTATCCTGCATACTGGCTTATATATGTATGCATATGCCTGTTCACTTCTGTGCCTGTTCTCCCTTAATGACTTTTGATCTTTCTGTCCAAATTAAAGCAAATTTGACAGCCAGGAAAATTCTTAAATATATCAAGTTCTCACAAGCCTTTTGAAACTAGGTTGTCAGAGAGAGTAAAGAGAAGCTATTAGCAGAGAGAAGCTGCCGTTTCAACTCCTACCAGACATCAAACAATCTACAAGAAACAACAATGTAAGAAAATGTTTAATTTGGCATTTGCATCTTGTTGGAGTTCAGAGAACCTACAAGACACATGTCCATAACAAACCATGTTTCCTGCATTGCTTCACTTTTGCAGCTCTTATAATTCGCTCCTGAATAAAGTTTTGCCTTTGCTGACTGAGGGCGATCTGAGAGAAAATTGTGAACAAAAAGGCTTGAAATGGAAAGTCACAAGGAGAACACAGAAGGAAAACAGATCAATTCTGTGAGCTTTGTGGAGGATGCACAGGCTGGAGCAAGGGCAATGGTAGCTGTCTCCTGTGTGAGTCCTGTCACTTGGTGCTGATGGCTCTCGGTGTCACTGTCACCACCCTGGGTGAATAAGGAGCAGGGCAAGTGGCACAACTTCCCACTGTGGAGCTGTTTTCTCCCAGTCTTTGGTAACAAACTATAATAGCCCCACTGACTTCCTCATTAGGAGACAGAATGCATATCCAGGTTGCTTATTTCTATCACTCTAAACATCTTTAGGCAGATTATTTTCTGGGTATTGCCAAATTAAATATTCAGTTTTTTGCTACTTTCTGCGAGTAGCTGGGCCCATCTAAGGCATCTCATTACTTATTCTCTATTTTACCTATGCATAACATGCACAGACTTACACTGAAAACAGTTTGAGTCATTGGGGAGATGTTTGAATTTGCTGGTTTGTTTTTTACATTTGAAGTTATACCTTTGCAAATGTGCAGACAGGCACGTGAATTCACATATATGTCCTCCTAGATATATAAATACACTTCTGTATGAAATTACGAGTGAGTATAAGTAACTGTCATCTGATAGAAGATAATTTGTACGTTCCCTTTGGGAGAGACATCTGGTAAAATTTTCAAATATTACTTTTGCTACTAAATCTTAAACTGCAAAAAAAAAATAAAATCTTGCCAAGTAGAGAGCCTAACAATTTGTATCTTAAATTTCCATGCTTGATGGTCATATTGTCTAGTATTTAGTGAGCTGCATTTGACATCAGGAGTGTTATTTACATTTAGACAAACAGTTTAAAAGTTGCTAAATCGCCTGTGTGTCTCCATAATGTGCACAGCTTCCTCCCCACCCCCCCGCCACAATCCATCTCAGGAACTGTTATCAGCAAAATTATTGGTTTTATCTGCACTGAGGAGCTGTCAGAAGCAGAGTCCTGGTGCACAGTCTGCTTGCTCTGCCAAGATAAAATGACTGATGTCCCTATGCATGGGAACTGGATATTTCCTCTGGGTAGTGCAATTTGGGAAAGATTGGAGTTGCTGCCTTATGTT
The DNA here is from genome assembly GCA_035222235.1 of Margarornis squamiger. NCBI lineage: Eukaryota > Metazoa > Chordata > Aves > Passeriformes > Furnariidae > Margarornis > Margarornis squamiger. Next base: position 12,363,932 of record JAWWTY010000027.1, read on the forward strand.
GGAGTTTCTCCTCTGCTGTGCTTCATTGCCTTCTTGCCAGAGTCGCTGGGGAAAGTCTCTGCACTACCTGCTTTGAGAACTCTGTCTGTCCCGAGCAGCATGGCTTAATTTATATGTAGGACACTGATGACAGCACTGAAACTAAAATAAATACCTATTCAGGGAGTGGGATTGCAGTCAGACTGCAGAAGTATATATCACAAAAAATGGAAAATATTCTAGGATTCTCATTTACAAAGACATGCATGCCATATCCTAAAAGCACATGTCAGTAAATACACTTGATGAATAGTAGGGATTCATGGCATGTTTGGGTGGTGGAAGAGTATCTCCTCCAGAAAGTTTTGACAATTTAAATAGCTTTGCTCTCTCCAAGGAGGCAACCTGCAAGATGTGAGGGGATGATGAAGAACTCTGTTTACAATTAACAATCTCAGTCCTAAAAGATATGTTATGAAGTTAACATCATGATAGATGAAGACAGAAGAAAAAGACTTGGAAGACCCTTGTTTCCTCTTACAGTTCTGTCACATAAGTGAGATAAGCAAGACTCAGTGTCCCCCTGGGGATGCCATAAGACAGATGACATTCTTGGCACTGAGACCACAACTGAATGTTTCTCCCGAGGGGCTCCTCCTCTCAGGGTAGGTAGAACCACAGATCTTTTACAGCAACACACAATTTACTCTCTGACATCAGGGTTAGGGTGGCAGGTGGTAGTTTAAACGTGTCCCAGCAGAACAGGACATTGCTCTTGACGTGACAATAAAGAACATTGATAGTTGGCTCTCAATTCACTTCCCTCATTGTTCTTCATCCAAGGACAGTTAAAAGGGATTCAATTATCTCACTAAAATTTCTCTAACATGCCATGCATAGTTAGAAAACTGAAAAATCGACCATGCCTTTGTGAATCATATTCTATCAAATCCATTATTATCTTTTGAAAAGACAACAGCCCTCCTCCTCTCTGGAGAGATGACATTTCAGCTCCAGGTGAGGCAATTACAGAGCTGATTGCAGGGGATGGAAACTGCTGTATAAACTCTGTGATTAAGAACTTGATTTGTATTTATTTATATTTGATATGTGTTTCATTTAGCTTTTCCATAACTAAACGCAATTGACATGCCATGGGGAGGTTTCACATGAACAAACCCTCTTTTTTTGTTGTCTTGGGTTAATGGTAAATACTAGAACCTCTCATTTTTTGATTGGGAATATGATTTTTAGGGCTGCCTCGAGAAAAACACTGCATTCGTTCTCAGGCATGAAAGGATTTTGAATCCAGGCAATATATGTGTATAAAGGAACACACAGGAAGCTTTACAGCACTTCTGAAGGCTGGTATTTTTCCATTCACAATGTTGTACGACTGTTACATCCATCGATTACTCATTCCTTGTGTAGTCCCTGCAATTGACTTGTTAGCTAAGCTTCTTCCCCATAAACTGCAAAGACCTCAATGCTAAGTTAAAATGTCACTTCTCTACTGCCAACTTTTTAATCTATAAAAAAAAAAAAAGAAAACAATTAATCCTGAGTTGATGTATACCTGGTCAAGGCAGTTGGCCCTTTAGAAGTACCCCATCTGAACAGATATCTGAATTTTGATTGGGGCTCTCGTGCCTTGAATATGTGCGTTTTCAATTTTCCTGACCCTCGACACCACAGGGACACTTCTACATCGTCTTCTGTGGGATGGGAATCCAATGTGGTCGTCTCTTTCCCTCTGCCCTTGTTGCATTTCTTTGTATACCTTAAATGCCTGAGCAGTCAGGTTAGAAACACAAGTAGTTCATACATTTCACCATAAAAAAAACCCAAAAAACAAAATATTAACTCAAATATATAATATATGTATTGATTTGCGAGATCTTCATATTTTGTGGGGGAAATGGAGCTGTTGAGGGCACCCTATGAAGCTGCCACCAGCGCTGCAGTGCCAGGGGCAGCACAGTCAGGAAACTGCTCTGGATTTAGGAGTCTGCAGGAGGCACAGAGCATCAAACTCATCCCTCATTAACATCCTCATCCTCATCCAGACTGGCCCAGGGGACAACACACATGCTGTGCAGAGTGTGTGTTGCTCACACTGATAAGTAGACCAGTATGATTAGAATAATGATGGGAGCAGCAATTGTCAAAATGTCCATCAGCTACTTCCATGGCTGTAACTGTGAGGGATGGAGAGAATCAATTTGCATTTCTTTTGGCTGTTGGGGTTTTAGATCCCTGCACTTACAGCATGATCGTTTGGTTCCTTGTTTATCCACCACCATCTGCACTGAGCTGGGTGCTCATTACAGCACAGGGACCCAAGCAGCACAAACATCTGACCTAAAAGTAATTCACTGTTTTTACCAGCAGAGGTAGAGCTGGAAGTGTGACAATCTGCACTATAATTAATGGTGCTAATTAGTGGGATTCAGGCAGGCCCTGACTGACCATTTTGTCAGCAAGTACAACAAGGCTGCCCTAGCTCTTCATCAGGGAGAGGTATAAAATGCACTTAGAAGATGATGATGATGGCAATAATATTTTATAGGGAAAAGTTCCATACCAGAGGATATTACTTCCATTTCTCACAATCACAGATACCTCAACACTGTTAGCTCCAAAGAGCTGTCCTGTTTTGGAGGCATCTCTTCTTGCTGTCACTGGTCCTTCTCCATCAGCGGGTCCACTGCCCTGTCAGTGCTTTGGGACATTTTCCCCTCAATACTTTCATCTCCACCAATTCAAACTGTTTCTGTTTTTGTCCCTCATCCCTTTTTCTGACTTTTACAGATCTTTTGCAATATTTCTGTCATCTCTAAAGTTTGATTGGCTTCCAAGGCAACACCATCTGCCTGTTTAACTAATACGCTTCTCATGCCTTCTTCCTGATCACTAAAGGTGATGTTAAATAAGAACAGTCTTAAGACAGATTCCTCTGCTATAATTTTTAGCTACATCTGACAATTTGATGCCTCAAAAATCTATCGTTACCCATTGTTTACCATCAGTCAGCCAATTTTCTGGCCAGATATGGTGCTCATATCCAGTTCTGTTGAAATTATTTTCTTCAGGCCAATTTATATTCAGTACAGAAGAAAATTAATCCTGTGGTAAGATAGGTGTGATGAATTGCTCTCTGCTCATGCTTATCCTCTCTACTGAAAATGGAACAAGCTCTATATCCCACCTTGACTCCATAAAAATTTGTTAGATTAATATAAATGTCTATTTCTCTCCTACCTGTCTAAGATACTCCATGGCCATTTTCTTCCTGATTTACTTGAAGAATTCAATAGTGCAAAATTGTGTTACCAATATCAAGTAATCTCAATTGAGTGAATTCTTAGCAGGATTTATATTAGCAGAGATTTATTTGTAAGTGGTTGATAGAGGGTTAATAAAGAGTAATATGTATTAAAAGTATGCATATTGTTTGTTCCAAAATTGTTACATCACCAGCAGACACAAAAGTTTGAAAGCAATTTATTGACCTAGATAACAATCTGTGTGTTTAATTGTAACATTTATTATTCACTTAGTAATCTTTTATGAACCGTTAAGAAAATAAATGAAATATGAAGTGTGACAGCAAGTTTCTCAATAAGGTTTACACTAACAGGACAAAAAAACCCCAGCTCTAATCTCCGCCTCAGGTTGTACATAAAGTCCATCGAAACAGCACCAATTTATTATTATCTGTACTCTCCGCAGAGCATATGAACCCAGCACGTGAATGGTTTTCATGCCCAGCTAGGCAGGAAAGTGATGTTATCTTAGCAAGCCCTGGGGCTGGGAGGCTCTCATGAAGACCCTGTGCTCACCATGCTGTGGAATAGAAACAAAAGGGGTGGGGGGAAACAAACAGAAATTCCCTCTAATGCTTCCTATTTTACTTTCCAGTCTGGCCTATTTGAACTAGAACTGTCCTAAAGGTCACATCTAAGGAAGAAGACTCAAATATTTTCTTAGTGAAAGTGTGACTTCAAGTAGCCTTTGTCCTCTTCATGTCAGCTGGTAGAAAGCACACTGAACCCCTCACTCCATCAAAACAGAAAAGAAGAAAAACCCGTAAGGCACTTTGGTTTGAACATGCTGTCGTCACTGTACTGCCACCACTCTTCTTCCATGCATGTGTTATCCTGAAGTGTTTTCTTTTCAGAGCTCTCCATGGCTTTTGTAAATATACTAACACACTTTTTGTATTTATACTAACACACTTTTTGTATTTACTCTGCTTTTGCAAAGTGTCACATGCAAAGCAAGACATTTGCCAGTGTCAGTAACTTTCTCATCTTAGAAAAAAACCACACCAAAAGAACAGCAACAAAACCAAACAAAAAACCAAACCAAAACAAAAAACACCCAAACAAACAAAAAATGCACAACAAGTGGGATCAAGCAGCAGTGATTTTGCTTTTTGTAACATTAAATCTTCTCAAAATCAAGGCAACAACTGTGGGCTGAAGATTAAAGGCATATATGCTTTGGAAAAAAAAAGTATACTTCTTTGTTTTCTGACTTTCATGCACCCAAAGACCAAACCTTTTAGTTCTATGACTGGCATAAACTGACTGCTATTGTTGGGTGAATAGTCAAAAACTGAGACCTAAAAATGTGTATGGAGCTTGAAATGATCTCCCACTGTAAACTATTCAAGACCTTCTAACAGCTAGTGAAGGAACTACTCATGTTTATTGCATGGGCTGTCTCATAGACAGAAGAATTCAGTATTCAGTGCTGCTGTTTAAGTATTTTTCATCCATATGTAGAAATGTTAATGAGAAATAGCTTGTTGAAAATCATCTGAGCTTGATTAGCTGCCAGCTCTTGACATCATGGCCAGGATCCTCACTGCAGCATTACCCAGCCCTTCCTGGAGAGCAGGGCATGTCCCCTGCTGCTTCCTTGAGTCAGTGGAGTTTACAGCAGCCAGGAGACACCTTTTGAATCATCCTCCAGTAATGATGAGGGGATGAAACACCGCTGGCAGGATGCCGAAGGAGAGGAATCCACTCCTGCTGGGGAGATGGCTTCTGAGCCAGTCAGCTGTTGAGGGGGATAATCACGTAATCCAACTCCTTCACAAAGGCTTCAAGCTCCGTTTTAACATTGCTTCTCATCCAGTTAGTGGTTAGAAAGCGTCAGTTAATTTCCATCTTCCATCTATCCACGATCAATTTATGCTTCTTTGGCACCGTTAGCTCGCAGAGTTCTGTTCCTCAGTTCATTGTTAGAGGGAAATCAGTTTTCCCATTTGAAATGCTGCACAGATTTCCCAGTCCACAAGTTATCTGACCTGCACATCTCTAACCTGAGTGAATCTTTACTGAACATGAGTGAGCAGAGGAACACCCAGCAACCCAACACCTCACACAACAATACTGAGCCTTCTGTATCTCTGCAGGATATGGACGTTCTGCTGCCTCCAAGGATTAGGTTTCCTTTTTATAGCTATATAGCACCAGTGGCCTAGAGTCCATTTGCAGTTTGATTAATGTGTCAGGTGGTTTTTTCCTCTGCTGAACTCTCCCACCCCAACAGGAACTGTTGTTATATACTCTTAAATGTGCACAACATTTGTATAATGTCAATATAATTTAACAAATAGAATGACTTTGCAGTTTACATTGCATTTATTTTAATTTTGATTATTCCAGTGCCCAAAGTCACCTATTTATTAATCTGTAATATGTTGAACATCTTCCAAAATGAATATGGTTTTTCAACTTCGTGCTATTAGGAAATTAAATTTGCACACTGACATTTTTTTTTATTTGCAGATATTAATGAAAATATTAAATAAAATTAGCCCTAAGGATGATCTTCAGTTTTGCTGATGGTATAAAATTATTCAGGGTAGTAAAAACTAAAACTGATCATAGAGTTCTGAGGGAGGAAGAAACTGGCAGATTAAATTCAGTGTCGATAAATGCGAAGTAATGCACATGGGGAAAACAACACTAAATACACATATGCAATGATAAGCTCTAAATTAGCCATTATCATTCTGCAAAGAGATCATAGAGTCGCTGCAGATTGCTCAACAAAAACATCTGTTCATTGCCCTGCGGCAGGCTGGAAAGGTAAACAGAATGGAAGGTATGAAAGCAACCAAAAGCAGCAGGGAAAGCAGAACTTGCCACTGAATGAGCCCCCAAATTGCCCACACTTGCATACTGCATGCACTGCATCAAAATGAAATAGGAAAACTAATGAACATACAGAGAAGAACAACAAAGACAATCAAAGAGATGAGATGGTTTCTGTACTGGGAGAGATTCAATAGACAACAAGTCTTCAACTCTGAAAAGAGGTGACTGGGTGAAGAAGGGATAGAATTATATAAAAGAGTGGCTAGCAGGAAAAGGTGAATAAGGAATGATTAGTCTCTCTTCCCCTGTGAGAGGAACTTGGGAGCATCAAATGAAATCACGAGGCAGAACTTCTTTAGCAGACAAGGACAGAGTAGACGCTCCCTGCTATCTTACAGGAATTAGCAGTATGAATGCACACAACAAACAGTACCATGACAGCATTTCCCAGTTCTCTTTAGATAAATAGAATTCATTAGATGGGTGAGTGCTGTGTTTTGCAAGTATAGCTTCCTTGGGCTAATACTCATGTTATCTTACAGAGATATTTTGTTTGTTTGGCTTGCTTTTTGTTTTTTTAAACATATATATTATTAAAGGGACACGGTTCCATATACCATTTGATCTTAAAAAAAAACTTGGGATGTTTCCAGCCAGCTCCCAGTGAGTAGCTGCCAATCTGGTCCATGACTTTGCTACAGTACCTAGGAAATTAGTGGGACACAAATTAGTATTAGCAGATCTCCTGATCATCAGGAGATCAGTTGTCACTTTCAATGACACTCACTGCCACCCTGATTCTTTTAATTGTCCTACATGGAAGAAAAAAAGTAGAGTCTGGTAAGGTCAGCCCAAGTGGAGTATTAGTCTGGGATACTTACTTTTGGAAATTAGTTCTTTTTCCCAATTGTCAGAAGCAGCTGATCCTTCCAGAATAACTCAGGGATGTCTTAGATCGAATTAAGACAGCATTTCCACTGACAGACTGTGTGGGCAATGGGGATCAGAACATCTTCTGTGGGTCCCATTCCACAGGCAGAGAGCTCCAAAGATTTGCTAAGCACGTACTGCATGAAAAAGAATAAAGTCTGCCCAGCTGTCAAGGGGCCTCTGGCCCTTCCCAGAGAAGCACAACAGGCACCTTTCCCAATCTGTCTGTCAAATGGAGAAAGGTGTCTGTGTTCCAGACTCTCAGAGAAGAAAGATCATAGGAATCATAAGTGGAAATGTTGCCTAAATATTGCTTTGTTTGAGAAGAGGCCAGAAAGAAAAAAAAGCACTCACAGTTAATTCCCCACCCACTTGAAGCCGAAGAGGATTTTTCTGGGAAAAAAAGAGTTAAGAAAGTTTTCCTAAAACTCCCTTAGTTTGTTGGAAATTCTGGCATGGTAGCTGTGTAGCTTTCTTAAAAGGTCAATGAGAATCTCATGAATAAAACCTAACTCTATAATGAAAACACAGTATTTAAAATTTCCCTGGATCTCCCTGCTCAAAACTGATTAAGAGCAGACCTGCTGCTCTCCTGTAAAATGCTTGTAAATGAGTCATTCGTTCATCAGCAAAGCCCCAAAAGTTCAGATGCAATTGCTTAAGAAAGAACATTTTCAAAACTATGGCATATCAGTTGGAAGATGCTGATAACTTCCAATCCGCAGGAGGGCCCTGCTAAAAAAAGAGCTGAGATAACTTCCCTTTTAAGGTTTCCCCAGCTGACTGATTAAAAAAGTCACAACAGAAAATTCAAAGGTCACATTTTCTCAAGTGTCGCTGAGAACTTACTGTCTGAGAAATTAGATGAGATTAAGATGCAAAACACTAAAACACTGTGAAATCAAATTTAATCTTCCACTGTTTTGCTGCTTTATAAAGATAAAAAAACCAACGACAAAACAACTCAAAACCCAAACCAAACTAAACAGGTGGGGGAATTTGCATTTTAGGAAAAACCTTACTGGAAATATGCCACTGCCAGTGGGGTTAATATAGTTTTACTAGATTTTGTTATTTTGCTTGAGGAACTGGTCTAATTTATATCAGCTAAAAGCACTTTCTAAGATGAATTGAAAGCAAAAGGATTTACTGGAGTTTATGGTCTCATGAATTTCCTTTAGATATCTCCGAAGGACAAAACTGAAGGTCAGTTTTACTGTCTATATAAGCCAATCAGAGAACTCGAAAATGATAAATTTTCTCCAGATGATAACTAAGAAAAGACTGAGGATTTTCATACACATTTAACAAAATCTTTACTATTACAAGTTAATTTGTTCAGCTGCTCCTGGGCATAGCAGCAGGGAATGGGACTAGAGGTTTATTACAACAAATACTTTATTTGAGGGACAAAGTGGAAGCTGCTAAAGCAAAACCTTTTGAGACAGCATGTCTGAGAAGCTGTGCATGGTCTCTCTTGGCTTATTCTCCCTGCTCGTGCCATTCTTGGGTATAATGAGAGGGTGTTGTTTTTCCTTTTTCAGATGATGACAGTGGATTATACACCCAGAACCAGGCCCATTTAGGGAAAGGCAGGAAAAGGGGCAGAGGCAGAAGGGCTCAGGAAGCAGGAATTGTGGGCAGCAAAGAAAAATGCAGTTCTCTACAAGGAAGTAAAAGCCTTAGAAAAAGCATAAAGAAATAGAAAAAGGAATGCACAGAACTTCTCAAGGGTCAGACACATAGTTTAACCCACTGTCTCACAACCACCAGCAAAGTTACAGCAGTGTAAAGGTGTGTGATTATCTCAACACCTGGATGAGGGAAGAAACTTGTGGAGTCCAAAACTGTTGGAGAAAGGCTTTTTGGTATGCAATAGGCTCAAGCAGGTTGGAATAAGAGCAGCCTGTCTCACTAGAATGAAAGATTTGCAGAGGAAGAAAAAGAATATGCATTTCATTTTAGAAAGTTATATATTTCACTATAAACATTAAGAAAAGCAAGCAAGCAAACAAACAAAAACCCCCTCAAAATCCCATCTAGCTTTGCTGACTTCATGGGAATGCTGAGATATGTACTTGCTGAATCAGAATGTAGATGTGGGACCTTCTTTTTAAACAGCATCACAGTCACCTACCACTGTTCTAATATATCAGGAGCTGGTTCCCCTTCTTTAGAAGTGCTATCTCCAGCCTGCAGCACATGTTCCACAGCAGGAGAGCATCTCGTGAGATATTCACTCTGAGGTACCTTGAGCTCTGCTAGAACTGGGAGAAAGCAGTTTCAAAGACAGTTTTTTTCTCTGATTTTTGGTTGCTTGGGTTTTTTTTTCAGTCTGTGTTTTTATCCTCCGGTTTGGAAAACCAGTTCAACCAGTTTAAGTTAATCAAGCAGTTTGAATGGACATGGACAGTTAAGACATATAGAAGCTGATGGACAGTTTCTAAGGAGGTATGAACATTTCTCTTCCTACAGGAGAGTGGAAAATGGGGACCTTGGCAGGACAGAAGGGCATCCAGGAATCAGAGCCTGGGAGCAGTGGAGAGCACTGTGATTGTCCTCAGGGAGACAGGCAGGTCAGTGCAAAGACAAGGAAAATGACCACACCAGAACCTTGCAGAGTGGGAGGCGTGGGGAAAACCACCTCCTCCTGGGCTGTTAGGATGGCTATGTTCATAGCCAGGGATGGCTGTGAACAGGAATGAGACACAGATCTCAAATATTCATGGATGAAGGGGTTGGAAAACCTTTGCTGACTGTTCCCGTAGCTCTAGGCAGCTCAGGACATCATCAGTACTTGAACAGCACCAGTAGCTGATGCTTCTAAGCATCACATAGGTCTGTCTTGAGGACAATAACCAGAAGCCAATGGCTTTCTGAAGCCCTGTCTGGATTCCAGCTGCCAAAGAGCAAGACTTGGAAATTTGCCCCCAGAATACAGGACTGGACACTTTCCTGTTCAAGCCTGAGTCTAGGAAAACATCACAGCATCAGGACATCCCATGGGAACCACAGATATGTAAGGTACAATAGTGCCTGCTGAAGTACTTGCAGATTGCCCACTAGCAAGAGAGATAAATCTATAAAGCTTTACTGAGCTTTAATTTTTTTGTTTAGTATTTTCAGATGCTAACAAATCCTGCAGTGATTTGGTCCTCCTTGCAATATGAGGTGATTAAGATCTTTCCTATCACGGAGTACTCAGTTTTTCCCTCGTGCCACAGTCTTTATTCCCTGTGTGGTAATGTGGTAGCAAGTTTTAGTAGCACTCAACTTGTCAGGATTATATTGTTTTCCTTTTGAAAGCATCGCTATCTTCTAAACACTTGCTCTAATCCTCCTGGAACAATCTTTCTTTCAATTATTAAAAGTATCCTCTTAGACTCATCCAATTAAAAATGAAATTATTTGAAAGGCTAGATTGGTGGCTGGGGCAGACTTCAGCCTTGCTGTGCTTTTTCACTCACTGAGCAGTGACCCTGGAATCAAGATTTCAGCAGGTATGGTGCAGAGCCAGCCCACCAGTCTGTGTCTGTGAACCTTGGTAGAAATATGTATCTATCTAAAGACTCATGTGTGTATGTACTACTGCAGAAATAGCTTTCTTTGAACATGTTGTTGTTGTTTTTCTTTAATAATTTCCATCAGTTTAATGGAATTCACCTTCCCTTTCCAGCAAAGGACTAATTTCTTGAGATGCCTAGATAAAATAACTTGAGCTTTTTCCTTGTCCTGATAAAACATCCAGGCACAGAAATCTCTACATTCTGAGGGCAAACACAGACAGCTGGTCAATTCATTAGATAATTAGGCTACTAATAAATCGGACACACTTCTTCCTCCTCCAGTAACAGTCATGTCAACTTCCCACACAACATTTCTCTATTTTTTTTCTTTTCACTCCACTGTATTCAAGCTCATTTGGGTCCTTTCTTCTTGTTTCACTTGGTTCTCTTCAAAGCTGGATGTTTCTCCCTAAAGAGCAGTCTGGCATCCCCAGGGATGACAATCCAAGAAATGGAAACGTGGTCCTGTTTCTCATTCCCAGCCTCTTTGCAAAGCCTCTGCCTTCTTGCACTGCTTGACTGTGCAATCCAGAGACAGGACCTTGATGCTCATCAGGACCCAATTTTCCCAAACAAAGCTGGAACAGTTCCCTTCTCACTCCTTATGCATCTCATATTCTCTCAATCCATCTGCAGCTTTTGGACTGTCTTAGCAATGTTGGATCAGAATTTGAAAATAATTTCACTTGACAAACACAAAAACATAAAGTGTTGAATTTTGCTGGTTTTCAAGCAGAACATTCAGAAGTTTAATTTCCAAGCAATCCTTCAGACTGAAGAGCAATGTCATGACTTCTGAAAGGAGGGTTATCAGCACATGGAAATGACGTGGTTTATTTTGCATACCAAGGAAAACAGCCTCATGATTTGCCCCTAGTTTAATTAATTATTAAAATAAATATAACCAATAAAAAAGCACAAATTGACTCAATTTTTTTTTTTTTTTAAATTTTGACTTTTTCATCCAGTAAAGCACAAAAATTAAACATCTGCCAGGCTCTTAAGATGAGTGTTCTCAAATTCAGTGTTACCAGCCTTGGGGGTTTATGGTGATTCTCACAGATTTGACTAAATATGATAAAATTTCGTTTTCTTAAAGCATGCAGTCAATTAAGAATCTCATCCTTTCCCTTCAAAAGTCTTTTACAAGCTATTCCAATCTCTTTGGAAAGGCTGGAAGCTTGGCCTAAGTACATGCCATTGGTTTAGTAACTAAAAACAGACTGAAAGATCCCAAATGATTTATACTTCCAAACACAGCTTTGAAAAGGGGGTTTGGACCCAAGGGCCTCTAGAGATCTTTTTCTGTTCAATATTTACTTTGATTCTCCAAAATCCTCACTTCAGAGGATAGTTTGAGGGTATTTTGGAATCAGTCTGAGGATCTGAAGAGCTCACTGTTGATATATCAGCTCCCACAGATTTCAGTGAGAGCTGTGGGTGCTCAGACCAAGCTCTGTGTCAAATCTCCATCTGCAGAGCATCACTTCTCTCCCTCCCAGGGCCTCTCTGGTCACTGGCAATAAGGACTTCTCTGCATCCAGCTCTGGGTTCCTGAGCACAGAAGGACATTGGCCTGTTGGAGTCAGTTCAGAGGAGGCCAGCAAGATGATTAGAGGGATGCAACACCTCTCCTATGAGGAAAGGCTGAGAGAATTGGGATTGTTCATCCTGGAAAAGACAAGGCTACAGGGTGACCTAATTGTGGCCTTCAGTACCTGAAGGGAGCCTACAGGAAAGATAGAGAGAGACTGTTTAAAAGAGCCTGTAGTGACAGGTCAAGGGGGAATGGCTTCAAACATCGGAGAGTAGGTTTAGATTAGATATTTGGAAGAAACTGTTTACTGTGAGGGTGGGCAGGCCCTGGCACAGGTTGCTCAGAGAAGCTGTGGCTGCCCCATCCCTGTAAGTGTCCAAGGTCAGGCTGGATGGAGCTCTAAGAAATCTCGTCTGGTGGAAGGTGTTCATGCCCATGGCAGGGTGAATGGAGCAAGATGATTTTAAAGGTCCCTTCCAGCCCAAACATTTCTGTGGTTCTGTGATAACGCTTACTTCATGCAAGATTTGGGACAAGCATGATTGCAAGAACTAGCAGGGAGCCCTGATGAAATGACAGAATGATTTGGTTGTTCAAGGAGGACATCCTGACGGCTTGGGTTTTTTTCTTGTCTTTTGTTTTGTTTTGTTTTTATTTCATAGAGAACATCCTGAAATCCTCTTAAGCACGAGGAGGGCTGAAACCCAACAATGTGAAGCTTTTATAAATATCTAGTAAACCTGGGAGCAAGGGCAGTCGTTAGTCTCTTTTGTCTTCATGAAGGCTGAGCTTAGGCTGTGAGCACACCACTGACACTAGGAAAGCAAAGCTAAAAATAAGAAAAGAAATACACCTTTAAAAATCCCCATAAACTAGGTCAAGCGTTTAGGACACCAAATGAAATCAGACTTAAAGACAAATCAAAGCGAAAATAGACAAAGGTTAAAGAACAAGCTGAAATAGATTCATCAGGCAAGAGGTTAAAACTAAATAAATACAACTGTTTGCAAGTTGTCCAACAGCACAAATCCTAGCATGTATCCTTCCCATGGTCGCTGACTGGGTGAAGACCTTGGAATCTGTAGTTTTATACATGGTTGCCTGAAAAAGAGCAGATGTGTGAATGTCACTGTTGTGACAGCTTCTGGTGTGAGCAGCTGGGGGTTCAGCTCATCCTACAGCCCCCTCTGCCATGCCCTGGGGGCTCCTTTTCTTACCTTCCCTGGTCTGATTGGTACCAAACTCATTTTGGGCAATACTTGGGTTTTATTAACAACAAAAAAGGGAATGCCTGGCAAAGAGCTGAAACAGCAAAAGTGGTCCATGGCTCCTGACAGCCCAATTCCAGCCTCTCCCTCCTCCACACACAAGGCAGGTCTCAGCACAGTAGATGACCTCTAAGAGCCCACCTCCCCAACAGGTCCTTGAAGGGAAGGCAAATAAAGAACAGTGCTTTCCACCATATGCTTAACCTGCAGGTTAGTGGCTTCACTACTGTTGTATTTAATTGTTCCCAGTGAAATCTATCTAATTGCCTTTCATTTTACCCATTTGAGTAATAATAAGAATATTAATAATAAATTTACCAAGACCTTTAAAAGAGCAGAAAATTAAAAAAGCCATTTCCCATGCAAGCAGGCGAAAGAAAATGACTACTGCAGTGAGAAATGCTTCTTTCCTGTATGGAATAGAAGAGGAAAAATAGCAGCTGGCACAGGTAGGCTGACACAGCCACTGCCTTGTGCAAGTAACTGGTAAATGTGGGTGCTGGGAGGTGAACTAATGACCAGCTGCCTCATTTCCCCAGTATAAACTGGAATAAAGGATTTGCAAAGTTGTATGCTGATAGTATACACATTTCAATATAGCCACATGAATATTCATGAGTGAAAACCGTTCTACTTCTTAATAGCAGCTTATAGCCAAATGCCAACATTCTTATCCAGAAAAATCTCTCATTTAGCTGGGTGGGAGATCTGCCCAAACTCAGGCGTTCAGGAACTGATTTTAAATGCATGCCACGCAAACCAGTTTCCTGTTCTCCTTCACCCCCAGCACTAGATTAGCACCCAGAAATACCAAAATTCAATAGTGGTAACTATATTTTTAATACCTTGGGGAACTGCAAATACTCTTCCAGAACAATCAAGGCTCTTCCTCTAGAAAAATCCTCTGCTGTACCAGACAGCTTCTCCAATGACTTGGTGTCTCGTAGCCACACAACATGCTGGAATGTCACACCCAGGACAGAGCCTCGAGGGGTTGGTGGATGGGAAAGGCACAGAATATTGGAGTGTACACATTCCCTGAGTCCCAGCTTGCTGGTTTGCAAAGTACATAGTGACACTAGTGTGGAAAAGGTTATTGCAAATGCAGGCTTTTGCAGTGGTTCTGAGGCAGCATTTCCAAAGCGAGCAGCCCTGCTCAGCTCACTGCTCTCCTTTGTCAGGCTGGGAGAAAGCGAGCCCTTCTTAATCACCCCGAAGTCAATGAGGGGCACTGCCACCCTGTCACTTGATGATTAATTACTGCATCTGCAGGCAGGGCTGCCAGCAAAGCAGTGGGCATCATCCATGACGCATATGCAGCCATGTATTTCAAAGGAAATCTGTACAGTCACAGCAGTGGCGTGGACAAGGGAGGCGAAGGGGGGGCCTTGCCCCAGTCAATCGACATCTGCCATCCAGCAGCTGCAAGACCAACAAAGCTCCTTCAGAAGGAAACAAGAGAAAGCCCTCAAGCCACTGGAGGAAACTGTGCTATTATTCATCTTCTTCCCAGTGTGAGTATTCAATCTCTTCCCACCCAAATGTTCCCAACATAATTATTTCCATGGGTACATCTAAAGCCACTGGTGCTGGAAATTCATGAAAGAAACACACTGGGAATCTTACCGTTTCACTGGGCTTAAGAGATCAGGCTTTGGGAAGACCTTTATGTACCACTAATTTTATATAGTTTTGCTGTATTTACCCTGATTTTAGGCACCAACAGAACTGTGAGGGTGAGTAATTGTAAAGATATGGCATATGTATGTCCTTGTAAAAACACACAGATGCATTGCAAAGAGGGGTCTGGGAGATTCACAGGAAGGGGCAGGTTAGGATTTCTGTTTTCTGAGCTCCTGCAGAACTGCTTGTGCCAAAAAGAAAAAAAAAAGGGAAAAAAAAAAAAGGAAGAAGAAGATTCGGAATTAAACAAAGGAGATTTTAAAGTATTACTTTTGTGTGACTATACCTCTCCCAGCCTGGCACACACTGCTAGAGGTGTGGCACTTCTTTTCCATCCACTTCCCTGGGCCTGTCCCCTGGCTTAGAACACACGTGGCACAAGTGGGTGGTGTTCAGTTTTCATTGCTCCTTTGTCCCAAAGCTGGAGGCATCTTTTTGTTTTAATGGCACATTATGTTCCTTGACAAGACAGAGCTAATGCCCTGAGCGGGATTCTATTCACACAGCAGCACTGGATTAGAGATTTGATTTTCCTTTTTAACAAATCAGTATAGCAGATGGTACTGGGAAAAGAAAATGCATGCACTACTGGGATGTAGCAGAGCTTCCCAGATCCTTGCTGCACAGGAAACAGCACTAAAAGGCAGATCTATTCAAGCCAAGACATTATGAACACTGCCTCCAGTTTTTTAGTTCCCCTCTCAGAGCAGAGACCCCATGTGCCCCCAGCTGCTATAAGGTCTTCCTGGAGCCTTCTCTTCTCTAGTTTGGATATTTAGTGAAGGAAATTTGAAATGGTATTGTCACCACCCTGTCAGAATAGTCATGAGCAGTATGAAAGTGAATTAACTTAGGGAAACTCTCCGTATCTCCTGTGCACAGCTTGACAAGAAACAGTATGTAAGAGAGATCCCCTTTCTTTCTCCATGAAGCCACAATTTTCTTCCCTCCCCCAGACAAAAAATTTAAAAAAATCTGTCAGCTGTCCCAGGATAAAATACCATAGCATATTAACAATATTTTAACTTCTTGGCTTTTGACATCCACTCACCATTACGAACTATTTAATAACTGAAGGAAAAAAGAGATGCTGCAGTTTTCTCTACAACAGTTGCATCTTCTCTTTGTCCTCATCAGTCTTTTACTGGCTTCTTACAGCTAAGTAGCATCAGGAGGGCATTATCAGCAGCAGTCCCCTTATCAGACAAAGCCACAAACCTGCTCAAAAGTCACTGCATAGATTGTTTCTTTTCAGTGAGCAAAATATATCTCACTGCAGTTCTTTTTTATGAAAGCATTTTGAAGCCTTTCTGTGCTGCATGCTTGACACTTAGTCAAGTGTCCTTTGCACTGACTGCTGCTGTAAGTTACTTCTTTGGAACAAAATTTATCTCTTTCAGATAAATAATTGGAAGAAGGAGACGGAGGGTGACCTTAACCCCGCAGATTCCCCTGAATTTTGTGCAAGAGGATGGGGGATGTGGCTCCAAGATTTCAGACAGGGTGCAAGATCCCCATCTTCATTCATGATAAGGGACAACGGAGAGTTACATCTTATCTGTGAAATTTTGCAGGGTGAAATAAAGAGGTCCATTTTCCCCAGAACAGTGAACCTGGAGTGCTGCAGATGGCCCGGGTGATACTGCTCCCTCTGGCCTGGACCACCAGGCACCTCTCTCCAAGGAAGAGGCATGACATAAGTCTGAGTCAGTTCTAGCTCTCTCCCTGCTGTCAGTGAGCAGCTGCCAACTTCTTCCTGCCGCACAGCCCTTCTCCCGAAGCTCCTGCTTTGCTGCAGTAGTGGATGTGTAGGTGGGGACTCTGCTCCTTAACCACTCCATACCTTGCTGTCTCCTTGCCTATCCAGCTTGGAGGCACAGGAAACAGCGGGTATGCAGGCAAACCTCCTTTCCCACAAATAAGAGAAACAATGAATCCCACAATTAATCCAGTAAAGGAAGAGGGATACTTAATGCTCCTGTCAGCATTTCATTGCCAGGCCAGTCAGGAGGATGTGTTACACCCTGAGTTTTTGTGCAGATGGAAGTCTGTCTCTCACTCTTGCCTCTTCCTTTTTCTATTACTTTTCTGCTGGAGACGGAGTTTTGTTCCAGACAAGTAACCTGTGGCAGTGGACTCAGCCAAGAGGGCACTGGCTGTGAGTGTGTAGCACAGACACTGACAGAATTGGTGGGGGGAGACACACAGAGAATCACAGCAACAAGGAAAAGAGACCTCCAGACATACAATCTGAATATTTCAGCTCTGTTTCAGCAGCTGTCTCAGAAGACTGTGTAAAGGAAGAATTTTTGTGCTGCAACTTGTTACCTGAAAAATAAATAGGGAACAAGAGGAGATGGAGTTCTCAGGCTGGTTTATCTGAATGAGTTGCTGCCTGTTTTATGGATACAGAATTTTGGATTAACAAGGAGATAGGTGCTTCTGACATGTTTTAGGAGTGGCTCCAGGGACATACAGGTTTTCAGTGCAGTGTGTGTTTAAGTGCAGCCCCATCAGCTTGGATACAGAGGGATTCATTTCACATGAGGCAAACGAGGAAGGAATGAGAGCCCATTTCTGCACTTTCTTTGGCCATGGCTCTCATTGTCTATAGTTCTGAGCTGGATTCAAAGTGTGTATTCAAACCAGTATAATCACTATGATGAATGGCCATTTCCAGCTTTATTTATTCATTTTATCCAATAGGTAATGTTGGAGGAAATAGCCATGAGAGGTCTTAATGTAACAGGCATTTAAGTACATGTGTAAACATTTTGTAGATTTATGCTGAGAAACATGGAATTTTTGGGACTGTGTCTTTACCAACAAGTATGGCAATTCTTTGAGTTGTTGTTTTCTTTTTCCCTTTCTCTGTGTGTCTGTCTGCACTTCCTATAACTTTTCACAGGGCCAAAAATAAACCAGAGTATGGTCTCCTTAATTTCAGACTGGAAGAGACTAAGCTTGTTGTTGAATCTTGTGACTAGAAATCTCAGGCTGTTTCCCAAACAGTTCTCCTTCCCCTTCATTTCTGAGTATTAAAGAGAAAGCTGAGAATAATCTTTACTGTGAGAAAATCCAAGTACTGGTTGCACTGCAACATAAAATATAGATTTGCATGTGAATGTCAATTTTTCCCTCTCAGATATGTTCTGGTGAGAAGCACTGAAGTGCACACCAGAGCTGACAAGACTCTACCCCTCCTCATCCTCTTGCTGTAAATAGCCTCCAATTATTATTATCTCAGTCGTTCAGCCCAGCTCTCTTATGAAAATATTTTTTCTTTAGCAAAATCAGTGGCCTCGAAAGAATGTTCATTATGAAAACCTTCAAGAGCAAATAAAGGATTTGGCAAAGGACTTTATTGGGTGGGAACTGCTGTCGGCAATTCCTGTGCCTAGAGACAGTAAGGTATAGCCATGCAAACATTAAGTCTTAAGGGTGCTGTTGATGCCTCTACTCCATGAGCTTTGAAGTCACTGGTGAGGGGTAAAGGAGGTGCAGTTCTTGGTCCTTCTGCCTCAGGGACCTGCAGCATCTTCAAGGAGGTGAAGACAGTGGCTGAGGCTCTAACACAGAAAGGCATCTGCTAATGGGAGAAGGGAAGGCAGCTTGGAGGACGCAATAATCACAGCCCATCACTAATGCAGAGAACAACCTTTCTCAGTCATCTCCCTGACATGTGTCTTTTTCTGCCTCATTGGAGGCTGGGGCGGAGACTCAGGGTTGTTATTCATGTACCCAACCTGAGTTCTTTCTTCAAACAGGATTCCAGATGGCCAACGATTTTGATTCAGGTGAACAGCTCATTTAGCAGGATCGGGCTGACGATTCAGCAATTTCAAGAGCAAAAATCAACTCAGAACTAAAAAAACATAGGGACGAAGCCATAAAATATTGAAATAGTGATGGATGTGCACCTGAGTCTTGCCACACAAAAAGGCTCATGAATTTTAAGGATCTTCAGACTTACCTAGAGGAAACCTATCCTCACCATACAACTGCAAGTGTATATGAATTAAAAAAGAACTGAGACGGGCTTTCTAGAATATCTTAAGACAATGAAATGGTTTTTTTCATAGTACATCCATCATGCAAAATGTCAAATATGGTTTGCAGAGAAAATCAAGCAGAAGCCAAAGAGGAAAAGAAGGTCTGAAGGTGAAGAAGCAACTACCACTGAGGAGTGACAGAATGTCAGAGAGCAGGGCTCCTCATGCCCCTGCCTGTTTATTTATTTTTATAGCTGGTAACTGTATATTGCAGTAGAGACATATATATATATATATATTTATTTTAAAGCCTAGACTTACAGACAAATAAATGACCCTGAAGTTGTTTATTGGAAACTTCTCTGCTCCTCAAGTTGGATATTTCACTACTTAATACTGAATCCTCGGTGGAGAAGAGAGAGGCATGTAAGGGACATGAGCTCAGAGTGTCTTCTTCTTTTGGTAGTTTCTTCTCCTGCATATAAGGACTTTAAGGTTCATTCTTGAGGTTAAAGGCTTGAATCTCACTTGACTTTGTTACTCAGCAAGCAATTTAGGCAGATTCCTAAACATGCTCCATCCCTGGAAGTGTTCAAGACAAAGCTGGATGGAGCTCTGAGTAACCTGGTCTAGTGGAAGGTTCCCTGGATTGGAACGAGATTGGAACGAGATGAGCTTTAAGGTCCCTTTCAACCCAACCCACCTACGATCTGGTTCATCAGCAGGAGCAGGATTTGTTGAAGATTTCTGTCCAGGCACCTCTGTCCCACTGCAGCAGGACTCCCTGGGCAGAAGGGAGAAGCCCACTGCTGTAGAGCTGCAAAGATCTCTCCTGGTTTCCCCTGCTGTATATTTAATCACTAAATAGTCCCAGGGGGGGCAAGAATCTTTCTCCACAATAGATTTACACCAGTAAATATGTAGATTTTTCCCTCTGATGTTGTTACTCTGAATTAAAACCTATACGGGAGCAGATTGTAACCCAGTATGATCATTTTTAGGAAGGGCAAATATTATCTAAGCTCCTAACTCTTGGGTGAGCCCTTTCTTTTTCAGCATTGTATTATGAAACAGGGTCTCTGAAAGATTTTTATAGCCTAGATATAGACCCAGCTGGTTTCATAGTAATGGCCCCCTCATCACATCAGCTGCCTTCTCAGAGGGCAAAGGCAATTAGAAAGCAGTGGAAAAGAAACACTACTGTATTTACATTTTTAATAGCATTGGCTCGATGCCCTGACTTCCTATGAAATCTGCTGTGAAGATGGTTATTAAAAACATAAGTGGAATTGACAAAAGAATGAAGAGTCTCTTTCAGGGCTCTGGGATGGCAGTGACCAGAGCTCAGCACCTGGCTGACTGTGCCAGTCCCTGCCTACATGTCCCTGTCAAAGAATATTTCCCTCTGGGTCCCCCTTTGAGTTACATCACTGGGTTGGTGTGGGGGAGCCTGAGCTGACCCAGGGACAGGGGCATCAGCAATTTGGCACCAATCCTAGAGACACTGGTAAATGGAGGAACTGCTATGAAGTCCTCCCCTGACCCCAAAGTGGGTATTTTTATGTACTGCAAGGCTGTCCGCTCACTGCCCGTGAAAAAAGGGAAAGGAAACCTCAGCTCAGTGCATGCTCATGAATTGCTTTAAGATCTTGGGTTTATATTCTCAAATAGTTAGGTATGGCTCCTGGTTTGAATGTGGCTTTTCACAAATTTCCAACAATTATTTCCAGCACAAATAATGCCTGAAGTGTGGGAGTAGCATTTATTTGGTACAGAGGGAATCAGTTCAATCAGTCATTTCCATAGCACGAAGGTAGAACACGTCTGAAAAGAAAAAAAGATAACAATGTCACAATAAAGAATACTAATCCCATAATTAAACAGAACAAATTAATGCCTAGGACAAAGAAATATTTGAAGGTCAGCTTATTGTTATTTGTGCCCAGGAAATCTTTCTTATTCTGATAAAAATAAAAAGGCTGCAGTTTGCAAATACCTGTTACTTTTCAGGGAAAGAAAAGAAAATCTGGGACTCTTTTCTCCTTATGTCCATCTGTCGGTATTTTGGTTCTGACATAAGTACAAAACATAATGCAGCAAAAATTACTACAAATGCAGGCAATCTGAAAAGATCAATAAACAGTTCAGTGGATGGGAGACAGAGCAGACTTGCAACCTCCCAAACCAGCATCCTAATGTTCTGTTTTAATTAAATACAGATTTTCAAAAGACAGTTAACAGAGCAAGTACAACCCAGCAGGTTGGGAATGTTGATTTCTCTTCCTTAATTGTGTTGTGAAGCCACCTCCACAGATAATAGAATAACAAATTAGCATGGAGGACAAAAGAACAGAGTAATGACACAAATGAATAAGAAAAAATGAGACAGAGATAAGGAAGTGATGGTGACTAAGCCATGCTGATTTCTCCCCTCCCTCACCCAGTTACGCTGGCCTGGCCCAGAAGCTTCCAGTGACATCCAACAGCCACCAGTGTCACCCCATGGTCCCTGAGCTTGTGGTGCCCACAGATGTTCCTGTTCATCTGTTGTTTATTACAAAGCAAAACACCCACTCCTTGTCCACCCACCCTCTGTTGTTTTATCCCAGCTAAGACATGGAACACACGTTCTCAGAGTTCCTGAGCTTAAATTTAATTTTTGAGGCAATCAACTTCAACAGAGCTGCTGATTGCAGCAGGACAGGGATTAGATCCTATGTGAGCACCTAAAATAGCATTTCTCCACCTTCCCAGTACTATTCCACCCATGCTGGGTTCATGTGGCCATTGTTGGGGGAAAAGAAAAGCAGGTAAAAAATAAATTTTAGGGAACATCTCAATGAACAGGCTTTTCCAATAGTTTTTTCTCCATAAATTTTTATTTTTATCCCCCCTCCAAAGTTCCTACAGAAATCCACATTCAAAACTCTTCACAGGGTTTTGATGCTTTTTAAAATCATGAGTCAGTCAGGAAGACAGCAATAGGATGCACCATGTCATGTTTGTGTCATTGGAATGTGAGGTGTCAGGGAATGTGCTGAAACCACATAAAAGTTTTCAGATTCAGTTTGGATAAGCAGTTTAAAACAGTCTCACTGATCAGCTGAAGTCTTCTTAGTTGGACATACTGCAGGCACAGCTTTTGCCACAGGATTTCCATTTCAGCCTTGCTGAAAGCACCTTGAGGAGTGATCACATCACAGCTTTCCTCCTTGCACCACCTGAAATGAGAAGTGTACAAAAATGAAAAGTGGTGGAAAAGGAATCAAACCTTTTTGGCATTGATCACAGTTAATATAATTTCAAGGTATAGTAGAATTTTTAGGAGATTTTTCATTTTACTGGAATAATTTTAACCCTCTCTGACAAGGACAATAGGCAGTGGCTGCACAAAGGTTTCCAAAATAACTAAAAAACCAGCATCCAAAGTTCTTTAAAAAGTCACATTTTGATTTAAACCTGAAAATTGCAGACCTCTCATCCGTTATAGTGCTCTAGATTAATTCTGATATAACGTCAGTTTTTCTCCAGGCTGTGGTGGAGAGCAAAACTGAACATCTGTCCAGCTTCTCTGATGTCCAGGTTACATTTGAAAGATGTGCAAAGAAAGGAAACACAGAAGAAACAAGACTCTGCTGCCTTTCCTTTTGGAGAAGAGGGTTAGTAAAGCCAGGTGAACAGGAGAGCTCTTGTTCTGGCAGCCAGTGTCCCCTGGGGTCCCGTCACAGCTTTTACTGGCTGACCTAACCCATGCAGAGTTTTTTGCATGGTTTTCTCTCACATATTCTAAATCATATAATCCTGTCATGATAAAAAAAGTTAGGTCTACATGATCTTTCACGATCTTATCCAGAGCTTGTGCTGGCCCCCCTGAGCCACCCAGGAGCTGGATATCCACATTAGCCCTAGTGTTTAGTCCCAGTCTCCTGTGACCAGGGCTCCTAGCTGGGACAGTTCCCTGCTAACTGTGAACATGATGCCAGCCTGGAGCAGGGACACTGCAAGCTGTGATGGCTTTGCTGAGGACAGTGGAGTGCCACAGCTCTCTCATCTACTCACACTCCTTTCTCTTTCCCTGGGTGGCTTCTCAGCTCCTCGTTGTGGTGTGTTTTCTGCTCCCCCCACTCCACTGCACTTGCTGGTGCCTCCAGCCTGGAGCGCTGGTGCTACCGGTCCTGCTGGGCTGTGCTCAGCAGCTGGCACATCTCACCAACTGCTCAACTGCAAATTCAGAGTCCACCTGCCCTTCTGCCTTCTCCAGCCACCTGGTTTTTGAGGGGGTTTTGTTGTTGTTGTTTGTGGGGTTTGTTTTTTCTTTTTATTGGCAGAAAATCCAAAGCAGTGCTGGGCAAACCTGACTTCAGTGGCTGCACAGCTGTGTGACAGGCTGTAAACAGAGGAACAAAACCATCATGCTGGACAAGCAATTTCAGTGACACTCACAGACTTTGCCTCAGGCTAAGAAGGCAGGAGACAGAGGGGACAGTAACTGTTGTTGGCCAGGCAAGACACCCATTTCATTACTGCATTGGCAGATCCCCCACAGAAACACTGCACACAACCAAGCCATCAATTCATATTTAAGCAGGAAAGAATAATGGTAAATATACAAAGGAAGGAATATATACAAACAGTTCTTATTCCTCCAGCAGTATCCTATTGCTCTGAGGCTTTATCAGGTGCTGGCAGGGACTATTCTCTCTCCCTTGCCATAAACCCCCGTGCTGTGTAAAAGGAGGCACCTTTTTGAAATGGTTTCTCAGAAGTGCTGAGCTTTTTTAAATGCTCTATTAATATTACAGCGAGAATTTTGGTCTAATGACACTAGATCAGATACAAACAGCAATGTTGAGTTATGCTGTGCCAGAGGTTAGTGAGGACATGGTAGCTCCCATTCCCTAGGCAGTTAGAGTATCCTTCTTGAAAAATTGTCATCTGGCAATGCCTGATAAAACTCGGTCAGGGCATAGTGGAGTGTACCATTGGGGAATCCAGGGAGAAGTCTTTGAAGACCAAAAACTGCCAGGGAGGAGCAGACACTCACTGCTGAGGGTCTGTGAGCTATTCACGTGCGTGCCCATGTGCTCCTTACACTTTGAGGTTGTCAGCATCTCTCCATTCCTATGATAATTGGAATGTTCTCTTGTACAGGACACAGCACTGCTGTGTTATCCTGAGTGCAGCACAGCAAATACTCTGGAGGATTCAAAGACACGTCTCGCTAGACACCTCTCTGACACTTCCATATTGATCACCGAGCAGCAGTGAGAAATGTGAATGCCCTTTTTTTAACTCCGTGACTGTGGAAAAAAGGAATACACAAATGTAAAGTCCAAAAATGGATTAATTTGACTGAGTCTGCCCAGATCTTGGATGCAAAGCCACCAGCCTCAGTTCATAGTTATGATTAAAGTGCCAAGCAATGAATTGAAACAGTTCACTCAGGCTTGGAACATGCTCCAAACCTAAGACATGAGGAGCAATGTTGCGTGATCATCCTTCCTCAAACCACCCTGAAGAGCTGCTTGTTGAATCCTCCCCTCAGCACATGAGAACCAAAAGGGAGCCCTGAGAGACCTTTTGTGCAAAGCTCATGTGGGCAGAGCAGTTTGAAAATGAAACTTCCTCCAAGTAAAAACATCCATAATTTCCTCCCAAATGCCTCCTCCTGAGCCGAGGAATAAAAATTGCAAAATCAACAGAGGCATCTATTTTCCCTAAGGCAATGCACAGGAGCTGACCTAGCAAAAGCTTGCCTTTGTTTTGCTGTTACGGATTTTTTGTTTTGCTTTGGTTTTGTTTTGTTTCTAATGGTACCGATCTAGCTGTCCAAAACATCTCTGTTCCCACAGAATAATAATCAACTTCCTAGTTCAACAGCTTTATGTTATGAATAATAAAAAGAATATCTGAGTAACACAACTCACCAGCATCATGTCTTACCCACTGTAATCTCATGAAGGAATTTAGAAAAGATAAAACATCACCAAAATATTTTTAAAAGGAAGGAATGATCACAGAATTCAATGACACATATGCATATTTGCAGTGGGAATACTAGTTTACAAATATTAATATTCTTTTCTGTGAGATGGATGTGTTTCTTTACTTTTCCTGGAACCAACATAGTCTAGACAACAAAGAGAGCGATCTGAGCTTAACACTCATTTCTCTTCTCTATTATCTTATAGCTGCTTAAACATGAATCTTTTACCTTTTCAAACTGTACAATTTTTAGTGACAGTCTTAAATTAACTTCTGTCTACCTGACAGAAAGCTATTTATCCCCTTGGAGGGGGGATAAATTTAGGACAAATAGTGCATTCATTTGCATGCAGAAACCTTCACATGCTGGGGACCAGAAAAGATGTGTTCCTGGAAGGTGAAACGGTTGTTGTGACTGACAGCGGATCACCCACACCCAGGCACAGCACCAGGGCCAGCACAGGATGGTCTTGGCTGTATCTGTGAAAGCTTGTGTTGCACATGGCCTTGAGAAACCTTCTGATAAACATAAATTGCAAAGCAAAATATTATTCCACCCTTTCCATGGGTAGGTTGAACTGTGTCACGCCATCAGTTTAGCTGTCAGCTTCCGTGAGCCAGGGCTGCCTAATTGGTGTTTAGGGGATGTCAAGAGAACAGCAACAAGGGTAACACGGTTTGATACGAACCTCTGCAACCCTTGGATTGAGGGGATGATACAATAGCAACTGGAATACTATTTCCCAAAGCTGAGGCAAGCTGTATTTACTGTGCTTGTGCTGCTTCACTAACTCTGCTAGCAGTAAGGAGAGAAAGTAGGGGAGAGGAGTGAAGAGAGAGTGAGTCAGTGACAGCCAAGATGGGAAGATGGGATAGAGATCTGGGAAGAGAAGGAATATAATGGGCCTCTCAGATAAAACTTCAGGGATGTTTTTGGGAACTGCTTTAACATTTCCTTAATTGTGAGCACATCAGAAAACTAAACAGCTTTAAAAAGTAAACCTCAGCATTTACTAGACTGCAAACTGGAACCATTAACTTATCTGGAGAACAGCAGATACAGTGGAGCCATGAGGGTGGCTGTCTGTATCAAATACACTCAGACATTAAAGACACTAGAAGATTTGTTTTCTATCAGGTGTGAGATCATAAGAAGACAGAAGAGTTTAGCAGCAGTGAAGGTCAATTAAACTGAGAATTAGACCCTTTTCCCCTAATTTTTTCCTGCTAATCAGACTATGGAAAAAACTCATGTTTTCCACTCATTCACTTTGTGTATCTCTCCCATAAGGATCCTGCCTTTCTGCTTTCCTTTCTCTAAATCCTTAGGCTGTTGTTTTTGCCACTGCTGACATGAAAACACAACCCTGCATGTGGAGCTGCTGCACTCTCCTTGCTGAAGTCAACATGCAGGGCAGGCTACACACAGCAAAGCTGTCAAACCTTCATTTAAGATGATGGAGAGCCTTGCCAAGGAGAAACATTCCCTTATTCATCACCATGTTGCAAATACCCTGCACAGAGACCCAAAATGGGTGCTTGGCTAAAGAGAAGTCTTGCTGGTGTTTAACCTTCCCTGCTGGGCTGCAGAAGAGGGAAACTGTGATTAACAGCCACCATCTTTCTGTGTGCTGGAGACTGAGCTCTGCCCTGAAGAGATGTGCATGGATCTGAGCAGAAATTATCTTGGCTTTGGTGTCCTTTGTAACTGCATTGAAAAAATGGGTATTGTATTTTGCAAGTGTGCTATATTTTCTGCCTGCACTATTAACCTGCCCAGCCTGCTGGACCCAAGATTTGCCCACTGGGTCACCAGAGAGACCAAGAGACTTGTCCTGAGGTGACAGGGCAGGACAGCAAGATGAGAAGCTGCCGCATCCTGCTTGGCAAAGCAGGTTGCTTTTCCAGGGGGCAGGATGCATCTGCAGGGCACTGCCCTGAGCGTGGGTGTGGACCCAGAGAGGAAGGGTTGATTGAGGTGCTTGTTATCCTTTAACTCAACACAGGTGTGAAAGGGGGTGGGACGTGAGGGGGTGTTAGGGAAGGTTTATAAGGCCCCAGGACAGAAAAGAGTAGCGTTATGGCTGCCCCAGCTTTGTTGGGACTCTTGTCTGTGGGTGATGACCCACTGCTGACCCTCACTTGGGGAAGGATGAGGTCAACTGTGCACAGAACTGCAAGGTAGGATACAAGAGGGTTATAAGCAAGAGTGTGACTGATGGTTTTGGCTATGTAAAGTGGTATAAGTTTAACCAATCCCTCTGCTTGTCAGTTCTATGCAAATAAGTATGTTGGACTAACTTTGAAGCACCTCTATGGGCTGTGTGGGGAGGACTGGGCTGTCCCCTGAGGAATGCTGAGTGGTAGTAACTGGGCTGCTTTGGTGCCTCTTGGGTTTAACTGTAGGTGGTAAAGGTTACATGAGGAGCTGGAGGAGAGTTTAAACCCAGCTGCGTGGCTGAAGTGGTATTAGAGTTGCACCTCTAACTGGCAGTGCTGGAGGCAGGTGGATTTGCAGTGACCTCCTGCTGTGGCCTTCTCTCCCCTTTTGCTGCAAGAAAGTATGTTTTTAGGGATACCTAATCTCAGGGGGAAGAAGGTGCTGTGGCAGAGGAGGTGCTTGGAGATGCCTTGAAGGGAAGGGTTAAACCTGTGGTTGGTTTTGATAAACCCCAATCATCAGGCTGCCCCAGGCTGGCATGGGCTATACTCAGTGATCTTTTCTACTGCTTTGTTTCAGTTGTCTGTACTGCTTGTTTTATTCCATATTACTTGGGCCCCAACAGTGGCATGGTATAAGTAGTCTTAGTTTTTTTTTCTGGCACTACTTAAAAAAAAAGGGACTTACTTTTATCTTGCATCCACCAAGCCTCAAATTCACAGAATCTCCACTGCAGCTCCATTGGCAACTACCAGAAAAGCTGCAGGTGACTTGATTTGACCTGTTCTCTGCAGGTCCCTGCAGAAAGGAAGGTACTGAGGCTGGTTCTCCTCAGACAGGGCTCTAGGCTTGGCCTGGAGGTAGCAAAAAAGGTGAGAATAACCTGACGGTGTTCTCTGCTAGAGCTTTGCTCAGAGGGCAGCTGTGATTTCAGGCCATGTAGGTTGTAGTGTCAGCTTATAAGAGGAAATTTGTCCTCCCTTTCACCACTTCCACTGGTCAATAGCCCGTGTGCTTCCCTGTAATGGTTTTTGTTCCTCAGCTTAGCTGTGAGACTGCAGCTGGTGGGGCAGGGGGAGGGTTTGGGATGTGAACAAGCATTGACATGAGCATTGAGGGATATTGTTACATTAGTATTGCTGCTTTGAATGATGTAATGTCAGATCAGAGCTTTCAGCCACACCCATGCAGGACCTCTGATTCATCCTGCTGCTTGCATGAATGGCAGAGTGGTCTGGAGAGGCTGATGCTGGGCAGTGGGTGCGTGTTTGACTGTGCTGTTTCACAGACCGGGAAGTGACTGGTCTAGGGTTAGCTTGACATTGTCAGGTCTCTTTCTCTTAAGTGCTGCTTATGTCTGCTGGGTTTAGAGAAGCCAGCAATTTAGTATGAGTTGGCAATAATTGTAGAGTGCTGTAATGAGTCTCTAAAACTACAATGTAACTAGTCAGTTAATAGCCCCAGCAATCCCTTTCTATGCAATGGTGTAAATACCTTGGAGAGATGAAATAGATAATCTTTGTTCTTTATTGAAGTTTTATGTTAAGAGCTTTGCTCTTTGGCTCAAAGCCTGTTTTTTGTCATTCTGGGGAAAATTCAAAACTGAAATGAAGTTTTAAAAGCTGTTTATGTATCTTAGAAAGCACATTTTTCATGTTAACTTGCAGCCCTGGAAGATAAATCTATTGTTTTCTTCTATTGAACAAAGGAGAGTGGCTGAGGAGAGCTTTAAGTGTCCCACCCACAGTTCCTCCAGGAACATCCTGAGCTGTTAGAGATTCCAGGCCTGCCTGTACCTGTGTCATGTGGATGTAGTTTGAGTCTCACTACTCTTTATTGCAGTTTATTAAAATAAGAAATCACATCAGAAATGTGCACTTCTGACACACAAGCTTTGACAACTCCGTTATGACTCTACTTGCTATAAAACTCTCTTCCATGTAACTCCTCCAGCTGGCCCTAAGTTGGCACAAATGAGACCCAGCTGAAAAGTGGTTTCATTAGTGGAGTCAAACTCAGAAATGAGAAGCTGGAGAGGAGCATCCAACTCTGAACAGATCTTGCCTCCCAGAGCTCTGTGTGGATCTTTTCACTGAGGTTTCTGTGATGCTGAGTTGTTTTTCCAGGTGATGGCTCAGAGTGGCTTTCTTGATAGATGGCAATGAATTGACAGCTTAAAAGGGCTTTTTCCACATGTCACTTTTTTCTTCAATGCCTTCTGACTAATAGAGATGGAATTGGTGTCACTGGTGTAGGCAGTGGACTCTCTGGTCAATCTGTTACTTTGGGTTTGTGTAGAGGAGCTGCCTGAGGACTGTTATGGGCTACCCATTGTGCTTCAGCTGTGGGAGTTTAATAGGTTACACTGGAGGGAGTGATGTACATGGGAAATGGATGGTCAGAATTGTTGCTGGGAAGTTTGGACATGCAAATATTTCAAATGTCTTGAGTTGAAGCTTTATTAACTCTCTTCCTGAGCTTTCCTCATTTTACACCTTGACTTCCTGCTTTAAAAGATGAGGCATAATCACTTCATGCAGGGTACTTGGAAAATAATCTAACATTCTCAGGAATCCTCTGCCAGGTTTACCTTTATGGCATTGTTCTTTTTAAGAGTCCCTGTGCCTATTTGAACTTGGCCCTGACTGCTGTCACCAGCAATTGCCTAGAGGGTTTTATCTATGTCTATAGTCTGTTCTCTGTCACTAGAGCATTAGCAGACACAGGTTTCTCAAGTCCTGCTTTGCATAAATGCTTTCTCAGAACTCCTGAAAGCATTTTTTTCACCTCAGTATTATTTAGGTAAAAGTGTTTTTACCTGCCCTTCTGTGGGGGTAGGCAGGTGAAATAAAAGCCCCAGAGCTTCCCAAATGAAACTTGTGCTGCATAAAAAAAAAAAAATAAATGAAAGGAAATGTGTTCAGAACTCTTTGAATCTGAGAACTGTTTAGAATTACAATTTTGGCCTCCACCAAGGTTTCTTTTGTTTTCCTTCTTCCCTCTTTCTTGACCTGAAGTCCTGCCCCAGCAAAAAGAGGGTTTCCCAGTCCCTCAGTTACAGAGCTCACAGTTGCCATAATGGCTACTGACTCTATATGGGGTATTTTATTATGTACTTTATTGTGAAATATGTCTCAAACTGCATCAGGACTTCTGTGCTACACTTAGTGTTTCTATTTGTGTGCAATGATTGAACAGCAACAACAAAACAAGCAGCAAAGCAGATGGCAGTACAGAGATATCCTTGGTTTATTCAGATGAGCCCAGGAAAATGAATATGCTGCTGATGGGATGGTATGTGCCACTAAGCATATAGGTTAGTCACCACTCTTTTATTTTGTTTGCCTGACAGACTATGTAAACCTTTAAGCACAGACCATTATTTCTGCAGTTATTTGTGTTGAAAGTATCATGTTTACTAACATCCATTAAGACTGAAATTTGATGGGAGATTCTACTGATGACTAGGATTTAAAAGAAGCTGCACTTCATAGAGTAGCCTCAAAGGAATCCCTGGTTCTTTCTTAGGCTTTTTCAACTCCTTGAGGAAAATTTTTAGTTGTATATTACGCCCAGACTATCATGAGGTAGAGGGATTGCCTTTTGCAATTTCAAAGTAGAGGTGTAAGTTGATTTCTCTAACTACATATTTTTAAATGGTGATATTTTAAAATGTGAGCTTTCTATTAAAAAAGAGGAATAAAAGAAAATTCTGAAGTTAGCAATAGGTAAAAATAGTGTTCTAAGGCCAAGGATTTCTGGTAAATACAGCATGTGAATGAGTCTCACTGTGTACACATGATGTTTGTAAGTTTAATACTGAGTAGGTGAGTTACTCCAAGTAATTCTGGAGTTCTTGGAAGTGATCTATCAAAGATATGAATGCAAGTCCTCTGATAAGAATGGATCTTGTAGCTGAAACTGAAGATACAATCAAGTTTAAGAGCAGGATTTTTTTTTTCTTTTGGGTAGGGGTTTTTACTGCTTTGGTCATTCATCTCTTTGTCCTATATAAGCACTACATAGAAACTCCATAGAAAATCTAACCATGCAGAGCTGGTCACCTACATGGACTGAGGCCAGTATTGGGCTGTATTTTCACTGATCCAAACATCCAAGAGAATCACCTTGTGATTCTCTTACTACATCAGTGTTCAGCTGGGAACCTGTTCAGTGAGCTCAGGTGTCACAAGTGCTGGTGCAGCACCACTGTGAACCAAAAAAGGAATCTGACTTTAAGGGGAAAAGAATCAAATATCCTGAGTTGGAAGGGACCCACAAGGATCACCAAAGGCCAAGTCCTGGCCCTGCAGTAGGACCATCCCCAGAATCCCACCATGTGCCTGAGAATGTTGTTCAAATGCTTCTTGAACCCTGGCAGCCTTGGGGTCATAGGGTTGGTGTTTTATTTTGTATTCCTTCCTAATCTGTGTTGTGTCATGAGTCCTTTACTAATACTGGCACAAGTGGAAGGGTTGGCATCATGGAAATACATGGGAAGGAGTGATAATAAGGAAGCAAGACTGACTTAAATCAGTGTTTGTTAGAGAGTCTGAGGTTTTAATTTTTAATAGTGTAATTCACAAATTTAGCCTCTTAAAAAAATTGCAAGTTGTCTGTGGATTCTTGCCTGTTAACAGGCAAAATATGCTGCTACAGGCAAGCACAATGCAACATGAGTTACATGGAGATAACTGGGGAAGAGAGACCTTCCTTCTTGCCTCTGTGCAAACTGCAAAATCCACATTTAGAACAACTTTGAGTCCGTGCCTCTATGTGGTTCTTTCCCTCATTGGAAACATCAAAATGTCTCATTCAATTTTTGTGGTGAAATTCCTATAACTCTGCCAAGCTTTACACTATGAAAAGAATAAGAAACTAGGAATTATTTCTTATTCACTAGGACTAATAGCTGAAGAATAAAACACTGAGCAATTTGATCAGCTAATTCCTACAGGGAATAAAAAGCTGAAAATTTGAGCTTTTTGCAACTGTGTTTTAAAGTGTGGTTTCTCTACTGAGCAGTAGAGCTCTAAAGCACAGACCACTTTGCTTGATGATTTCAGCTTGGACTTTCCCACTTGATCATAATGCAAAACTTGTAATGGTAATATAAAGATCAAGTCAGAGCTCAGTTAATGTATTTTAATACTGTTTCCAAATACTACACCTGAACCCACAGGTGTCACTGGGTTTGGTCAAGAGGAAATAGATTACAGTTATATCATGCTATATAGCAATTAGGAACATTCTAAGATCTACTGTGTTCCCCCTCCCTGTCATGTAGCATTGCTTTGAGTCCACATTCTGGGTGGGTGAAAATACCCCCTCCTTGGGCATAGTGGTGGTGGGGGGAACTAGTGGATTATTCTGGTTTGGTTCTCTCCTAACTGTCCAGTGAGTGATGCCTTTTCCTCCCAATGCAAAAAGAACCTGAGAAATATCCTTTAGAGTTGGTTAGATTAAAAGTACTGCTGATTGCAAGTGTTTTGGGGTTTGCAGGAAGAGCACTGAAAATATCACTTGAGTAAGAGCTTTTAACTTTGTACTGAAGTGTTAACTTGTGTTTCATGCTGGGATTAAAACCCAAGTTCATCTATGCTAATATTTTCAATAAAAATACTGAGCATATGGGGGATGGATCTGCTTAAAATGTTGTTATAGTTGATTCATACTTCAATTTGTTAGTGAAAGAAAATGATTGCCTTAGCTCCAGGGGAGTTCAATCACAGTAAGAGTGCCCTGGGTATATATTCCCCAGGTAAATGTGGTAATGGGGTATAACCTTCCTTCTCTGAGAAGTGGTGAATATATCAGGGTGCCAATGAGGTGATGGGAGGCAGTGGTTTTGTGGCTGCCTTTAGCTCTCCTTTGCCCCTTACACATAGGTCCAGAAGTCAATTGCAACTGCAATTTAATTAAAGGAATTGGCTGCCTCTAGATATGTGTATCTTCAGGAGGTAGAAGCTATCACTGCTGAATTTAAATGTCAATGCAAGCTTAAATCTTAAAGTTGAAACCAGTGTTTAAATTTCCAGTGAGTTCATGGGTGCAGGTTTATATTTAGACTTCACTTGCAGAGGAAGCCCTAAGGCTGCCCTCAATTCCAAACTTGAATTCTCCACAGTCAAAGAAAGCAGGCTGGTCCCCTGGCATAGCTGGAAGGCTCTTCTCAAAGCAGCAGGACCCCAAGGACCCAAAACATTCGGTGCCTTTTTATCCTGCTGATGGTCTCCCTTCTGGATGCTCCAGCTTCAGCCTAAACAGATGAGCTAATCTGGGCATATCAGGCTCTTTAGGAGGAATGTTGTCATCCCTTAAGCATCGTGTGTTTTGTTTGCTTTAACCTCAGGCGCTGTCCATACCAGCAGTATTGCCATCATATTTCTGTCCCCTTCTGTCAGGAAGTGCTGGTCAAGCAAGGAAAGAGTTTGCATGGCAGTTGTCCAGCTAGGGAGACTTTCTGTTTAATCAGGGACTCAGGGGAGTGTTTACACACAAGGCTTTTGTCCAGACATGGAGCACACATAGCACTGACTGTCTGGTGATTTGGAAGGTGAACCGAGCTTTGCTATGCGGGATGCAAGTGCCATCAAGTGCTGCCAAGTCCCTGTGCCGTGAGCAGCCACCGGAGGACTTAGTTTTGCTGTCATCCAGCTCATTAGCTTTCAGTAGCTCGCACATGTTTGTTTATATAGGCTAAACCTGCAAAAACAAGACAGTATGTCAAAGTCAAATTACTTGGTGTGAACTCCTCCTTCAGCAGGAAAAGATGGCGCTACTGTACTCATTCATCTCCCTCTCATTCACTGTGAAGTAACACAATTAGCAGAGAAAAGTCTGCCAATCCAGTGAGTAATCCTGGAGATCTCTGAGCAGTTAAGCGTGTTAATTAAATTGGCATTGCAGCAGGAGTTTGAGTTAGCAGACTACCAGCAGCCTTTTGGAGAAGTGTTTCTTTCCCTACACAGTGCTCAGACTTCCTAAGTCTAGACTGAGTTGGCCAGATTCTTTGTTGCCTTTCAATGGCTTTGCATTTCAGGGGATCTGCTCTTGATCTACATAAATGTAATCTGAAAAACTATATGCATTCATTCAGTGTTTTATTTCTGTTTATAGGCATTTCTTATGCTCTATGATATTTACTCTAGAGTCTCCCACTTCTACAATTTGCTCTTTCTAATGTATTTCCTCCTGCTTAGGTAACTGTGGGACTCAGTAGGTACAACTCAAATTTGACAAACCTTTTGACACTGATCTTATGAGACCCACCATCTAGATTGCTTATCACTGCATTAATAACCACAGGAATGGCTCTATGTGATGAAGAGTCTATGATGCCACCACAACAGCTCTGTGTTCAACTATAGTTTACCTCCAGCTGCATGAAGATAGACAACCTTTGGGATCTTGCTTTAAAAATATTGGTACTTGTGTTTTCAAGAACTTACATCACTTACTCCTTGCCTTAAATACGGCAGAACATACTCTCTGGATTTGAGGCTGTGTTCTGGTTTGTGGGTGATAAATGCATGTAACCATGCTTTGGCAGTATGAATCAAATAGCTCTGTGGAGGTCAAAAGTGCAGTGCAGTCACAAATTTCAGTGCTGGAGGAGAGGGGGAGAAAAGCCATAACTTGAAAACTATTCTCTATGTACTCTTACACTGTTACATTTTCTGGGAATGTTGGCATTCCAGTGGGTATTTGTTGCAGTAATTAACTGGCAGTCCCTTGTGTGGCTGTTCACCTGAGGTCAGTATTAAGGCAGTACAACTGCTTCCAAGACTCCTCTTGAAAAGTTCAGTCCTTGGGTTTGCTAGGTCTTCAGCAGCCTTTCCCCTTCTCTGCCTTGATATTGCCACTTTTGGAAGCAGATTGGTCGTGTCCCCACTGCTCACAATTAGTGAGTGGCTGATAATTTAGAGTGGAAAAGAGATAGGGCTGATGACTCCATCCTAGGACACTACTGCAAAACCCTTCGGAGGGAGATGTCGCTTCATGTGCAATTAAGGCGATACCTCGTCTGCAGGTCTCTTGTCTGATATGTCATTTGAATTATCAACATTAGATAGGGGGAGGGAGATGAGCACACACTGCCTGCAACCCCCATGTAGGCATCTCACCCACCCCTTCGGCATCTGAGGGCCCCCTTCTCCTGTCCCATTTTGATTGCTGTGCTTTAAAGGCTGCTGGAACTAGCTCATGAGAGGAAATCATTGTGCCTCTTCCTCTAAAATGGATCTGTAGGAGGCTGGATGTGCTGAACTAGTACATTTCTAAGGACAAAAACTCCTAATGTTTTTGAAGATTCCCCCCCATGTTACCATGTTGCCAAGCAACATTTTTACAGTATCAGCAGCTGGGGAAACTGAATGTCTGAAAACTGATTAAAGGAGTAGAAAAAAGGCACCTGTCTTGTCTTTTGGCTATATCCTTTCACTGCTAAGGTGTCCCTCTCACTTGACCAGTAGACTCCAAATTACTAAACTAATCTTGGAGTTATTCATCTTCATCTATCTTTATATGTATTAATACTTGAAAGGGATGCTAAATGGAGATGCAAGTCTGTAGTTAATAGATCCTTAAATAATAGGGCTGGAAGAGATCTACGAGGTCCTTCAGTCCCTTTTGCCAAAGGGAGGTCAGTTGCTGTTGTGTTATTCCATCACTTCCAATGGGGTGGTGGGATGACATCAAAGCTTCTGTTTACAAATCTAAAGTGTGCTTCAGTCTGTATTTAAAAGCCTCTTTTGGAACCACAACAGGTAACAACTATTTGTTCATGCAGTGAAATCCAAGGAGGCTAAAAATGAGGCAATAGCTGACTCCCTCCCATGCCACTGGCAGCAGAACCTGCTCTGACTTAATTATGGTAGCCTGAGGCATGTGCAGACTCCCAAGGCTGCTTTGGCATTTCTAAGCAAGTCTTTGTCTTGTGTCATTTTATATGGATAGGACACTGAGGACCCCAATTTACTGAATGCTATTCAAAACATACAGCAAAAGAGGCTTCTTGCTCTGCTGTGTTTAGTCAAACTTATTCCCAGACTTTTTAAAAAATGCATATATTACCATAATATCCAGAGACTGACAAAGTTCAGTCCCGTTGGGCCAGCAGTCTGCCATTACAGTAAAAGATGGTTTCTTCTCCAAGGAATTTATATTCAAAGGTGTTTTGCAGTCAGTTCTGACTCTTCAGCTTCTGCTCAACTTTAAGGCTAAAATATTTTCTAATCAAGGTCCAAAACCACATTGAGGCTCCATCTCAGGTGACCTTCTAGCCACTCAAAAATTAATGAGCATTGAAGAAAAGCTGAGCTTTCTATCTTCATATTTTGCTTTAGTCTGAGTGATCTATGTTTGCTCTGTGTAGGGCAAAGGGAATTCTTTCCCTCTTTCAGCAGATAATTGATAGTAATAAACACTAAGAAGACACTTGGATTACCATAGATGAGTCTTCTTAGTCTTCTGATTAGTAAGATGCAGTAGATGGACAAATAACCTTCTAATGGATAGAAAGAAGAAAAATATTTTCTGAAAGAAACTTCTTTAAGGGTAGAGAAACCTGCTTTTAAAAGTCATTACTGTAAAGACTATTAGGTTATAGCTAAATATGTCTAAATCTCAGAGCCACAAAAAAACCCCACTTAGGATAATGCATATTTCCAGGACTTAGTCAATAAAACACAGGTAATTTTTCAGCTGATGATAAAAAAAATAAATTCTAGGAGCAGCATTATATGCAATAAACAGCAGAAACAACTATTTATGGAAGAGTTGCTTGAAGACACTTCTAAAGTGAAAATATTTCCTTTTAACTCTCTAATGTCAGAAGTTGAGGCTGCTGCAGGTGCAGCTAACAGGGTCCAGTGCTATTTGACTAGACAGGAAGGTCAAGGTTCCTGTAAAGCACATTAAGTGTATTAGCAAGTGGTGTTAGATCTGTGCAACCAAGCTCTGGACTAGATTTTTCTTTTGATAACTTCTGGCAAACTTGCAAGGAGAACTTTGGAGTTATTACTTTCTCCTCTGGCAATGTTGCCTCTTCCAGCTCCATATTTCTTCCACTCTTTCCTTATGGCTCAACTACATCAGGAAAAGTTCATAACAATAGCTCAGGATAAGCTAAAGGACCACTTGGCACCTTGGGGAAGGAGAAAAAGAAAACTATTTGTTTCCCATTTTGTTTTTGCAAAGACTTTAGGACGAGCAGTCTGACCTTCTCCACAACACTGAACAGTCTTTGTTCCTTTCTTCTCATCTTTCTTTGAACTGTTAAAATATCCCCATTGCTCTGTTTAAAAAAGACCATGGAGGGTGGGGAAGTAATACCTTTCATAGAGCAGTTTCTGTCCCTTTTTAACTGCAAAATACTCAGAGTTGTCAGGGACAGCTGCTAAAACAGCTTGAGCCTTTGCCTTATGGATGTTAAAGCCCCTCAATCACCTTGTCTGACCATACCTTGGGGAAAAGGTCATGTAACTTTAACGGGGTGAGATCATGGCAGGAGTGATAGCCTCCTGTTTTTGAAGATTGCATGCACTGTTGTCACATTTCTCCAGAGAAACTTTCTTTATTCACTCTCAAGTTCTGTGGCTCTCAAATGATATTTCTCATCTGGGTCAGTGCTGGTTACCTTGGGAGTCCCTGTGCCAACTGACCAGGGGGGAAGGAGGAGGGTGTCCCACCAAACAGAAAATAGTTTGTGTCTGATTTCACAAGATTTGAACCCAGTCCCGGGCAAACTATTGTATGGAAATCTGTTGTACCATTAAATGTTGCAGAGCTGTAAAGTTGGCATTGCTACTTCAGGGTCCAGATGTATCTGTTATCAATCATGAACATAATAGTCACATTCTGATACTTTGTGGTGGGGGGAGCATTGCCATTTGCCTCTTATTCCAAGTCATTATTAATTAAATATTTGCTGAATTTTTCAAATTAATCTTCAGCAAATGTATCCACTATGGTAACAGGACTTTATCCAAAGCCCATTAATACCGTGGAAGGATTCCTGCTGGATTTGGCAGGTGCTGAATAATACTGTAAAAAAGAATTTATGGAAAAGGTTCCCTTCTCAGATCTGACCTTCTGCAATAATTACTTCATGGAATAGAATTCAGTAAAGGGTATAAGTTTGTTAGACTTGCATAGAAACTTCATTCATTACCCGCTGTATTTGCAGTGTGTGATGCACAGTGACTACATCTCCAAACTTGGAAAGCAAAAAAAAATCTATATTCAGAAATATGGCTGTAGGCACTGCAGAAACAGCTTCAAAATATCTCATGACATAACAGCAATGTTACATCTTTTGGACCCATGCAGCCTGGCGAAAACTGGGCCAAGGTCTCCTGCATTCCTTGGTGAATCACCAGCTTTAGAATTTTAAGTGTTCAGTCTACATTTGACCTAGACTAGAACAAGGAGAACACTTTCCATGTCTCCAGCTGGTCTGAAGTTGAAAGTCAGAATGTCAGTGCAGGAGCATGGCAAACATGAATAAGGCATGAATGCAAGGCAGGCACCAGGCTGTGAGGCCATGGCTGTGAGCACAGGTGTAGAGCTCATCGAACAGGGTGTTGTCCCCAGCTCTTGGCTAAGCTTAAGGCAGTAGGCTTTTTGTGGTGTAGAAAGATCTAAGCTATTAGAGGCAAGTGCAGTATATTGACTGAGTAAAATAATGCCAGAGCTCTTAGAGTGAAGGCAGCTATACCTCAGTGTGTGCCAAACTGTTTATGCTTGGAGCACTTTCCTGCTACATGGATGGTGGTGTCACACTACATCAATAAGCACTTCTGTAGCTGCTCTGGAAACAAGCATGTGGTGAGAGGCAAAGTTATGTTATGGATTAGAAACTGAGATCAATACCAGGATCAGTGGGGGATTTTAGTGGTGAGATTTTTAAACTATTTAGCAACAGTCTGGAAAGGGTCCGAGGGATGAAGTGACAATATCTGCAGTGTATAAAGAAACACTGCAAACTAAATCAGCTTTCTATCGGGGTACCAAATGCTATCCCAGATTAGCCGAGCCTACTGCTAAATGAACCAGCCGTCTCCAGGCTGGGACGTGTTTGTAGCTGCCTTAGTGTTGAGATGCTGCAGGACCAGGCAGCAAAGAGGAACAACTGAAAGCAGAATCAGGACTCTGTAGGAAGAAGGGTGATAAGAGATGGAGAGGCAGGAGACTGAAGGAAGTTGTTCTGCATTAAGCTAAATTCACTTGGGCTTTTGGTCTTTGTCACAACATCACAAAATGCATCTTGGGGGTCTCCATATGAGAGAACCACTTACTGCAAATTGACTTCTTGTGGCTTTTTCTTCCTCTACTGGCTGTTCCATATGGCTGTGATTAATAATTATCACCAATTATAATACTGATTGTCCCAGGAATGGAGTAAGGACCTTTATTGAACGCAGATCAGCTTTTAACTGAGACTTGGTAAGATGGAGCAATACAGTTTATGTAGATGTGAACTGTACCAAATGATTCCACAGACAGTTGCTGAGAATTAATTTTGTAACAGATGCAAAGGCCAAAACTGTGGATGTAAACTGGAGACAACTTGTCTCAGAGCATCTGGTACAGTTTTGCTGCATGCTCTGGGCTGAATCTCACCTTTGCCCAACCTGCTCCTGTCGCCCCAGCAGCTGCTGTCTGCAAGTGTATTTGTACAAGTGCAGCCTTGTGCCAGTGCATGTTGTGGACTTTTGACATCTGCCTGAAATCCTAGAGCTGGCTGGTTAAGGTGTTAGGAAATGAGTTAATTTCATGCTTGTGGTCAAGAATGAAATAATCAAATTTCTGCTAAAGCTTTAAAACCAGGGTGTGAGAGGCCAGTCTGCTGCAGATCTGTTTGGTTTCTTGTTTGTGGGTTTTTCCCCCTCCTGTGCCTATATCTGGAACATGGTCAATATGTTGTGGTGACCTGTGCCTCACTACAGATGGCTGGTTGTTGCTTGCTGCTGGAAACACCACCATTGCTCCCATTGTGACCAGCACAGATGGATACAGAGCCATATGGGGAGCTCCTTGCTCAACCATCCCCACTCATGCCTGCTGCTGAAGCATCTCCACTTCCTGCCAGCTCAGCAAGTAGAACTCTAATGAATTTCAGAAAATGCAAACATACTTAATATAGGCTCATTCCCCCTCCCTCCCTTGTTGTGCAGCTCCAATGACTCCAGTCTACATACTGTCAATAACAAATAAAAATGAGTGAAG
The DNA here is from genome assembly GCA_035222235.1 of Margarornis squamiger. Taxonomy (NCBI): domain Eukaryota; kingdom Metazoa; phylum Chordata; class Aves; order Passeriformes; family Furnariidae; genus Margarornis; species Margarornis squamiger. The sequence goes on from JAWWTY010000027.1 coordinate 12,404,376, forward strand.
GCTTGTATCAATAGTGAAAAATTCCTTCACTACGTGATTAACATGGAAAGAAGTCTGACTCCTTCAGACAAGGCTTTATTATTACTTGCAAAATGAAAGTGAGATTGTGCTATTTTTCAGACACATTAGGAAGTCCATTGCAGGTCAGAGCTATCAGATTTCCCCGCTATCTTAAATGTAATTTTCACAATGTTTTTCAGAAATGTACTCTTAACTTCCTTTTAGAGGTGAACTGAAGAGAATAGAGGTAATAGTAGAGAACAACTCCTGGCCAGGGGTCTAAGATCCCTTTCCCCCATCCCTATAGAGCTGTTCCAGTACGAAATTAGCCCTCTATGTAGGAGTTAGCTTGAGTAGTAAGCATCCTCATATAAATCATTGCCTCTTTTTCTGGAGTGACAGGGAGCAGATAATTTTACACCCAGAAAGATTTCTGTTTGAGTTTTGGTTCAAATTAAGATTTGACAGTGATGGGAATAAGAATCTTTATCCAATAATAATTGTTAGCAGTGTTCTTGGTCCCTTACTCCTGTTCTGAGCACATGTTTGAGTGGCCCTGTCCTTGTGCTGTGTGCAGTGAGCCCCAACCTGATGGTGCTGTTTCTTTGCTTACCACATCATGTAGTCTGCTTTGTGATCTAGTCTTGCTTCCTTAGACTTTCTGTTAAACCCAGCAGGACGTCTCAAGAGGAGCTGGACTTGTGTTGCTATCCAGGAGATCCAGGCCATGCAATTAGGCTGAGATTTTTTACAGTCACAGTATATTTCTTTAAGGAAACACAGCATCACATTTACTTAATTATGAGCATTAAGAGATATTAAACATGTAATGTGAATAAAGTACAAAGATTAACGTCGCATCATTTATTTATGTCCTTTGAGACAATCAGAAGAAATAGCACCAAGAGATAAGACTTTTTATTCAATACAAAGCAAGGTTGGTAGATGCATCTAAGCAATAAAACTACTCCTTGATGGATCACAAATATGCTGTTCACTGCACATCTTGCAGACCCTTGCTGCTGTGTGGGTATCAGGAGTCTTGTTCTTCTCTTCTGTTGTCAAAACAGAACTTCTCCCAGACAGCAACTGGGCATAAATATGTACTGTTGTGTAGCATTGTTCTTGCTGAGAGTCATTATCTAAGAAAAGAATTTATCTTTAGACCAGTGATTATAGCCCTATAAGATGTACAGGATTTTGGCTCAACAAAGTAGTTCATTTGTTCTGGTGCAGATAAAAATAAATTGGGATGAGAAGAATGGTTGTAGGTATGACCTAATTATACTAATCAATTAGAAACATGGAGTGGGAAGGGTAGTCAGTGCTTCTGGAGTATCATTGATACAGGTCTTGTATGTTGGGAAGGCAGTCTGTTTTTTCCACGAATATCACTTTGTTTATTAAAAGGTATAACTTCTCCCTAGCAGTTTTACCTCCCTTATCCTTAGGCTATGATGGTAGCATACACTTCCAACATTTATATTAGTAGAAAGCATTCAGTATGCAGAAAACAGAAAAGATATCACTGAATAAATTGACTCAACTATCAGAAATAAGGCTGGACTACTGATGGATTTTTAAGTATGTTCCATTTATTAAATCTCCCTATTTTAAATTTGCATGAGGGACTACTACAGATTTTCCCATCTGCTGTAATTGTGTCACAGAATCCAGAGCTGGGAGCAATTCAGTGAATTCTGACGTTTTGCTTCTAGTAATGGCGTCTACCTGACACATTCACTCTTGGCCCATTTCTGTTTAGTAGAGTTGAAATGTTATTGCCATCAACTGTTTCAAATGCAAGACAAAATGGTATCTGTCTCAATGAATAAAAGAATTTTCTGTGCCACACTGCAAAACTGACACTTTTATTAGCTGCATTTAATATATGTTGATGAGATTAAAATGTGTCTTTATGAATAAAGTTTCCTGCTTAGGCAATGAAATGCTCTCTGTGTAAGTGACAACATCACTAAGTGCAGAAGGCAAGGGATGGGTTTTACTTGGTATGCATTGGGTTCAGCAGGAAGAATGCACTGATTTAGGCTGCCTTTATAAGGAAGCAGCTGCATAATTTGACTTGTTTTAGTTTAGGTATTCCAGTGGTAGTAGCAATTCCTACAGAGGCACATGTGTCTATGCAAGTGCACATACTGCTTTTATTGTTTTGATATCTAGTAATATTTTCTGTATCTAAAGGCAGAAAAGCCTTCCTTCATAACTGAAGACTTTTTTCATATTCCTGAATTCATATTAAATAAAGCAATTTTCTGGCATGTAGTAAGATTCACGGGGCTTGCTACATCAAGATGCAGACCTTTTCAGGAGCAAATCTGCTAGGGAGAGTACTTAGATACCAAATCCAATAACAATTCATTATAATCAAGGCTGAGTCATATGGGGAGAGTTGCTTAGGTCTTAGTTGTGCACAAGTGTGACTGTGAGAGGAGAAGCAAAATGGTATTATTTCGTTCTTTGTCTGATATTTCCTATGTGTTACAAGTAATGGAATGCAAAATGGCTGTCATGTTCTGGAACTGGCTGGTGGTGTATGTAAGGAGATTAAGTGTGGTGATCATGTCCAACAAAGACTTTTCCAATATGCTCTCATTTTCTACCTCTTGTTACTCTTCTAGACCTGCAGCAGCCAGTGCAGCTGCAGACATACATCTCTTGTAGCTGTACAACAGAACTGTGAAAACAGGCTTTACATTGAGATTTTACACTTCCATTTTGACCACTGCAGGTATGCTCAAACAAGCTTACCTTTGTCAAAACAAAGCAAAAAAATCCTTGAAGACTGAGTAAGGGTTGAAAAAATAAACCACCAAAGTCACAGGCATTATTTGGATCAGCTTGGGTAAAGATTTCAATAAGAATTAAGTGCTTCTGGTGCTTTTCAAATGTGTAAAGGCTTAGTCAGCACCCCGGTAAAAAATATGCTCTGTGATTTTTCCACTCTATCTGAAAAATATCCTTATTAAACAACATGGAAAAAACCCATTTTTGCAAACATAAGTGACTCTGTTTTGATTTTAACTGTTTTTCAATAATATATTTGTGCCAGGTGAGCATGGATCTGCTGCTTTAGCACCCTTCCTTGAGTAATTGATTGTCCTTGCACCCCATCCAGGCTATGACAATACAGACTCACAGTTTGTTACTATTTCTCTCACTCAAAGCAAGTTGGACCCTTCTGCCTGCCTCAGTGTGGTTAGACAAGGCATAAGTCATTCAGGGCCTCTGCAGGCTTGTGGAAGCAGATTAAAATTAGATGTTTGAAAGTGTTACCACCCGTATCCATCTGCCTTCCTTTGCCTCCAGATGCCACTGCCCCCGTGATGTGCAAGCACCTCGTGAATCAGCTCCTGAACCGCTGCAGTTCCCAGGCTGTGCATTCAAATAAAAGACAAGTCAGTTTTAACCTCATGTATCTCAACTTGACAGTGTTAATTCTGACTGTAGGTTTGCAAGCCAGTATTTTACTAAATTTCCTAATTCAAAGGCAAACCAAAATTTTTAGGCTTATTTAAAAAGCCCCAAACAAACCACACAAATTTCTTATTCAGATTCATGACACATCACTATCTTGTCTCTTTTTTAAAAGAAATGCATTAGTACCTGTTATTCTGTGAGCTTCCTTTCACTGCTGTTTCAGACAGGCTGAGTAGTGATGCTGTGTTTATTCAGGATAACAAAATATGTTCCCTAGTGAATAATAAATTGACTTTTTTCCTTGTTCTTTTAGATCACTATGAATTTTTTTGAAAGGGGAACACTTTTTTTTCTTCACTGCTCCTGCTGCAGCAATTTGCTGTCACTTCATGGGACTGAAGGGTAATGGAAAAGCCTTTTTAACAGACAGTACAATAATTAACACCACCAAAAGAAGTTTAACTAGATCAGCAAGGTGGCACAAAGTGAGCTGATGGAGGGAATTTTTTGAAGTTACCTAAAGAGCTGCAGTGTGTCTATCCTCCTGTCAGAACTGACACAGGAGCAGCTTTTAACAAATGTTATCAGTCAGCTGTTACCCTTCAAAAAAATTCAACTAAGTGCTTATCAAAGCACTTAAATTTTAGATGCCTCCCCAGATGCTTTCTTAGCAGGATTTGTGATGGGGGAATGAGCTGTGAATAGAGATGCCTACAGTGTCCACCCTCTCCTAACAGGAGAATCACCTTTTAATTTTCTCAATCCTAAAAACCAAACATTCCCAAACTCAGTCAGATCTTGATGCTGCAGCTGACCCGTGTGAAACCCTGGTGTGGACAGTCTGCTGCCAACATGTGACTGTCAGTCAGATCTGTCATCCCATCTAGTTATTAACATGCATTCTTAGCCTGGGGCAGCCACTTCACAGGGAGTGACAAGAAACTTGCTTTTTGTTAATGTCTTCAGTTACTAAACCTTCTCAAATTTCCTACAGATGGATCATCCAGAGGCAGCTAAACTGTTTGTTAAAGCTCTTATTTTTGTTTAATAACTGAAAGTTCCTGGAATGAAGGGAATACTATGGGATTGCTCTTATTGGTTAATAAGACTTCTCCTTTTAGCTTCAAACTCCCTCAATTTCACCCCAGAGATGCACAAACCTGCCTGCCAATTTCTTCTGTAACAAAAGTGCTGCCTGTGCCAGATGTTCAGAGCTCCTGAATCAGAATTCCAGGGACTGTGAGGTTGCTTTATACACATATTAACAATACTTAATCTTTGAACTTCTGAGCTCTAAAGTTCAACAGAGCTATATCTTTCGGATACCCCTCCCCAATTTGAAGACTGAAAAAAACCCCAGCAGTTTTGTTTTAATGAGCAGATGCTGAGACTGCATTTAAAGTTCTGCATGAACTTTTAGGATGGGGCATTGAAGGTAAAGCTCAGCTGTCATGAAGTTGTTGATGGGATTTAGATTCTGCAGGTACAGAAGGCCAAACTGTAAGAGAGCAAGGGAGATCAGTGACCAGGTTTTGGTGAATTAGTCTGTAATAAGTAATATGTGGGGAAATGGGCTTAAGTCTCAGATATCTGCCACACTTTACCTGACATTAAGGATTAAACAGACAGAAATAGGACAAGTATCAGGTGTCCAACTCTCAGCCTTGTCCAGTTGATATCTGAGCCTTTTAGGCTTCTCTTTGCTCAAATAGAAAAGCTGGACATTTGCTGATCCCAGAATGCTAATCCTGCTAAGACTTTTGCTGATCTATAGATGAACATTTTGTGTGGTTTGTGGTGTTTTGGGTTTTTTTTGGGTCTTTTAATAATATTTATTGCAGTCCTGCCCCTTCCAGGAGAACTGCAAGTTATAAAGAAACTATTACAGGAAGATGCAAGGCCATAGCTGAGGAAAGCATCGCCTGTAAGATAATGCAGGACAACCTCTCCTGCTTCCTGTAACATCCTGCCATGAAAGGATGGCTTGAGAAACACACCCTACAGTGCCTGGAGGAAAGTCTGTCTGCTTCCCAGTCAAGTTATGTTGTTGGAAGTTGCTAATGTTCCCTCAAGGAGGATGCTGATGGCTCTCAGGGAGCCTTGCATCCTTTGGAACAGGTCCTAGAAAGTGCTCCAGTGAAGGATAACTTTTGCTCACATTCTCAAGCATCATATTTTTCCCAGCAGGACCCAGCATGTGCAGTCATTTATAGAAAGCCACACTTCCCTTTTTGCTGCTGCCTTTCAAAGGGCTGAGTGAGAGTATCCAAAAAGAGGGGAAAGATATTCTGAGCAGCCTCCCTCCATGCCACACCTGGTCTGAATGCTGCTTGGGCTGCTGTTACCACAAATGTGGATTGTTTTCAGCATGTGGTCTGTTCTGTTCTCGGTACCTTGGTGGTGCATGTAAATTTAGCTCATGTGTCACATATGAAGTCACAAAAAAAAAGAATTCACCACCAGTTATGGTAAGCTGGTTTGATTTTTGGGAGGTGGAGATAGGTTTAGGCCTTTTGCCTTTAGTGGTGTTAGTGCCAGTGTCCCCAAGCTGGAAGCAGTGATGGACCACAGTCCAGTGCCTGCAGCTTATTAATGCAGCCTGGGAGAACTTATTCCAGTTAGAAAAAGGGGAGGGAATGTTACATAGGCAAGTTATTTTGACATCTCTTGTTTATACTGATTTGGATAGGCACAGATGGGAAAGGCTTTGGCTGGGCTTGCCAAGTTCATTCCAGTCCAAATGGGGAGGGGAAGGAGGAGGAGGAGGAAGAGAGGAGGTAGCCCATTTTTGTTGTGAGCTGTCATAGGGGAAGATCCTGAAGGCTGTGGGGGAACAGTTTGTTTGTCCAAGCAGGGCATTAAAAGAAGGGAAGGGATCAAGGCATGCTGGGTTTGATTTGAAGCTGGCAGAAGGTATGATCCATCAGTGCATCTGTTCAGGCAAAGTTTTCTCTTCCAGGGGGATGGAGTGGAGGGGATACCCTGCACAGAACAGAATAAATCTGTAAGTTGGTGAATGTGACACATGAGCAAGAAATTCTCAAAATTAAGTGTTTCTGCAGTCATGCTGAGAGAACAAGGCAAGATGCTTAGACCATAAGGGGTACATAGATTAATTTACTGTTTGGTAAATCATTCTTGTACTGCAGAGAAGCAGCTCTCAAGGTTTTTTTTCTTAATATGAACAAATTTTCTTTGTGTAATGAAAAGATCTACAAAGGACCAAGGTTACAGGTGGAGAGTGACAGGGCCAGACTCATCTTCTGTTTACATCCACCTAGGGGGAGTAGGGACGGTGCAGAGAGACTGTTTGGTCCCTGGAACAGGCAGCTGCTGTAGCAACTCAGGGAAGGGGCTGTCTGTGGGGCAGGGGGTCTGCCATGGTGTGCAGGTTGGCTGTGCCATACCCAACCACCCCCATGTGTCTGCCAGCTCCATTAAACTGGGTCTCAGTCAGTGATGTGAGCTGGGGATGGAGTGTGCAACAGTCAAAGGACTTCCCTGGCTTGATGAAATGGGAGTAGGGCAGCTGTGTGTGACTGGGTCAGTCCCTGCCCTGTTTCCCAGCCTTCTCAAGTGCTGCTCCTGTGCCCTGTGGTCCTGAGCATTGCTCTGCTGTCTGAACACTTTCTCTTGCACACTGTCTCTAATTTTTTGCTTCATCTGTGGCTAGCAAGAGAAGCTCCCTTTTCTGTGTTTGAAGATTATTTCCCATTAATGCTAAATCCTGATTAAGCAGCCTCAGACCCTTGAAGTTTCCTGCTCAGCTGTGTTTGCCAGGCTGTGTGGTAGACACCCAGCTGCCAGATGAGTCCTGTATGTGTGTGATAGCTCAGCTATGGAGAGCTGCTGGGTAAGCATTACACCCAGGTGCCCCCAAAGTGTTTTGTGACTGCAAGTGAAGCTGCTACACAGCAGAGATAGTGGGGCAGGTATTGAGGTAATTCAGCACTGTGGCTTCTGTGAGCTCTGTGCTTGGCACTGGTGATGAAACTAGTGCTCTAATGCTCATGACTGACAAATGCAAGGTAGGAATGGGATACTGAATGTTTCACTTAAATGTTGTGAATTGCCTGGGAAAGCTGGCAATAAGGGTATTTGAAATGGAGAAGGGAATGGAGCTGACCAAAGCTGGGTATAATGTTGCCTTACACTTGTGCTTAGAGGTGTCTTTTGCTGGAGTATAGACTGAGCCCTAACTGGAGATCATAGTAAGGGACAATATGGTAATATCCAAGTGAAAGTATCAAAATGGCAATAAGTTAGCAAGAACAGATGACTAAGCTCCTAATGTCCTTCTCTGATTTAGATTGATTCTAATTGCAAACATAACTCAGTTGATTGTATTCAGTCTTTATTTATGTTCAATTCTGATTATAAAATTATGACAAATATGAATTAGGTTGTAACTAGCCCAGCAATAAGCTCCATGTTGCTAGGTAACAGGCCAACATTATTCCAAACAACCCAATCAAGGGGAAGCAACTGAGCTATTGTTTCTCTCTGTTCTTGCTCCTTGTTCTTTAGACTTGCTGTTAAGAGGCTTTTAAATGTCTTTTCCTTAGTATTTGATTTTTTTTTTTGAGGAAGAGTAAAGGTTTTGTCAAATTTCAGGCGGGCACCTTTGCATAGCGTGCCACTTGACAAAGGTTTTTGGAACAGTGGCTGTGGGAGCAGCTGTCGAAGTGCTGTGAAGTGATGCACTCCCAGATGCCAAAATCACTGCAGAGCAGCCCTGAACCAGCAAGCTCTGGTGTCATCCAATTCACTGCTCACACCATGTAGTTCTGCTCTGCCTTCAGTCCTGCCAGTTCGTCTGTGGTCCTTGTGCTCTTGGAATGAAAATGGTGGGTCTTTGTCTGACCCAGTTTTGGCAACTCCATGTGAACCCCAAGGGTTTCTCAGACAGCACCAAGCCGGTGCTGGGGAAGCTGGCCAAGATCAGGTGCAGCTCACAAATAGCTGCCAATTCTGCAGAGCTTTAGCAGAAATCAGCTTGGCATGAGGCTCCTGTTTGACACAGAGCCATATCTTGTATGTGATGGGCAACATAAAAGTGATGGAGGCCAGAGCAAGTAGATTGGCAGGGCAAAATGGTAAGATGAGTTTAGCACAGAGTTTCTCTCCCTGGCAACCTAACAAAAAAAAAAAGCTCTAGCCTTGCTTGAATTGGTGTCCTGGAGGTGACAAAGCCACCAGGCAAACCCCACACAGCCTGTTCCCTACTGAGGACTTGTGAAGGTAGACTTTAATCAATCTGAAAATAACCTGAACAGTGCACTGAGGCGTCTTTACTTTGGAGATATGTCAGGAACACTTTCAATCTTTTATCTTCCCTGGAACAGCAGGAGAAATGCCACTGAAATAAGCCCTGTAATTTCTCCTCTGTAATTATACCTGTCACCACTTCCGATGGAACTGATATAAATAGCCAGTTCTGCCTTCTGTTTGCATTGTGTTTTTTAATACAAAACAAAATGGAAAGATGCAAACTGCCTACCCCTATCCCTGATGATAAGACCAGCCTAAGATGTATAAAATAAATGAAGCATTCAAACACTGCTAATTGGCTCTGTATTTCTAAGCTTGATGCTGTATACAACACATTACTTACTTGCTGTTGTAAATAATCTTATTTGCTAAGAGTAATTGTCCATAGAATTTATGTCACGTGATAAGGTCAGACAATGAAACTAATTAGGACTTAGCCTGGGATGGAAGAACCCAGTGGCTTGGCTGATCATTACTGACTCTTACTAGATGCCAGCAGATTTGCTAGGACATCTAACATGATTAATTTAAGAACCACTGTACAGTGGGATCCATAAACTACTTCTGACTCTACGAGTTTCTATGGCAAGCACACGTAGCTCTCTGACCTTGCCTTTAATAAGGAATAAGCAGTCATAAAATAGACAAACACTTTAAAATAAAAGCCTTCATATAATGTCAACATTTGTCTGTTCCCTAGAGGGGAAAAATGACGTGTCAAAAAAATTAATGCATTTGTAGAAGATGTTCAGGAATTATAATAGGAGTTATCACAACCAGAAGTTACTAGAAAGAAGAGAAACAAATGAGAAGGGAGAAAAGGTTTATTCTAATGCCAGAAGTCTAGTAGTTTTCAAAATGGACATTTTTTGCAATTGACATCACAAGCCTCTCAGCACTGCTTCCCAGCTTGGATATTCTCAGAAAAGCTAGCACTAGGGTTCAAAGCTTGATTTGTCTGAACAGCTCAGTAGCCATAAACTCACTGCAAGATTTCAGGCAGCATTTGTTACGCTATATACAGCAAGAGACAAAGCAACCAGGGCCATTGTGCTAAGTGTCAATTAAGCCTCTTAGTGAGCCATAGAAGTAAAACTCCTCCAAACAAAATTGCATTTACAACGTGGTGAATCAGGAATTATGCTGTACCGGGTGCCAGAGGAGAAAGGTAAGAGCAGAAGATGTCTGTGTGCTTTGTGCTAAAGCAGTTGAGTTTTGTCACTTTAGAGTAATTGAACAGCCCCAAGTGACCCTTCTGCAGTTTTGTCTGGCAAAACAGTGCATTGCAGAAGCAGATTGTTCTGTTGGTGATGTAGTCTAGGGTGATAATCATGTGCTTATAAGCTTGGACTTGATTTAAATTTGGAGAGGCTGCTCTGGGAATCCTGCTGCCTTATGTACGGAGAGTGCATGAGTGCAACTGAACCCTGTGGCCAGGATGGCAAATTCCTTGACCCTGTGAAGTGTTCCTCTCATTTCACAGAGAATGTGTTACATACACTGGAATACTCCAGAACAAGCCACACATCAATCATGTTGTGGATAAGAGATTCCTTGTAATTTTTCCCTTCTTGCAAGCCCATTTAGGAATGTCCCCAACTGCCCTTGTCACCTCTACATCTCAGCACTTATTTTTCTGAGATTCTCCCTCAAGATTCTTCCCTCTGCCTGGGAACATGGGGGACTAGTTTGTTTCTTCTGCAGCTTATTTCCCCCAGTACTTGCCCTGGGATGTCAGGGGGATCCATCTCTCTCTTTAGTGCTCAAAGCTTGGCGGATTTCTTCCAGGGCTCTGTCTTTCTGCAATACAGGATTAACACTGATGTGTCCCAGCTTTGAATTCTTATTCAAGTAATAACAATTGCATAAGGAAGATTTGTTCCTTCTGACACCTTGTTTTGGCAAATGTCCTCACCATCTTTTCCTACTTGCTCTCAACACTGGGTATGTACCCTCAGCCTGTCCACGCTCTTAGGGTATAATTTAAATAGCATTTTTTGAGCCTTAAGCTTCCTTTCAAATGACAAGCCAATATTGTTCAATCAGAGCATGCATGGATCAGAAAGGCATCTCTTCACCTCAGCAGCAAGTGACACCCTTCTTCACCCACCCTTGATATTTCTTTCCCACTTCTCAGGACGGAATTCCTTGGCACTTGACAATGAGCTCAGCAGAGCCCCAGCCATAAGGGAGGCAGCAAATCCAAGATATTTAAATGCCACAGGCTGTGAGGGAGGTAATTGCCTGTTGATGTATCATCACCCTCCCTGTTGGACATCCTCTTTCCCTCCTTTGAGAGCAGGTGCCCTTTCAACACTGCTTCTCATGTAGCCCTGCTTGGCACTGCCTCCAATGCTCTCTGCTTTTTTCTTCTAGAGAGAAATAGCTCAGTTCATGGATATTTTATTTTTTTGCAGTCCCACAAACACCACAAGTGCATTTTCCTGCGCACTGTTTTTGAGGAATTAAACTTGCACACTTTACTAAGCTTTTGGAAAAAAAAACAAACCCTGAAAAAGTCCTGTTGGGTTTGGAGAGCAGAAGAGTCATTGTAAGTGATAAACAATTAATGTGTGTGGATGTTAGCTATTTTCTGCAAGAGTTAATTGATACAAATGTACGGAGAGTGAACATGCCTGCTGCTTCCCTGCATCTGAGAGCTCTGAACTTGAACCATGAGGTGTAAGGAAAAAGCTCCCTGGCACTGCAGCCTTTACTGAGTTGATTGAGAAATGTAATATAATCCACTTACAGGACAAACTCATGAAACTTGCAGGTTCAGGGAATGTTTTGCAAAAAGCTAACAGCCACTTAAATATGCATGAAAAAGGAGCACAGCATGACCCTCATGAATAGCAGAAAATCAAATCCAAGCTGTGTTTCTCCAAGAGCAGAGTCAAGAAAACTGTTTTTCATTTATTTCCTTTACCAGCTATTATGTTTAGTGGCTCTGAAAAGAAGTCTAGGCAAGTCTAATTTGTACAATATTGACTTGAAAAACAGGGCTGTGTGTATTTTATTTATTACATGGAAGGATTATGGCAAAGGCCAAAGTAGTCACATAAAATTTTCCCATTGCTGTAAATTGTCTGAACACTTTCTATAGTCTCTGTTGGTAATTACATCCACAGAGCAGCTCATTCCACCTCTGTGAGAAAGGTGATATGTTACCTTTGGATTCCAACCATCTGTAGACTGGATATATATTGTTATACAGGAAAAATCTATATGACTTGTCTACCATCACACAGTGGTGTGTATGGGTTGTACAAACAGGTTCTTAAAGCCCAGTAGTTTGGCCAATTTTCAAGCTATGAGCAGGAATCTGTGTCTTGAATGTCTAGTTTACAGCTGCATTGAGAAGGTTACTCTGGGGGGCACCCTGGAGAGCCAGCGCTGTCCAACACTTACACCAGCAACTTGTGATGAGACAAGGCATCTTTGAGGAATTTTTGGACAACAAAAAATGGGATTTCAGGGTTGATAGGCCAAGTGGTAGAGCATCAGACTGAAAGCAAGTAGGAAGCTTGAGGACTGAACCAAGAGAAAGTGAAAATTCCCCAGGACAATGGAACTCTTCCCCAGTGGGAGGTTGTACAGCAAGGGGTCAGCATGTGTTGCAGCTCAGGAAGGGCATTGGGAAAAACTGATTTGCTAGAGGTTGCTGCAGCACTAGAGCAGTTTACTCAGAAGTTGTGAGCTCTTAATTGTTGAAGCTTCCAAGGACTGAGCTAGAGACAGGTATAGTCAATCTGGTGTTGATGATGGTCTTGTTTTGGGAGAAGGTTGGATCACCTCCAGAGCTGCCTTCCCACCAGGATTTCTCTGATTCTCTGAACAATCAAGGGCACCCTGGGAGATGTTACACAGGAGATCAGACTCAAGGCTTGTAGTAATTCTGTCTAACCATGATTGACAAATGTATTAATTCAGAGGATTACAACTCCCAATGGCTGCCACAGGAGCTCCCAACAGCAACACAGGGTTTCTGGAGAGATTAAAGAAATATCCTTCCTTACCAGTAAGACAGGAGAAAAGTCTTGTGATGTGATTCCTTGTAACAGGAAAAGATTTTTCCCTAAAGACGAGTTTCAGATGTTTCTGTGGGATTAAACTGTCTTTCAGGTCATTATTAATAGTTGGTTGGCACAATTAAAATTTTAGCCTTCCCACTATGATTAAGTGGCCAGATCTTTGCACTTCTAGGGTGGAGAAAACTCCTTTTTTTAGTCTGTGACAACCTCATCTAGCCAAGGACTCAGCCTTGTGGGTTTAGAGCTCTGAACTCAAGGCAGAAAAGGCTTCTGCATTAATAAAGATTTCAAGATTGCTAATGACATCTCCAGGGTGTTTGGCAGAAAAAACTTATATCTTAAAAAAAAAAATGTACTTTGTTAGCAGCATTTATGAATAGCAAACTGGTGAGGTGCCTTTGCCCCTTGGATGCCATGGAGACAGCTTTTACACTCCACTATTCATCCCTCATGTAATAACTGCATTTTGAAGAACTATGCTCTTACAGTTTTCCTGGACCTTCATGAACAGGCCTAAATAGTGGGCGTAGATGCTCTGAAAAGAACAAAATATCTCTTGAAAACAGTTTGTTCCTTGTTACAAAAGGTAGTTTTTAATAGAAATATTGGAGAAAATAAAGGGAGCAGAATATATCTGAAGAAAAATATTAAATAGGAAAGAATCTAAGGGTGTCAATGAAGCAGCAGTCTTTTGTGTTCTGAATATTTTTTGGCTCAATGTTAATTTCATTAAACTTGCCAGAGCAAGTTGAGCATCTTCTAGGCTGGAAAGTTGTGAAGTTAATTGACTTGTATGAACCTCTCTCTGAGCTTCCAGTCCTCCTGAATCTGTTTTTCTTTATATATATCCTTTTGTTACTCCACTTTTCTCAAAAAATGTCCTACACATTGAAACTCAGTTATTGTTCAAAATATGTATATTTACATGTGGTTGATTTGGGAATTATTTACTCCATACCGTGATTCAGCCCTCTATCAGAACCCTGCAGCAGTTACCTAGGAGTTAAATATCAGAGGAAATGTTCAAGGTGATGTTTCAATTTTGTAGTTATCAACTGAATTTTTAACTTCTGTTAAGATTTCACTTCCTCATGATGCAGTTCTTAGCTGACTAAGGCCATGTTTGCTTCTATTGTATGAATAAAGAGGCAATGAAGGAGATAAATCTGCAACATCTTCATAAGAACTTATGTAAGGGGGGGCAGGAAAATTTTGGTGAAAAGATGATCCATTGTTCTTGCATATTTTTAGCACTTCTAACCTTCCTTACAGTTTGTTTCTTGCTTTTCTTGCCAGCAGAAATGCATTCCGTTCATTTCTTCATTCTCCATTTCATCCTAATGACTTTCTTTAACTGAAACTCAATCTGTTAATAAAAGTTGACAGTAAGAAAACAAATTGGTTTCTCTTCTCGGAGTGTTAAAAAGGATTTGTGTAGCACTTGTTTTCCATTAATGCCACATTTGAGGAGTCCAGATGCCTTGCCATAAGTCCTCTCTCTGAATCTATTAATGACCTTAAAAAAAAGAAAATAACATGATGAGAGGGAGTTTCTTTTTGTCCGGAACACTGGGTGTTTCATTTCCGAGAGATTTATGTATCAATGTTCTTTGAACCCATCTTTCAAAATACATCCATATTTGATCATCCGGAGAAGATGTGACTAATGGTACAATCAGTGTTATAAATGGTGGGCACACTGAGCAGCACACCTACTTTGCACTCTAAATCTCTTCTGTTTTACCTGCAGGTTTTCTTACTGTAATCAGGGAGTGATTCTGTTGTAGCCTTTTGAAATCCTTCCAGGCACCCCTCCCAGCTTTCTATGCATTTCTGGACCAGGTTTCTCTTTCATGACCCTCTTCAAGCCCATTTTCTTTAGTGTTTTTTTTTTTTTTTTTGCTTTGTTCATCTTGGTAGCAAGAACTGTGTTAACTTGTATATTCTCAGTAAGGATCTGGGTTTTGGCTTGCCAGCTTTTTACTGTCTGAAAAGCATCACCAGATTACCCCACAGTGCCCTTGAGAGGTGGTGAGGAGTAAAAGAAATGAAGCTGATTATCAGTGATGTTTTTTCCCCTGTGGTTGGAAAAATTAGGAAAGCATCTAGGACCCAATCCAAAAAAACCCTACTGTGAGTCTTTCCATTGACATTCACAGATAGGGAGCAGGCTCTTCTGTCTGGAGCAAATCCATTGTAGATCTTCCATGGGCTCAGAGGTGCCACTCCCTGAAGTTCATACCTGTATCTTTTGTTATATTAAAATCTTGATGGTCCAAGCAGGCCACAGGAAGCTGCCTAAAAATAGCTATGATGAAACTGGGTGTTCATGGTTGTTCTAGGAAAGGTTTAATAGGCACAGATAGAGTGGCAGATGATCTTTCAGTATTTGCTGAGCTTTTGAACTTGCATGTCAAGAGAACCCTATATTTCTAGAGCAGCAGGAGAGGAACCCTTGGTTGATCATGTATATATATCACTGGCCTCTCTCTATTATATTAAGTCACAGTTTTCCAAAAGGGGAAAAAAAATCCCGAGATATTTAGCCTTTCACCTCCAGAAGTGTTATTGCAGTGACAGAACAGCTCCACTGAACTGGTGGTACCATTGCCTCTGGGCTGGGAGGTCAGGAGTTTGTCCTGCATCACGGCTGAAGAACATATCAAGAATGACACTGCAGTGCAGCAGCTGAGGGGACTGCTCCCCCAATAAGGGTGATGTTACTCAGATGAGATGTTGAATATAAATCCCTTTAGTTCATCCCTCCTGGCTGGCTGGTCAGGCAGAAGTTAAAAATCTCATGACACTGTTCCCACAAGATAATCCCAATGTCTTGGCCAATATTTCCTCTCTTAGTAGAAACTAGTTGTGAAACACAAGGCAGTGCTAGAACATCCTGAGTGTGCTCTGCCTGCTGAAATTGCCTCTGCAGTCTTTGCACTACAGGTGTTCTGTCCTTGGGGTTTTTTATCTTGAATACAGCAGGGGATCCCTAAGCATAAGAAGTACAAAAAAAGCCAAATTTGCTGACGTTTTATCCTGCGAAGGACAAAATTATTAACTCTACCACACACTGACTCTTACAATATTTTTGGCTATTTATACTGGTTGAAAAGAGCAGTCTTCAGTCTGCCTCAGACTGTCATGGGTATTTCAGGCAACTCTCAATCTACTGTGGATGCTAGTTCCTCAAATGTAAAATGAAGATAATATTTTTCTGTTGCTTAGGGGAATAAATTCTACTAATGCTTATGACATTCATGGATATAGCAAACAAGAGACTCTAGAAGCCTGCTTGTCCTATGGCAGAAGTGCAGCATAGCAGAAGACAATAGTTTTTCTTTCTTAGTATGTTGACAGACCATGTAACACTCCTTTAAAAAAAAAAAACAAACAAAAAACCCAGAAAAATGAAACACATGTGTTGAGCATACAAAACATATTATTTGTCCTACTGACATTAAAACATAAAAACAACAAGCAAACAAAACCAAAGTGGGCAGCAACTCCTTGGGTTGCAGATTGCTTTTGGAGTAGGTGGTGTTAGCTTTATTCAAACTCCTTGTGAGTACTCTTCAAAATGAACAATCTGGTTAATTCAACACAGATAAGTGAATTGTTCAGTTGGTCAAAATGTGCCTTTTAATTGATAAAGTAATTTTCCTGATTATTTCATAGTTGTAATATTAATCTTCCATTTTGAAGAAAGTGACTTGGAGTTAGGGGTGTTTTCATTTAAAACATAAATGTTTTTTTTTACCACTTGGAATATTATGTTTTCATAGAGGTTCTATTGTATCTTTCCAAGTAAAATTCAGTTGAAAGAGCTGTTGGGAATTTGCAGAAATAAAGATCACATCCTGCTGTAGAGAACTGCTGAATGGGAACAGGCGACATCCTGGCGCTCAGTCACATTTCAGCAGAAGGGTTCAAGCAGAGGACTCAGTGGTGAGTGCATAAAAAAGAAAAACCCACGTAGGTGGATGATTAGGTGCACAGGAACAAAAAGTGCCATGTGTTGCTCTTCAGAGCAATCACTTTATCACTCTGGATGCAGCACTCACTGTATTCTTCCTTCCCATTTTCATTTAAGATGAGACACTGTGTGAGGTGTGCATAGGTTCATGTGCAGGTTTCTAGATAGTTGCACCCTGAAGAAAGCCATGCTGGATTGATTTTTTTCATTCTGTACCACTGCTCCCTTCCAGTATTTGTTTTTCTTGACTAACAATGAGTGTTTTTGCCAATCTGAGCTGCAGATCCCATCCAACATGCAGGCACGTGGAGACAAGTGTGTGGTGGAGTGCAAGAAGGGTATGTGCAGGTTTTCGGAAACATCATGAAAGGAGCTGCCAGTCTTTAAATATTTTTGAAATTCAGGCCCACTCGTGGGTGCTAAGCACTCAAACGTCTGGCCAGGAATTCCTTTGAAAATCTGGCCCACATTTTGCTGTCTAGGAGTAGAGAGTGAGCGCTACATCTGTGGTTCCCAGCTGGGGAGGCAGGTGAAGCAGAGGGTGCAGCGACATAAGGTGTAATGGCCTGGAGTCCTGCAGGCACTGTCAGCCAGCCCATCTCTGAACTGTGCTCCCCAAGCCCGGGGGCTGAGGATTTTGGAACAGAGACAGATGGCTGGATGGGGTTAATCATGTGTGCCCTCACCTGGCCATGTAAACATATGCTCACAGACAAGGCAGGATTTTCCTCAAATGTTTTTTCTCTCCTTGAATGAGGAGAGCCTGCACAGCACAGTCCAAATGGCGGGAGTGAAAGTGCAGGCTGACAAAAAGAAGAGTGGTCTTTATATGGGGTTACAGTAGGGATAGATGGGGTATTGGGGGTGTTTTTTCTTGTTCCTCATAGTGGAAGTAATGGTAGGAGCTGCCAACACCCTCAGAGCACTGTCATGGAAGAACCTGCCCTCAGCAAAGTGGCAGGGATGGCACTGGACACCTGCTGTGAGTGAAGCTGAATCAATGCACAGATGGGATTATGCATTTTCAGCATGGAAGTTTCAGGCTTTGGTGCCACCCTCTAATGAATGGGGATTTTTTCTTTCTTGATAAATCTGTCAGAAAGCCACTGTGCTGCTTTTACTGCATGATGTTATACCTGAATGCTGTAATGGCAAGTTGGAGTGTTTGGGGCTCAGGAATGGTGAGTGATGCAGGACAACTTCCACAGTGTTTTCATTGCCCTTATATTACATGTATTATAGCACTGAATGACACTAATGCACTGGGTCACATTAGATGCAGGTCCTGGTAGCCCAGGAAGGAACAGAATGGACACAGAAATGACTGAGGAGCTTGTTTCCCATCAAGAGCAACCAACCATTACCACATTATTGTGTATTGGATTTTTCTCATTTAAATGTGCGAGGGCAGCAGTTTACACCAGAAATCAAAGGTGATTTTTCTTCTGTAGAATTGTCAAGTGGGCCTTAAAGTCTCTTACTACTGTCCTGACAAATGTGCTTGTTACCGTCAAAATCAGCAGTGAAATTATGAAGTGCATTTTCTTCTGTAAATAAGAATAGCTGTACAAAAAGAAAAATGTTTTTGTAGTATTGTACTATTTAGGTGGTGTCTACTGGGCTAATAGTATTGCAGGATTACATTTGGTGTTTGTGGCAGGTGCTGTTCAGTTTCTGTGTGTTCCTTATGGTTATACACATGTGGCAACCATGTAACCCTGGACATACTGGTTTGTTGGTGGCTATGAGTGAAAAACACAAGAACCTGAGAGAAATATCCTAGGTTTTGACAGCAAAATCTAGGCTAAAGGCTGTGTCCATTACATATGATGCTGCAAAAAACAACATGCTGGGACAAGTCCTGGGTATTTCACTTTATCTAATTGCTCTGCTAATTTCCAGACTGTGAGGAAAGGCTGGGCTGGAGGTGAAGGTAGGGGTTGGACTGGAACAGGACTAGGAAAACCCACAGCCCCCCCCCACATTCAAGCTGCAATTTCAGATCATACAGTCAGCAGCAATGTGGGCTTTGGATTCTTTCTGCAGGGTTTATTACAGAAAATTTTGAGGCACATGTTGATCCAGGGGCCACCAGTGGTGGAAGGAAGGCTGCCCTAGCCCCCTACAAGGAAACACTCTGCTTCCACCCAAATTGGAGGTGGGGAAGAAACTCTTTCCTTGTAAATCCAGGCTTTTTGTGGCAGAGTTCATACTAGAGGGGCAGAGCAGGAAAACAGCAGCTGCTCACCCAACCTGCTGGTACAGCTGCAGTGTGCTCGGGCTCGATGAGGTGAATGGATTTCAATTCTGCAATGCAGCCATGCATTCCCTTTGCAGAAAGCTGCCTGCCTGATTACACAGGCAAAGTGGATTTTACTCCAAATCTCAGGGGAAGAATAGAAGCTCATATTAAAAAAAAATATTTGGAAGAGGCAGAAGCACAGACTTTTCAGGACTGCCCACTTTGTGCCTGGATGATCCACAAGGATATGTCCATTCAGAAGGTTTGTAGAAGAGTAGCACTTTCCATCATTTCAAATTTACCCTTAGCAGGAGCATGGTTTCAGAGACATGAATTTATCTTATTTAAATGTGAAATCAAAACCCTAGAGATGGGCCTTGTACCCCTGAACGTTACAGGTTACAGGGATAAATGCTTTCAGAAGCTGATTCTGATATTTGCAAGGGTTAATTACCTCCTGGAGGTTGTGTACTTTTATTGGGGTTTTTTTTGGTGTTTTTTTTGTTTGTTTTGGGGTTGTTGTTGTTTTTTGGGGTTTTTTTATGATGGAGAACTTCAAGCTCTGTCTCTTTGTGCCTAAAGGCATGAGGATTGATGCAAGCCTGGTAAATCAGTCAAGGGGCAGCAGAACTGTGTACTACCTAGGATGCTTTAAGTACACTTGTCAAATACCCCTCAGTGGAAGGAGAAGACATTCTCAGGGATGTGTAATTCCTTGAGGTCTTGCATAACCCCCAGAACTCCTTAAGTGGTTCAGTGGCCCACAAATGAATCTGGGATAAGCAGGTATCTACACCTGAAGCAGCTCTCAGGGAGGATTTTCTACCTTGCAAATGAAGGTTGGACAGGAAAGAAGCAGGATAAAATACAAGTCTGCCCCAAAGTGTCCTTACTCATGGTTGCTAAAGTCTTCCAGTCCCTGTCTTACTATCAGCACTCTGCAGTTAACATTGGTACTTTTTTTAACAATTTACTGGCAGCTGTGAGGGACTAAAAACTTCATGAATAAAGTCAATTTCTGGTTTTATTTTTGTTACTCCACAGGGAACAATAAGGCTATGTGAAAGGCTTTGGCTGTGTTTGTGTCAGAGGCACTCACCTCTTCAATTAGGCCAGGGGATTTTTATCTCAAGCACTCAGATAGCCAGTCCATTAAAACACAGGATGGACAAGGACACATCATTTGCTTAGTGCTGCAGTGAATGGGACTGCTGTGAAGATTCTGGCTTTGGTGATGAATGTTTCATGACCTGGTCTCTGAAGAATGGGATACTGACCACGTAGCAAGTGGCTGAAAAGAAAATTGTCCAGGTTTTCCTCACTGATTGCCCTGAGCCGTGTGTTGCAGAGCACTGACAAGTGCAGCTGTAACAGGGCTTCTCTGCTTAAAAAAGGGGCTTCTCTGTTAAGGCTTATTCCTGCTACTAAATATGTGTATTGTACTGTCAAATTCTGCTCCACCGCCCCAGAGTCGTAGTGCAAGTTCTTGTAAAGAAGTTCTAATAAGCAGCTCCTCCTTCTGCAGATTGCTGACCACTCAAAGAGGTGGGTAGGGGAGCTTGTGTTTCAGATTAGTCCCAAAGGCCGGCAAAGATGGAGATCCCTTAGTGAGCCCCGAGGCTGTTCTAGGTGTAGGTGCAGAGAGAGCTCACTGAAAGTGTATCTGGTTTCTTCATACAGGAACATTGATGCCAATGTTAAAGGAGGACTTTCTTGCCAGGAGGGATGTGAACAAAACCCATGTAATCCCCACAGTCTAGATGAGGTATTTTCTGCCAGCAAAATCATGAAGAAAAGTCTACCTACATAGCTCAGTGCAGTTGCAGGGGAAACCCAAGCTGGCTCTGAACACCCAGAAATGGTATCACGTTGTTACTGGGGGCACTGCTGAGGCTCTCATAGTCTATATTTTAGCAGAGGCACTGAGCCCATACAAAGCACCATGCTAACACAGAGAAACAACCTTCAGAGGCCAGGAGCTAGTGTGTCAGCACCTAGTAGAGGTTCTCGTACCTGATGCTTGAGTGTGCCATGTAAGCAAAACTCAAACTCTCTAGCTTTTCTGCTATCTGTGTGTTTTTGGATGCTCGCTGAGAGTGTTTGCCTTCTCCTATTCCAACTGTATGAGTAGTAGGGAGCACTTGAAACATCCTGAGAGGTGTCTGTGAGAGGAATCACTGTGGATCTGAGTGGTGAATGGGTCATCAGCTCCGTTTTTCTGGAGGAAACTGGAGGTTTGGTAGGAGCAATCATTTATTAAGGTCAGGCTGAGACCCAGTGTCCTCATTTCTTGGGCTGTCCTACCTTCTGCTAAGCAGCTGGTGGCAAGGCATCCTGTGGGGGACCCAGCAGATGGTATCAAGGAATGGTGCGTAGCGAGGCGTGCAAGGAAGTGTGGGAAGTGGGCGCAGTGGAAAATGCTGTCCAGATCCCTCTGTGATACTCTCTCTTTAGTACTAGTATCAAACACGTAGCAGAAAGACTCCATGTGCTTCTCCTCAGTCTTATACACCAGATCCTTTGGTCTTGAAGAGACCCTCAGTTCTCTTCTCCAGTCTATTCTTCTATAACTTATATTGGAATGATTTAACTGATATTAATTAGCCCTAATGGGGGTTATATCTACCACTTGCTTAAATATCGTAATCAAAGAAAGGGTCCACTCCGAGGAACATCAGAGTTGCTCTTTTCCTCACTAAACCAAGAAAAATATCAACAAACAAACCTCAGGAGAGAGTTCATCATCTACCAAACCATTGAGCACAGCTGCATCAGGTCTCTCTTCTCACTGCCTGGATGATTAGTGACATATCACTTGTTTGCTGCAAAAGGCACATAAGTTGAGGGAACAAAGCTAGTAATTAGAGCAACACAGCTCAGATGTGACATGTTCTGCCTGAGCATCCAAACCAAACACTTGGCTCTGCTTCTTTGGATGGCATTTCTTTTACGCCTACCCCAGAACAGCAACCAAGCTGATTTCAGGCCAAGGGAGGAGAGTAAAAGGGTTATCAAAGGGACATCATTCTTCTGCACATGGCTACTCAGTGTTTTATACCTACACCCAGATGGGAAGCTTCCAGGTATTTTGTGAAATGAAGATATACAGCTATTTTAACTATATAACCTTAACATCTAGTGTGTACCAAGATGTAAAAGCTCCTCATGAAGGTTTTCCTAACCCAAGAATATAGTGTACACACAGAGTTTTGAAATGACTGTAAGCCCTGCAGCGTGCTCTGAGAAATATCAGCTCTGGGCTTGCTTGAGCCAGTGGAGAAATGAACTGTAAAGCTCAAGAGGACTAGTGCAAAATTTCTAGCATCAGCCTTCTCCACTTCAAACCACGTGCTCTTTATTCTGATTTTCTCAGACAGCAGCAAAAGAGCCTCTGCTCCATCTATGCAGGCAGATATTTATCAGTAATGGTCAGGATCTGAACTTTTTCCAGCAGTCCTTTGGGCACCATAACTGTGATCTCTCTAAGCAGCATCTAATGTTTTTCACTGGTTTTAAGCATTAATTAGCATTTCTTGCTAATGTATTTAGCATCTCTGTGCATTAGACAACTGTTTGGGAAAGATGTTTTAGCTTATATGGCATATCCCTGAAAAAAAAAAAAGACAAAATGTTCTGTCTATTGCTGCTTTTAAGGGAGTCTTCTCTTCATGGATCAGAGAATGTTTAAATTTAGGTGAAAACAAAAATATCAGCTGTATTTAAAGACATGGATGAGCAAATCAGAAAGTACCAGGCAGTACATGTTCCTTAAGCAATCAGCTGCCTCTGATCCTCTCAGAACTCTTATAGAATGTGGTGCATGTGGCTCTTTAATGTATAATTGCCATTTAATATCGCTGAAAGGTTCACCAGGGGACCTGAATGACAATATGAGACCCAGCATGGACTCACAGAAGCTCCTTCAAAGCCCCTCAAAGTGTTGCCATAGCAAGGTCTGCACCGATCTCTGCTGATTCACACTAGCTGTGTGGTGCTGGCTGTGCTGGGGCAGGGGAGGCTGAAATAGGTACCTTTCTGCATGACTTTAAGAAGGAATTCATGCAGCAAAAAGACAAGGAGTTCTATATGAAGTGTAAAGAAAGCAAGCAAGACCACTCAGAGGTGGCACTGTTGCAAGCTGGGAGTATCTGCAGCATTGGCCAGGGGGAGAGAGAGGAAAGTAAAAATGGAATTGAGACAATGGCTAATGACTAGAGACACGGAGCACAGATTATTGCCAGAACTAAGGGCAGTTTAAATGGAGTTTTGGTTAAAACCTTAGTTAGCAAAGTTAGCCCTAATTGTAGGTTTGTCTGAATTTTGTAAGCGACAACCCAGAGGTGTGGCGTGATCTAAATCCTCAGGATTTGTGTTATGCTGCTTTGTAGCAGTGTGGTGGATGCAAGGTGAAGTGGCCACCTTAGCTAGAGACTGGACATGTGCAGAAATGTAACTGAAAGATGACTTAGGTCTATTTTAGTATACCTAAATGTGCTTTGCTTTAGGCAGATGTCTGCACTTCTCTTCCTTCCATCTGGTATCCAAAAGAAAAATAAATGAAATCAGAAAAAATGTCTAAAAATCTTCTGATAACAGTGTATCTAAATGAGATTCTCAGGAACATGCCTTGACCTTCAGCCATTCTCAGTGATTGAAAATATTGGTTTCCAACATTTCCCGTTTGCACTGAGTGAATGAGAACATTCTTTGTCTAAAAGTTCTACATCTTCACTGAACTTTTCAGCTTAGTCATCAGTACAGACCCATTCTCAGCCAAAGTACTGCTTTTTGCCACCTAGAAAATGACAAGCAGCTGAAGAAGTACACTTCATTTGCTGACTGCAAGCCAGCTCTTTTTAGAGGCAAGGGCAGGACTGTGGGAAATGGAAGAAGAATCCATTTTATTTTCTTGTGCATCTTTAAGGACAGGAGTTGGCACTGCTGTAATTATCATCATTTTCTCCACTGGCCCCAACATGCTGCATCAAAACCTGCTGAACTGTCTGTGGTGCTTCATCATTTTGTATTTACTGCTCTGCTCAGGGGCTTTGGCTGCACTGAGCAGAGCAACTCCTAGAGTTACTTACAGCCCTACTTGCTCCCTGCCCTAATCCAATCATAAAGAATTTTCTGAACTCTGAATGACTGGTGATTGACTATACAGCTTTTCACCAGTTTTAGCCATGTGAAAAGCTGATGCAAAGAGCCAGGGACTCTTTTTATGCCCTGAATATCAGATCAGATCCACAGGCATTGATGTAGCTCCATAAACTGAGAACAAAACATCAAATGTGTGCCATTGCTCTGTGACTCTGATGCAAAGGAACTGAGCAAAATATTATTTTATGCTCAGAAAAGAAATACAGCCATTCTGAGTGTGCCCAAGCTGGCCCCAGGAGATCAGTGAGGTTAGCCAGCATATGTCTAGGTAGGTAATTGCTACTAATTTTTTCCAAGTAGCAAAGAATCCAGAAACTAACTGCAGTGAATACTTTCCAGTGTATTTTTTTATTATTATTATGTTTTAAAATGAATTAGCCAGGTTATTAGTTACAGCATACATCTCAGGGTGGCATCTTGACCTCAGAAATTTCATTTCTCCTTACAGGCTGGAGAAACCAAGGTTTTACAGAAAGATTTCTTAAAATGCCAGGGAAGCTGGCAGTGTTTGCTGCTGGCTGGAAGACTCCTTTCTAAGCCTAGTGGGCTCTTATCAAACATGATTCATTTGACTAGTGACAAATAGGATCTGAACTCAACAAAATTTAATCAAAATGGGATAATGCCTGCAATTTCAGTTCAGGCTCTTGCATGGATTTAGGGTGAGTTTTGCTTTCATAAACTCTCAAGTGTCACTTTTCTCCTTTTTTTCTCCTTTTTGAAATTCCTTCTGGGCCTACATTATTGCAGCAATTTGTTTCACCTTTCACATAGGGTTTTTTAATCACTGAGAGTGACTGTAGCTGAGATGCTTTGTAAAGTAATTGTTGAAAAAGAATAGGTATTTAATTACCTTTCCCTTCCTATCTACTTTTTTACTGCAAATTATGAAAGTAATCCCCACATCATAATAATTTTGAGATGTTTTCTTTTAAAATTTAAATCTAAGGTAAAAAAAATTAAAAGGAAAAAAAAGGTTTTTTCAAGCTGTGATTTGCCATTTCTTTTCCTCTGGCTTTTTCCCTCTCTCATTTCTCTTCCAGGTTTTTTCCCTTTTTCCAAATAGGAGAGGAAATTTTGTCTGCTTGGATCACACTTGAGCTTTTGTGTAGCTGCATTTCAATGAACCCCTAATGCTAATTTCTGAAAATCCTCAGTTTTCCATCTTTGAAGATTAAGAGGATGGTGGGAGATACCTCAAATTTTAGAACTGGTTTTTGAGAGAAAGAAGATGGGCCAGGGATCATATGAGCCAATAACAGAATCTTTATCCAGAGCTGGTCACATGTGCTCCCCTTCTTACTTGAAAACCTGTGAACTTGTTCCCCTCGAGGCAGTAGTCTCTTGGCTTGGTTTGATCTTGGGCAGGAGAGCTTCTCCCTGGGCTCTTTGTTCCCTGGCAAGTCTGTTTTCTTTGTGTTAAGAAAACAGAAAAGCACATATTTCTGCTCCCATGTCCACACTGTGCCACAGCTGCCTCTCAGGAACAGACAAGCCAACAGGGATCCCAACTTCTTTGCTGATGTTGTGCTTTCCTAACCTTTTCCCATTCCATTTCTCTTCTTCAGTGTAATTTTCTACACTTTGTCTTTGATTGTGTTGAAAACATTGGACAGGCTTCTATAGCCCATTTTAAAAATGAGATATTAGGTTATATAGCCCTTCAATGAGATGATCCATTATGTATTTGAAAGTAAAGTGGCAACTTGTGTCCATCAGCCTCACGTAAAGCTACTCAACATCATTAAATGGTTGCTGTGTGAAGAGCTGGCTGACTGTTAGTTGTACTTAAAGTAATCATGTTTCTCTAATGCACATGTTATATTGTAGGAACCCTTAGCCTCTTTTAGATGAAAGATAGTGTGCATGTATCTTCATGAGAGCTGCAATAACAGACTAGAGAATAAGCCAGGATTTCAGTTCACAGCCCTTGTGATAGCCCAAATCTAGAGCTATGCATTATAGTTCCTCTCCAGCAATTTACACTGTGACTGTTATGTGATCATACAAATAGCTGTAGGGTACATTCAGACAGATGATATTCAGCATTTAATCTTTCTCTAGAAGCTCTGGGAAGCTTCATCTCAGATATGGTGAAATTTCACTTCTCAGCTTACAAGGTAAAACAGGTTTTTACGGAGAGATCAGAGAAGTGCAGTAACTACAAAGAAGGAAGGTCCATTTGGATTAGAGACCAAATTTGACTTAATCTTGGGCTTGCTGCTCTTGTGGTCACTGTGGGTAGCAATGATTTCATATGAGCACCCACCATCTAATACTACTCAGGAAATAATTGGTCACTAAATTAAAGACAAACCAGTTTTGAGATGAGATTCCTCGTGTGGTGCTCAGTGCAGCCATCCTGTTACATACAGTGCAATAACCAGTGCAGAAACTACAGCAGTGGTAGGTACCCATTTCTTCTGAAGTTTTACTGCTCCCATGTCCCTAAAATGCAGTTTTGTAGGGGGAATAGCCTTTTATAAATGTGAGAAAAATCAGAACCAGCCACTACTGGAAGATTGAAGACCTTGGTGAGGGGGTGCCCATCTGGTCGCCTTTCTCTCCTGCAGTGGGAGAAGGACTGTTCTCAGCCAGGCTTGCAAAGGGCTCCTGAGGGATAAACAGAAGGTCCAGGCTGTCATATATATTACCATGTAAACCCAACCAAGGAGAACACTGGGAAAAGCAGTAAAACCAAAAACACTTTCAGCAAAGCAGGATAGCGGAAGGGGCTAATCCATTAAAAGTAAATGGTGTTGGTTTACTGGTTGGATAAGTCTGAGAAATGTGTCAAAGTTCTGTCCAAATAAATCCCTGATAAAGAAAGCATTGACCTGT
The DNA here is from genome assembly GCA_035222235.1 of Margarornis squamiger. Classification (NCBI taxonomy): domain Eukaryota; kingdom Metazoa; phylum Chordata; class Aves; order Passeriformes; family Furnariidae; genus Margarornis; species Margarornis squamiger. The sequence goes on from JAWWTY010000027.1 coordinate 12,431,338, forward strand.
TCAAGAAGAAAGTCTGATAAATGAGTACATTTTTACAGGCATGGATCCAAAACACGTTGCATAGTAGCAGAGCACCTTCTCTCCTCCCTGTATTTTCATGGTTATCTATTACAGAAATAGATACATGTGCAGTGGACATCAGCATTTGACAGGTTTCTGCTGTACAGCAGACAGCTTAGCATTGTGGAAGGATTAAAGAAAAAAAATTAAACCCTGTGGGTATTCATCTAGCTTCATCTTAACTTCTCCAAGTCCAGAGAAGTTGTATGTCAGCCTTTTTCTCCTCTCTAGATCTGAAATTGGTATTGGGGAAATGGTTAAGTGGGTCAGGTTAGGCTGATGTGAAATATCCCTAGTAAATCCACATTGCATATCAACCTATTTTCTAATTAACCCTGTGACTATAAGTGCAATTTCCTTTGGAGTTTGTTTTAGAGCCTGGAATGTTGGCAAAACATGGTTTCCTTTGTTTCTATATAGACAATACACAGAAGTAAATTCCCTTGATAGGCCAGTGATTTTATAGAGTAGTTGTATTACTCTTCTTGCATAAGAGATATCTCATCTACTGTTCTTGTAGACATTTACTTCCATCTTAATTCAACCCCATGTTCAGCCCTTCTTGCTTGTACTGAGAAAGTTTGATAACACTTTGTGTTATCTTTACTTACACCTCATACTTTCCATGCAGTGTCCTTGATTTGTCTATTTTTGTCTTCTCTTTCCTCCTGTGTCAGGGAAATTCCTACTCTTGGGTTTCTGTGTGACAGGTCTCAGCCTCACTAGGTCAGTTCTGACCTTGGCTCTACCCTACAGGACACAACTGGCTTTTTGGTGCTGCTTTTCAGCAGAACCAGCCCCATTTGCCCTCTTCCCTCCCTTGTAGCCAATTATTGTTACGGAAGAGGTTTGTCTTTCTCTGCTGGTTCAGTTCTCCTGCCTCTCTGGCTGTAGAGGGAGATAAAGTGAGTTGAAGGAACTTCATTGCCTGAGTAGCAATAGGAAGATGAGATTGTTAATGATTTCTATCCAGGACCTGACATGAGCATCTGCACTCAGCAGCCTTTCCACTGCAGTGGGCTTTGTTTGACATTTTTTGTGAGTTATAACATGGGAGAAAGGACCTGCAGTTCCTAATCAACCTCTACAGTAACCTACTCCCTCACCAGTGGTAAGCAGCAACAAAACCAGCAAAATCCTACACTGTGCAAAGGATTCGGGTTTATAACAACAGCTTTTCCATGGTTTAAATGACAGCATTCTGAAATCAACAGTTCTGTACTCATGGTATTCAGGTATTACATCTTAAGAATAATAATTGATTATTGAAAAACAGTTGGGACCTAGAAACTGTGTAATGATTTTCCATAAATTACATTGCTGTTTATTTGCTCATAAGTCCTTATTTAATATACATTTTAAATCAATTACTATTTAATCAGCAATAGCAACCTTATGGAGTCCAAAGGAATCCTCCTGAAGCATTATTTCAAAATGATTGTGGTACATGCAGTGTTACTGTCATTAACACAGAAATTCAAGCCTACCTACTTTCCAGTAGTAACACATAAAAAAAACATAGCCTTAAAAATAAAGAACACGAAGTTGGTAGTTTAAAAAAATAATAAAATTCTTCTCCTTCTGACAAGCAAGTAGTAAACTGATAGTGTCCTCAGGGTGTTATTGACTTCTGTGTCATAGAAAAAGTCACTTTCTCCTTGAAGAATCCCAGTAAAATCCCTTAGGCTTGATCAGTGCAGTTGTTTGACTGTTGGTGCCATTATGTGAGGTCTACAAGGCAGACTTGGTTGTCAGACAGAGACCAGGAGCCCCAGCTCTCTGTGCAGGCTGGATGGTGTGAGCACCATGGGCAGCACATTGTGCTGCCTGATGCTGAGTGTGCAGGAAATGGTGGAAAGTGCCCAAACTCCTCCTTAGTGCTAAACCACAAAAGATGAGGCTGCTTTACTCTTGAAAAGACTTGTCAGTACCACGCAAGTTCTTGCAAAATTTCCAGCTTCAGAAAAATGCATTATAATCCTTTACAATTTCTTGAATGAAAGTGGGATAATTTGAAGATCATCATAAGATTTCAAAGCAAACATCTGCTTTGAAAGATTTTCTCTTCCTTTATCCCTTTTCTTTTTAGCTAGGTCTTTCAGACCTCAGATTGAAGAGAATGTCTACTGCAGCCCATCCCTGTGGCAGTGTGACAGTGACTGCCTTTCATTCTTAAACCACAAATAGTTATTTATGTAACAGGAGGTACTGTACAAAAAAAGGCTCTGGGTATTTTTAGCTGATGGTTTGCCTTCACCTCTTATTCCTTCATAGCTCAATGATTATAAGAAAACCAATATATTAAGAGATGTTGTAAACTATGTTTTCAGGTATTCATAAGTCTTTGGAAGAGTTGTGGGATTTTTTATAATCTCTTCTTATTATTTTATTAAAATTGGCATAGTCATAGAGGTCCACCTTCTGTCTCTCCATATTTTCCATTTGCAAAATCTGAATTTTCCCATTTTCCAGGGTCTTTGGCTTACAAGGCATGTGGATTAAGACTGCTCCAATTTTTTTTACTTCTGTGGATTTACACTATTTACATAAATATGCTTGGACCTGGCGAGAGTGTTGATGGTCCTGAAAGATTGCTTGTGTTTGTTATTCCTACGGGTGGGGCTGTATGAGAAGGGATGAAAGAGTTTACATAATAATGGGAGTGGGAACAAAGATAATTTAAAAAAATACCTATTTTAATTTCAAGTCTTGAAAATATTCTGGTGATACCAGGCCAGAGTAAGTGCAAAATTGTAGTAGCAACTCTCAACCCAGAAGATTTTACATGGTACTACATCCCCTCTGTGAAGGAAGGAAGTTTCTACACAGGGCAAGAGATGCGCTTCAGGAACATGACAAGAACCTTATTCCCAGAAACCTCCAGTTTCAGCATTGCCCATCCATATCAGGAAGAGGGGAAAAGACTCAAATGCTGAGCTGGGAATTAATGTTTCAGGATGGTATTTGTACCCAATGCAAGTTTTGCTTGAAATCTAATGGGTAACAAGTCAGCATAAATGATCATTAACTAATGCAGCATTACAGCAAATGGATCCATTATGCTTCATTCTGCTGCACAGAGTGCAAAATAAATTCTGGATGATGGGACATACTCCTAGGCAAAGAAAGAATTTCAGATAAGAAAGAGCTTGTGTTAGTTGACTTTGTTTAACAGAAGATTATAAAAAATTATGATCCGGGGATAAGTTATGGCATCACACACCATAAAAATAGACAAGTTAACGAATCTATTTTTCAAAGCCAGTGTTATACTCAGTAGCTATAGCTTGTCTTAATACACTTCTGATTTTCACTGTCAATTTCCCAAAGGCAAACATATCAGTATAAGGGAGAGATTCAGGTGTCGGGTAAGAAGTTTTTATTCCACATGGGCAAAGTTTGTGAGTTGTAACCCAGTGTCCTAATTGACATGATTGATTGCAGATAAGGAACCCTGGCAGGGGTAATCTCTCTCCTACAAAAGCACCTCCTGATTTGGTCTGATGTAAAGAACATCTGCAGGGAAAGGCAGGACCAAGTGCAGCTCAGCAGGGCTGGAAAGGCTGCAAGATGACTCCCTGTTCCTGTGTCTCATTGTGCACTGGATGGGGCAGGAAACAACCAGTAAACCCAGCAAAGAGTCCAAGCAGCAATAACCGACAACTCAAGCACAGGCTCTGCTCTCAGTTCCCTTAGGTAATCCATGGATTTCAAAATCAACCTTTTTAATCTTTAATAGCCACAGACTCATGAGAGATTATAACTGTTGATTCCAGTGGTATTGCTTCAGTAGCAGAGAGAGAGAGAGCCTGGAGCCCTGAGCCACAACTTTTTAAAACACACCCGACCAAAAGCATTAGGAAAGCAGTGTGTCAAAGTCTTTTTCAGTCATTTGCACTCTGGCTTACTGAAAACAAGCTTTTGTGTGACAGTATTTCCATGTCCCACGCAGCTGGGCTGAGGTGGAAGGGGATGTCATTGAATTTTTGTCTTCACAGTCAGAGTTGGTTCCAGAAGCTTGTGTAGCTGGATATTAATATCCATATGCCTGGTGTAAGCACAGACATATAGCAAATCATTTTGCATTGCTAGTAATCCCCTGGTAAATATTGGATGCCTTTCCAAAGGTTAATTCTGTAGTCTAAGAAAAGGCATTGTGTTTTGCAGTGCTGGGTGAGAATATGTTCCTTGCTGGGGCCTGGGATGGGGTAGCTCTGCAGGGCACAGCATCCAGGGGTGTGAGGTGCTCTGCGAGGCACTGGATGAAGTATGAGAGGCAAACCTGCCTCCAGGACCAGGAGGAGAAAGGCTGTGTCCTGGAGGCAGCAAGTCATGGCTTGGGGATGCTCCCTTTGGAAATGATAGGTCAGACCCTCCAGTTCTTTAAATTCTTCTGCTTGTTGCCAGTATCAGCCCATTGTCCCATGGCACGGGAGCCTCTGCTGAGAACACAGCCCACCCAAAGGCGAGGAGACACGATGGGGGAATAAGCAGACACTACAATTTCTAAATGAGGTTCCCTCTGCTCCCTCTGTCTCTGAGCAGGGTGCATTAATCTCTCACGTTCTTCAGGTGGCACATTAGCTGAAAGAGGCCCTGGGAGAGCACAGCCTGGCAGGAGCACACTGTTCCTGAGTGGGCAGAGCACTGTGGCTTAGGGATGACAACTCTTTTTATAATTATTTTTTTAAGCAATTCTGCTTTCAATTTCACATGGAAACTATACCTGCCAGGAAGGAAACAAAGTAGCCTACTGAGAGATAGAAAATGAAGGGATATTTTAAATCACATTTAAAAATGTGATTGTTCTGATAAATTGTTTTAACCCTTACCTAGTCATAGGGAACTACAGAGATGTTGGAGGTTCCCCAAAGCCTGAAAATATGCTAAGAATGCTGGTAGTAAAATAATTTTTTATGCTTTAATTTAATCCTTCTTAAACTTTCATTCTGCATAAAGTGGGTATCTAAGTTATTTTACCAGGGAAGTGCCCCCTGACTCAAATAGCCCTTGATGGTAGGAGGGTGTCCCTTCTGTGGCCTAGTTTTGTCCAAGCAGGACAGGAGGATGCTGGAGGTTGTTCCTTGTCCATGCTGCTCTGCATTCCTCACCATCCTTGGCTGCTTCAGGGGCATGTGGAGGAAAATTCTTTGTGCCCCTCCTGTTCCCCATGGATGCAGAAGGAGAGCCAGGGCTGCAGCCTGCAACCAGAGCCCTGTCTGTGCTGTCTTTAGAAATACTCAAAGGGTTGGGTCTGCCTGTAATTTTCTCTTAGGCAGGGAAAGGCATATTTATATTTCCTGATCCTGTGCATCACGTTTCAGCTAAGACAGGCTGGACCATGGCTTTGATTTGCTCTTTGCTTTTTTCTGGGCAGTGAAAAAAGGATTGATTCCTTGATTTAGCCACCTGAGTGGTCTGCTTGAAACGATACAGAAGCCTTCCCCTCCTGCCTGGATGCAAAGGGCAGAGATGGAGGAGGAAGCAGTAGTTAATGCAGTGCTTGTGCTCAGGAATTTCCTATTCAGGAGCCAAATCACAGCTTTGCTATTCTGCTTCTGTGTTTAATGTTTGCCCACACCCAGCAGCCTCCCTTTGGGGCACGCCATGGCAAGAGCCAGCAGTACAAAGGTCCAGCAAAAAACCCTCTCCACAATGACCTACACATCTTCAGCAAGTGCATAGAAGAAGACTGAAGGGGCCAATGGCTCTAATCAGACTGGAGCTGCAGCTTGAAAGCTTCACAATTTCTACAGAACCAGTCACATCTCAACGAGAATCTAACATCCAAAAGATCCAGTCACAGCAGGCTTGCTAGAACAGTAAGCCCTAAAAGATATTCAGTAATAGGCGTAGCTTGGGGTGCTGGGTTTTTAATAATTTCTCTCGATGTTTGACAGCTGCAGCTGCACACACCTTGCTGCATCACTCAGGGGTGGGAGAGGTCTTGCCTGCCTGGCTTCTCCCACTGTCAAGGAGTACATAAGGAAGCAGTACTGGACAGTACTGGAGGAAGAGGAGGGAGCTATACTGCGAGCAATATATTTGCATAATGGGGGGAAATAGGTTCCACTCACTGTTTCAAGATTCTGTGCCACCAAGAAACTCAGGTCCTGTATTTATTATTTGTATTACAGTAGCACCTAGAGGCCCCAAGTTGCTAGGGTTTGTAGAGCACTTTGTAGGAGACAGCTACTACTCCTGTGTCATAATAAAATAATGAAAAGATTGGGAAAGGAAGGGAGAAAAGTGTCCTGACAGAGGTGCTATGGAGCAGCACAATAGAAAGTAAAATTCTAGATCTCTCAGTGGATACTTGTTCTGTCAAGCACTGGGATCACAGCATCTCAAGAAGCGACAGTGCCTTCAGCTCAGCTGTCAGCAATAACTGTCTGCTTCCTTCTAGCCCTTCTTCAGCAGTGGAGCAAGTCAATCCATTTCATTTCACAGTGCAATGGATTAAGTCTATGATTGTGACTTGGTTGAGGACTGATGGCATCTTCAGATGTGCTTGCTTGACTCTCTGTGATCAACTGTCCTCTCAAGTCTGAGCCCAATTCGGTGGCTGCACTGCAAATTTGACTTGTAATTTTAGTTTGGAAATGTGCTTGTTAATTTCTGCCTAGACTATGGAATAGCCAGCTCTCTTCATTCCAGTTTTGACATGCTGGAACTCTGTCAGTTTCTCTCTTTAGTCAAAAAAAGATGAGTTTATTGAATACAATGTAGAAGAACCACTTCAGACACAGAACCCCTGTGTGAAGTGTGTACATATGCACATCTCTGTACCATGGACCAAAACTGTTTGCTGCTTCTGCTATCAAGTGCAAATCTGGCATTGACCCCATTGAGAGGTGGAATGGGACTTGAATGTGTGCTTTGATGCATTTGGTAAAATTCTTCTAAAATTCTGCTAGCATTTATAGCAATAATAACTCTGTTTCTGAAGAAAGAGGTTTTGTTGTTATAAAATTGCAATCTCTGCCTTTCAAAAGAAACACTTAGAAACTATGCAGTTTCTTATTCTTAACTAAAGTTTCAGCACATTTATAGGAAATATGAGCTATAATTTTACTGGTTTCCTTCTTTAAAATATGTTTTAAAAGGAAATCAGATCTCAGCACGTTCTAGAGTTGTTTAAAAAAAGTGAAGAACTGGCAGTACTACAATTTGAATGTTACCTAAAAGCCTGACAAGAATGGGAGTAATAGGTGCAAAGTCTCTATTTATTTAGCTCCAGCCACCACCAGTTCTGAATTTATCTCTGCATCATCCTTACGCAATGCAGATGAAGAGTCTCAATATTTTGTGACTTGGTAACACAAGCACAAGATCCTGCCCATTGTCATGCCAGGGTCCTGCACAAAACTGGAGGTACAGTGACAGTCTTGGCAAAACCCAGTAGAAGGATTAGATCTGCAGAGACCTGCAAAAGATATTGGCTGGTCAAACGTTTTTGCCCAATCTTTTCACCTTGTGTCAGCCTCATTCAGGACAAGTTCATTAAAGGCGTCCTTCCAGAGATTAGCTCTCAGTTCTGTATCCCTTTCACCTTCTGCTTCCCTAATCCTGACCTATGTGAAGGCAGCAGTGATGAGGAGAGCCCTGATAACTCTGCCATCTGCTCGAGTGTTATGTGATGCTCCTGCTGTTGTTAAAGACAGAGCAGCAGCACTTGACAAGACCTTCTAACAAAGTGCTTTGAAAGCCCCTTACCAAGCTCTCCCAGGCTGACAGGCTTTTTAGTGAAGTCTTGTGCTTTCTGGCCTCTTACAGATATTTTCCCTGGGGAGTTGCTGTGTAAGGATCTTTTTTCCCCGCTGTTATGGGAAATGGTAGCAGGAGAAAAGGGATGTTTTTATTCCAGACTGATCTGTAGACCTTTCAAATGAAGGTGATGCTGGGCATCCCAGAGCTGTTGGCTGTGCTATGGCTCTGCTCAGATAACTGAGCTGGAATCTCTTTTCAGATCAGGGAGCCAAGGCAGCACTCTTTTGACACTCTTGCATGGTTTTCCAAACCAGCCAGAGTCGATGCAAGCACATTTGGTGAAAATGCCGAAAAATTCAGGTCCTATTTCACAAGGAGCAGCAGCTGACAGCAGCTGACCCTTCTGTTTCATATTTTCTTTAAAGTAGGAAGTTCTGAGTCCTTTAACCATTTAACCACCTGGCTGCAGCCTAGACTAGAGAAATTTGAAAGGATCAGCCCCAACATTAGCCCATTTCTAATTAGCCTCGTTGCCATAGTGACTTGGAGGGGGTTTATTATCATGAGCATGGCAAAGCGATGGAACTGTACAACTTCTTTTGCAGCTGGGGAACGTAAAAAGTGAATCCCGCATTGAATCATGCTCACAGGGCTGACATTCAAATCACAGTCATTGTGTGCTCAGGAAAAATGACTGTCACTCATACAGGGTGCTTCACTTTAGGAAGAAGATGGGGGGTGCAAAGAAAGAAAAAGGAAAGAGGAAAAAACAACAGCTCTGAGGCACTAAGGCGAACATTAAAAAGCAAAGGAGCAAAAGAAATTCAGATATCTCATTTAAACTAGAAAAAAATTAGAGGAGTAGCCAATACCGAAGCAGTCAGTGCTCAGTGTGGACTCTGTCTCCTTTGTTTTTGTATACAGAAGAGCTGGGATATTCCCAAGGACTTTCTTATAAGGAATATGGAAATGTACAGAAAGTGGCTTCCATCCTTTATTGATATTTCCTCTTTACTACAAGGAGTTGAAATATGTGTATTTTTGATCCTGAATGTTGTCATGGTTACAGGACTACTTGGATGCTGCTTTTTGCACCCAACAAAGGCTGCCTGTGGGTGCAGTTTGAGGCTGGAGATGGTGGGGACCAGCCTGACCACCCAGCTCGCCATGGGGTCTGCCTGGAAACAGCAGGACCTGGAGTGGGGATTCCTTGGGCTGGATTTCAGTCACAAGAGGAGGGATAGAAATTGTGTGATCACACTCCTACTCCTCTTACAAATGCCTACTAGGTAATTAATGCTTGTGAAGAATATGCTCATTCCCAATGTGTTTATAGCCTTGAATATTTCTGCTTAAGCTACTCCTTCACCTCCTGGCTTGATTAAAAACCTGGTTCCTGTGGATCTTGAGACCAAGGGCTTTTGTTTCCAGCATAGACTTCATTTTAATCTGTAGTCTAGAACACTGTACAAAACAAAGCTGCATGAAGGAGAAAACACTGGTGCTGCTCTCCATAATGTCAGTGAATCTCATGTCTGCCTGAAAGATCATGTGGTAGATGTACTGTAGAAGCTGTTGACTTCTCACTGAAAAAGGGCAAATGAGATATCTTTGGCTGAACTCCTCCCTGCCCATCTTTTTTTCCAGGTTTTTAACCAGAGGGTTTTCAGATTTCTCAACCTATAGAAAAGAAACACTGTGAAGAAAATTATTTCCTGTGAAATGCAGACAGGCAGAAAACGCCAATTTTCAGTGAGGATTTTTCAGTGAAAGGTTGTGATTTTCTGTCAAAGGCATCTTTAGTCTTTTACCAACTGTATAAAATGTGGTGTCTTAGGTCTTGCAGCAATTTACTCACACAGTGCAAATGGAGACTCATAGGATATTAAACTTTGTTTGTTTATTCCACCCCAAAGTGGTTTTAAAGGACCCTTGTGAGCAAAAGACAGTGCTGTAGGTTGGAAACAAGCAGATTTCTGCCTTTTCATGCTAAGCTGATACGTGGCCTTGTGCAAATGACTGTCTGAAGTGCTTTCTCTCCTTTTACTGTAGACTGCCAAGTTGTTTGAATGCAGATGTCTGTACCAAACCCAGGACACTGTATGCTCTGCAGACATGATCGTGTTCATGATAATCTGAGGTGGAGGGAGGGGAATCATAAATGAAAAGGAGAGAAAAAAGGATGTACAAACCAGTATTTTCTGGAAGTTGAAGTTTGGAACAGTGAGGTTAGTCAGTGAATACACACTAATACCATATCTTAAGTCACCACTTGAAGTAGAAAAGCTGTGGGTGGAAGTAGATGGGAACAAGTGGGGTGCCCTGTTTTGATGGGCAGGCTTAAATATGACTGTAAAATCAATAGACGGCAGCAGGACTATAGCTGAGCCTCCCACTCCTCACTCACCTTGCCTAAGGTTACAGGCTTGTCTGAGTGCCTTGTAATTAAGCGGTGCCCAGGTATGAATGGGCCAGATTCCCTCATCACCTACGCTGCTTTGGTGTTGAAAGAGAGTTGTGTGTAACTGGGGACTGCGATTTGTCATAGTCAGAGAAAAAAATCCCAATCTGATTAGCGTTAGAATAGCAAATGTCCTGAATTCCTCTCTGAAAGGAGCACAGGACATGTGAAAAATGTTTTGTGAGAAAGAGGCTTTGCCCTACTGGAAAATCTTTCAGGGACTCTGTAGCGGCAGGTGAGAGGATGAGCAGTTTGCTGCCAGGGATACCATTGCAATCTGGCTCTTCCCATTGCAACTGCAGCCTCAGGCTAAGAAGTGCCAAATGGAGGAAGGGCAAGGTAGTTTTCTCTGTCTCCACATGCTGGGGGACCCTTGAGGTGGCAGCAGGGTGGCATGTGGCCACGGATGTCAGGGCTCCATTTCTATCCCTGCTGCTACCGAGGCTTTGAGTACAGCTGGATTTTGGGCCAGCTTCTCCTCTCCTGGAGCTGCCTTCGTGCACCTCCCTGTGTGAAAGGTGTTTTGCTGCAGGGAATTGTTGTCAGCACAGGGATCAGTGAGGAGGGCAAGGGGATGTGAGTGATGGGTTGCTTTCACAGATAATTGAAAGCACGTCAGAAATAGAAGCGGTATTTAAATCGAGAGTCTTTTTGCTTCTTCACTACCTGGTGAGCCTGGGAGTTACAGGAGGCTGTCACATGATAGAGAATTAACAATTCTGATGAGAGATGTTGCCAATTTGAATTGCTTATTTGGAGACCAGGGTAGGAGGGGTGTCCATTAGTGTGTCTCAGGGATTTCCTATGCCTGCTCCTGGATCGTCATTAAAGGAACAAAGCAGCTGAGGAAATGCATTCACAGTGCAGATACTGGTATATGACACCCAAAAGACCTACTTTTTTTTTTTTTTTTACTTGAGCTAATCTTATGGCAAAGTGCTATCAGACCAGCTTACATTGCTCTGTGCGTGGGGCTGCTGGTGAGGTAGTAATGAGGGCAGCAGTGATGGCAAGCCACTTTATTGGAAGGCTGTGGCTTGCATAAGGACCAGGAAGCACCTTCTTCTCTGTGATCACAGGGTGCATCCCCATGCTCATTGCTGCTGACAAATAAGCTGCCATAGGAGAAAAACAGAAGCTGAGCATCGTACTGAATAGCATCAGATTCAGAGAACTCTTGACTCCCAGTTCCAACAGGAATTTTCTGCACTTACCTAAAAGGCCTTGTTGGAGGTAACAAGGTAATATACTCCAACTGGTCAAACTGTCAAGGCATGTCCCCTTGCTTTCCTTCAGCACTACACAAGTCAGCAACAAGGGGAGCTGCTGCCTGGCTTCCCATTTCTCCCAGGGCAGAAGTCACTTTCTGTGTCCCCTTCCCTACCCCTGACAGTATGCCCTGGCTGCCAGTGCAAGGATGCCTGGGAAGGTACTGAGGGACCTCAAAGCTTGTCCAGAACAGAAGAATTTGTTGATTCCCCAGACTGTCCTGTTGTACATGTGCACCTGACTGTGGAGAGGATCTTTGGATATGATTAGTGCATGGAAAAGAGTCCCACCAACCGGGTCCATCTCTACAGTCCTCAAAGCCCTGTTGCCTGAAATTATCACAACTGCCTGGGGGATTTTTATATGCAATTCCCATTAATTAAAATTGACAAATACCAATGGGCATCTAAATCTCCTCTGAGATTTTTGATAACTAAACGAGCATTCTCTGCCAGAGAGAGAGGTCTGTTCAGCATCTCTCTCTTGAGTTCAAATTTTCCCTTGGGTTTGCTTCCACATTCCTTACAAGAGATTGAAGATTTCTCTGGAACAGCCCCCACTCTTTTATAGCACTGCAGTCACACAAAATAAATATGAAGTGAGCTGATTATATTCCGGAGCTACGAGATACCACGTGTCAGATCCAAAGTGAACTGACCTTTCCACTCCCAGGTGGACAGCTCTGACCTTTTGTGATGCTGATGAGAAGCGTGGAAGAAATCATGATTAGGGGGAAATTGTGCTTTATTAACATAGGCAGAGCACAAAGAACTCATCATCTAAAGACCTGCCTCTAGGTGGTGGGACACGAGAAAGAAAACCAAGATGTATGTCCGTGTTGTACTCTCATTATAGCACTAATGGGAACAGGACAGCAGAGCTGAAGGGACAGCGGAGATGTGTGATGGGGAATTATGCTTTGCTGTAGAGGCTTTCTTGCAGTGACAGTTATAGCAACAGCAGACCAGGATCCTACTGGCTCAAAGCCTCTTTATAGTTTCATTTTTCTGCAGTTATTATTTGACAGAGGAAGGTGAGAAGCCCTGGTAGCTGCAGTAACACCCAGTTCAGTTTGGTAGGTTTTGCCTTGCTACAAGGTACCAAGGATCTGTTAATGAATAGGGATATTTTTTGGGGCATCTGTTTTTGTCACGGTAACTGTGAAGCACAGACACTCCCCTTTGCAGGTTTGGAGGGAGGAGGGGAACAAGAAGGGTTTTTCTTGTACAGCAAACATAGCTTCAGAAAGTGAGGAGGTTGGTGGGAGGGGAGGAGGGGTGGGGGGAAAGCAAGCAAGCACACATTATATTCCAACTGTTTCCACGGTGACATTTCATAATCACAACTCTTGGGAGAAAATGCTTCATTGCAAAGCTGGAGGAGGCAGGATGGCTTTGTGGATGCAGCCAGAGAGGGGATAGCTCTCCCAGCACCTGTGGCTCACCATCCAGAGGACTTGGAAGCAGGGACCAGCTAAACTCATGAGGCTGTAGCACAAACCCTGGGCAAGGAATTGAAATGCGTAGTAGTCATCATCATCTCTATCCTTTTATTTTGAGGATGAACGTTTATAAATAAATGTGATATCATCACACTAAATTGGAAGTCTAAATATCTTCTGTTTTTTGGCAGGAAGGAGGAAAAGAAAGATGTATGTGAAAAGGAGCCTGTAAGATGTATCTAACAAAGCATAGCCATATAGCTGAAAAGCAGCCTGTATGTAATGAATTAGGTCACCAGGTCTTTGCATTCCACATTGTCTCTCTATTTACTCTCAGTTCTGGAGTTTTAACATGCAAGTGAGCTCCAAGCAGATTGAAACCTGCCTTTTCATCACTAGGGCTGGTTGCACAGTGCCCAGAAGAAGCCAGTGCTTTGCTGGCAGTGAGTCTCACAAATCAATCCGTGGCATATTATTCATTTTACAAAGCAGCACCATGTTCACCTGAATCACTTCCAAACGTCTGTGGTTCCCTGTGTTGTTTTAGGCAGTGTACCACTTGTCATCATGCTGCTACAGATGGCAATAGCTCCTGGGGGCTTTCCTACGAGACGTAGGCAGGGGAGGCAAGGGCTGTGACAAGTACACAAGGTTTTCATGCTTGGGGACTTTCCTTCAGTTCCTGCAGCAGAGAGCCACAGTGTGGGTTTCAGTCCCAACTCTCTTGCAAGTTCGGTGAGTTTTAGGCAAATTGCTTCCACTGCCAACATCTTAGATGGGATAAATGTTCTTGTATTGCTGACCATGAATAGCTGGATGATTGAATTTTTCAGTTCCTTGAATAACATGACTCAGTGCACTTGTCCAATAGTCCTAGACTGCATTCTACACAAGTATACAAGATGTATATTATTTCTAAAGCAATTACTGCAATATTTATATTCCTTAAAAAAATCCTCAATCCCTTTTTTTGTTGTTTTTGGTCACTGAAGCTCCTCAGCTCTGTGCTGTTTCTGCAGGACTGCATGGAGCTGCTAATGATGTTATCTCTTCTGATTCCCCCTCTCTCTTATTGCAGACATTGTTACACCAGGTTGCAAACTTTGTGGTGTGCCAGGTAACAGGGTGTTTGTGTGCTGCTCTTTCTGTCTTGGTCTGTTGTTGGGAGTACAAAGGAAGTCTGGCCTTTTGTTTGTGATACAGCACTGATCTGTGTTTTTGATGTCCAGAAAGTCTCTGGCAAAAACCTTGATGAGTACAGAAAATCTCTAAATATGGGGCACCTCCAGAAACACTTGGTGTAACAGGGCCTGTATCATCTTTATCTCTCCTTTCCATCCTGGAAAAAAAGGATGATTCTTTGAAAAAGACATTAGTTTCAGATTCTATCCTTAGCTCTTCGCCATTTCTGCAGTGTCTGAAGGGTGAAGAAGAGAAATTATAGATAACCTACAGCTCTTCATGTATGCACTAAACTTTACAGCTCTTTGTCCAACTAGAGCAGCCTAACAGTGATAGCTGAGCTGAAGGCCTCGCTCTTGAGTGTCTGTAAGAGGCAGTTCCCCTTTACCAACCTGTTGCACAGAGGAGAGCAACTGCTGCTTCTCTTCTGCCCGCAGTAATCCATCTTTGGAGCTGACAGCAATGTCCTCTGGCATGTCATGGTGACTGGCCATGCTATGGAGGGCTTAGATGCTCTGACAGATAAATGAGAAGCTGGGACATCCCACTGCTATGGACCTCTGCCACACATTTGTAGAAAATTACTCGGTACAACTTAAAAAAATGTTTTTTGGAGCTATAGAAGAGGATCACAGACACACCCAATGGAGTGCCTCTGGGCCAGGCATTGCTTTGACTACCTGGGTCTCTTCATTCCCCATTCAACTCCTCTCAGTGCCAGTCTTTCCATTCTCCTCTCAGAAGTTCTAATGATTTTCTGTGTCCCACCCTGAAGCCTTTCTATTTCTCCTCTGTATGTCCTGTTTATTCAGACACTCTGCAGACCTCATTTTATTCCTCTTCTTAACTGAAACAAAAAATATTTTGCTTTCACATCCTTTAAGAATTTAAACAACTTTTCATATAAAATTACATCATGGTATTTCATATTGCAATGAGTTTTTCTTTATTTTTTGGAGGAGTTCAGGTTATTCTTGCAGGGTCCACATGTGCAAAACTCTCTCTCTGAAGACTTTTCAGAGGTGTCTGTCTGGTGAGCAATTAGCCTGTGTGAAATCCAATACATTTAGTCAATTTAATACATACAGACTGCAAATGTGCTACACACTATGCTATGTGTGAGACTGAGACACGCAGGGTGGGATTTTGTGTGCCTCGATCCAACAGATCTGAGCTAGAGCAGGGGTAGAAATTAAAGAATGAGGAGAAGTGACATGAATATCTGTATTGATTGCAGAAATTCATGATAGAATGACACTGATAATTCTGGTGATTTTCAAGTTTTCTCCTTTGTGCACAAACTTCCCCCTTCCCAGCTGGTAGCTGACAGCCTGCTCCAGTAGGATGTGATGTAAGAACTGGAAATTGATACTTCTTTTCTTGACTCAGATACTCCAGTTCGAAACTTTGAGTCCTTTGACTATTGGAAAGGCCGAGATCAGCCACCCTAAAGCTCAGCCCACGTGTTTGTTTATCTTGTGTGTTAGCAAAGCAGCCTGGGAACCGCAGAGCCAGATGGCAATGATGGGATCTTTGTAAGGCTCTTTGAATTGTGGCAATTGCTGCTGCTGCTTTTTGGGTGATTTTTTTTTTTCTTCCTAAATCAGCATGCTTTTATCTTCCTCATTTCACGTTTGTTTTCGGCACATCTTGAGTTTGATGCCAGGGATTAAAAATGAGGGTTGATTCATATATCAATATTAAACTGCATAATCACCTCAGTCATTATTTGACTTCATCTGGAGCCTTCACAATGTTTTGGGAACTTTGAGTGAAAGAAAACTTTGTCATGTATATGAACATTTGACTGAAGTATTGATAACCAGTATTTCTGATTGAGGTTGCATCCCCTGTGTCTGGCTTTTCACAGTAAATAATCTCTTAGCATATATTTTCAACAATTTTTTAATACTTATAATTTATTTGGTCTTCCATTCAATGAGAAAATAATGGGACAACACAATCTGTGGCAATAATCTGGGGGGATTTATATTCTCCTACAGCAGTAGACCTACTGTAACTTTAATATATTACCAGTAATTTCTGCTTCCTCTGGTGAGGCTTAGAGAAACATAAGGTGCTTTAATAACAAACAGGGATCCACCTACAACTCTGATTTATGTTTATGACTCAACAAAGAGTGTAAACTGAGACTAGGGCACAGAGTGATTCTATAAGTAGTTATAAATCAACCATTCACCAACGGGGAAAAAAAAAAAGAGTGCCAGCAGCATTCCATGTATGAGGAAGAGAGTGGTTTGGGAGTTGCAGATGGTAAAATCTTCTTTTAGGGGAGCAGTAAAGGGGTTTGGGGGGATTAATCATGGAGAGATTTGTAATGTTTTCATGAGTGCTCATGTAGATGTTTATCCAGGGTGTCTTTTGGAACTGTCCCTGATTGAGCATGTCAAGTCCATTTGCTGGAAGCAAACTCACCATCAACAGGTCAGCTGGATGGTGGGACAAACTTTAGAAAACAAAGTTGCAGATCGGAATTTGTAGCATACTTGACTTGGACTGAGTGCACAAGTCCTTACCTGACTCCAAGAAAGCTCCTGGCCCCGTTGTGCCAAAGGCTCCCCATCCAGCTGTGCTGGGTGGCAGCAGAGCCCGGCTCGTGGGAGCCCACGGCCCTCCCCAGAGCGATCATACCCCGTGGGCACTCCCAGCCGAGGCACCGCTCCATTTGCCAGCTGCTGCTCATGCATTTCCAGCTGAAGGGTGCACAGTGTTTGCAGTGCCACTCTGATTGACGGGTTTATCTTCCAGTCCATTTAGTTACTTAATTATCCCAGAGTGAGCAAGAAGTAATTTCTTATAAATATGGTAATAAGTGGATCAGGATGACAACAGAAGCACATTCTTGTACAGTTTGTGGGAAAAGCCGACTTTCCCCAGTTTCAGTTCGCATCAGGCTTCCCTGTCAGGAGTCAGTAAATTAATAAACAGTATCTGGTGACCCCCAGATGTTTGGCATCAGTCAAGACCTGCTTGGAGCTATCATCATCTGGAGTCTTGTCTCTGTCCTACATCTTCACAATTTAGTACACACTGCAAAAGAACGAAGCTCATATTTCCCTTAAATTCTCTGAGTTGCTTCTGGAATATCAAAGCTTTTCCTTTGACAGCTCCAGCTGCTGTGTGAAGGAAAGAGGGTCCATGGACAGCTCAGGCCTAACTCATTGATGGAGGGAGAAAGATTTTTCTGCTTGATACCAAACATTGCCGGGACTACTTTTGTAAAGGAAATTTTGCCAAATATTACCAAGTGAATACAGTCTGTAAATGCTGGTTTCAGTGGTGTAAATAATACAAAGATTAAAGATTGAAGCAAGTGCCTGATGTTAAAATAAATGACATACACATGCGGGGGAAAGATGGTAAAGAGCCTGAAGCCTCCCTATTTCCACATCAGTAGGAATTTTCTCAGTAAGAATGAGTGAAGGGCTAGCTGCAGGTCCAAACTCCTTGTGCAGGCTAAAACCTGCTTTAGGAAACAGGATAGGAATGCAATGAGCTGCAGAGATGACCCTATTCCCCTCCAACCTCTCCATGTGCTGGTGAACACCCCTGATCTGTGCCGCCTGCTCCTGCCTGGGCCGTGCTGGAGGGTGTGTGTGCACATACAGCACACATACACTTGCCTAACCGTGTCTATCAGTGTCATTTGGGTGTGGGTGGCACCAGTGACTGTGCATATGTTTGCTGGGTGTAGGTGTGCCGAGGGCTATCTGCACACACGCTTCCCAGTGTGTCGGAGCTGTGAATGGAGGGAACCGTCTCACCCCTTTTCTTTCCTGATTCCTTGCACATTTTCCTCGCTTTGAATTTCTGGAGTCTGTCCTCGCAGAACCTGTGCTACAATCATTCCTTGAGAGGCACATTATCCAAAATAACAAAATTGAGGTGAACAAGGCAGGGAGAGAAATGCATGTCACTCCATCAGCATTCATTTATGCCAAGGCTCTCTGAAAACCATATGAGATTCTGCATTGTTTGGAGTTTATTTAGATTAATCACTATAATTACATTTTGCTCATTATAGAAAGCCTCCTATAGAGATTGTCCAGCTAGAAAAGAAAAGGAATTTTGGAAATAGTTATTTGAATAGCCTCTTTAAAGACATTCAGGAGCATCATGTAAAACACAGTGGGCACCAGGGGAAATAATTCTGCTAGGAGGTCGGATGGATGCCGAGTTCTGTTGATTTCCTCATTTTTCAAGGCTGGAGGCTTCTGCATGTGAATGAGTCCTTTGTTTTTCCAAGGCTTTTGGTACAGAAATATATCTGCTGCAACAACTGCTTATTTTCTATCCTGTAAACAAAAGCTCTGATAGTGATGGCAGACCATGGTGCTTGGGTGGACAACTTCATGCCATTCAAAGCAGAGCAAAGAGGAAGGTGTCAGACATCCTTCTCAGAACCAAAATTCTCTGGCTCCAAGCAAAACCTTGGAGCAGAAATGGGTGAGAACAAAGGTTCTCGCCCAGTACAGCAAGGTCAGTTGCAGACAGAACACAAGGGGAACAGCTCTGACATAGTCATTTTCTTATTCTCATGTCTGGCAAAGATCTTAAGTGAACCAGCTACACTTTTCCAAAATGCCTTTATAACGTTTCTTAAATTGGACAGAATTAGTTTGGCCCCTTGGTTTTTTTAGACTTGTATCTTCCTAATTCTTTACTCAATTGCATGAATTAATCCCACAAAACCGTGTTGTATGTTCCCTGTTGTCCACCAAATGCCTGCCTGTCCCACCTATGTCTTAAAAATCCTTTGGGGAAAAAATACAGGTCTTCAAAACACTCCACACCCTGATATTTTCAGTTGCTCCTGATTAAGGTGACACTGTGCAATTCACTTGTATTCTGTATTGAATGATTTTCATTGTTTTCTGAAATCTGAAAGGAGGAATAACCTCCTTCAATTGTTTTTAGGAATCTAGATAATTCGATTGTGTTCATCTCTCAGAAGATTGGCAGATTGATCTGTTTCTGTTGTGACTACTCTTCTGAGATTGAAGAGTTTCATCAATTTCCCAAGATTCAGTTTGAGTTTTAGCCAGAAGTTCAGAAGCTGTATTGCCTGGATGTTGATTTAAAGAACCTTCAGAGCACATAGAGTTAATTCTGAACATCCTTATGCTAACAAACTCTGAATAAAATGTTATCTATAGGGGGAAAGGAAATGAATACCTTCTTAAAATAATGATCTTATTACTACTTATCTTGTTACACTGTGGTGAGGTTCCCCTTGTTAAGCCACCTGCATTTTGAGAGGTTTATAGACAAAAGCAGCATTATTAATTAATGTGACTGTGCAAGCTTTCTGCAAGCTATTATAATATTTTATTGTTATGGCTACTATTATTGTTATCAGATAGGCTGTTTGGGAGTTTGAAAACATGCTAGCATCTTTCTGTTGCACTGGTTATCCTTCAGTGCCTTTCTTCAGATTAGAAATGCAGCTGTTTCCATTACATTCTGGATGGAAAGCAACATCCCATAAAACCTATCAGCAGGTTATTTTAGCCTCAAATCAGTATTGCTTAAATTATACAAGGAGTGAAATGGAAGTCTGATGAAGGTGCTCCTGTGAACAGCAGATGTGAATTTTTTGTGCTTGAATGTGACCTTGGGCTGATGGTCACCCAGGCAGTGAGAGAGGGTCGGGGCATCCTTTGGCTACAATTAACTGACCCCTGAGTGCCTGAATGGTTGCTCTAATGAACCTGCAGTCTCTGGAACCAAGAATCATTGCCTGGTCACCTGGTAAAGGGTGGTCTGGGGAAAAAAGGAATCCATCCTAGAAAGATATTTCATTGCTTGCCATAAGGAAGATGCAAGCCTTCTGGGCTCTGTTTTTTGCAGTGTAACTATGCATACTGTCCTTTTAAGGCCACAAAATTTCAGGCATCAGTGCAACTCCTCTCTGATATGAGGTATAAGAGCACAGTTCTATGACCCCATGCTGACTGGCATTTATGTGGGTGTTTAAGCATTTCGTCATCCCAGAAGTCACTGTAAAATCCATAAACCTGTCTAAATAAGATACTAAAGATCCCAAACTCTTATTTGCAGAGATTAAATAAAGGCCTGAGGATATAAAAAGTAGTATTATCTCTGCACCATAAAATTATCGAAGATCAGAGAGTCCTCCTTTTAGCCCTGCACAGGACCATCCCCAAGAGTCACACCTGGGCCCTGTGGCCAACAGGGTACATCTCCATGCTACTGCAGGTTTTGCAGGCTTGGTCATGTCCCATTTTGGTTGTCCCACTCTGCAGCATGCTCATGTGTCCAGCTGTTCCCTATGTAGGAGCAAGTCTTGACCTGTAAATATTTGTCACCACTCTTTGGTGTTCTTACAATTGAACCACATGCTTTTGGAGATGGGGAGATGAGACTAGGGCAAGGGACCCTACATCAAACCAGAACACAGCACATTCAGATCTTCTTTTTAATTCTGCTCCAAACAGGCTTTTTACTTTCTGTTTCCCCCATGCTACGTAGCCTTTGTTTGTATAAAGTCTGCAAACAGTAAGGGCAGAATTTCTGGGCTTGGAGCATTCAGGTTCTAGCACAAATGGCTTAAAGTTTGGTTTGGGACTTTAGAGGGGAATGGGTGAATTTTCTTTCCTTTGTGAGATGGCTGTGGCTCTGTGCTCACCACAGTTCTTTCTCAAAAATTCCCATACCACAAATTGTGCCTAGGAGCTATTTCTCGTTGTTTCTACTTTTATTGTGCCCACCCCCTCTTTTTTTGAAGCAAAACTGCTTATGGTCAAATATACTTCAGGCTCACTAGAACTGCCACAAAACAGCTTCTGCAATAATCCAGGCTAAAATAGCCCCCTACTTTGAGAAGCCTGTCCTATCTGATGGTGCAGATTCCTCCACATCAAGCACAGAGGTGAAAAGCCTCATAGGTTAACACCGAGCAGGAGAAATCAATGAGAAAGGGGATGGGGGGGTGTCCTTTTTTTAATCCTGTGAGTTCTCTTGTTTGTTGTTCTGAAATCCTTCCTCCCAATGAACGTTTGCAGGATGCGACCCTCTTTGTTATCCTAATGCGCCAGGCTCTAGAGAGTGATCGGTTCAACTTCTGGACCCAGGAGTGAGAGCCCAGGTTGGGAAGCGATGGATGAGAGGCAGAGTTGTTTCAGCCCTTTCTCTAGAGGAGTTTGCCACCTACTGATTCACAGGTTCCTTTTAGCTTCTGCCAAGACAAGTTGAGGGGGAAAGCGAGGAATTTAGGGCTAGGTGGGGATTGCCCTTAGAGATCTCAGCCAGGACCCCCTGGGGGAATAGCCAGCGTTAGGAGGGATGCGATGCCCAGCTGTTGAGCTCCATCTGGGAGAAGGGGAAGGAGCTGGTTGGAAGCGCCTGGTGTGTGCGTGTGCGTGTGTGTTGTGTGTGGCGGGGGAGGGATGTGGATGAGGAGCGGGCTCCCTTTCTTTCTCTCGGGGCTCAGTTAATCCTGCTGCCAAGCGGTGTTCAGCGGCAGTCTCAGCGCTGGATTCTGAGCGAGGGAGACGCGCATCCCGAAGGCGCAGCGGAGGGCAGGCGAGAGAGGCAGCTAAAGAGAGCAGAGCGGGGGAAAAATCAAATCTATGCTTGGAACTGGGCTTCTTTTTCGCCAATGCAAAAGGGAATATGCAGCACATTTTTGCCTTCTTCTGCACCAGTTTCCTAGGGGCGGTGTTAGGGGCCAATTTCCCCAACAATATCCAGATAGGTGAGTGTGGGGCTGGGGATGGTGGTCCCCAGTGAGTGGGTAGGGGTGGAGAGGGGACGGTGGGGGAAAACTGACCCATTCGTGTGCTTGCAAAGGCAAAATATGCGTGTATATGTGTGAGAGAGAACGCGAGGGAGTGAACTGCGAGGGCTGGATGTGTGCTTTGGGTACCAGCTTTGCCGGAGAAGAGATGGATCAATTTGACTTTGGGGGAGGGGAGGATTTGGAATAAATGCCTGCACACACACCAACACAGAGGGAGAAAAGTGCTTCTGAAATGGAGGAAGTATGAAAAAAAATATCTGTTTCTTGCTCTGAGAAATGCCTGGGCTGCCATTGTGTGTTGCTGCATTTGCAAAATCGGGGGTTGCACGATACATTTTTGCGAGGTTGCTCTCATCTGTAGGTAACTGGGACGGGAGGTAACAAACAGACGCTCTCTGTTGTTGTTGCTAAAGAATAAGGGCAAAGCTATTGGAGGAGGATTTTGCATTGAAGTCTCTTTCCATTTAATGCCACTTGCATCCCTTGGACACCAGCAGTGCCTGTTTGATTCCTTTTTCCCTTCCTGTAACTTCTCAGTGCTCCTCTCCCTCCCTCCCCGGATTTATTATTACTCTCCCATTGATCTCTATTGGTGATGGTTTGTAACCTAGCCCCAAATTTCCCATGCCCGTTTTCTTTCCCGCCTCCCCTTTCTTTACAATGCCAATCAATTGCTAATCCACTAAGTTCAGGCAACTCCTGCCTGAGTCCAGCTGTACAATTGGTGCTTTTATTGCTGTTGATGCTGCATCCTTGTCTCCTTCCCTTCCTGTCTCCCCTTTACCCCAAATTTGTGCAACACCCCAGATTTTTTCCCTTCCAGCTAACACATATGTTAGCCTAACTTGGCTGCAAGCATCTTATTCTTCTGACACCCATGATTAGGCTGAGGGGTGGGAGGAACGGAGGACTGTAGGGGGATATTGATGCACAAATAGCCCTTTTCACACGAGATGCCCTCTGTGTTAAAGATGTGCAAAGTGACATTGATAGCAGGTCCCTGCACATTTGTTTCTTTCTTAAGTAATCTTGAACATTGACACTTTCTGCTGCTTTAATTCTCTCTTGTTGCTAAGTGCTTTGTTTCTCTACTCCTAAAATGCCAATAGCAGCACTCTCTTTAAATGCATATAGATTACAAGACAGGCTGAATTTAATAGCATCTTTCTGGAGGCTGTGAAGGGATCTGCTGCAAGCCAAGGTTCCTGCTGGGGGAGCAGCAGGAAACTTTTTCTAGGGCTAGGTTATTGCTGCACTTTGTTCCAGGTTCATGGTGGAAGAAAGGCTTTGAGCCTTCATCCAGCCTCTTCCCGGTTCCTATCTTATTTGTATCACTCTGTGATTCTGGGCTTGTCTGGGCTTCTGCTTAGACTGATCCCTTGGGGGGATTTCCTGCCCAATTTGAGTTCGGCCACTGTCACCTGTTAAATTTAGGGCTTTCCTGCGCAGCAAACCTCCAGTAGCAGCAGTTGTTTGGTCATGGGTCCCATGTTGCTCTGGCCCGTGCAGCCCTGTCCCCCTCCACGCTGTTGGACCAGGGTTAAGCCAGGTTGCTCTGTACCCCAGAGTCCCACAGTGTGGTGGGAACCCCTGAAACCCTTCTGTAGCAAACCTCTCCTCCTTGTCAGCAGGGTTTAAACTGAGCTTAATTACAAGCAAGGGGGTGGGGTGGGGGGGGAAGAAAAACTCTCATTCTTCCCTTATTAAGATAACATTGACAATGTTCCCATTTATTTTCCTTAAAATTACAGAGGGTGAGTAGGTTGAGCAGAATGCCATGAATTATTCTGATCCTACAGGCTGCTTGTCCTGGGGATGCATCAGGGTTCCTAGATGTGATCCAGGCATTGCATAACACACAAACTGGAAAGGTTTTCTGATCCCAACCCATCTGCAGTGGACACAAAAACCTTGGGTCTTGCATCCTAGAGGGTTTGCAAGTGTAGATGCATGCCCTGAGCTGGGGAGCTGTAGCCTCTGTTTGCAGGAATATTTTGGCCTGAAGAAGTTTCTAATACAAGTGTGTTTAAGACCTTTCTTCTTATTGTTCTGTTTTTCTCCCTAGGGGGGTTATTTCCTAATCAACAATCCCAGGAACATGCAGCTTTTAGGTTTGCGTTGTCTCAGCTCACAGAACCCCCCAAGCTCCTTCCCCAGATCGACATTGTGAACATCAGTGACAGCTTCGAAATGACATACACCTGTAAGTACCGGCGTTCACCATGCTCTCCCTTACTTTTGGGTCTTTGTTCCTGACTTGGGTTTATTTTGTGTCTCAAATATGGGACATCTTGCTCCAAATGTGCAGCTCACCTTTAGGGTCCAGGCAAGAAAACCTTGAGCACATGGACAAAGTATTTCTGAAGCATTTTGTTTTGTGCTAAGGCACAGAGTGGAGGTAGTGCTGCAGTTATTCAGGGTATCTAGTGCTTTCTTTCCCATTGCATCCAAAGTGGCATAAACTCCTCAATAATTGATTTCTTCTTGTTTCTCTAACCTCTGCCCAGCTCATTATGTTAAGGTTTTGTCCCCATATTTCCCATAGCTGTGGTGTACAACAGAGACACCCCTTACCACCCACAGAGTGCATAGAAGTCTCTGTTTAGTGTGAAAAACTTCTTCCTCAGTCCCAGTTTAGCCATCTGTCCTTGTAATTTAAGAAAGACCTAGCAGAAACAAGCAACTTGATGCAAGTGGAGTCCAGATCCACAATAAGGGGTATTCCTAATAATGACAGAAGTGAGTTCTAGTTTCAAGAAACAGTGAAATCATTGGCTTTGAAAACAAGTATTAAAGACAGCAGGGTTGATCCTAGGGTGCATCTGCACCTCACTAAAGCACAGCTGTGCTGTTTTTGTTATATGACATAACCAGGAAA
Organism: Margarornis squamiger; assembly: GCA_035222235.1. Classification (NCBI taxonomy): domain Eukaryota; kingdom Metazoa; phylum Chordata; class Aves; order Passeriformes; family Furnariidae; genus Margarornis; species Margarornis squamiger. Next base: position 12,456,122 of record JAWWTY010000027.1, read on the forward strand.
AGGAGAAACTGGCTTGCCAGGTGATGCCAAAGTTAGCAGCAACAAATAGGACCAGGAAGAAACCAGACGAAAACCAAACCCATAACACAGCCCTGTGGTTGTGTTAGGGGCTGTTGCAGTATTTGCTTCCCTTGGAACCTGTGGTTCAGTTCTATGGGCAAGGGGCTCATGCTGACGGGGTGTGATTAATGCACAAAGAGTGTTTTGGTTCAACCGGGTGTCAGACACTGCTGACACTCTCTGAGCCTCTGTGTGCATAAATGGACAGTCTGGAGGGGCTGGAGGAGCCTTCCCTTTGTAGAGCCTGTTGGATTGCTGTTGGTTTGCGTCTGTAGTGTCCTCTTGAGTCACTGAAACATCCTCTCTGTGGTTTAGTCGTGTAGAGTGAGGTAGAGGTGGACACAAACTGTTCTCTCTGCTCAGAAATGCACAAAAGGGATTTCCTGGGGGAAAATCTTATGGGAAAGTTATGATATTTTCTGTTGGAGGGTTTGCAAATACAAGATTTCAGGAATTTCCTGCCCAGCAGATACAGGAGAGGAGTAACAATTTGGCCACACTTTCATTGCAGTATCTAATGACATATCTAAAGATTTTCTCCTTTCTTTAATATCACTCTATTTGCCAACTACAAGGTTTCCATCAAGGAAAAGCAACTATTTCAGCTCAGTTCAATGGCACTTTCTTGGCAGGAAAACCAGACAAATAGAAGAAAAAAGACAGACCTTGTATCTATCAAGGGAAAGCGTCACCCACCTGGGGTAGAGTTGCTGACTGTGGCTGGGGATGAGCTATTTCAGTGCTGATAGCAGGAAGAAAGCAGAAGCTGCAAGAATATCACTCAAATAAATTCTTTACCTGTACATGGCTTTCCCTCCCTCTCTATGCCTGCCACTAATGGTTTTGTTTACAGCTGTGGTAGCAAGACCATGATACTAGTTATGCTTCAGAAATCTGTCATTAGTACCACGGGGGCAGGGGTGGTCTCACAAAAGCTGAATGGAAGCAAGACAGCCTCCCAAAGGATGTTATATTTGAGCTCTATGTAGGGCACATTGTCCTAGATCAGACCAGCAGAGCACTCTGCACAGTCCAACTTTACTTGTCCTCGTTTTTCTTTTCTTATAATTAAAAACTTCCTAAGTTCTTCCAGACTATGCAAGGCAGCATTTGTTTTGTAAGCACAAAAGAAGGTGTTACTCCATATACCCTAGGGGTGAAAAAAAAACCCAATCCCAAAAAATCAGGCCATTAGGAAGACCTGTTTTTTGTGCTCTAGGGCTGAAGTAAAACTTTTGTCAGGCATTAGCTCATTCCTCATCTTCCAGCTAATTCCCTTCCCATTGCCAAGACTAGATACCAGCAGAAAGATCTGTTTATTTACAGAGAATAAAAACCCTGCCCACGCAGTGGTCCTTATCTTCTGAGAAAAGACTGGCCATGCTACCAGTTAAAAGTACTAGTTTTTGTTCCCATGGAGATAGAGAACACAGTGTTTCTTTGCCATTGGCATTACCTGTTTCTCTGACAGTTAAGTCAAGGGTGTTTGGACCCTGTAAACCTGGTGCTGCTTCTGTCTGGGCCTCCAATAGGTCATCTGAGGAACACTGGTAGGTTCCAGCCACATTGCAAATCCTGCCTCGTGTTAGGATCTGTCCTCCTGTGCTAAATGTAGTCTTTATGGCAAGTGCCTGAAGAAACATCATTCAAAATACAGAATATATATTAAGAATCAATGGTGACAGCAGAAGTAAAACCCTTGTTGGGCAGCTTGGGGGGTGACAATGAAGGGGCAGGATGAACTGCAGCACTATGACAGCACCTGGCTAAGGAGATTGTGTGCAAAATATGTCTCAGCATCAACTGTGGCACTGTCTACCTCTGCCTGACACGTATTTGCTTACTGGTTAGGATGAGCAAGCTTTGGCGTGACAGTGGGTGAAGTTACAGGATGTGTTGCCCCCATTTGTGCCCAGGTAACGGCACCATTAATGGCACTCTAGTGATGACTGTGAATTGATAACACTAATATCCATCAAAATGATAACTCTGGAAAGTGACAGGAGGCTGCTGTTGTCGCTGTGACAGCTCAGCAATAACTTTCGCATTTCTGATGCTTTCAGATGTGGACTTTGTATCATTACACAGTGACTGTGAGTACTCTGTGCAGGGAAATGTCAGTCCGTGGGTCCTGTGGTCCTTGTGCATAACACAACAGTAGATGATGATTTTAAGCAAACTGTTATTATTAAAGAAGAAAAAATAGGTTGTAGATACACTGTGTGGTAACCTCCCATTTCGCGTGTTGGTTGATGCTAATGTTGTTGCATCACTGAAACATGGGCACATTTCAATAACTGAAATATCTTCCTGAATTCATTCCATCCCACGGAATAGCTGGTAATGAACAGGCTCTGTGGTTGCAGTTGGGTGCGTGGTGGGGCTTACCCGTATGGAAATGCACAGCTGCCACTCTGAGGGTTCTTAACTAAAGGTTAGGAGGCTTTATAATTTTGTGATGCTTCCTCAAATGCCAAGGCAATTGTGTAGGGGGAAGTTGAATTGAAAGTCCTTCCTCTAGCAGAAGTACACAGCAGTGCCAGGTAACTGTAAAGGATGAAATGATGGTATGGTATAGCTGAAATGTTTACCTAATGACATAGCAGAGCAAAACCCTTCTGATCAGCTTTAAAGACACCTTCACAGGTTCTGTCTTCAGCCATGCTTGGAAAAGAGCTTTACAGCCTCCACACAGTTTCCAGCAGACTCTACCATGCTGGATTTTGCTGTGTCTGGACTCAGTACAGACCCAACACAGCAGATTGATGCTGCAGGTCCGAGTGGAGATGAGTGGGAAGAGCCTTGCTCTGTGCCAGGTGTGAGGACACAGATCTGAAGCTTAGGAGAGAACTGCAAATTCCTGTCCCTGGCAGGTCCGCATTGGATATGAGCACTGTGTACTGTTGGCAGCAAAGTGATGAGAGGTTGCTTGCTTGAGACAACCTGAGCTGGGAATAGTTTTCTCTCATTCTTCATCTCAGCCTCCAATTGTGCGCATGTAATGCACATCCTCAGCCTGTGCATAGCCCAGCTCCTCAGGGGATATGAGTTGTTTCAGCCACAGCTCCATAGCTTTATTTAATTTGTGGTGCAGAAACTCCAGCTTTTGGCTGCTGGCTGAGGTCCCCAGGTGAGCGCAGCAGCGTCAGGAGATGTGGTGGCTGTTCTCACTGTCCAGGGAAGCTGATGGCTCAGTAACAGCCTCCCCTGGCAGTGCCCTGGGGCCTGTGCCCTGTGAGCAGTGCTCACACGAGGTGAGTCACCAGCTTGATAAATCTGTCCCTGCAAAACTCAGGCCACTTTGCAGGGATGACCAGTGGCTAAAATAACCCTTGTTTGTCACAGAGCGTTGCGGCTTTGCTGAGGCAGCTGTTGGATTCTGCGTGCTTAGGTGTTGGGATACTGACGAGGGGCATTCAGGAGCTGCACACCTGAAACACAGAGGTCTGCACAGGATAGCAACAGGATTTTTCAGCTGCAAGGAAAGTTGTAAAGCGCCTGAAAAACAATGAATTATTTATTCCTCTCCTTCCATGTATACACAGATACAGTAACTGTGGGGTCATCATACTGAATACGGGCTGTGGGTGCAGCAGAATATCAACACTTGAATCTGTTCTGCAAATTAGAAAATGAACATGTAGTTTGGATTCTGTTCATATTTTATGAGGGCCTCCCAGCTCCAATTAGAGGGGGATTTGTAGCAATCATTCACCCTGTGCTTATGTTCTTATCAATAGCAGCAAGCTTACATCCAGATCAGCTGTGAAATGAAGTATTTCTCTTTCTTCTTTTCCTTGGATACTTACATATATAGATAGAGTATTTATAGAGATTGCTTTTTATCTCTTAAATTACCCTTAGAGGCAGAAGGAATAGGCAAGAATTTGAATGTTCTCAAATGATGATCTAAATTTGTTTTAATTAAACAATTACTGCATTGAATTTAAAGGAAGCATCTTTGTTGACAAACATACTATGGTCGCCATTTCTTTCAAAGGTGTTGTTGTAATCATTCCAGCAAGCAATCAATTAAAATGCAATTTTTATAATTAAACTTCCACAGTCTAAATAAGCCCAGCCCTGTAATAGTTGTGGTGTTGCTAGACTTGTTATTATTTTCGCAGTGTCAGAAATCTCATGTAAGTGCTTTGGGACTTTTTTTCCCTGCAGAGCTCAGGATGCTCGCTATGACTATTTAATATGAGTTAAGCCAACAGAAACATGGGTTTAATGATCAGATGCACTCTGATTAATCCAACATAGGTACTACAAGGAAATACATCTCCTTAGGTTATGTAATAGGAAAAGATGTGATGCAGGCAGATGAATCACGGAGCATCAATTCACGTTAGATCAAACTGAGGTTAAAGTTGCTCAGTTTTGGGCAGGGATGGGCTATAGCTTTCTAGTGTGTGTTTGTTTAATGAGATGCCAGCCCCCTGGAGGGTCAGGTCCAGCCCTAAGGAGAGTGCTGATGGGTGAAATTCTACCTAACAGGAGGGAGCAGGTCCTGAGAGCAACACCAGCCTCCTGAGCCCAATGTCTCTGCAGGCTCCCTGGGGTGGGTGCAGTCACAGTCACCACTGACACTGGGAATGGGTATCCCCCAGTCTGGTGTGTCCCTCTCTCCAGAGGCCTCAGGGGCACTTATTCTTTGCATGACAGTTTTTATGTATTTAATTTTTTATCCTGAGCATTGTCAGGGGAGAAAAGCAGATATGATGGAATAAGGGAAAGTCAGAGGAGGAATAAGGGGAATTTCACACCTGCAAATCTATCTGCTCATCTGGAAAGGATCCCAGATACTCATTGGTGGCAAGTGAAAAAGAGAGGGAAGAAGTAAAATTTGGGCTCTGCAGCAAGCAGGGAAGGGATTTGAGAAACACTGAGCTGCAGAGGCCGGACCCATCCATTGTGTGACAGTCACAGTTTCCACTCACAGCTTATCCTTTCTTCTCTAAAAATAAAGTCTTTTCATATGATAGGAATCCTACTAGGCCAGGAACTCATAGGCTTTATTTTTTGGCATATTAGCAAGGTGAGAGTGGAAATCTTCATGTGACTGCAAGGCAGGCAGTGTTGGGAAGAGTGCTGTTCATTTCCAAAACTGATGGGAATTTTAGATATATGTTTACATTTCCCTTAATAGGGTTAAGGCCCCAAAGGCACCAGCTCTGTGCCAGTAGAAAGTGAAATGGTCCCAGTTAGCTTCAGTAACACATGGAGCTCAGAGCAAACACAAAATCAACATGCTCCTTAAAGAGGCAGTAAGTCAGGGAGACTTTAATATTCTAAAGATCCAAATTCTCTGGGGTGCAGTATTAACACAAGTCTGAAGACAAAGATGCATTTATTTCAACTGCATTCCTTTAAAGAGAAAAGGATTTTATTTCTCTGACTTTAGTTGTGTAGAAGTGAAACAGGGCAGTGTTTTTCACACAGAAAAGTTCCATCGGGTAGAGCGTGGCATGTCCTTTGGTAATACCTGGGGAAGACAGGCATTAGACAAGATGCAGAAGAGGGGCTGAACCAAGCCATTTGCAATTCACCATCATTCCAGCAGAAAATATTTCAAAATAGTACTGAATGCTTAGAATAATAACAGCGTCCTATCTGGCAGAAAGTGCTCCCTGCTCACCTGCTGAACTGATCGCTCATTAGCTTACACAGTAACGAGTCTCCAGTTGATTTTCTCATGCTGCCCTTTAGCAGCCAGCCACACTTGTCCCCTCTGGGGCATTCTTAAAAAAACACCCCCCACCACAATGTAAAAAAGACCAAAAGATCCTGAAATGCTGATTCTTTTTATTAATGTAGATCAGTTATTTTCCCTGTTGTCTGCAAACCAAACCCTTGCCAATCCTCACCCGGGGTTGCAATTCAGGATCTGTGCTTATGCATGGCTGGACTGACTGATCCCTTTAGGAAGCAGCAGTGAGAGGCAATGAAGAGGTGAGTAACAGCTACAAATTGCCATATCTTGGCTTCTCCAAGAGGGTTTTTTCATTCTTTGGTTTTATTTGTTTTTGACAGAGTGGAGGAGTGCAAAAGAAAACAACTGATGTCTAAGATTGAGTCGTATCATGCAAGTGGTTGCAGGATTCTTGTGTGGATGTGGCATATGTGTCTACATGTCTCTATATGCTATGGGAGTCTAGTCTTGGCTTTGATTTTATAAGTGAGATTCTGACACTATGCTAATGGAGATGAAGTGGGAGGGAGATGAAAGGTTGAGGGCTGGAGGTTCAGAGAAGAGATACAGAAGCCTCTGTAAGTTATCTGAAAGCAGTGTGGAAGGATCCCACATGAAACCAAGGGCTACTTCTCACCTTCCTGCCCTCCCCAACACTTTGCTTTGATCTTTGCTAGCAGTAAGCTTCAACGAGCAAAAAGACATCGGTGATTACACTGATTCAGATGTGGGTTTTCTCCTGCTGGCCTGCTGATATTCCCTGAATGCCCTGAGCCTTGTTGTCTTTCCTTCCACACAACACCCACACCCCATTCAGTGCCATCTGTGAGGAGGACAAAGTTGCTATTCTGGCAGGTAAACAGCAGAAAAAATATACAGAAGACCTGGGAGCTTGTGAGGAAAGTACTAGCAAGCAAAGTCCAACAGAGAGCACACAGGGACAGAGGATGGAGAAATCCTTCATCAGGAGACACAGGATGGGAAAGGGCCAGGCAGCAGCTCTGCAGGGTCTGTGGAAAAGTTATAGGTGAAGTTTTCTTTGTCTCTTTTCATCCCTTAGCTAAGCCAGGGAAGGTTTTGCTTTCTGAGGGCTCTGCCTCCTTCTGCTCAAATATGAGCTGGAGCTGCTGGTGTCTCCCATTTCACCAGCACCACAGGTCACCTTACCCCTGGCCTCCCCCTTCCTTGGTGCAACTGCTGTAGAGCTAAATCTCAGTGCTTAACACAGGGAATCCCCTGCACGAGGTGGCTATTGCAGACTGCCAGCATGACTAACACAGCCTTCAGTCCTGTTGCTGCCACACCTCTGACATGCCACTGTGCTTTCCCCTCAGCCAGCCCTGTTCAGTAGGACCCCTTGTATCCTTAGTGCATGATGAGCACAGACCACATGAAGCATGATGGTTGTATGTTAGTCCTGAGATGGGACTGCTTGGCTAGGGAAAAGGAAGACAACAAATGCTGAGATGTAGACCACAATGAGGTGAAGGCTAGCTGGAAAGGAGGCTCTTGTCAGAGCACATGTGGTGGGGGGAATGTTTGGTGGTGCCCTCCTGATCAGTGTCTTGCAGGGAAATGGGGGCAGGTGTCGGCACTGTGTCTGCAGGGGCTGAAGCAGCAAGTAGAGCCGCAGTGGAGAAAGAGGTCTGGCCTGCAGGGACTTCAGGAGAAATGTCTTTGTGCAGGAGGTGATTAATGTCTTTAATGAACTACCAAAAGAAGTAATAGAAAGCCAAACCACATAGGCTGCAGTGGGGGGAAGGGGCTGAGGAGATGATGTTGTTGCAGGCAAGGACGAGGCAGTGAGTTGTGCTGCAGCCCGTGCAGCAAAGCCATTTCCAGTTCACTGTCCCAGAAAAACAGTCGGGTGCAGCAGCTGTCCCTAGTCTGTCCTGAGCAAAGGCAGATCTGAGTGCATTTCACAGATTTAATCAGAATTAATTCAGTCTTCCAGCCTGTCCTGGTTCTGGGGTCTTTTTCGCTCATCTCATTTTGGCTGTGCTAAAACCCAGTGGATACAGATTCAGGGTGTGAGGGTGGTCATCTGGGAGTCCCTGTGCTCCTCTCCTGTGGGGACAGCAAAGAGCCTTCCTGAGGGGAGCAAAGTCTCTCCTTCTCTTTGGGAGGGGAGATCTCTTCAGGTCCCAGAAGTCTGGGACCTGGATTAACCTAGGCTGACAGGCGTTAAGAGTCATCATTTGTTTGGGAACCTGCAAGAAATGTGTGGATTAAGTCAGGCAGATTTCTAACATTGAGTCATCTATATCATAACATCCTCCACCTTAGCAGCCTTGTGTGTGCCAGACTCAGCAGAGACCTCAGAGGGAGCAGATACCAGAACCTCTCCTGAACTTGCAGAGGCCCAGGCAGTCCCGGGGCTTGCAGGAGGTCACCCCTTCACAGTCACACACAGACTAGAAAAGCAGCTCTTTTTGATCCCAGACATGCCCGTGTTTATGTGCAGCCCCCAGGTAGGATGTGAGGTTGCTCCTGAATTTCCACCCCTGCTTCCAGAGCAACCACACACCTCCAGAGATGAGCCCTTCCCCAAAAAACCCATGTCATCTCTTGTTCTGGAGTAACCAGCACTACTTTGGGGTACAGGCTTGCTCTGTCAAAGAGGAAACTCTCCTTCAAGCATCGTCACAGTTCTGGTGATGCTGAATTAGGAATACCAGCCCACAGCATCTCAAATAGCAGCTCTCAATGGCCCTTCCTGAATTTGCTTGAGAAGCTTTGCTTGCTCTCGTGTGCCTGCATGTTCCCTAATGGAACTTTTCCTTCCTCTTTGAAACACCAAGTAAAGCAACAAAATTGTGTGTTGATTTTGGCTTAGCTTAGCCTGAAACCTTGGGAGGCAGGTGAGATGAATTGTACCCCAACGTGTCTGCAGCTGTATTATGTCCTGCTAATTCCTCAGTCCTTTGCTGAAGGTGACGTCTCAGAGGTATCAAACATTTTCCTGCTCTCCCTGCGAGCAGCCTGTAAAGGCTTTGATAAAAGCAGCCATCACGTTGCAAACAGGCACTTCGCAGTTGTGCTATTCTGATGTATTGCTGAGAAGTGAAGAAAACATATGTTCATGGCATAGAAACTGCTCTGCTCAGGTTCTCCTTCTGTATTTTGGTACCGCACTGCAGTGGCCCCCCAAGGGCAGGGGCCTGCTGTTGTCCTGAGATGTTCTCTTATCCTCTCGGCCTCTCTTCATGGGCTTGCTGCTGGCAGAAGTGTTTGCAGTGCTTTAACAACAGTGCCTGGCTTTGCTTTTGCTGTCTCTAGGCAGATCTGCTTCTCCCTCTTCCTGTGGATATGCTCCTGGCCGATAGTGCCATTCCCTAGGAGTAGGCTCCAGGGGATGATAAGGTTGGCATCATCAGGAAAGGAATACCTTCAGATGGTATCTGCATTTTCAAAAGAGCACCCAGGGATTTGACTGAGAAATCCCCACTGGCTCAAATGGGAAGAACACAACTAAGCCCTGCATGGCACTGAAACAAACAGTCTTGTGAGAAAGGAAAAAAAAGTTGTTTAGCCCGGGAAAAAAGAGGTAATTTCTATAGTAACATCCTATAACAGCTGAGGCACATCAGACCCAAAGCCCAAGATCAAAACACACTTGAAAATCCTGGGGATACTCTGAATCCCATTTCAATCTGGTCCTGAGTTCTAATTGTCATTTGCCAGCAATATCAGAGGAGTTCGATAGCAACATGGGTTCAGGTTTCTGTTTCAAGCCTATCTCAGGACAGAAAGTAAAAGTCTGAATCCAAACTATCGACTTGAACAGAACAACTTTAAAACACAAATAGGAAAAAAAAATCATTGTGCTTGGCTCCCAGGACTGTGGAATGAAATCTAGAGCAGTGTTGTAGAGCGAATCTGGGCCAAGACACTGAGGTACAGCAGCATCCTGTGCTAGGACCACAGGAGCCTTTGGCAAAGGTGTGTTTGTCTCATCAAAGGTGTGTTGTCTCAGCTGTGCAGGGGCTGCAGCCAGAGCAATGAGCTGCATTGCTGGAGGACTGTGGGTGCTTGTGCCATAGGATGATTCATGGCCAGAGTGACCAGAGGTGCTCAGAGGTGTAACATGTAGGGGTGAGATTTTTTCCCTCACTGTCTTTGCTTGCAGCCAATACAGTGAATTCTTCACTTTCAACAACAGCAAATCTACACTAAAAAAAGGTTCCATCAAAAGGAAATTGCACTTGACAGTCTCCCTTTAGCCACTGGAGAGCAGCAGGCAGACAGGAGCAGGAGGCTGCATTCCCATCCCTTGCTGCCTGGTGTTCTGTGGTTTTGGCATTGCAGAAACGGGAAGCAGCTGTGAGCCCTTTGGATCACAAATGGATATGGGAGTCTGCTACTTCTGCTAACAACTCATTTATTATCAGGGAGCAGTTTCCTCTGAGCCAGTGCAATCTATCATTTCTTAAAGATGCTATGTGAGATTGAAAGAATTTGCTTTAAGAGCTGGCACCTGGCATCCCATAATGAGTCCATCTTTGGGAAGAAATCTTCTTCCTCGTTTCCTCATTAAGGTTTCTTTTCCTCAGCTTCAGGAGGAAGGGAGAGGAATGTGTAGCAGGTACACTCTTTCCTCTGAAAAGTTCAAGAGCATCCTTTCTCTGAAAAATTCCTTGAGAAATGCTCCTCTCCTGCCCCTCTCTTTCTTCTCTCTCTGTGAGGAGAGAGTATTTTGCCCAAAAGGCAAAATCTTCCAGAAAGGGAAGGTGGAGAGGGTATTCCATCCCCCTTTCATGAAACCCACTGATGCAACTCCATGCGTGTTAAGTCTGCCATGCACAATATCTGACCCACAGTCAGCACCTGCTGCTGCCTGGCCTGGATTTCATGCTGGTTCAGCACAGAGCTGCTTCCTCTGCCACCTCAGCCCATTTGCTTCCCCAGATCATGGGGTTGCACAGCAGGAAGGGGCTGTGGGGCCACCCTGCAGCCCCAAACAAATTCCTGCATGCAGAGACCTGCAGTCAAAGCATCTCTGCCAAAGGGCATCTTGATGCATTGGGCGATGGTCCCACACTGTGCAGATGTTGAGTGGCCTGATGTGGGCATTCCAAATCCAACCCTCCTTTCCTATAGACAGCACTGAGGTGAGGAAAGCCCATGCAAACTATGTTCCTTGAAGCAGCTATGAGCTCACATCAGTGTTTTTGACTGCTCTTTTCGACTGTCTGCTTAAAATCCTGTGCTCACAATGTGCTTCAAGGGAATTTGCTGCCAGAGCCGACAGGAGATGGCAAGAAGTGCTGGGTGTGGGGGTGCACCCAGGTGATGGGGCATTGTGACCTTCTGCAACCATTCTTCTCGGTTTTCATGTTCAGTAGGTTGACATAGTTTAACCTTTCTTCCTTTCATTTGCACTCATGAATTATTCCAAGCAAATACAATATTTTCTTAATTTTGGTTTGTTTTTTAAACATCTTTTTAATGTGAACAGAAATCAGGGCTACACATGCTTGGTTTTGCACTATCAATTTCACAGATTGTGGATCAAGCCCTTTCTAAAGAAGGTTTGTTTCATCCAAAGGCACTCAGTTTTGCAGCCTGCGATCCCATCACTGCTTGTCTTTACCTTTTCTGCAGATTTTGCCCAGCAATGTTATACTCCATCCTAATTTTTATTTGTTATTCCATTCCCTGCAGCAGGATTTTCCTCTTGGCAGTTCTACACCAATCTGTGCCTTTAATCATTGCAAGCCCCATGCTTAAGATTTCATGACAATCTCATGGCTGCCGTGGTTTCTGCTGTTCACCTGTTGCATCTCCCTCTTGTCATGAGTTTATTAAGATTTCACAGCAGGGTTTATACTTGCTTGTCGATATCTGGGGTCTTGATTGTTCACTTAGGCCTGTAGGTACTAAAAAAATCAGAGTTTTAAAGGCATTTTGGTGTTTACCAGTTTCCCCAGGAGCATCAGTACCTAATGGTGATATAGTGTGTTCTAAGTGATACTAAGTGTCCCTGTGCAACTGTTTTGAGAGTAACACAAATAGGATTTTTATTTTATTCCAAGCACTTTTTTTTTTTTTAGATGAAAGAACAAGCCAAATGCAGAATTATAGCTCAATGATTCTTTTTCATAGAAGGTGTGTGTTTCTGCTCTCCTATTCTGTGGTGGTGCTGCTGTCTGCAGCAGAACAGACTCTAACAGCAGCCAAATTGGGATTGCTCCCATGGTCTGCTTTCTTCCTGCCTGCGCATGGATGAACCCCATCCCATCTCTGGCTATTTCTGGCTTTGATGTGCTTTGGGTGACAAGGGGAAAGGGCAGTGCTGGGTGGTCCCGGCCTGGCTGTGCTGTACTGGAGGGTTCACTGAACATCTCTCTGCCTTGGTTTGACACAGTGCTGTGGGATACTTTGTGTGGGAGCTGAACCCCTTCCCCAGATCCTCATCGCTCCCAGAGTGAGGTCTTGCTTCAGGATCACGCACTGGTCTCATGCCAGCATTTTCTGTTTTGTCAGAGATCTCTCCTGCTAAGATCAGGAGGCTGAGAAGATCTAGTGGCTTCATTGTGGCATTTCTTTTCTCCAGAAATGAGAGGACAAACTTGTGCAAGGGGAATACACTAAGACATCAATGGTAAAAAAAAATAAAAATCTTGAGAAGTGTGTATTGAGAAAAAAAAAAGGAGAATTGAATTTTAGGAAAGTGGTAGTATCTGGCACAAATGATAAATGAGAGCTAAAGGCTTGTGGCAAGTGCATTAGAGGCAGCCTCTAATGTGTTCTTTAAACCAACATTTGTTGCAGTTTGGTTCCATCCACAGACGGCAGCTAAAGCAAGCAGTGAAATGTCTCCTCTGATTCCACATCCCATGGCTCTCACCGTAGGGCTGTGCGATTAGTGGTGACACCAGCACAGAAAGGGACAAAGTCTGAGGTCCTGAGGGAGCAGCACCTGATGCTTTGAGCCATGTAGGCTTTTCTGCAAGGAGTGAAAGACTAATCACTTCTCAGACATGTATTGAAGTTAACAGAGACTTTGACTTCCAGCCTCAGAAGACCTATGGATGCCTTTTCTCTGCCTCTTTCTCTTGTGTATGAGACTGTATGTGAAGGGTAGCATTAGGGAGCAGTTATGTTTTGAAGAGTTTTAGAGGTACTCTGCCATCCTGTTGCCTAGTTTTTGGGCCATTATTTTTTGTTTTCTTTCCCAATGAGGCTGGACAGCAGGAGGTGGGAAGGACTGGCATCAGTGAGTGGTCAGTCCCACACTGGCCTTCTTAGGCTGAAGTTTGTAGTTATTGCTCTTCCTGATGAATCTGATCCCTCTTTGAGAAGGTCCATGGATCCTTCACCAGTGGAAATCGCTGTTTGGTGGATACCCAAAGCTCTCCTGTGTCTGCTGGCACGTGAGCAGCAGTGTGTGACATCTGGGAAGTGAGCGGGGAACTACATCTCTTCTCCTGGAAGTGCCAGGCAGCATATGGGTAAAGGCCATGTAGGTGCTCTGAGTGGGTGAACAGAGACTACCCCTGCATGCAGGTTCCTTGGGAATGTTTTCCTCCAAGCAGGTTTTGTCATGGAGCAGCACAATAAAGTAGAAGTGCCACAGGGCCGTGCTGAGTGGCCCAAGTTCGTATTTTTTACCATCTGTTCTCCCCTTGCTGTTATGACAGCAGGAAAATGTCCTTCATGTTGGCAGTGTAGGCTCATTCATCTCTACTCCCCAAGTGACAGAGCATGAATCACCTGCCCATCTCAGTCTTTGTCTCCCTCCCCAAAACCAGTGCTGGGCTCCAGCCCAAACGTCCAGCCAGCTTGGCTGACACCTTTGCACGGGGCTGTCCTGGCACAGGTGGGGCGAGCATCGTGCCAGGGATGAACACCCACAGGACTAAGGCACTTTGGAAGAGGAGGGAATGAACCAGCTCTCCTCTCCCGCTGCCCACGGAGAAGAGTTTCATCTGAATGGGAAGAAATTGGGAGAGATACATTTAATACTGACCCTTGCACAGGGAAGGATGCCTTCTTTTGAGTTCACTTTTGTGTAGCACCTGGCAGCCTCACTGTAAGTTTGTCTATTCAGCTCAGGTAATGTGCCCTTAATTTCCCTTTTTGGTCTTTAAGGCCAAAGAAAGATTAACGATAACTCTCTGTTGAGTAAAGCCTTTCTTTTGCAGACAAACTTCCTTAAGAAAAAAAAAGATTAAAGGTTATGGATTGTCTGCCAAAGCTCTCATCCCACTAGGATTAGGTGTTCAATAGATAAAACTCTAGTGGGCAAGTGACTTGCTGTCTCCATATGTCTTCCACCCTTCCTTTCCACTCCATGTAAGGAAGGCAACTTGGGGGCACTTCCCTCCCACCCAAAGTATTTCACTGGTTGTGACTGGAAACCCAACAAGTTTTGAGGGGTCTGAGTGGACCGTGAGCTGTCCTTAACCCAGACAGAGCCAAGGAGATATCTTCATGCCCACATTAAAGAAAGAAAAAATCTCAGTTCCTTTGGACTTGCATTTTCCAAGTCAGGACCTTCCATAATAAAATGACTAAATGTAGCCCATCACAAATTTCCCAGCAGACCCAATGTAGATATGATGGAGACATTGCAAATAAGGGGAGTTCTATGTTCTGTTTTGTTTTCCCTGCTAGGATTGTGGCAAGACTTGGAGTTTTCCAATCTGAGCTTGGCAGAGAAAACTACTGCAAGAATTATAATTATAGTTAGGCATTTCTGTGGTTCTATGAGAGTATGAAGTGAAGTCTGGGAGAGCTGTAAATGAATTCATTCTCTCAGGATGTCCTCAGGCTGGACCCTGGCACATGCAGGTGCTTCCCAGACGGACTCCCTTCTGAGTTGCAATCAATAACAAAAATGACTGTGGGGACAGCCAGGTGCACAGAAAAGTCAATATGCCTGATACAATGTCCTCATCATCCCTGTGCAGGAAAACAGTCTCTTACTGCCTATAAAACGTTTTATTTTCTGAGGATATTAAAGGTTCCTGTGTGAGTGGGGGCATTAGCTTTATTTAAATGCTCAAAATATTTATTGAGGACATGCTTCCTCTATATTCTCTTATGATAGGATGCCCCAAATCCAGTGACATTAATTAGCTACTTAAACTTTTTTTCCCCCCAGCTATGGCCCAATCTCTATGGATTTAGCAGCACAGTAAAGATTTAACAGAAAGTTTAAATGGGAAAAGCATATGAGAGGAGAAATCGTAGGATAAGATTCTGTGCCTGTTAACTGATGGCATTTATAAATTATAGCTGAGAGATGTTATATCAGTGGAAATGGAAAACAGCTTAGTGGATTATAAAAATACCCTCTATAAACCATTTTAGTGCCTAATTTTTTTAAGTCTCTTATGGTAGGTGTCATAAAACTGAATTCTAGCAGAAAGGATAAAAAATTTCCCCTGGTAAACTGGCTAACTGGTGATTAGAGGCTGTCAGGGAGACCAAACTCTTGACAAGGCCAAGTCTGGCTGAGGACAGCAGACTCCTGTTTCTGGGGAAGTGAGTTTACTCGTGGGTGAAGCAGATCCAAATCTGCAGGGTGAATATCACTGCAGCCAAATGCCCTCCTATCCCAAGGAGGCAGTTTCTGTTGACCAGGAGCAGAGGAACACAGAGGAGTGAGTGGTGGGGGCTCAGCTGGGGCAGGGACTACATCAGGGGCTGTTTTGGGGCAGCCTGCGAAGGGAAATTGCAGAGGGACAGGAGCCCTGGAGGGAACAGCCAGGATTGTTGCAAACTGCAGTTATGCATATGAGATACAAGGATGCAAAAAGATCCCTGTGGGATGTCTTGGAAGGAGCCATGAGGTGGTGTTGGATAGACAGATGCAACCTGGCATCTACCAGGCTGCAGTGACTTTGGTTCCACCACTTTCTCAAGTGTATTTAAAATTAAACCTGTAAGGAAAAGAGCTGCCGTTCTGGTCTGCCCTATGAAACAGGTATTTTAATTGCCCAGTCAGTGGCCAGAGTTGTCTGGTGCAGGCCACCTCAGAGAGGTTGCTACCCCAGGTTTCCTCAGTCATCTCTCTGTGGCCCCCAGGTGCCTTCTGTCCCCTCCTGTGCTTTTGAAAAGCACAGCCAGCGCTCAATTCTGGGTTGGGATATTTAAGGCTGCAATATTTTGCAGTACATTTCCAAGCTGCTTGTGTAGGAAAGGGTAAATGACCTACCTCTCCCTGTCCTTTCACAGTCTAGCTCCCAGGATGCATTCAAAGGTGCTTATTCTCTTGCTGCCTTTGAAGGCTTTGTGTCAGTCTTCCCCACAGAACCTTGTACCTCAGGCCTCTTTTGTGTTTTTTCCAGAAAAAATCTGCATGTGGGATAGAAATGGCATTAACTTTCCCAACGTGAGCTGACAACAGAACCGCATTTGCAATGTGTTCATTGGGACTGTCAGGCTGTTTCCACTGGGAGGCAGGATCTAATGTATGGACTCCAGCTGAGCAGCCTATAGCACCAGTGCAGGAAAGGCAATTTCCCAAATTAAATTCCACAATATAGGATATTGAGTAGCCTGCTGCTGGGTCCTGTTCTCTGCAAGAGAGTTCATGGTGACATGAGCTGAAGGGATGAGTAACAGCCTTCAAATTGAAAGTTTACAAAAAAAAAAAAATCAAAAAAAAATCTCATGCAGAATAATCAAGGACAACCTGCACCCAAGTTCTCCAAACTCCAGTTGGGTTGGGAGTGTGTTTTCAGTCACAGAGAGATGAGCTGTCTTGCCTCTGGGCCTTTTCTGTTCTCTTGTATAAATCAACCAAGGGCTGACTACAAAATGAGTTGGAGGGGAAAAAAAATGGGATTTCTCTGGCCCCTTTCCTTCCTTTCCCATTACCTTTTCCTTGTAGATGAAACAAGTATTTGTCCACCTTGTAGCAAAAGTACCCAGAGACAAAGAGATCTTGGGGACACTTGTTTCATGTTTAAGTTTTCACAGGGAAAAGCAAAAAGAAGAAAAGGTGGGAAGTGTGTTCTGATTACAAAGTTTTCTTATTTAAAATTGGGTATTATTCAGAGGCAGGACTGGAGTAGTGACTTTTTACAATTTTATAATATCATGGTATTTGGGGTTTTTGCTAGCTCTGTAGTCAGTTTATGCTCTTGAGAGACCATTTTCATTTTTACAAAGAGTTTCCAGCCCAACTTTCTTGGAGGCATGAGTAGACTGTATGCTAAGTTTTTATAAACCAGACAGCAAATAAGTAGATTATGTGATTTATTAGCACTGTTAAGCCCATCAGGTGTTTATAAAAAGCCAGAGCTGCTGTTTTTGTCAGGTAGCATTGCTGTGCCCATGTAATAGCCCAGCAGAGCAGCTCAGGTTGGAGGAGAAGCATCTGCTGTTTAGGCTTTCAGGTCACCTTTTGCCTTGTCATCACCCAGTAATAGCAATAAACACCATGCTCACTGTAATTCCAAATGAATACACCCAATACCCACTACTGCACATATTCTCTGTTCCCTGCCACATTTTTGTCAGTGGCAAGTACCCACAGTGGGTTGTAAAATAATTCTTTGTATATCCCCAGAGATGCCTACCAAACCAAATGAGAATCCCTTTAGTACCTACTTATGAGAAAGGGTTCCAAAATGATCCTGTGGATTACACATTTTGGATGACTGGAAAAAGAAAGCAAAACTACATGGTTTGGAATTTATGTAGGAGTTTTTTTATTGGGTTTTTGGTGGGTTTTTCCCCTGCTGGGTGTCTACTGTTCCCACAAAAGGCATGGCATTGGGCTTTACCACACATTCATGTTGTACTGTAACATGCAGTGATATTACAAGAGGTTCTCCAGGGTGGTGAACAGGCATAGGCAGAAAACGGATTCCTCAGGAGATTTCAGCAAAGTGGCATCTTGGGGGCTGATCTCCCATCAGATGCAACATTCCTTCACATTGATGATTCCAGTCCTCACTCCTTTATCATAAACATACACAGGGATTATCACTGTTATTTTTCAAGGTTTTGCCTCTTACAAACTTTTGAAACAAAACTGGGGGCAATTAAATGGTGAAATCACAAGGCTGGTAGTAGAGAAACTAATTCCTTTTTTTTTTTTTTTGTGGGACATAACATTTGAACAACTCTCTTAGGCTCTCCCACGAGACAGCTCTGTCATGTGAAATTCCCAAGGAATATGACAAGTAAAATAAATAATTCATCTGCTAATTAGGTGGCAGCTGGATGATTGTATTTCTTGCTTGTAGGAGAAAGCTTTTGGATGGAATAATCTCACATATATGAGGGAGGGGGCTTTGCAGGTGTGAGTGCAAAGTCTGTGTCTCCCAGACAAACTAGAGGACAACAAATCACTGATGGTTACTTTAGTAAGAGCTGTTTCGTTGGCATCATTGAGCCATGCTCTGCAGGGAGAGCTTGCCCTGAGTTCCCCCATATGAGCAGGAGAGCTCTGTTAATACACCTAAATCCTAAGCAGCACTATGCGCTGCCATTCAACTCCCAAGCATCCTTTTACAAATGCTGTTGCAGTTCAGTGTGATTTTGCAGTGCTAACTCCAAAGGAAGCATGAAAGCAGGTAATCAGAAAAGAATAATGTCCTCCTTGTTGAGGTTTCCAGTGTAGTGGGCTCCAGTTTGATTTATGCTTTGGTGGGGTTTTCTTTTGCTAGGTCACGGACGGCCCTCCATCTGACTCCCACTCAGAAATGTGTTCTCCAGAAGTGCTCCAGCAGAAATGATGTCTGCTGGAGTCTGCAGAGAGCCTGAACAAAAAGAAAAAGCTCTCAGAAGCATGCATGATCCACATCCTATTCCTCCCTCTCCCCACACACTCATCACTGCATCTTCTCCCAGTGGAGCAGTGCTGAAGCCTAAGATACCATGTTAAATGTCAGTCATTTAACTACTAGTTATTTTAGCAAATAAGAGTGGGACTGTCTCCCTGGGGTTGACTGAGAAAATTTTAAAGGAAGGAACAAAAGGCAAGAAAAGAGAAAAGAAAAGGAGAAGAAAGAGAGAAAAGAACAGAAAGGACAAAGGAAAGCACCAGGCAGAAGGGCTCGTGATGCCAGAATCTGAAAGAGACGAGTCAGAGAAAGGCGCCTCAGTGGCATCAATAGGCTGGTTCCCACCGAGCAGTTCAGGGGACAATAATGAGCCTTTTGTGATGTACCTAAATTACCCAGTCTCATCCTCAAGACTGTGTTCTGACTTGGGTCTCTGATTCTCCTGCTGGTGTTGGCAGCAGCGCTGCCAGTGTCTGCGCTTAGCCAGACCAGTGCCAGTCCATTGATTTGGAAGGAAACCTTCTCCAAGGTGGGGGGGGAAGCCCCTGTGTTTGGGAGATGGCAAAAGAGCTGCTGATTAATTATATGAGAAAGATGGGAGTCCTCTTCCCTTGCTTAATATTCCCTTCTCCTTACATGCTCTGCAAGAGGCCAATTAACCATTATTGGAAAAGAAATGGAGCTGATATCTACTTATTGCCTGTAACAATTGGGAGATTTTCTCTTGGAGAATCACATTAGCTCCCTGTTTTGGCAGTGCAGGATTTCTCTACATATAGATAACATTCAGGGTGTATTAATAAGCTGTCATCTGGTTGTTCTGTTGAGTTGTGTTTGTTATATTCCCTGAGGCTCTGGTTTTTCTGGCATGGAGGGGTACATGAGTTTTAAATCTGGAGCCTGTCCATGCACGACTTTCAAATTCACATTGGAGAACATTTGAGGAAGGAAAAAGCAGTTCTCAAGTCAGAAGAGCTCTGTTGGTGCTGGCAGAGAACCCCACAGCGCAGAGAATCCCTCCCAGGAAACCCTGTTCTCATCCTGAATTAATCAGAATAGTTATGTGAAAGTGTTTAGGGACTGTGGATATCCTCAGTTACAATAGCTAATAGTCAGACTCAGAGCTTTTAATGGCATTACTCCAAGTAATCAAGAGCAGAATTGGCCCCTTGCCTGGGGATTCCAAACCTGACCACAGATAGTCATCAGGAATCGTATCTTTTTCTGAGGATAAGCACGGAAACCCCAGTGGAAAAATCAAACCAAAAAACCAACAAAATCAAACCAAACTCAACCTTCCTTAAATCACTGGAAAATAATAACTAGATTATGATCTTTAAATTGTCTCTATTTAGCTGTATTTTAAAAGGCACACCAAAATCATAACTATGTAGAAGATAAAAGCCAGTGTATGCATTTTGTGTGAATAGTCCAATCACAATGATAAACTCTCTCTTGTTAACATTTCATTTGCTTGTCATTTTTACCATGGATGAGGGAGGGCAGGAAAAGTGAATTTGTGCTGGGAGTCTGTGTAATATCCATTAGAAAAAACAATGCCTGACAAGCACAGCAGCCCCTTGAGAGCTTAATCATCATTGAAACTAAGTACAGAAGGAGGAATCCAAACCTTTTGTGAAAGCTTGGGTTTGTTTTAAAGAAATGAGCCAAAGCAGGCTCATACTTTGTCTTGGTCAAGGCTGTTCTCTGTAGATGAGAGCAAACCACTGCAACAGTCAGACAAAAAGTTGTTTTACATCATTGTCCATCGTGGTTTGGACTTGAAGTATGCTCCTGTAATATATTTTTAAAACTATTTTCTCCTAGAAATAATAAAAGGCTCATTCACATGCTGTTGTAGAAGACCAGAGTGAAAAGAAGGCTTAAGCTGGCTCTAAGATTTGCACCTTATTTTTAATACTGTGTATGCATAAGAAAATTGATTGAATGTAGTTAGTACCAAATTAACCCTTACCCTTTCAGGGCTGAGAGTGCAAGGCATCTTTATAGAGCAGTGTCTGAAAATCCCATGCTGTGTAACAGAAATGCCAAGTGATAAAAATCCTTATTTGCTGGTCTTACTTGTCCTGGCTATAGAGGAGGCACCTCTCTTTGAAGATAACATAAGAAGACAAAAGCTTTTACACTGAGCCCAACCAAAGGTAGAGCTACTCAGTGCACTGATTATGATAATTGGGTATAGCAGCCATTTAAGGGAGACTATAAAAGGTACCTCCTGGTTTGATGCTGTATAATGTAAAGTTGTATAATATATATAATATATGATGCTAGAATTTCCATCCATAGTATCTTGTTTAATAGCCAGCAGCAGAGCAACCCTCTGAGTATCAGTAATCTCAAAATTCATTTATGCTGAGGCTCATGTGGCACAGAGTTCCAGGACTTAATGCTGCAACATTTGGGAAAACACCTCTTTGGTTTTAAACCCACTGCCAGTTCATTACTGGGTTTTCCCTTAAATCTTGGCTTTTGAGATATAACAAAACTGTATTATTACTAACTTTATTCCCCTCTCCAAACCATTCTTGGCTTTATGGGTCTCTATCAAGCCTCTGACATTCATCTTTTTTTCAGGCTGCAGAGTCCTAGTGTCCTTAGTGCCCATACATCTCAAGTCATCTGTGACGCTCAAAGGGGTTTTAACATTTTGGTGCCTTTTTGCATTCTACAGTATCCACTGGGACATGTGGAAGGGTTTGATCTACTCTTCAGCCCTTTCATGGGCTGGAAACTCCTTGCTCTTACACCTGTGTAGGGTTTGTTGTGTTCTGTAAGTTTCTCGGGGTCCTGACTTTAGTAGTGCACAATTCAGATCTCCAGAATGTGATCAAATGGGCATGTAAATAGAGACAAATACTTCTTGTGGCACCTGTAATGGACTGTTTCAGCCATTAGATCTGGAGGAATCGTTTTCCCAAGGCCTCCTTCTCTCCAGGGGGAGAACTGTTGCATTATTCATGGTCGCTATTTCCACTGTAAGCTCTTGTCTCATGATTACAGCCTGCCACACTTTCCCCCCTCAATTTCCTCCCCCAATTCTCTTGCACTTTCATGTTTCTTGCTCCTTTGCAAAGCTGAAGGTGTGCCTCCTTGAAGGGCTCAGAAAGAAAGTATTCTGTCACGACAAGAACACGGAGCTCCAACAGCCTCTCCCTGTGTCTGATGAACGAGGCAGTGCCCCCCTTTCTACATATGCATTTTGTCCCATCAGCAATGGAGCTGATTTTATTTTCATGTTTAAAAGAGCAGAAAAGTACACACTCCCCTCACTGATAGCCAAAGGGAGCGATTTGGTAGCTAGTGTGAGTAACTTGTATCACAATGGTCTGTTGCTTCAAATTTTATGCCGTACGGGAGTAATTCAGAGAGCCTGGAACAACTTCATCTTGGATGTAACAAGAACAAAAAGTTTATAAGTCTCTTTGGATGTTCTTAGCCTTTTGCATGATTTCTTACTAAGTAATTGATTTAGAAAATAGTAAGAATGGCAAAATATATGCCCCTAATGGGAGAGCACTGCAATTTTCCATGACTTTGTTATACACAACTTCCACGTGTATTTAAATGAGTAGCATCAGCAAAGAGCCAGGAGATATTATGTAGGAAAAATAAGTGTTTGGGGAGTATCTGATGAATAAAAATAAGAATCATTTGGAAGATCTGACCTTGCAAACATTTAAGCACAAAACTGTTACCATAACCTTGTTCAAGCCATTTCCTTACCACAGGCTGTGGGATTTTGGGTACAAGCCCATTTTTTCTCTACAGCAGCATTCCAAGCCATCCTAATTTTTTTTCTCAGCTCTGTTCCTGCTTTACTAATAAGACAAATTCAGGCATTAAAATAGAGAGAAAACAGTATTACAGGAATGTGAGAGGATTGAGAAGTAGTTTTCCATTTCTATAATGATTTTTATTCTGACATTTCCAGAAACATATGGCCCAATGTTCTGCAAGCAGTTTCTTAGGATGTGCTGTCCCTCTGCCTTGCTTCCCAGAACTCACAGTCCCCCACACACATGCTCACACCAACGTGCAGTGATGCCCAGCATTGCACTCCAGTCTGTTGGCAGTGGAAGGCAGGATCTGTGCATCCCATCCCCTGGGTTCCTCTGGAGTTCAGTCCTTCTTGCTTCAGGAACAGGACCTTATTATGACACACCTCCATGTACCTTAAACGATCTGCCTTAAGGGAGAATGGATTAAGGCCAGCAGCTCCAATTCATGGTCTTGAACACCCTGAGTTCAAAACAAAGCTCAGATGTCCCCAAAAACTGTTCCTCTGGTGGTCTGGGCAGCTCTGCAGCCTGCACAGAGCTATGAGCTGCCACCTCTGCAGTGGCTTGCAGGCTGGGAATTGGAAGAGATTCCACTGCAAACCTTCCTTTCCCATTTTCCCTCATTTGCAATATGTCACGTAGGGCTGAGTAGCTGAAAGAATGGTAAGGGCAGGGGTTCACAAGTGTTTCATTGGTCTGAGCAGTCAGAACTACAGATTCCTTGTGCTACTGGTGGCAGAGAGGGTGAAAACAGCAGCAGATCCTGCAAGAGGAGCCCTGTTGCTAAGGAGAACCCTATGCAAGGAGGGAGAGAGGAGTCTCCAAAACATAGGCAGATATCCAGGGCGTCCGTGTGAATGGCTTTCTGCGCAGAGCTTCTGTGCCCAACCACTGCAGACAAAGGGGATTGCAGGAGAAATTTAAGTAGTTTCTTGGGTCCAGGTCTATATATCATCTGTGCTTTGTGTGGCTTTCTTGGATTGTGTGTAATTTTTTTTTAAACACAAATAATATGAAATATATTCGAAAATACATATATGAAAACTGTGAGAAGAATCCAACCTGTTTTAATATTGATTGTCCCAAGGACCGTTTCATATAGCAAAAACCACCCCCTTTTGGTATTCTTTTTTCCTGTCCAGGCTGGTTTTTTCAGGAAAAGGCATTGTGGGCGTGGGAGTCAGAGCTGAGGAAGTATCATGTAAAGCTGAAGGAATCAGAGGGCAGGTGATGGGGAGGAAAAAACATCACCTGAATGTGTCTCCTGCGGCATCAGGACTGGGGTTCCCCCATCAGCAGGGGATGCTGTGGACCCCCGTCGGAGGGTGCGGCAGATGCAGGGATGCCTGCGGGCACCGGGATGCTGTGTCTGTCGGCAGGGGCTGCGTCTGAACCAGATTTCTTTCCACTCTGCGGTAGACGGGGTTGTGGCTGCCAAACAGACGGTTCCTGACCTCCCAGCAGGTATCCCAGGAGAGAGCAGGCTGCAAGCACAGCAGCTCCCCGAGCCCGCCGTTTGCTGTGACACCGTTTCCTCGAAATTCCCCCCTCCCCAACCCTGGAAGCGGCACTTCCAGGAACGATCTCTCCACCTCCCACGTGCAGAACCAGAAAGCCCGTTTTGTTTGCAGATCCCTGAAATTGGACGGGAACATCCAACGTCGCTACACAGTTCTGCTAATGCGGCTGCTGGGAGTAATTAAAGTAGAGCAATATCTGGTATGATATTCGGAATAAGGCATGCTGGGGATAATTATGCCACTCAGCTCTCTCTCTGTGTCCTCCAACATAGAGACCTGTGCAGAGCACCCCTGGCAGAGTCATAGCAGCTTTGTAGCTGTACCTCTCATCCTAAAGAGAGCCTGTGCTGAGGCTCGGTCTCTGTGCAGCATTGAAGTCCCCATGGTCACTGAGCTGTGAAATTCAGTCTCAGCATGAGGGAGATTTGGAGGCTGTTGTCTCTGCTGACCAGCACTGGGGAAGTGGTGATGGGCTCCAGAGAGTACCTTCATGCCTGCATGTCTGTGCCCTTGGCTTTATACGTGATGAAAGTGCAGAAATAAAGGGTCTAGGAGCAAACTGCCCTGGTACATTAAGAGCAATGGTAATTCAGACATTTCATTGTGTGGATGTGGCTCTGTCACATCATAGCCAGGACACGGCACTGGGAACAGCTGAAATACTTCATCAGTGTCTCTGCTGTCCCCCTGCCATCAGCTACAAGATCCCACTGTACATGGGCTGGAGTGACCTGTATTGTACCAGCTTGTGTCTCCCTGCCCCAGCTTGCTCCCTGAGGATTTTGCCTTTTCTTCCCAACTCTTAAGAAGGTTTATTTTGAGGCTGGGAATTTCAAAGGCATTCCTCTGCTGCCCTGCTGCCAACAGTGCTCCCTTGCTCATCAGCTGGCATACCCTGCCTGCTGTTATCTCCATTATAAAATCATAGAATGAGTTATGCAACATAAAATCATCCTGGGTGAGTTTTGATCTCATTTACACCTCTGTGAATCAGAAGCAGTTTTTTGGTTGTGATTTTTGTTGCTGGTCTTGCAAAAGGGAAGATGACTCGGAGGTCCCCTGAGTTTTCAGGAGAAAAGTTAGGAGGTTTGTGTTAGAGTAGGAGAAAAAGACTGAAAAATAATGAAAGAGAGTTATATGAAGAGGGAAATTCTCTTTCCCAAAAAGGCTACTCTTTGTCATCCCATCCTTTAAGAGTGATCTCTTGCATTCCTGATTCCATGTTCTGGCTCAGGTCAGTAACAAGCGACACCAGATGCATTGAGTTAGAGTCATAGAAGAGAAGGTGCTGGTTTCTTTTTTCTCTTTGAATTCCTTCCAAAGCCATTTTTTATTTCTCCAGAGTCTTGATAATGGGACATTGTAAGGAATTTTTTCTTATTCTGTTTTCCGGATATGTTTATCTAAATCAAGCTTAATACTTTAGAAAATAAGAGAATCTGACAGGAGAACCCAAGCTCACTAATACAGAAAATCCTTCAGGTCAGCGCTATACAACAAGGTATTTAGCATGATTCAGCAAAAGGGTTTTTTGTCTGACTCTGGGCTGTGGCTTTCAACAAAAGCACAGACCTCTTAGAGAAAACTCTGGAGGAACCCAGGTGTGTCCCAAGACCTAGAACACATGGCAGGGAAGAGAAAGGGAATGGACTGGGGTTTAGTCTGGAGCATGGAAACGTAACTGTCATTTCCAAATCTTCAGGGGCAGGCAGCAGAGGGAAGATGAGTAACTTGTTCTCTCCATCCACTGTGGCTTCACAGATGGTGGGAGCTGTGGAATGGATGTTGGGAATTCTACTTGAGAGCTCGGTGAGGGAATGGTGTGAGTGAGTGGCCAATGAAGACCTGGGACAGGATGGAGGGGTGTCTGTCAGCAATGTTTTTTTTGACCCAGGTCCATGGGTGGCTGGTACAACCTCCCAGGGCACCTCCTGGCCCAAATACCTATGATTTTGTGAAAACATTGGAGAAATGTAGGCTGTTTCATGCTATGCCAGCAGAAATCCTGCTGAATTTTAGTTTGGGGAGAAAAGGGACTTGGCAGCTGCGGGGATTGTTAAGGTCTGCATTACCAAGGCATCTTGCAGACAAACTGATTTTCTTCATAGGGCTACATTACTGCTCAGTGACTACATAAATAACCATGTTTTCTTTTGAAGACAGCGAGTAATGGCCCTGGAAATGCTGTGCAGCTGTATAACCTCTACAAGCTCTCATAGTCCTTCAGAGACTCTTGATTTTTTTCCCTGTTGCCCCTCTGACTCAGTTATTTTTAATGATATTTACAACATTTAATAAGGAACTCCAAATTGCCTTGATAAACCACTGCATGTGAGTAAATTGACTCTCTTTGTTAGTCTGTGTGGATTATCCTCTTCTCAGTGCCAGTGTGGGGAATGTGCTTCTAGGCACAATATATCCCATCTTTTGAAATTCATGAAGGATTTTTTCTTTACCTTCTGCATTTCGTTTCTCTAGGCCAGATGCTGTCAAAACCTGTAGTCTACTGGCTCTTACATCTTCTCTACAAAAAAAAAATAAAAATTGGAGAGAATTCACCCAGCAGGTGTGTGCAACACATGGATCACAACCTTTACAGCTAACTGTGCATCCAGATGTGTGTGTGGTTAACTCTCAACAGCCAAACAGCCTGACCTTACACCACAGGCAGGGGTGAGATGCTGAAAGCCAGCAGCAGTTTGATGTTGAGCCAGGACTCAGGCAATAGAATTTGTTCATTGGGATGGATATGGCTGAGGAGCCTTTTGTAACTGCAGCAACTATTCTCTGTCCTGCCTGGTACTGCTGTCTGAGAGCACTCAGTTAATAGCTATCAGGTTTCTGAAACCATAAGCTTGTTTTACAAGTCATGCATTTTTAATACTATGTTGAATTTGAGGCTTCTTTTTATTAATCTCTCCCTTTTTAGCACTGAAAACTCATATTCTTTGATTTTTTTTTTTCCCCTTCTTGAAGTTGAAAGTCTGTACCTTACCGAAAAAGAAAGAGAAATATGACTCAATCAAATGACTAAGAGAGACTGGACTTTGTAGACCTCAGTCACCCTTGCAAGCTCTGTCCTGAGACTACAAGAGTCAGTAGGAGTGTCTGCAACCCTGATTCGGTGATGAAAGCCCGTGTACTAATTTTCAGTGAGAAAAATCCAAGTGCTATTGCAGGTGGCTTATGTAAAGCCCTGTGCCAGTCCTTACTGCTGTGAATTTGGGCCAGCACTTAAGGCAGAGATGGAGGGGCTGAATCACTGGAGACATTCTGTTTCTGTGTAAATGATTTTATGGCCATTACAAGGTCTCCTGCAGTTGCTGTAACACCACTGTAGGAACAAATCCGCTTAGAGAGAAGCTGACGGATGCTGAATCATGGAAAGGCAACAGCAGCTTGTGAGTTCCCAAACACCACAGTCTGGGGATCTTCATCTTGAAGGGAGCTGCAAAATCACTGTACCCACACGGGAGATGAAATCTCCTATTGAGTTCAGTATGAATATCTCTCGCTGCCAAGACATTCTCCCTTTAATTAATATTTCATCCTGTTGATGCAACTTGTCCACTTATTTTCCCAGTTGTTTGCAGTGCGGATTTCCCAAATTGTTTCCTCGGGCTACTTGCAAATTCAAGATCTCACATCTGAGTTGTTCCTTGCAGCTCAATTATTGAAATTTCTGGCTGAAAAATGTATGCACTTTTAATTTAAAAAAAAAAATAAAAAATTACCCAGCAAAACCAGCCTGGAGGTAGTTTGAAAGTAAGAGGAATGTTTTGCTAAAAAATGATGGAAAAAAGCCCCCAAACCTCAAGTGGATTCGTAGTTACAGCACTGTGTGTCCAGAAACTACTAGAAACCTTTTCTCAGTGATGGATAAGGGGGAACTTGTCACCTTATAAAAATGTCACCTTATACAAATGTCTGAAGCTAAAACCACAGGAGATCTGAGTTGCTGGAGGATCTTCCCTAACTGAGTTGCAAGAGAGAGCAGAGAATCCTCCTCAACCATGGTGCAAACTGAGTTTGAGAAGGCATTATTCCTTGAGCAGGCCAGCACAAAGCTGTGGTATCGCCTCTGTTTGCTCTACCTTAAGCTGGAGCATGAACGTTTATTGGTTAAATCCTGCAGTTTACAGAAAATTAATCCTGAGCTGAAGTGGAGAATTCTGATAGTTCCCAGTGGGTCTTATTTCTGTTTTGCCTCTAACTGGTGCCAGGCCAGAACTTTTTCCCAGGTTGTTCTACAGCCTGGAAAAGGCAAGCCTGCACATCTGGGCTTTGCAATGTCACAATGAGGAATTCCTCATGCTTTGTATTTGCAACAGGGAGAATAAATTCACCAGTACCTGCACAAGAAACCCAATACAAAGACAACACGATGCACTTCAGGGACTGCTTACACAAGGTTTTGGCAGAAGGGATCTATGTGGAAGTGTTGGTGTGGAAATCTGGGGAAGCTGCTCTCTGTGCCTTACTTGTATTGAGCACCCTCTGCTCCCCTGCTGTGGTGGCCCCTGTGCCACCAGGTAACCCTTCTGAGCAAGGGCTATTTCAGAGAGTCTCTTATGCCACCAGCAATGATTCAAATGCTTTTTCTTTTGGTGCTGTGCTTTTTTGAAAGCTTGAGGTGCAGCCACAGGAGCAGGCTGTAGATAAGTGTGGTGTTAGGAGAGGCATGATGCATCCTAACCTGGGCTCTGTGCATTCACAGGGATGGATAGAGGCTGCCCACAGTGTGGTGGGACACAGCTGCGAGGGCAGGCTGGGCTGGGATCCCTGCTCTGGGAGAGCAGTGGACAGCTTTGGGACTGACAGGCTCCCCATGGGCAGAACTGCTGTGGGATTTCATGGGAGACCCTCATTCCATCTGTGCTTTGCTGAACCGTGGCAGCTTCTGGCCAAGGCAGGCACACACTGTGGGCTAAGTGTGAGGCAGGTGCATGGTTGTCCTTTCTGCACATACCAGATTGCTTCACAGTTCACACAACAGACTGGCAGTGCCTCCCACCCTCTCAGCTGTCATGCAAGAGGCTGACAGGGCCCAGCTCAGTCCCTGTGACCCAGCTTGTGCCCTCGATTCTGTCCTTACTGCCACCTTTATCCTGAATGGACTTGTTGGCCTCAGTAGTGTTGCTGGTGGGACAAGATTTACACAGCAGAATTAGGGATAGAAGGAGGTGAAAAGGAGAAAAGCGACGAGACAAAAATTGATGGTGGAAGGGTTGAGAGAGAACATTGATTGGTAGGTGCTTTTCTGTTTTTAAGGAGAAATCATGTAAGTACAGAGCAGATCACACCTAGAGAAGAGACAAAGGAGATGCTCCCCCCTGTCCTTGAATTTTCACTCAGGGAAATCTCTATATCATGGCTCCTGACTTTGCAGCATAAGATGCAGGATTTTGTACACAGAGAAAATTGTGGCTGATCATGGTTTGTAGGGAAGCCCTCATGTTTTTGTTTCTCTGCCAGCTTCTCCCTTGAAATGTAAATAAATAGGGTTGGAGACACACGTAATGAGACCCAAGGGTAAGGGACTAAAAATCCAACATCATGTTTTCTTTGGCTGAATTTCTGGGGGGAAAAAAAAAAAAAAAGTGCTAGATGAGAAAAGTTATAAAAAGAAATCAGACCAGTTCAGCGCATAGGAAAGCTTGGAGCTGCTGTAGGGAAGCTGTGGTGTGCAAACTAATGAGTAAACAAACAGAAACAGTGGTGCATGCTGCTTACAAAGGCCTCCTTCCACCTCAGATTTGAAAGCAGATTCCTACCCACACCTGGGCAAAGCCTGCTTTGAAACTTCGTGTTCCAAACAGTAGTGAACTCCATGATTAGTGGACAGGGGATTTTTCAGCAGTCCCTGTAAAACCCTCTGAGCCTCATTTCTTTGTAATTCTCTGCTGCCCCAAGACCCAGCAGGACAACAGAGCAACACTGTGGCTAAAACAGCCATTTCATTTTAGATACAGACTCCACCTGCCCAGGGAGGAAGGCAGGGTACAAAAGCTGTTTTCTAGGGAGAGGATCTCTAAGAAGGAAGCCAATGGAATGATCCTTCTCCTAATGTCCCAATATATGAAGCAGTCACCTCATTTCACGTGTCAGGAGCCAAATCTGTGCAGCTCTGTGTGCTGGGCTGGGGTTGCAGTCCTGAGGATGTATCTGCAGAAGAGCAGCAGAAGGGCTGCAGTCACCAAGAGGGAGTCAGAACTAACTGCCTGGGAAAAGGATCAAAGGGAAATCTTTTTACATCGTGTTTCTTCACGAAGATTGTTCTCCTACACTTAGTACCCCTTCTCTCTAGAGCATTGCTTTTGATGTTGCATATGGCCTCATACAAATAGGAGTGCAGATGGGCTTTTCTGCTAGTCAAGCTTGTCAATGAATAAGGTAAATTTCAAGGTGAATTTCAAGGCATATAAAAAAGGTCATCCCCTCCCTTTGTGGATTTCTGTGGGAACTACTGATGCTCCCAGGCTTCCTGGGTTGAGCAGCCCTGCAGTGACCATCGGCTCCCCGCAGATGCCCTGACAGGACAAGCACAAAACAATAAACATTTGATTTCCAGTAGTTTGCTGCAGTGCAGTTTGCTCCATGGCTCAGCACTGGTGCCTCTGTCTGGGAAGCAGGCTGGGAACCATTTAGCTACTCCATGGAAAGTCAGGTCCAGCTCTGCTCTGCCCTTTCCCTCTCCTTGACACTGCTCCAAGGCATGGGAATCCTGCCTGACCATACCCAGTTAGGGACGTCTTTTGGGCACCAAGCAGATGACATCAGGGAAAGCATTGCTGCAAATCAGTGTGGTAGTACAGAAATCTCTCTTGTCAGGAAGAAAATAAATGTGAAACAATCCTGTTTTTACAAAAGGGAAACCTGCAGAAGCTATTTACACATTTCAGGGAGGGCACGTGTGACTCTAATGCTGTTTTACAGGGGATGGAGGAGTCATGCATGCAGCATTTGTAAAAGAAACAGACAGCCATCGAATGTGTCACCCACTGGTCCCAAGGGCCCATTCCCAATTTGTTCAGTTTGGTACAGCAAATACATGAGCATCTATTTACCTTTTACTCAGCTCAGAGTGAACAGAGTGTTGCTGGTCTCTGCACCAGCCCTTGCAAAGGGAGCACAGGGTCAGACTGGGAGCAAGCCACTAGTCATCACCTCAGGTGCAGGGAAATTTTGGGTGACCCCAAGTGAGCAGAGCATGTCCTGGGGTGCCTGGGGCTGTCATGTGCTGCCCCACATACCTGGCTATGCTGCCCATCCACATGTACCACAGACAAAGAGCAGAGAGATGTCACATACCCAGATAGACCTCTCAATGCACACTCATATTTGACGTATTTTGCTGCCTTTCTGTTCAGTGTTCATATTATGTCTGTATGGGTGTGTGGGCAGAGGGCTGAATGGCAATGATTTCCTGTGGAGCATTGGGTAATTGCCCTGCCTT
This sequence comes from Margarornis squamiger, assembly GCA_035222235.1. NCBI lineage: Eukaryota > Metazoa > Chordata > Aves > Passeriformes > Furnariidae > Margarornis > Margarornis squamiger. The sequence goes on from JAWWTY010000027.1 coordinate 12,487,399, forward strand.
CATTTTTTTTGGATTTTTTTAGAATTATTTGCAAAGACTTGAAAAGAGAAAAGGAAAATCCAGACAGAGACAGTAGCTCAGGAGAGACTTTGTGGTCAGGAGTGTGAGTGTAGGTCCACGGAACCACTATGGGTGTCCTCCCCAGCACCATGGTCCAGCAGCCACATATGAGCAAAGCCTGTGCTGCTGCTGGATGTCTTCAACTTATTGAGTTCCAGTTTCACACCAAAAAATTGGTAGACAATCTCTGGAGCAATGAAATTTGTCATTGTCCTTTGCATAGGAGTAGAGGGCCTAGCTGGAGTCTGGGAATTATTTTCACCATTGAAACCTGATGGGTTGAGTATGACTGCAAGAGAAAGATAACTACCCACATCCTTCAATGCATCGTCCCCTTCTGCCCATTTAAAGTTCAAGGTTATTAAAAACAGGCCTGTGTGATGCTGCTGAAGTGACAAGTACTCATGAGCAGCAAAACTCACACTGAATTCATAGCTGAAGAGAACAGATGTGACTTTTCATATAGCCTTCTGGATCTTTTTAATAGAGCACTATAAATGAGGCTATTAATTATAACAACAAGGAGAGTAACACCAAGTATTTTCCCTGGTGTTTCACAGCTTGCAGAGCTAGAACAAATCCTCCGTGCCAGCAGCCTCCAGTGGTTTTGAACACGAGCTTAGAAGCCAGGAACACCTGGTGCTTTCATCAGCTTTGATACAGACTCATTGTGTGACATCCAAAAAGTCCCTTGAAGTTTGTTTTTGGGAGGTACTGAGCGATTACTGCTGCTCAGCACATCTGAAACCAGCCCAGCCTGGCCCTTCATGAAACACAGCCCAAAGCTCCTTTGAGCTCTCGGAATGAAAGGCACGTTATGAATGCAAAGTTTATTGTACACCTACCGTGTATTGTCATGTGCACTGGTAACGTAGTAAACACTGCAGATATTCCAAAGGCACAAAATCTTATCTGTAGTAAACACATTCTGAAACTCATCACTGAATTCTTTAAGCCTGTGATGTCCCTGCACAGATTTTGGTTGAGTTTTGGCCCTTGAAGGTATGTGTAGACTACTGCCATATCCCTCTACTGAATATCTGCCAGATCCATCAGTTCCAGGCCCTTCTGTTACCAACACAGCAGATGCACTCAAAGTTACGAAGCCCAGAGTAAGCAAAACTAAAGTGTTTAATCTATTATTAATCAGTCAGTTGCAGAAATGATAGGGCTCTGGGGGACCTCAGAAAGGCATCAATATTTATGGCCTCGTTAGCAAATGCCACCTTTTTTATTTTTTTTAATTTTTTTTTTAAAGAGACAACGGGATTATGAAGGGTGTTTATGTTTCCAGTCATTCCATAAAGAGACAATGTCATGTTTTGGGACAGGATGGTTCAGAACAAGATATTTAATATTTATGACAAAGTATTGAGACTTTCACTGTGCTTCTGTTCTTCTTGGTCTTGCATTCAAAATTTCACCTTCTCTAGAAGCAATGACCCAAACTGAAATCAGAGCCCCAGTTACTACAAGCTATCATCTAGGGAATTTTTGAAAATTAAAAGATAAAGTCTCCCTAATTCCATTTGCCAAGATAAATTATATACATTCCATAAAAGAGAAGCAATGAATTATGATTTCAGTTCCAAAAGAGCTTCACCCATTAAGCAATTTTTTTTTTTTTTTGTATTAGACTAAATTTAGATTGGACATTAGGAAAAATTTTTTCACCGAAGGGATTGTCAAACATTGGAACAGTCTGCCCAGGGTTGTGGTTGAGTCACCACCCCTTGAGGTATTTAAAAGTCATGTAGATGTGGTACTTAGGGACATGGTTTAGTGGTGGACTTGGCAGTGCTAACAGTTGAAATCAATGATCTTAAAGCTCTTTTCCAACCTAAACAATTCTATGATTCTGGAAAGAACTCATCCCGCAGGGCTTGTGCTTTGCAGTGTTTTGCAGTTCTTGCTTGAGTTTGTTCCTTGACATTTTCTGCAGCCACCCCAGTGACGCTGATTTTGCTATGACTTTTATCTCTAATACCCAACCTTCTTACTTTCTACCCACTGATACCCCATGAGTAGGTTTCTCTTATACAGTGTATTTTTATCTTTCTTTCTTTTGTTTGTTTGTTTTCTTTTTTGTTTGGTTTGGTGTTTTTTCAATTACTTTTCTTCTCTTCCTGTTTTTATTTAAATTCATATTTTTTTTAGTCCTCCTTACAGTTTCTTAATTGTTGCTAAAGTTTATTCTTCTGATCCTCTGGAGTAGAAGAATAATCTCTCTCATCTCAAGAACACTTCAATGCCAACATCATAGAAACAAGTTCTTGGTTGAACATTTTTATTTTCTGTTTCATGCAAGAGATGTTGAGGAAGAGAGCACTGGAGCAGGGAGACTAAAATCCAAGGGGGAATGAGAGGATGAAGTAAATAAATCAGAGAATAGCACTGCAAAAAAACATGTAGTTTGTGAATGGGGCAAAGAAAAGGGCAAGAGAGAGAACATTTCAAAGGAAAGAAACTGCAGCCGGCCCTTAGTCAATGCAGAGCTGCCTTCAGGTCATCGAGCTCATCATTTATGTCTTCTCACACTTGTACTTCCCTTGTTGTCTCTGCATCCAGCCACTGACTTTCCCTCTTTCATACCAGGCACAGGTTTGCGTGGTAAATAGGAAAAGGAGATATTCTGCACATCAATTCACCTTCTAATAAATGTGCAAAGAAAAAACCCACCAACCTGGGCTGGGTCCAGCAGCACAAAGCCATTGTGGACAAAGGAAGGATCTCTCCCCACACAATTTGAGAGTAGAAAGTCTTGTGGCATCTCCAAATTATTACCCAGTATCTGGCAGCTTTTCAAGAGCTGCTTATAATGGGCATTCCCATCTTTAATCTCTTTCCCCTGAGCTTGAAATTTTGTTCTCTTTGTACACGTGAGACCTGTAATCACTGTGGCTGGAGACTGGCTCATTGTGCTCTTTGTGTGCAAGGAAATGAGATATTTTTCACTTCTGTAGTTTCAAAGTACTCAGGGCTTTCCTTAGTTTTCCTCCATCCTTTAATTTGATTTTGCTCTTAATTTTGTCCTGGAGTTTTGTGCTCACTGCACTGCATTGTGGCTGATGCCAATGCACCACTTCTCCTCCAACATTGTTTTTTTCACCTTTGCTGTACCCCAGACCATTGCAGACAATGACAGGTTTCTGTCTAGAGGTGTTTGAAAGCTTGCTGAAAATTTTCTCATTCAAAGTACATTTTTGCCATAAAAGATTTTCCCCCCTCAGGGAAAGAGTAGTTTCAATAAATGTTTACTATCATTTTGCCATTGCAAATCTGAGATAAAAGGTAAACGTAGAGATTTTCTATGTATGCTCACACTTTTTTGCCAGTTTGCCACTTACCTCCCACCTACCAGTTGGAAAACAGGAAAAAAACCCAGCATGTGATGCCAATCTTCACCTATTTTCATATTTCTCTGTTCTCCCATCTTCTCTCTGCAGAGATGAAAGTGCTAAAGAAATAAAACTATTTCTATCAGTTTCTCTGACCGAAAGGGAAGTTAAGGCTACTTGAAACAGGACAAAACTAAATACTCTTGTTTCATTTTGATATTTTCAGCATAAAAAACCTCAGAATAATTCATGCTTATTTTTTTTCTTTTGAGTGTAACTTCTTAAGAGGAGAAAGTAAGTTGGTAGCTCTATTTGCCAGACTTTCCTTTTAGTTCTCTTTTGAGTTTTATAGTTACAAAAAAGAGACCAATTCAAAAAATTAGGTGAAATAAATAAATATTGTTCATAAATGAACAATTTGGAAAGTCTGCATGAGGAGAGCATCTTCCCACGCTCACTCCCTCCTTTCCCCTTTGCTCTGTCAGCTTCTGGGAGAATCACTGAAGTTGTTTCTTGAAGATCTGCCAGGTGCTTTGTGGCTCCTTCTGCCCCTGCAGCCCTCTCTGCCCGGTGGGCCCTTGTTTGCCCTCACGCTGCACTGTAATAAATGGCACCCACACTTTGATAAAAGCCACACTTTACTAAATTCTCTGTTTACAAAGACCTGAAGTTTTTTTTAAAGTCACTGACTTCAGTGTAAGCAGTTTGCTCAGTCCCACAGGGCAGAGCTCCACGTTTGATAATGTGAGACGTAGAAACTTCCAAATATCTTGGGTTTCTCTACCCCTTTCAAAAGAGGTTGTTTCATCTTTATGCAAATGGTAGGGACCTTTATATCTGCTGCTTCTCTCACAGTGCTCAGCCAACATCTCCTTCATCTGCCATACCAAGTATAGGGAAGGCAAGCATCAGGCAGGCTCCTGGGAGGATAATGGCTCGTGCAGCAGTGCTTGTAGTCCACTAAATATTCATTTCCCTGTGATTTTTTGTATCTGCATTACAGATATGTAATTCCCATCAGGGCTGTCAGGTGTTCAGTCTCTGGAGACAGCTGAACACTGGAGGCGGGAGACTCCGGGAGTGTAAATGTGTGCTGAGGAAATGGGAGAGCGGTTCCTGCACCCCACAGCGATCAGCAGAGATCCCCGGGTGCAGCGCCCGCACTTCCCGCACCCTCAGGGATCTCCCCACTCCTGCTCATCTCTGTCTTCGTTCCCCGCTGCTGCAGAGGGGGAAACAGAGGCAAGAAACAAAGTGCTTTTGCACTATTAAGCTCTGATGATAGAAATATTGTGCTAGTGCGAGGGCTGTGACTCCAAGCCTGAACTCTACAGCGAGCACGGAAGGGACCTCAGGGTCACCTAGGCCAGGTTGTGCACTCAGACTGAAGTGATGCTGTGGATGAAACCAGCTCTGCTTTTGCTCCAGTGCTCCCGTTGGAAAGCAATCCCCGAGCTGCTCTCCTCCCACGGTTACAAATCTCTCTGTGGTTCACAGCCTGCATTTATTCATGACTGGTTTATTCTCAGTTGTTCTCATGCCAATGTTGTCCTTTAGCATCAATAGCTCTTCTCTAGTGTTTACCCATCTGACGTTTTTATAAACAGTGACCCATCCCCTCTCAGCCTTTGCTTCCATGCACTAAACAAGCCAGATCTTTTAAATTTCTCCTCATGTGAAAACCTCTCCATTTTCCAGGACAGTTACCCAAATATCCAATGTTTTACCCGCAAACACCTTGCTTACATTGGTTTATATCACTTTAAAAATGGCTGGGAAGGCTCACATGCACATGTCAGAAAAATACGTGCTTCAGGCAGGGGGACAATGGTATGTGTGGCACAAAGAAGTTCCTGTGTGTGTGAAGCATGCTGTGGATGCGTGTGGAGGGATGCTGTCAGTGAGACCGTGTGTGAGAGACTCCGAAAAGGATTACTCAGTGTGCGAGGGGGCGTCATAAGAAGGATTTTGAGGTGCGTGACACTGAGAAGGATTAGTCTCTGTGTAAAAAAGTGTGTGTGTGTGTAGAAGAGAGGGAAGATAAGCAAGTGGTCGTGTGTGGCACATGGAGAGAGATTAGCTCCAGCGTCTGTGAGCGGGGTGATAAGGGAGGGCTGTGTGCGAGAACGGCGCTGTAAAAAGCTGGGATTTAGCTAATGGAAGGATTTGTGCCTGTGTGTCTGTGGCATGTGTGCAACCCTCTGGGTGGGACGTGCAAAGGGGGATTTGGGAGCTGTGTGGCAGAAGCGATTTGGGTACGATGGGGGTGTGTGCCTTTGCCCTCAGCAACCCAAGAAATAATGAGCAACCTCAGGGTTGCTCACTGCCATGCATGTGTGGGACGTAGTATGGGGACCTGTGAAGGGCTCCTGCACAGGGACAGGGCCATGGAAAAATCCAGCCATGTCCCATAGGTAGGAAGGATTGCAGGGCCTCCAGGTGCTCACCTGGAGGGTGACAAAGCAGGGATGAAGCTGTGGTACAGAGAGAGGCAAGGCTGTACCTGTTGGAGCAGGGGACAAGTGAGCAGAGGGCTGATGACTGGATCTGTGGCGGAGAGGGAAACATCCCCCTGTGAGCAGGATAGGACAGAGGGCATGTGCTGTGCTGAGCAGAGGCTGTCCAGGTGCACAGCAGATGCAGTGCAAGTGTGTGTTTCTCAGGAGATATGGCTCTGGGAGTGGCTAAACATCCCACCTGCAGCTGAGTGTGAACGCTGGTAACATTTCCACTGACCCAATATCCTTCAGCTCTCACCTGAGATTTATCCCTGCTGCTCTGTCCAGCTGCCCTTGTGACACCTCTTGGAGGCAGAAAGGATGCTGCCAGCAGTTGTAGAGCAATTTACAATCCAGAGCAGAAGTGGGAGGGTTGATTGCATCCCAACACTTATATTTTAACATTCTGACTTAACAGTAAAACTTTTCCCTCTTCTATTTTTCCACGGGAAAATCAGGGTATTTTGTCAAAACCTTTTGATCAAGCCTCAGTTTTCATTTGAAGGGGAAAAAAAGGTGATGAGAAATTTCAGCTAGCTTTATTATCTGCCTTTATTGGATCTGTTCCATTGGCATTAGTTTCATCTCAGAGACGCTGAAAGTAAAGCCTGCCAAAGCTTTTATGGTAAAATGAACTAAAATAGCTTGAGGTGTCTAGGGTAACTTTCTTCAGAAAAGTTGATCCTTAGCTTGTCCAGTGGACCATTTGAATGTTTGCTTTCTGTTTAATGAGGGATCATCAAAAGCCTGGCCAGTTCCCTTGCAGCTTTCAAGAACGTATTTATTTTTTAAGGGAGGAGGCTAAAAAGCAAGCAGCTACAGCTTGAGATTGCCCTTGGTGTTAGGTGCTGAGAATAATAAGATCTCATGCCTAGAAAATAAAGTAGGAGGCTTCCAACCAGAAATGAAGAGTCCATATTAGCACTGCAGAAAAGTCTATGTAGAAGCATGATCCTAAAATACAGAGATTGTCCATAAAATTGGGTGTTTATATCTTTCTTGAAGATACTCTGTTTTGCAACAAAAGGCATTTCAGTGTGATGTAGAAATAGGACAGGTTCTGTGGCAAAGGTGGCCAACTTCCTGTCCTACATCTTCATTTTACCGAGACACACAGCCCATATTGCACTCACCTGGCAGAGCCAATAGGGCTAATGACTCCCCTTTGCTCCACTGAGGACTGTGGGGCATGACTTTGTTCTGGGAAGGTCTCCAGTCCTTCAGGCAAGAGGTCATGTAGTCCTTCTTCCTTTCAGCCCAGCATGAACCAGCGGGGGTTGAGGTTGAGCTCTGAGAGGAATTGCAATGGGTTTAGTGTTAAAGCCAGTACATGAGTTCCATTGCAAAGTGCCCACTCAACAGCTGGTCACAAAATCCCCAAGCCTTGGGTGAGGTGCCAAATCTGTGTGTGCTTGGAGAGAAGCATCACACCCATTGCAGCACTGCCTTGTTCTGCTGTCAGCATGTTCCCTCCTCCAAAAGGATGGGTGAGAAGAGCAAACAGGGACAGTGAGTGCCCCATGGAGCAGTCACCATCCACTGGGGAAGGACATTTCACTGGTGAACTGTGAGCATCCTACTGGAAAAGCATTACAGTGGGCAAGCTCTTCTCACTGTCTGACAAAGAGGTGTCTGTGTGAGAGTACTTGTGTCCCACCCTAAAACTGTTCTGTGTCTTCACACAGGTGGCTGCCTCAGTCTGTCCAACTGTGAAATGAGGTTAAAAACCTTAGTGGTTTTTAAAAACCTTAATGGAGCTTAGACTGTCATGCCTCAGGCAGTGAGTATTGAAAAACCCTTCTTAACTAAAACTGGGCAGCATTAAAGAGGGACAAAGTGTTATTGTCTTTCTCCATTCAGAGAGAGAAGAGATTGAGTGACCCAGAACTTGAAAGCCCATTTTTCTCCCCCTCCTTTTGGAAAAAAGCACCTGGCCCTTGGATGTCTGAATGCACCTGCACTCAGCCTCTCTTCACACTCTTTTTCATCCTTGTTTTTCTCTTTCAAAGCCCCAGTTGAATTTGAAATTAAAATTGGTGTTCTCCCAACAATGAACCTCAAGCTTGCATCTTCTTTCCCCTGTTCCTCTTCTCCTATCCAGCTTTCACAACTCCTTAGGTTTCTGTTATTTCCCATGCATTTGCTTTGAAAGATTTTCCAATAAGAATGTCAGGAAAAGTTTCTTAAGGGTCTTTTATCACAAATTCCTTTTGGTTTCATGCCTGAGGATGCTTCTGAGGAGGACCTGGTGACCTATGCTCAAGCAGACATGAAGCAAGCACACTTTACAAGCAAGTCACAGCTGACCTCACACACAAATCAGGTCCTGTATCCCTGCAGCCTCCTTCAGGAAACATGATGTGTTTCCCAACTGACAAAACTAGACCATACTTAGACCCAGTGTAATTCTGTTGGCCTCGATGTAGTTACCAGGGAAACTCTAATGTAGACAACTTTTCTACACTGAAATAGAGGTTTTCTCAGCTGTCTGACTTATATTGCATAGGCTATTCTTTCTAACCAGGCAGAAAGTGGATGATTTTCTCGTTATTTCCATGAGAGATTCAAGAAAGAAATTCACAGGATGATGCAAGTGGATTAGAGCCACACATTTACATCTGCACCATGAGCTTGGTGCAAACTGCATGTGCACAGAAGACCCCTGAAACCAAACCTGCACATGACATCCTTGTTCTTCCATTGCTCCACAGACAATGCCAGAAAAGTATCAATCCTCAGGGATGCAGTGGTCAAAGCTGTCACAGGAGACATGCTTCCAGTATACATTAGTTAAAGTCTAATTTTCAAAGGCTGCATGCATCGTGTGCCTTCCTTATATACCCAGATCCCAAATCACCTGCAGATCATTCCAACATCTCTTTAAAGAGTCGTGGTAGTAAACTAAGTAACTTAAGCATGTTTTGGAAATGCTACCAAGGCTGCCAGCTGACACTGCTCTACTGTCAGGACTAACAGTGCAGAGCAATGATCACAACAAATGCTTGGAAAATATGACTGCAGATGTTCACTGCCATGTTAAATAGAGGCAGCCAGAAAGAATTTCTCTCACAGGGAAATGATTCTTTACTCCAAGCGAAGAGTCAGGAATTCAAAGTGAAGGCTGTGTTACACACTCCTCTCTGCCACATTCAGCACCAAAAGTGGGTTGCAGTACAGAAAGAAGAAAATCACAGCCCTCACAGGTTAGCTGGGACAGTCCCAGATGTGTAAATCACAGGCTTTTAATTGCACCTCTGGCTTCCTGTGCACACCAAGAGACAGAGGAGCCTGTTCCAGGGATGTTTCTTTTTGTCTTGTCCTTCCAGACCAAGCCTTTATTGCCTCTGCCCTGCCAACCTTCTCTTGTAGGTGGCAGTTCCACCTGTCTTTCCCCCAGAGGCTTCTGGAATAAATAGTACCTAAATTAGGTTAATTATACCTTTAGGCATCCATGTGCTCACTTTAGATGTGTGATTAGGGTCCATTATATGGTATAGTTTCCCCAGTTTTCCTTGTGTGAAGAAAATCTAGCACTTGATGTGTGAAGCTTTCCATGGGTTGGTCGTCTTGCACATTTGTTAAATCCAAAGAATGTTTCCACTCATTGAAAAGCTGGTGCTTCTGGTGCCCTTCTGTGCAAGACCTGCCTGGCCGAGGGTGGCCAGTGACTTTGATTTCATGGACAAATGGATTTCCTCAGGGAATACCACAGCAAGGTTGAACAACATCTGGTGAATAGTGAAAGAGTCTCTCTGATGCTTGTAAGAAGTGATACAAATTAGCATCCTCTAGTCTGCTGCTGCTTTTCTGTCTAAATAATATTTTACAGGTAAAGGTTCTGCTGAGAAGCAGTGGGGTTTTCTCAGTAGCTGCCTAAATCATGTCATCATCTTTGGTTTACACTGAGTGGCTTCTTGAGACAGAACCTGCTTCTGTGTGTGCAGTGTCACTGCCTCTGAGTGATGAACGACCCTAGGATTCCAAAAACTGTGCTCTGGTTGGCCTCCCCACAATTTGCATTTATGCAGAGCGTTTTCCATTCTCTCTCATTCTTTGCAGCTCACTAGGGAGTCTTTTTCTTCAGGACCTTAAAAATTCTCCTAGAACAGAAATCAGCAGAGAAGGGGTTTGCATGTAACGAAGCATGTCAGGAAGGGATCTCAGTGTTTTCCTAATGTTAAAGATTCTTCCACATTCTTCACCCTAAGATACACATCCCATTTTTCCAGACTGTTTTCTCAGTCCTGTGGCAGTGCAGGTGGTTCAGGATAACTGAGAGGCTCCTTTATGTCTTCATTGGCAGCTGTTTAGAGTCAATGACTTTGTATTTTTCATTATCATAAATCTTTACTGTGACACAGGAAGCTGTGCAAGTGAAACATCCAGTAGAAAAGTCTTTTACAAAGTTTTGCTTCGTATTTGCTGCCACCTGTCACTAACACTGACAGTATTTGGTTTCCCAAGGGTCTTTTAGGCAAAAGATGTGGATCCAAGGTCATTTTATAGAATTGGTGATGTGCTTTGCAGCTTCTCCCACCTCCTGGTCCTTTTCTTGATCAGGTGAGTTTGGTATGGGTGGTGACTTTCATGGATCCAAGTGCTAGTTCAGGAGGAGCCTGCAGCTGTAAAAGTCTCCTCTGTTATGCTGCTAAAATGACACAGATTTCACCTAAGACTTTTTAGGAAAATCTTGCATTCCACTTTGTTTCCACTGAAGCTCTTTCTAGGCAGCCAGCTCCCTGGTTGATATGTGGTATTTTGAGTCATACTCACACAGGGGCTCTGGGTCTACCAGAGGTTTGTTGGAGCAGTTGGGCAAAGTGATGTGCCCCCAGCTCCCCCATCCCTGCTGTTCACATGGCTCAGTGGGATGGATGCCTTCACCTCCTGTGAGAGGGAGCTGGCCTCTACAGCTGCCTGCAGCTCTGATTTAACAAGTATCACCTCTCTGCAGAAGCTCCATCTGGGCACACTAGCTAGATGCACTCCATGTAAACTGTTTGTTCCACCACCCACAGCGAGCGATTCACACAGAAGTTTCACCAGAGACCATAAAATTGCAAACCATAGGTCCAGATCTCACCATCTGTCACAGCTCTGCCTTCCTGCTCCCCAGACAACACGGTCTCCCACTGGGTTTAAAAGATCTCAAGCTTTAACTTGTTTGTTTGGGATTTTTCACAAAACCTGGTGGTCAGAGGCTCTGCGGAAATGTGGTAACTCTTATCATTTATTGCCCTCGAAATGCAGACAGGATTAAAGCTGTTCTAATGACAGGGAAGAAATAGTAATATTCCCCCTGACATTAAGTAGGCCTGAACAAAGCAATGAGCACAATGAAATGGAACATTAATGCGAAAAGGGAAAATAAAAACCCTACAAGAAATGGCTGTAGCAAAGAGCCACCAAGGGAGGCACTTAAGCCCACAAAAGCCAGCACTCTCAGATGTCAAAGGCTCTTGTCATTCTACACCAAAGTCAGCCCTTGCTGAGATGTTAAATGGGGTTTCAAAGCCAATGGTGCTTTCACAGACCAAAGGTGAATACAATATGCAAGCAGGTAGCGCAAAAGGGTTGTGCTCTACAGGTTAACCCTTGAGTGCTGAGTGTAGTTTGCTGGATTGTGCTTTCCTGCTCCTCTTTTTCAGAAAACTAATGGCTCCAATGCCTGCAGAAAATATGGCACTTTTGGAGCAGCGATGGCACATGTAGGTTTTGGAGCATCTGCCTTGCTAACTCAGCAGATACCTGTAATATAGCCCTGAAAATTTATGGAAAACGTGGATGTTTATAAATAATGTGTCAGCTGGTGGGTTTAGGTACTGCTTCCCACTTCAAGCCCCCAAGGACATGATGCTCTGTCCTGTGTGTGAGAGGCTCTGTTTGAGAAAGTTTTGTCCTGGATAAGTTCAAGTTCTTCCTTCTTTGCCCAGGCCAGTGAGACTGGTGCAGAGGGAGCTTAGTGGTGCTTTCTGCACACAATATACCCCAGGCTTTTTGTTTGCTGCCTTTTATTTTTATATTAGTAAGGCGTCAAATAGTGTCAGAAAGGCCAACAATAGCTTACAACAAGAGGGGAAAACCTCCTCTGTGCCCTCTGACAGCCAGCCTCCCTCCTAGACTGAGAGGTGTTTTAAGGTAGACACACACAAGACATCCTCACTACCAGAAAGATCAGACAGGCTAGGGAAAACTCTCCTGGTTCTCCATTTAGGTTCCTCCTTATCCTTTTTTTTATTTTGTGTGGTGAGCCAGTCATATAATTTCTCTTCTCTCTGCTGGGAAGGTAATTCTCTACTCTGAGGAGGCTATTCAGTGGCTTTATTGCTATTTCACATGTATATATTACAGTATCTCACAGAGGCCTTGCAGCACTGTGCCAGGCATCCTACAAACACATGCAGGGTGACAGTGGCATCTGTGGAGGGTTCCCATGTACCCAGGGATAACAGGATAAGTGTAATTCCAAGCCAATTAGCATTAATAATTCCCACACATACATCCTACGTAGGTGTATGGAATATGGCATATCCCTGTGTTTCTTTAAAGGCAACACATCCCTGGAGTTCAGAAAGGGAGTTGTTCAGGGTTTTTTTCTTGTCAACTAAAAAAACCCAACCAAATAAACAAAAAAAAAAAACCAAACACAAAAACAAAACACTATCAGGGAAGAGAGTCAGTGTCTGAGGAAATACAAAGGTCTCTATTCATATGCATCCAGAGCAGGGAATAAAAGCTGGGCACACCAAGACCTGCCCAATGTGACTTTACATAATTTAACACCTGCCTTGCCTGGCTGCAGGTGACTGTGCAGGCTGAAGAGCATTAGGGGTCTGACACCTGAGACCAGGAAATGTGGCCAGGGAGTGTTTGGACTCCTGGGAGGATCACTGCAGAGGGTGTGCATGCATGTGTGTGTGTTTTGTCTGCTTCTTTGGCTGCTTTGAGTAGGAAAAAAATGGAAAGTTAATAAATTAAGTCATTAATTTGCAGTCTGTTGTCAAGAAACTCTTAAAATTAGCTGGGCTAGTTCAGTGGCAGACAAGGATAAAGATTTATGCACTGTTCACTAATCAATTAAAAATTGGAACTTAAGAAGCAGAAGAGGCAAAAATGTAGTGACAGGAAGAAAAGGTGAGTAGATGCTCACCTCTAAATGCATGGGGAAAAGCAGGCTCAGGGCATGAGGCCCCATCCTCTGACATGAGAGCATTGATGTGCAGTTGTCCAGGTGGTGCGATCTGAACCACCGTGTGTGACTTGTCATTCTCAAACAGGCTGATGCTTTCCATACGTGTCATGGATCTTGCCAGTGAAAGCTCAGTGTCTGGGAAGGGAAATATTTAAGGCCACTGTAAGAGCTGTTAGAAGAGAAAGGGGAGCTTTGTATAGAGGTCAGACCTCAGCACTGCCAAACGTTGGCCGAGATCCTAAAGCATGCACAGAAAATACCATGTGTAGACCCAGGAGTGGAGAAGGTCTGATGGGCCTCCAGTCTCCTGCTGTCACTGGTCACCAGATGAGACCTTCCCAATCAAACCTGCTCTCCAAGTCCAGCTGTTCTGATTGCCTATCTTGTTGATAATGCATTATCATGTCTCTGCATGGAAATAATCATGTTGAAAGTTAATCTGCTCTTCGGTTGCCTGCCACAGAATTTGGTCCTGATGCTGTCATTTAAAGTATGGAATTCAGTGGCCCAAAAAACCTGGAATCTTGTAGAACACAAATGGCAAAAGTTTCACAAGGTAGGATTGTGATGGAAAATTAAAAGATGTTGAGCTGATGGGGTAGGGAGAAAGGATGATACAGAACTGCAGCTGAAAACAGTCCTGATTGTGGCCTTCATTGCAAAGCTGGACAATTAAGTATATATAACATAATTCCATGCCTGGAGAAGACTTGAGGGAAGGGATAATGCAGACATTATTATGAGCAGGAAGTAATCCTAAAAAAAAACCCCTAAGCCAACACAGCTGAGGAAATTTACTAAAACAATGTAAAACATTTACTAAATCAATTGGAGACAAACCCACAAGTCTAAGGAATGTCACAGGGAACGCATCAGAGACTGAGACAGCAGTTTTACAAAAGCACAAACCAGAGCAAATTTTGGAATGTCTATGTGCATGTGTTCTATGGAGCAGGGTGACCTGGGACCAGAACTGTATTTATTGGGATGAAGATTGAGAAAGGAGTTGTGGAATAGAAGTAACATTAACACTGAACTTCTCCAGGGCAAGTCCACAGTCTGGTTTTTGTATTGCGACCTGCAACCAGTTTCATGACAGGCCCTTAGAAAATCCTCATGAGAACTCGGGGCTTGCACTGCAGACAGGCTCAGGCTTTAATGTCTGTGAACCAATGTAATGTATTAGAGACAGAAAAGAAGCTATTGAAGACAAAATGCATTTCATCTGCAGTGAGATCTCTCTATGTGACACATTTGCTTTCTGCTACTGCTTATCTTCCCTCCTCCCACTTCTCACTCCTCTCTTTTTACTCTGTTTTATTAATTCAGCACATACAGCCCAGAATTAAATGTTGTGGTGAACGAAGAGCAGTGTGCTACGTACTGTATTAACGTGCTGGGGGTTTGGTGCTTTGTTCTTTCCCTCTGTTGTTGTTCATGCTTCCCAGCAGAATCTACACCGTGATCCTGTACTTAGTTTTCCTTGTATAGCATTATCTTCAGAAAGGCCAGGATAACACAAAAGGCCATCTAATAAAGAAGCAAAAGCAAAATTGGTTCAACCCTCATTCTTCACCTCCTTTTACAATATCGCTGTCACTTTTTCATTTGTAGTAATCTCACTTTAATATTTATGTCTCTGCTTCAGACACAGCGAGTTAAATGAGGACAAATTATGAGTTTGGTATTTCCTTGTAGAAGGTCAGATGAGAGTAGGGATTGCTGGTCTTCCTGAGCTCATGGGGCCCATAGGCAAACCCATCTGCAGCTGGAGGCCCTGTGAGTGATCACTCCTTCCTTCTAGGGGAGCTGCAGGGGAGCTCGAGGTGAGGGCTGTGGGCAGGAGAGGGCAGCTGGTTTTGCAGAGCTCCTGCTGCTCCAAGGCAGCCAGCATGGCCAGCATCTTCTGCTGGGTTCTTTCTGGACACAGCAAAAAGCCAGATTGCCCAGCAGACCTGCTGACAGTGTCAGACAGTTCTGGCACATCTTTAAGGTCCCTTCCAAGCCAAGTCATTCTATGATTCTATGATTTTTGATGATATAATGTGCCAAAAAGGGATCTCAGAAGACTGTATCCCTGCTGGGTTTGCTTGCCATATTTTTACAGCTAACTGTACCCAGAAACGATCCAGACAGGCATGGAGGAAAACTCCCATTTTAAAAATGAGAAAAGGTGGAAAGGTCAGATCCTTTGTTAGAGCTGAAAAATGCAGAGTTGTTTCCAGGCACCAGAGCCCTTCTGCATATCTTTTCTGTTTTAAAGTCATGAAGGCAGGCATTGCTGTGGGGAAGCTGAGGCTCTGGTATGGGACACTGGGAGAGCTGAAGGCAGTAGGCAGCAAGAGCCTTACACAGCTTGAGAGCATGGCATCAGTGCTTCCAGCTCAGAATTTGGTCTTATTTGGGGTCTATATGAGCATGGTGCAAAACTCACTCTCTGAGTCAAGGGACTGGAACAGATGGGCTCAGAGAAAGGCAGTTGCCTTCCTCCATCTCACAAGCAAAGATCCAAGTCATGATTAGATATCAAACCTGAAACAGAGATGGCACTGGACCCATTTTCCCTTACACATAATCTGATCTGTTAGCCACAGGACCCCTCTTAGCCAAACTGTCCCTATTAGATTAATAACCTAATTCTACCCACAGAAGAAATGGGCTTCTGTGAAGCCTGTATGTTGCTTGACATGAGCATTGTGTTCTTTCCAGTGGCGCCTCTGTGTTCTCTCAGTGGGTTTGAAGGCTACTCAGAAAATACAGCTATCAAATGACATCTTATTTAAGGACCCATCCAAGTCTGTGACCCCAGAAGTCCCAAGTGTCAGCAGATACATGCCCACATCTCCTTTGGGGTCTTGTCCAGGACCCATTTAAAGACATTCGTGATCTCAGTGTGTTCTGTGCAGGGGATTTGCATCTAATTCCTATTAAAAGTGCTCAGATATAGTTTGTGTTGACTGTAAACCCTTCAATACATTTAATTCTTAGTTTCGTATGACTCAACAAAGTACTAACAGCCCCAAAATAAAAATACTCTTAAAAACAAGCAAAGCAAACAAGTAAAATCTTGCCAAACATCTTGTTTTTCCTTCTTGCTTTTTTCAACAAACTCAGTGACCTCATTAAGACCTTTGTTATTTGGATTTTTTTCCTTCATTTTTGTAGTCACGCTGGATAAGAACTGCCTTCAAAGACTGTAGCAGAGGAAGAAAAAGAAGTTTCAAAATGTGAAGTACACAAGTGGAAGGGCTAAGATGTTCAACTGGTCCCTTTGACAGAGAGACAAAAGTCAACTTCCCATGACCATTTCTTCCACCATTGTGATTTTAATTCAAAACCACACTTAAGCGAATAAGAGTCTGTGTTGTTAATTTTTGGTGACAAAACCACCATGCTATTTCTGTTTCCTTAAACTCAGCAGCATGTGAGAAAGATGTTCCTAACTTCAATTTGATCTCAAAGGAAACTCATCATTTGTCAACCAGGCAAACTAAGACTCACTTGTCAGGCAGGCAAGCTTAACTAAAAAAATTGAAGCTATCAGCATATGCAGTTATGAGCAGCTATTCAGTCATAGATTGTTGTTTAAATATGAGGGAAGAAAAGCATGCAAAAAATCAGCACTACTTTCCAGCTTCCAGGGTGATTAGAGAAGCAGTGCAGGAAAGTGACGGAAAGGAACACACTTCTGTGTCTTTTATACATTTGAAAGAAAAACATAGATTTCTTGTGATATCACATCAGCCTGATTTGCAGTTGATCAAATATGTGGGACATATCTGCTGTCAGCTAAATACATGAGTGGAACAATGGGGGAGTGTGGAATCTGTTTGGCTTTCCCCTGCTCAAAAAATCTGTGGGAACATTCTGTCGTTGGGATGTGCTGAAGAGATGAGCTCTGGCACCTACGCCACACTGGAGAACTGTGAGGACAAACATTTGGGAGGAAAGCTGAGCTGATCCTAATTGAAGCAGACACTAGTGCTCTTTCATTGAAACTCCACCAGCTTTGCCAACCTGATGTCAGGTTCTCCATCACCGTGTGAGGGTCGCCTCCAGGCAGGGCATGCTAACAATTAATTATGCATGCATATCCTCCCTCCTCTTTCCCACATGTGCACAAATACACTCCAAGTGAGCAAGGAAAAGCATGTGGGAACTGCTTCTTGACACCACTGTTGTCAGTGAGTATGTTGTGCTGCAAGTGAGGGTGTTGGTTCTGTGTCCCAGGAGGTTTGGGCAGATGGAGCTGATATTGGGGCTGCAGGCATTGCAGAGTTCATCTTTAATAGCTTACAGAGGACAGGAGACTGAGATGACTATTTTATTGCAAAGTCTGGCCACACTCATCTTCAAATTTTTAAAAAGGCATTTGTTAATTTTGGTGTGTGCTGGACTGGGTGGTCTCAAAGATTTCTTCTTATCTGCAGTCTATGTTTTCAAGCTGCAGTTTTCTTTCCCTGCTTGCTTGGGCTGTGAGGAGTAATTTGCTCACATCTGCAGTTTAGCATGGTAGGAATGGCTTTCCTGGAGAGGGTGTGATGTCTTTCCTCCTAGATGCTCTGACATTCTCCAGGGTCAGGGAGGCCTCTCAGATCTGGCAGAGACCAGCTGGGGTTTTTGTCCCCTTTTGGCAAGTGAGAACATGAGTCATTTGTGGGGAACATCTGGGGATATTTCGTTTAATCAGGTTTTTTACTGCTCTTGTGTCTTTGGGTTATTAGTACTGTCTCTACTACTTCTGTTCTCTGACAGAGGCATCCAGCAGTTGAATCTCCCAAGAGTCAACTAGGCCATGTTATTGGCTCCCTCCAGGGTATCTGGGTGAAACTTAACGATCCATGAGATACAACAAGTCAGTAGAAATGATCTAATGTCCCTTTCTAGTCTTAAACTCAGTGAAATGGTAAAAATTCTGCTTCTAAAGGAAACGGCAGATGAGCAGTTGCCAGGATCTCCTACCAGGCTTTGTGTCCATGCTGTGTCCATGGGGAGCAGTTGCCTTTTTACTGTCTTGTTTGCAGATTTTCAGCAGAATTGTACCATCTTCGCTCCTGGAGACCAAATCTTCATTCCCATCCTGCGGTGCATCCCATTTGCTCTTCCTCCTCACTCAAATGCCAAGACTGTTTAAGGCCCTCTTTGTGGTGACTGTTTCTGAGAGAAACTTCTTGTTTTATCTTCCTTAACGAAAACCTAAAAGAGATATCTCTTTTATATGGCATCTGCTTTTCACATGGATCAGGTCAAACCTCCAGTTGCAAAATACCTCTGACTCTCCTAAATGCAGAAATCGGTTTTATTCATCTACTCTCTGTGGCTGAAAGCTATAGCAAAAAAAAATGTCTACGAGGAATTTTTATACACTCAAAACATCTCTTTTTCTTTCCTCTTCTGCAGAGAAAATGCGCAATTTAAAGGTGTGAGTATTGATGTATTCATTGATGTACTTTTCTTTTTCTTGGAAGCATCTGCAAAGGTGGCCAGAGCTGCCTCCCTTCAGCTGCCAAGTAGGTGTCCTCTCCTGTGTGTGCTGGAAGCAAAATCAGTGGTTTTTCTCTGATGTACTTGCCTTACCTTGAATATTTCCATATGAAAAGAGAACCTTGAGAAAAACTGCAGGACTAGAAATCCTGGGGTCTGAGGTTTCCAAGAATGAGGGAAGCACAGATGCTTTTTCCTCATCTGAATTCAAGGACACGCCAGCTCCACGATGGCTACCTTCCACAGAGGGAGAGGGGAAGCCTCCCCTGCTTGCTCTACCACATCAGTCACTTTTTAACTAACTTACAAACTACTCTGATTTTTGCTGTAAGTTAGAAGTGGTTTTGGTATAGTCTGACAAGGTCTCACCTCATCTGCCTGCAGCAGCCACTGCAGAGTTGTGTCCAGAGAGCAGATGGTTGTGACAGGGTTGTCTCTCCAGCATAACCACGTGACAATCAAGGTAATACCTCTGTTTTTACTTAATTTTTTTCCTGGATTGTCACTAGAGAACCTCGCTGAGAGACCCAGTGCCTGGAGAAGGAGGGATATGAGGTGTCCATGCTGCCTGGTGCAGCACACAGTGGGAATGTCCCAGCCACAAATCCCATCCTGATCAACTATACAAGACTGATCAGGGTGAATACAGTAGTAGTTATGGTTATCAATCATTAGGAACTATATTTTGAAAGGGTTTTTTTAGAGGAAAACTATTCTGTACTTAATTACAAATTTATTGTGAGATAATAGCACAGATACAGCCCAGAACTGGTGTTTTGTCCTTTCCCATTGTGCAGTTCAGATGTCACACCGCACGTGCAAACTGTCACAGATGTCTCATCTGCACTGAAGCAAACCCTCTTCACTCATGCTCACATCCTTGGATAGGCAAACATCTCTGCTGTTGCATTTCACTCAGATTCCTGCCTGCAACTTGAGGTTGAACTGTCCAAATTCTGCTGTCCAACACTGCTGGAGCTGGTCAGCAGGCTGACTGCAGCTCTCCTCTGCAGGAAAAGCTGAGCTGAGGCCAGCCAGCTGTCCACAGGTGGTTGGCACCAGACCTCCAAAGGGTCATGTTGGCACCTGCCAATTGACCAGAAGAGCTCAGTTTCTCAGACCTTCCATTCCAGCATGATCTTGATCCCTTTTATGCTACTTAATCTTTTTAGAAAACCATCGGTCAGAGGCTAGTGGCTGCTCATCACTACAAGAACAAAGAGAGCTTAAAATATTTGCTTCCTCTGCTTAAGGTTTGCAGTTCTTAGTAGTATGTTATTAGGTTATTGCAGAGCAATCAAATGAGAACAGAATAATTAATAAATTTTCTTCATGAAGTGATTTAAGCAAGCCTAAAGAAATTTCAGTGATCTTTTAGTGTATTAAATAAAGAATTTAAAATATCCCTGAGATTTACACAATTTTGCAGCCACTGCTTTTACATCATTCCAAGCTCAGTCCCAGAAAAGCAGCTGCAGCTCTCACTCTTCACTTTTCCAGCTTAATTGACATAACAGTTTCTTTGTTTTCCTTTGTGTGATACTGCTCAGCAAGTCTCTTTTTTCCAAATTATCTGCCTTGTCCGTGGCCCCTCTTAGCCTGGAAATACAAAGTGAGTGAGGGCTCTTTCCAAAGTTACTAATGAGAAAGAGTGTTCATTCTCCCAGTTGTCTTTGGTACAATCTGTTTCAAATGCTGGGACTGATGATGTCTCAGAACAGCGTAGGAGGGATGCCTGAGCGTGACTGAGCCACAGACTTTAAAAAATATAAAATCTGAAAAATGATAGATTCCTTTCAAATAGAAAATAAAATTCAAGGAAGCCATGCCTTATCGAAAACAAAACAAGCCAGCTAAGTTTATTGTCTGGATTATTAATTGTACTGGATTGTTCAGCTGTCCTGAAAATGTCTCTTTAATCATTCAGTGAGTCTGAAGCCTGGGTCTCCCAAGACCGAGTTCTGATCTCTCACATATGGTACATCGCACCGTTCATTAGACCCACTGGTCCAGTCACATGGAAATGATGTTCAGACTATTTCTATCCATATCTGCTACTTTTCTTCCTGAATGTGTCAGTCTCATGATGAGGGCAGTGACTCCAGCTGATACAGACACAATTGCTGATTGCAAAGAGAGACACTGCTGTGAAAATAAGGAGAAGAGGGGGTTATTTTTGTCACGGCTCGTGTTTTGTGAGGTGTCCCCACCCTGCAGAACTACAAACTCCTTTGTGGGAGGAAAATTCTGAGATCACAGGTTCTGATCAGTGAAAAGAGGTTGGGTGACCTTGGGAGCAAATTGTGGGACTGGGATGCCCAAAACCTGGGCTTAGCTCCAAGAGAAAGGAAAAAAATTCATCAGTGTCACGAGACTCAGTTCTCACCTCTCAGCACTGTGTCATTCCAAAAGCATGGGTGCTTCATGTTGGTGGTGAGATGGGAGCAGAGACTTGCTTTGCCCAGTGGGAAGCAGGATTTCTTGCTCTTCCCTCTGAATATTTGGTGGTGGCAGTAGAGAAGTGAGGAAGAAGGCGATGTTATCCAGGATGGCTGTAAGCCAGTGGGGCATGAAGCCCCTCCCTGCTGGAGGGACAGAGCTCCGATGGAGCCCAGCTAAGGATCCAATAAACTGATATTTAGGAGCCTTTCTCCAGCCACGCATGCAGAGGGCTCAGTACTGGTGCCTACCAGCAGAAACTGGGTCAGGGGATTTCCAAGCAGTGCAGAACACTTGCCAGGGGACCCCAGAATGTCACATCCAACTCCTCAGCCTGCACTTGGCTGGGGAGGGCAGGCAAGAGATGTGTGAAGTGTTGAGTCAGTATAAATGTCACAGCCAAAGGTCTTCAGAGTCAGAGTGACAAAAAGAGGAGAAACTACTGCCAGGAGTTCTGACACAGAAAAAATGCTGTCACTGCCACCACCTCTGGCTTAGAGATTTATTGATGGTAACTTGGGATGTGCCATAAACAGGGGTGATATTAAATGAGTCTGACTGTCTCAGGGGCTAAGTTTTACAACCCAAAGTGTGAACTCTCTCTGTCTCACTGAGGTCCTGAGGCATTTTCCTGGCAGCTCCCAGGATATCATTAAGTGCTCTCCAGAGAAGGTCTCCAACAGGAGAGAGCCCTCCCTGTGCAGCACAGCACCAGCTGCTGAGAGGACAGACAGAGATATCTGCCAGGGAACTCCTGATGGAGACCTCCCAGGGTACCACAGCTGCCTCACTGAGCGCACAGCCTTTCCTGCCATGGCTTTGTGAGGGAACCAGAAATTGCCATGCAGGTGTCCCCAGTACTAACGCAGTCCTGGTGTCAGAGGCTCTGACCTCAGTGCCAGCAGCTCACACCCTGGAAAAACCTCCCTGTAGCTCTGCTGTGTCTGCATTGAACCTGGTGAACCTTTGCTGAGATGCCCTCTGAGTCATCTCTGCAGCTTCAGAGGTCAAACCCATAGTTTGCTTCTGGACTCGCTGGCCACAAGGGGCTGCGCTATAGTGCAAATATTTTCCTTCTGCTCTGTAAATGCATCTGGGGCTGCAATAGCCCCTTTCAGCTGAGGGGTTCCCATGTTCAGATAACACATTTTATCCCAGAAGCAGCAAAAACTTCAGAGCTCTGGCCAATACGGATTTCATTCTTCTCTGTCATTTCTGCCTATCAAAAGTAAAGCAGGTCTGTGGAGACCAAGGGCAGAGGACAACATGGTCACAAACCCTGTTCTTCACAGGTTCCTTCATCAACTTGTGGGTCCAGAGAGCTCACAGCTTATTTCAGGGAAAAGGTTTATTTTGGTGACATTCCTGAGAAACCTCCTTGTCCCTCTGCCCTCACAACCTTTCTCTCTGCTTCTCCAGTCTGCTCGCAGTTCTCCAAGGGCGTCTATGCCATCTTTGGATTTTATGAGAGGAGGACTGTCAACATGCTCACGTCTTTCTGCGGGGCTCTCCATGTCTGCTTCATAACGCCAAGCTTCCCTGTGGAAACGTCCAACCAGTTTGTTCTCCAGCTTCGCCCAGAGCTCCAGGATGCCCTCATCAGTGTCATCGAGCACTACAGCTGGCAGAAGTTTGTGTACATTTATGATGCTGACCGAGGTAAGCCACAAGTATATGAGAAGGCCACCAGGCAATTAAATACAGTGCTCTGCATGGAGACATTGCCTCCAAAAACCCTCTTATTGTGGGTTTCTGGAGGCTGAGAGGGTGGCTAAAGGAAGTGTCACCCAATGCCTTCCCTGTTCTCTATTCCTTTGCTAAATATCCATTTCTGATGGAGGTGGGTGTTGATCTAGATGAAGCATCAGCCTGATCCAGTATGTCTGTGTTCATGGGGCCAGGTTTGAGCCCCATCAACATGAGGGAAATACTTGATGTGTCGATGGTTTGAGTTTGAAATGGTGACATTATTTATATTCAATAGGTCTCATACTGAACTGGTCTGTCAAACTCAAGGCCACTGAGTCCCAAGTTTATAAATGTGAATGGAGAGTTGCTCAGGTCTCACCTAAGCCCACGCCCAGGTGTGGAATGTGGTTCTCGCAGATAGGTTGAAAAACTCCAAGTCCCCTGTGTTAGAGCCTGTTAGTTGCCTACGTAGAACAACAAAACCTTTGCTGGGTTCTTGGAAGATCTAACTTTCTAAACCACACACAGGGCTAGTGAGCTCATTGCTCTGTGATTCAGTTTTCCCAGCTCTCAGATGCTTTGAAAGCTCCAGCCTTGGAAGCTGGAAGCCAGATGGACTTGAGGAGGACAGGGCAGAGGTAAGGATGATTCACAGCTCTGTCCTGGAAGTTATCGTTATCCCTTGAAGGGACAGGATGACCTTTAGAGACAAGGAGAAGGCATAAAAGCATCTCACCTGCTTTGTGATGTAACGAGGCATGGGCACACTGAATATCCCAAAAGAACTAAAACAGTCAGGGTTGTCTAGTAGGATTGCAGAGCAGTGCTATGTGAATCTCCCCTGGAAGGCTGTGCAAGTAATTTCAGTAACATAAATTTTAAAATAATGGTTTTCTGATGAGATGCTGATGACAGAGAGAAGGATGTTGAATATGATTGTGTGCTGTGATTGCTGAGGGTGTCCCTAACCCTAGGAACATACAGCCTCAACAGATCAAAGACAAGAAGGAAACTATGGCCGAGAGAAATCAAGTTATTTGGGTAGTGACACACAGGAAGACGGGGATTAGAGTTCTTATCTGAATCCCACAGCAGGGCCTGATCAACGAGACTGATCTGCTGATTACAAAGGAAAAGGAGGCCTGGAATCATCTGTGCTAGGACAGAAAAAGCAGGAGTCATTAATTCTAGCCCAGCTGAGTTTGGGTAAGATCTAGACCATTAGCTGCTCTCTGTAGTTCTGCTGCACTCTTGCAATTCTGTCTCCAGCCTGGCTTCAGACAGCTACACAGGCTCTCAGGAGGATGGAAGGATGGCATTGCACAACTAAAATCTGTCTCTTTCCCCTCTCTTCCTATCATAGGGTTGTCAGTCCTACAGAAAGTGCTGGACACTGCAGCTGAGAAGAACTGGCAGGTGACAGCTGTCAACATCCTGACAACGACAGAAGAGGGCTATCGAATGCTCTTCCAGGAGCTGGAGAAGAAGAAGGAAAGGCTGGTGGTGGTGGACTGCGAATCTGAGCGGCTGAACATCATCCTTAACAAGGTCGTGCTGATGTGGGCCTTCTGGCAGGGGTCTTGTATGCAGGACAGGAAGGGTTGTTTCTCCTGGAGAAGTTCCCCTCCCCATTCTTGCCTGATCCATGTCTCATTGTGGCTCTCATTGGATGTGGAGTGTGTGCATTGCAGCAGGCTGCAGAGCCTGCAGATATTTCCCTGTTGTGTTATTGTAGAAACCGTAAAGCTGGATAAATACTAGAAGCTCTCATGTATTCAATGCTGATTGAGCCCCACTGTTCCATGTTCCCTACTTGCTTGGCTCCTTTGCTTAGCCTTTACACCCCCTTACTCCCCAGTGAGTTTGCTTTGTGCTAATTTCTCCAAGCAAAATGTGGCACCTCCTGATTCTGCTGAGTTTTCCTCCAGTTTTCCCACCTCCTGTGAGTTAAGGTGGAGGTGTGAATTGGCCCTGCCAGACTCCTAGTTCTGCAGCCTCCATGTGCCGCACCAAATTCTCACACCTCTGCCAGCAAGACAGAGTTGAAGAAGCCTTATGGTACATCTGTAACAGGAGCATTGTCTCCAGATCAGGCTAGAGCTCACCATCCTCCCAGGCCCTCCATGCTGTAGCAGGATTGGATGTTTACAGCTCTTCTCAGGCCTTGCAGTGAGAGAGATATTCATTCACAGCCATCTCCTGGATGCTTTCTCAGCTTATGACCATGTGCTGATGGGATATGCAATAGAGGACTCAGCAGGTATCTTGTATGCCCTGTCTTACTCATCCTCAATCTAGATAGGGTGCCCAGTAGTGCAGACTCAAATTTTCCCTATCTTCTTTGCTCCACGCCTTCCTTAATGCTTTTCCTCAGTCCTGGATATGGACTTCTGTGGACAGGAGACAAATGCGAGCCTATGGACAGGTTCAGTCCACACTTGTGCCCCCTCTTTAACTCCAGCCACAATACCACAATATGTTTCCCTCTCACACCTACATCCAAGTCCTTCCCCACCACTGGGGCTCCCACATGGATTAGAAAGGGCCCCTCAGTGCCCTGCAGCTGGTGCACTGCAATTCCCACTGTTGTATTCCTCATAATCACCTTACTCTTAGCTCGCACTTCACATGTCGCCTTGTCTGAGGTACCTGTCATCTCCCGTCTCACACTTCAGCTGCTCGCTGTCTGGGGCAGGGACTGACATTTCACCAGCTGCACGGCTCAGCAACGAGCACAATCCATCCTTGTTGGATGTCTCTGGGTGCTACTCTGTTATATGTAATAACAGAGTAAATAGCAGGTTTTAACCTCAAAGTAAAGGTCACACCCATGAAAGAGCATACAGATTATTCCAGAGGGTAAAGGCTTCCCTCCGACTATGGAGTAGCTGCAATTGAACAAAATTTTGGACAGGGTCTAGGCAGTGAATTTGGCTTTTCTGCAGGTTTTTCTACATGGTATATCAGATTTCTAGGGTTAATAGTGTTACATTTATAAGCCTGGTTTTTCTAACAGAAAGTTGAGTTCTGTAGTCAAATATCCAGTTTTCCTTATAGGAACAGGAAAATAAGTCTTTCTTTCAAACCTTCTCACAGAACTGGAGCATGACTTAAACTTAGATATAAGAAAAGCTATTTGTAAGAACACCAAAAATCCAGATATTGTAATTATATGTTTTGCAATGCTGTAAAAAATATCAGTTCCCAGGAAGAAGAAATACAATGTTGTGTTTCTCTACCATAAAGACACAACAATTCCAACACATGACTGTGCCCAGAAGGTAACTCTCCAGTGAGGAATAGGTCTGAGAACAACTTTTGCAGACCTGTGAAGTCCATTTTCATTCTTTTTTGCATTCTTGTTCCAAATCCACTGGGATTTCTGAGAGCAAAGGTAGTTATCCCAGTGTGAGCAGGGATGCCAGGTTTTTCACATGCAGGTGACCAGAGGGATTCAAAGGTAACGTTCAGCTCATTATCACATGAAATTCAGCTGGGACTGTAACTTGTTCTGCCGGCCCGTATCTCAGCTCAACGCACCAGCAGCCTCTATGGGAATGTTACTGTGCTGTTTGCTGAGTCTCTCTGAGTGTCTGAGGTGCTCAAAGAGCTTTTATCCTGTTCCCTGACAAGCTTCTCTCTGTCTCTCGGTGGCTGTGGATTTGTACTCCCTGATGCGTGGGAGAGCTGGGGATGGCTCTTTAGCATCAATGCCTCTCCCGTGCACACTGGTGCTCACACACACTTTTCATTTCTTCTCTGTACACATAACAAAAATAACACGCCTCACCCCAGCAAGGCAGTCCTCGTGTTCTGGTGACCATAGCTGTGCAGGAGCCTGTGCTCCGTGTTTTAATGAAACATGGGAAAATGACCTGATTTCCTTCTGGGAGATTTCTTTGTGTCGTGTCTCAAGGGCAGAATTTATCTTTGCCGAGGTACCTGTCATTTGTGAGCCAGCCTTGGCTCAGGGCAGGTTATCATGGGGTTTTGCTGTGTAGCCTTAATGGGATAAGTATGCAGTGGGTTGTGTTCCATCAAAGCCCTCTATTGTTTCTTCCTTGTCTCTCATTAAAATGAGTAACTGGAAGTTCTCCTTTGCCAGTGTTTCACTCTGAGAGGATTTCTCTCTAATAGATGTCAAACTGGCCCATTAAGAAGTAGGTAATGAAACCTAGGTGGCCCAAGTGAGCTATCAGCATGCAGCCCAGCACAGCCTCTCACCACAGTCAGGATAAGTGATAAATGCTATTATAACCTCAGCTTGCTGCCGCTGTCCGGACACATTAGGACTGAGCAAGCATTTTAAAATAAATTAAGATCACAAATAACTGTGTAAAACACAGGAAACAAGCCTCATAATTCAGGAGGATGGGCTGCAAGATTAACAGCGCAGGGAAGGCTGGATGGCAGCCCTCTCCGGTTCATCGACTCTGACACCTAATAAAATAGCAAAGGAGAGTTTGGGCAGAAGGAGCCAATGCCAGCTATTGTTGACACTGGAGAAAACGGGAATTGGATCGTAATTCTTAGACATCCCAGTGCACCAGAGATTCTTCTTCCTCACACAAGGTCTGGGACTTACAGCAAAGGTCAGTCTCGGTAAACGGAGGGGGACAAGTTGGGTCTGGTTTTGCTTCTTAGATCTGGCAATGGAGGATACTCAGAAAACTAGTCATAATGAGGTGTATATATTCATAACTTTAGGTATACAGAGGTTTTTTTCTGAGAGCTCCAGACATCTCAGCAGAAGCCACGCTGAGGGATCCTGTGCAGAGAGCCACAGGGCAGTGGAGTTTGTGGAGCTGTGTAAGAAACTGCTTCTAAATGAAGCCTTCATTGGAGTTAATTGCCACCCTCACGCTAATGCTGAGAACCAGATGAGTTTTATTATGCATACAAGAGCACTTCATCACAGAAGGGCTAAAGCAGATGAACCAGTTGCATAGAGCAAGTGTCAGCTCATTTATAATCCATTTGAAAATCCTTAAATGACTGCTCATGATAATCTGGAAGTGCTGTCCCATGGGGAGATCAGTCTATGCCCTCATATGACATTTCTCAAGCACCTGCTGCCAGCCTGGTATCAGAGAGAAGTCCTGGGTAGACTGATTTCTGGTTGAATTCAACACACCAGTCATTTTATGATCATTCTGGCTGTGAGGATCTTTCTGGCCTCACTGCAGTTTGTGCAGCTTTTGCCTGAGCATTGGCAATGCAGGCAGCAATTCAGAATCAATTCATATGACAGTGGAAATAAGAAGTAGTGTTGCCAGCAAAGAAACCTTGTGGAAAACACACAGTTCTCTCAGAGACTGGCAATTCTTGTGTTTGTACAGGTTTTGAGGGCATGTTGGTTTGGGGGTTTTTTTCACTGTTTTCTTTCTGTATGTACAATGGCTCAAATGCAGATGGTATCTTACTCTAGTAACCTAGGAAGAATTTAACAGTGCTGCTGGAAATCAATAGAGAGGATTTTCAATGAAAACATGGAATCAGAAAGAATAATAGAATTTTGATCTGTATTCTTTCTGTTTAAATCAAGGAAGAAAAAGACAGAGACCATCTGATCAGTGCCTCTGTCCCCTCCAATAACAGGCAAGCCTGCAAGAGATGGAAAGAAAAAAAAAAAAAAAGGAAACTTTTCCAGCTAATGTAGAAAAATTCAATTATTACAGTTCAGTGAGCAATTGTGTTGATGAAAGAAAAAAAACCCTGACTCTGCAGACATCAGGGAGAAAGGAGTAAGTGGCAAAGTGCATATACTGGGACACCATGAATATGAATATATAAATAATCTCAAAGAACATGCAGGGGAACCCTCTGTCCGGATAGCTTTGTTCTGGAGAGGTGGTTTGAAGCTACCCTGATGCACTGAAGGAGAAAACTTCCTGCCATCTCACCCAGGTGGGTGTCTGTGGCAGGGACCAGAGCTGAGAGGTTGTGTGAAATAGCTCTCTAGGCTTGTTTAATGTTTCAGCTGCATTCATAGGACATATGAGCTCCAGCTCCCCACTTTTTTCCTTTGGTGTCTGAAAAATGGATCTTGTTAACTGTTTAAAAAATGCTGTTTCTTTTTTCTCTGAGCCCACAGGAGACAGGTTGGTTTGGTTGTTTTCTTTCCCTGCTGTAGAATGTTCTTGGGGATCTTGTCCTGTCTAGTTTTAGACTTGCTGCTCAAATATCATGTGTGGAAGCTCTGTCCATACTCTAACCAGACTGTGACCTATTCTTTTGCTGTGTCTTCCTGCCCACAGCTGAACAGTCTCATCTGGAAAAATAAGAGGGAGGAAGGGCAGATAACTGAAGGTCTTCCATAGCTGATCTCTGCTTATTACCTTTGTTTTTTATGTTGCAGATAATCAAGCTTGAAAAAAATGGGAATGGGTACCACTACATTCTGGCAAATATGGTGAGTTGCCCTCATTGGAGTTCTCTTTTAGCTGTTTCTTATTTTGTAAAGCAATATATTTATGGTTACTGAGCTGGACATCTTTTTTCTCATCCATCTTTTGGGGAAAAAGAATACTAAAGTCCTGTGCTCTCCTTCTGGAGTTTTCTCTCTTGAGCCAGCAAAATTTTCTGCAGGGTATCTCAAAGTGTGCTGGGGTTTTGTGGTGGTTTGACCTTGACTGGATGACAGAGGCCCACTAAAGCCACTCTATCACTCCTCCCCTAGTGCTAAATGAAATCTGACTGTCATGGCTTTAAGGAAAGAACTGGATGTAAAGATTTCTTTAAGGAAAGGACTCTCCTTTGAATGCAGGGAGGTGCTGCCTGAGGTCAGAGTAATATTGGGCAGCGTCAGAGCCATATTTCTGGAGCAAGTCTGCTAGGAGGATGGAAAATTCCCCTGCCTAGGGAGGTTTGGGAAGTGGTAAGAGAGCAAAATAGCCTCAATCCATAGGGCAGCTGGAGGTTTTCCACAGCAGAGCTCCTACCCTCTCCTCCCCAGATGTGTCCTTCCACCCAGGAAGATGCACAGCATGGATGGGCTGGTGTTGGCAGTCTGGGCTGAGGCTGCTCCCCATGGGACCCCTGTGTCCATCTGGGCGAGCCATGTGCAGGCTCTGGACCTGTTCTTTCCACACAGAGCTGCATCTGTGAGGCAGCACGTCAGCCCTGGGGTAATTAAACTTTAAACTACCAATTAGTCAAGCAGTTGCTGCCCTTCTCCTTCTCTCGGTCCCAAGATAACTCTGTAATTTACAAGGCAAAAATGGCCACATCATTACCCCGCGATGCCCTGTACTGACCCTGCACTCTGTGCTGGCCGCCTACCGTGTAATTACAGAGATAAAATGTTACACCATGCAAGGGGAGATGTGCAAAACGATAGAGCAGCCAATAACTTCAGTTGCTAATTTTTAAAAAATTATTATTTGCTGTAACCCAGGTCCTAGGTGTTTATGAAAGTCCCTTCATTAAAGTTAAGCAGGAAAGTGAGCTGGAGTCGCGTGTCCATGCACTTTTATGCATACCCACATGGAAGGCTAAATTAGAATATCACCTCTCTATGCAGTTTCATAAGGATAAACACATTAAAGATATGAGGTGAACCAACACTCAAGTGTTAGAGTTTTGAAGGACATTTCCCTCTGTCTTCTGATACCACACTCTCCCACTCTGACTTGGAGAAAGTAGCCTTGTCCCATCTTTAATGTGTTTTCTTAGCCTTTGCAGAAATGCTGAGAGGACAGAGCTGGCTGGAGGAGGCTGCATACTCAGCCAACATGGGTTATAAATAATTAACTTGGAGCAAAAGGCTTTTCATTTCCCCAGCCCCTCTGCAGGGAGATTCTGCCTCCCACTGCAATGGGAAGGGGCTCTGGGTCCCGCAGGGTCTGACAGGATCATCAGAATCCACTGTTACTAGCTGTGTTTTTCAAGCAGCTTTGATTTGGGGGAGAAGAAAAAGAGTGAAAGGAATTCAAGCTTTACCTTTCATCTTTCCTGCTCCTTAAAACCTAGCATCACACGAGAGCCAAACTCCAGAGAGGACTATTTAAAAAAGAGTAGGGATTAATCAGACAACATGGATGAAGTACTTAAAATAGAAGCCTAGCATGCCTCAAGGTTAAGAAGGCCCTTTGCAGGGCAGAACAACGTGGCCAGGTTCAGGTGCCAGAAGCCAAACCAGTTTCTGTGATGTGCTGCACCCACATGAGAGCTACTGACTGATCTGTTCAGCAAAGAGACCGGCAAAAAGGCCCTGAAGACCCCACATTTCTGAGGCTATAGGGGCAGCAAGGAAGGACAGCAAGCCTCCCTTTGTGGGGATGGCCAGGGATGTTATAGGAGATTGCCAGAATGTGGGAAGTCAGCATCTGGCAGGGTCAAACCCTAGTGCAGACGCTCTGATCCAAGAGATCACAGAGGGTTTTACCCCTTTCTAAGGACATCTCATTGCTGGATTAGAGCCTTCAGAGGGTGTAACGTGCTGTAATTTATTCCCACTGACTCATGCACATAGTGGTAGACCTTAAACACCCCGCATTTTCCCCTGTAGACACGTCCTAGGATGACAGGGCATGTGCTGCCCACACACACACACACACACACGTACCCTCGTGCACACCCGCATGCCTAGAGAACAGCCCTGCTTTGTGGAAATGGCTCATTCTGGAGCACTGAGTCGTCAAGAGAATAAATTAAAGGCTAGAGCCTGGAAGTGTCAGGTTTTCAAATGATTAATTTTTATTCCCCTGTGGGGACTGATGGAATCCTGAGTTTAGGTCTCTCAGCCTGTGTGAAGATAAGGTCCAGGGAGTCCTCAGCTGATTAGTAGCCACTGGTTTACCTGCAGGTGCTGGAGCAAGGGGATGAATTTTCAATGCCTGCACTTTGTCAAACCTTCTAGGATATGGAAAAACGGGGACACCATTATGGAAACGACATACTGGAAGCACATATTGGGAAATATTTCTACATAATCTCACTTAAAATCTTATTTTTAGCTATATGCATGTTCAGAGGAAAAAACCAAAGCCAAAAACCAAGGGGCAGCACACTACTGCCTAGTGACAGCAGCTTCAAACTGGTGTTATGTTGTGAATGCAAAAGAAGTGAGTTTGCAAGGCAATGCACACACTGAATAAGGTCTAAAAAAATCATCCATGGGTGCATTTTGAAATGGAGAAATTCCCTGTCTGGTCACAGACAGTCCATGAGCAAAGAGGCACTGCCTTGCATTAATCACTGCATGTTTGCCCAGCAGTTGCTGTTGGTGAGCTGTAGTAAAGTAGTGAGCAGAATTTGACAAGTAGCAGCAAATGAAAGCTGGTATTTCCTAGCAGGAACAGCTTTCTTTTGCAGTGAAATTGCTGTTGCCAAGGTGAGACAATAATATTTCTGTGTTCACAAACAAAATGAAACCATTCTGCACCTTAGGCCACAGGCAAACATCTTTCTCCAAGCCTGCTATGCTTGCTAAAGACACAGCCTGCCTTGTCTGCTCAGTCCTGCCTGTCCCATGAAGATCTGTCTGCAGCAACCCTGCCAGGGGAAGGGTTTCTGTGAGCATCCCTGCCTCTCCTTGAGGCAAATTTGGCACTGTTCATGGCTTTTGCAAACTCATGGAATCCCGATCCTCAACCTGCACCCGTTAGAATTACCCCAGTTAGCTTTTACCAGCTGCCAGCCTGGATATTTGTCAGGCATACTGGCACTGGGGGTTTGCAGTCGTCTCTGTTTCTCTCTTCCCCTCGGGACCTCAAAGAGATTTGGCAACTTTAAGAAGTGTTTGTTTTTGTGAGTCTTATTTTTCTAAGCTTTGTTCTCAGCCTTTGAGATCATCAGTCTAGCCACCATAAAGGAAAAAAAAAAATACAGTCAATACTATCAGAGGAGCAAGCTTAGAAACTTCTGGGATTCCTTTCTTTTGATGTTCAGGCTTTTTCCCTATAACCTTGGCTTTGTGTATCTGTTTGCCCTATGCCATGGATGTGAGCTGACTACTGTCAATAGCAGAACATCAGCTCTTTTGGGCAGAGAAAAATCTTTGTCTTAAAATAAGCGACATTCCTGTGACCTGTCTTTAAATGGAAAGTATGAAAGACAGCTGCCACATATGGTGGTTTAGCCTTTGTTTTTTTTTCTTTCCTGATGCATTAGTCCAGGTTGTTCTTTTAGCAAATGCTCTTTTTTTGAAGATGAATAGATAAGTGTATGAGACTGCTGATGCTTTGGGTAGTGAGGAGAAGTAAAGATAAAACCAGTGTTGATTAGCCAAGATAAGCACTTTTTTCTGTGCCACTCTCCATCAGCATGTGTCAGTGCTGAGTTAGGCCATGGACAGAGTTCCCCTTTGCAAGCAGTTGTGGTGGCTTTGGAGGTTACCAGCACATCAGCTTTGTCAGCACAGTGGCTTGTGCAGGAGTCAGGCAAGATGTGCTGATTTGGTTCAGTTCACCTGTGGTTTAGATGGGCATTTTTGATGGACCCTTTCCCTCTGAAAAATGGAAGGAGGAACTTCTGCCCCACCAGAGCTGACACACAGTGGTGTGAGATCAACACCTGGTGCAGACAGTGAAGAGGGAACCACCTGAACTGGCCATCAAAAGGATGTCCACAACCCTGGGGAGCAAAGTCCTCCCCACACAGGCAGAGATCAGCTCCCCATAGGCAATGCAGCACACCCACACCTGCAGCATGTGCTGGGAGGGTGTGGGGAGGGTCTGTGGTGCCTGTGCTGGGCACAAACCCAGTGCAAGGTCTGTACATGCCCCAGTGTGACGTGTGGCACTGGCTGTGTGTCGATGGCTCCGCTCCCTGCACCAAACCATTGATTCAGCTTGCCTGGAGCTAAAACCTTGTGGTTCTGTGTTCCACCACCTTGTAAGTTGGCATGTTTATTTGAGTCGCCCTCAGTTCTTAAGGCTGTCTCCTGCTTTCTGAAGTGCTGCTGACTTGCAATACAAACAAGGTCAGCAGTGCTCATGTTCACATCACTCACTGATTGGAAACCCTGTTTTGTGGAGTTTCCAAAAGGACCAACTTGCTGTCAGTTTCTCCTGGTAAGATCTTAAGATGCCTGGTCTTGCAAAAATTATATTCTTATATTGGAAAGAGATGTCCTAAGTTATTTTTAGGGTTCTAAAATTATGTCAGTTAGACCTTTCCTCTTTCAGAGAGGTTGGTGCAAGTAGGCTCATGAAAGAAATTTGGTTTCTGTGCAGAAAAAGACAATATCATATATCAGTGAAACTTCTGAAATTCGTATCTCACTTCCAAACAGCTTTTCTGTCCTGATTCAAAAGCAGAAGAACCCCATATAACATTATCTCATCTGAATCACCGATAGTAAAAGACACAGCAGCGCCCTGAATTAATTTTTGCTTGAACTAGAGCATCTCATATAAAAGAAAATTATCTGGTTGGATACAAAAATTGCCCACACAGGAGAATATGAGCAGCAACCTTGGGAGGATTTTTGCAGTAGTTAATGAGGGCTCAAAAACATAAGTGACATACTGTGGCTTAAAAAAATCAGAGCATCAGGTGAGCAACTGACAGATTATATTACAGCCATTGGAAGGAAAAACGTGTTTGTTTAAATTTCAGCAAAAGAGTGTTAAACTAACAGGTTTTCTCAGCCATTTGCAGTTTCCTAATCCATTACCTCAGCTCAACTGGCAAGTGGTGATGTGTAAATCCATAATATCTTCCTCATGGTGACTTCATTGGTGCTTTATTCTAGTCAAGACATGCCTAGCTTCAGCTTCCTCCACTGGATTTATGCTTCTGTTTGCTAGAGAAAATATTCCATTACTGATGTTTTGGTCCTTGTAAACTGTGATCAGGTCACCCCTTAATCATATCTTTGATTGAAGTCCTGGCATCTGCCACTACACGGCACATTTCCCAAACCTTTAAATCAGCTTACGTGTTGAAAGCTCTCTAATGCACAAACATCCACGTAGAGCATCCCTCTCTCTGCCTGGACTGAACCTTCCACCAGATGTGTGTGATCAGTTTATATCCAAAATGTGCTGCAGCAGTAGAATTGGACAGGTGCAAATAATATCACAAAGAAAACCTTTAGAGTTATACCTATGAAAAGCTGCTGTTCATCTCCAACTCCTTGTCCTTAGTTTGCTTTGCATCTACAGGCAGGACAAAACACTCTCATCAAACTGCAAGATTGGGAAGCTGTCTGATAGTGCCCCTTTTTCCTGTCTTTCTTTTCACTTTCTCCACTTACTCCTAAGTTACAGTCAGGACTCACATGTTTTGCTGCCACAATGAGGTTTGACACATTAATAACTCTGCAGAGGAGAAGGCCTCTCCCTCTGGAAGGCAGACTGGAACGAGGCTGGAGCAGATGGGCTCTTTTTTGACATGCCTTCCTTATTAATACAAAGTGATGGGAGTGAGGAATGATGCTTCACTGGAGAAGTCAAGCTTGAAGATAATTTGGTATATTAGGGATGCTCTGTCTGGAAACACTCGATTTCTTGCTCCCTGCAGAAAGTAACTGGTGTACCTTCGAATGACAGGAGCCACTTTGTATTCACTCAGCTGATTTACAGCCATTCAGAAGCAAAAATTTTGCTTTTCAAAGTTTCTTATAGTCATAAAGTCTGCTAGGAGAGAGTAGTCTGGCATTGCAAGCCATGCACAGATAGCATCTAAACAGACTGGGCCAGTTTCCCAATGTTGCCACAGGTTTCTGTGGCACCCACCCAAGCTCAGGATGAATTGCTTAAATGCTTTTGGCTTGAAAGGAAATATTTCAGTGTGCAACCTATTAAAGAAAAGAAAAAATAGACTTTAGTCTCTTCATCCCAAATAGAAGGGGACTTAAAAATCCTAATACTCCTTCTTGGGATGCAGAGACTATGTTAGCTTCAGCCAACAAGCCTTCTCCAGACAATTAAAGAGAAAGGGGCATTTTGCCTCTCCTCATTCAGAGCCGAACCTTACTGGTCCTGTGGGGGAGATTTGGAGGGCTCAGAAGAGGCAGAGGGAGCAGATAAAACAACAGTGTTTCTCAGGAACGTGGCAGTCTTCAAGGAGACTCTCTAATGTTCTTTCTCTCAGGAAAAGATGAGACTTGGAGCACAGGTACAGAGATTTCAGGCTGTGCTGTGGGGTGGTTTATGAGATGCTGAGCTGGAGCCTCCCCAGAGCTCAGCCCTTGCTGCCACAGCTTCAAAGACACGACTCTACCACAGGAGGCACCTGCAGGGAAAGTGCCAGCAATTAATATGAGCTTAGTGAAATACCAAGAGAATCTGAAGGTGTGGGGCAGCAGCTGGCTGCCTGTCAATGCCTGCATACACAGTTGAGGCTGCAGCATTCCCACGGGCTGGGATGATGTCCCAAAAGGAGCAATGCCACCCAGTGTCATCGGTGTGCGGAGAGGAGGCAGAGGTATAAGATGCTGAGGCAATGAAATATGAGGGTGAAAGGAGAGATGCAGAGAAGTAAGTGATGCTGGCAGATTTCAGAAGGGTCATGCCTGAAGGGATGAGGTTTTCTCTGCACTGGCAGCTGCCCTCACTGCCCACTCAGTGTCCTGGCTCCTCATAGTGTCCAGGGTATAAATAAGGAGCTGGCTCATGTCCGGAGGGTGTTTCTTTTCAAGGCAGATCCTTTGTGGACCACTTAATCAAGATGGATTCATGAGGCCTGTTTCAAGTCATCAGTCTTCCTGCATTATGCATTTCTTTTGATGATTGAGCCCACAAGCAGTGGAGAGGAATATAAATGTGTGACTTGCTGACACCTCTCCCAGCAACCAAGGCAGTGAATGGGACAGTAAAACAACCTTTGGCTGAACACTGCTTTCAGTTTAAGAACAGCATAAAGAACAGACACATCAAGGAAAGCACAATGAGGAAAAACCCCTTTCCAGTACTGGTTTCTATTTGAGGCCACAAAGGTCTATAATAGCTGCCCATATTATTTCCTAGCAGCAGGAGTTCTGCACGTAATCGCTCTGTGTGGTTCATTAATGCAGAGAGGAGCCCATGCTATGGCTAAAGAACAAGTTTCCTGCTCTGAACCAAGCCTGGCTGTTGCTGGAACAGTGTGTTGCAGATGCTGTGAGTCAGAGCAGGTGTGGAGGAGGGAGCCACCTCGGTGCCATGGGGCCAGAGGTTTGTGCTTTATTGTCAGCCAGATAATTTGATGGCATTTGGAGAAAGCCAGGCATTTTCCAGGCATATGCAAGGCAGGAGGCCACATTCTCTGGTTTGCTGAGGTGATTGTGAAGTGAATTTAAATGGAAGGGACAGCTAATCCTGCCACAGGGCAGGGGGTGGGCTGGCTGACGTGGTGCCCTTCCAGCCTGGTGGTGATGGTTTCCCAGGGATAACTGTGCCTACAGAAATGCTGTTTCCCCCTGAGTACCTGTGTCCTGGCAGTGACCCTCTCTGGGGTCCTGGAGAGCTCTGTGCTGCCTCTGGGTCCCACTTTTCCAGGAGAATGGAGTGAGAGTTCCCATGTTCCTGCTTTTTCTCCCCGGAAAGTGGGCAGCGCAGGGAGGTGAAGCCTGAAACCTGCATATCCAACAGATACATCCCAAATGCTTCAGGTGTAAAGAGCTTGAAGAAAGCCACGTGCAGCCAGATTCCAGGGGCTCAGCTCATTTCCCTGAACAGCCACTGTGCTCTAGACATGGCTGCAAAGTGAGTTTTCCCAGTATTTACTGGCAAATTTTTGAAATGGCTTCAGAACTGTTTGATCACTCCAAGGGACCACATGGAGTACATCATTGTTCTTGCTGTACTTGGTTGGATGACAGAGAGAAGTATTTCTGGGCTGTTTCTTTCCCAGGCTGGTTGATACTAAACATATTAATCCAAAAAGCACAGCTGTTGCCCCTCAGTCGTGGGTTGCAGTCTTTCCTTAGACAATTTTTAAGAATTTATTTTCTGTTTCCCAAGTATGGCCAATTGAAAACTAAATAAAAGATCCCCTCTTTTTTTCTTCAATATGTGTCTATAGTTAGTACAAGGTGACAGATGATTGATGACTTCTTTACTTGCAAATATTGTAATTCTCCTGTTCTCCTGTTTCCTACAAGCACTGACTGATATAACAGAAAGACAGATAAGCATATTGAATTCTTCCTTCCACTTTGTCAATAGAAGCATTTTCAAAATACAGTTTGCATAACATTCCATATTTTTTTTGTTTATATGTTTGCCAGCAAGAATTCGCCTCCTCTGGGAATTATTCTCTAAAATATTTGACCTCTGGATTGCCCTGTTAATTGGCTCTCATGTTCCCCAGGCTGGCTCTGAGCAGATTTCAGTGGTACAGTGATTAAAATTCCTTTGTAACTGTGACCACTCCTATAATGTCCTTCTACTGGGGCATATGGAGGAAGGAGAAGAGGTGAAAACAATTACTTCAGAAGTTGATACCAGCCAAAATGCAAAGATGTCTTCAAGGTTAATGATGTCCTCTATGGTCCCAACTGCCTTAAATGGTTAGAAAAATCTTCATAGGTCTCCACAGTTTTAAAAAAAGCTAAATTGTGTCAAAAACAAGTGGGGGAAAATTAGTACAATCTAATAATTCCTTTTGTCTCTTCAGAGTATTTTAAAATTTTATGCAAGATGAATCCCGGTGAATACTGTTGAATATTTGCCTCATTTTCAGATTAGTTTTGTTTGGAGAAAACAGTGAAATATAGTGGTTTCAGCCACTGCTGTCTCATCACTGATGTCATAACCCTTTTTTGACTTTTTCTGTTTAAATCTGCCTGCAGAGGGGGCTTAATACACCAGACATCTTACTCATACTCTTGTGTACTTGGACTGTTCCTTATGCCTCTGTAGGTCTTCCAAGGAGGAGCTAGTGGCACAAACTTCAAGTTGCTCCGTGGTAGTTTCTTTTGACAGATCTTCTTCCCCTGAGTATCTCCCAGGAGCAAAATGTCAGTGTAATTTGGTCATAGCCATGAATTACCAGTTGGCAACCTGTGAGGTC
Source organism: Margarornis squamiger (assembly GCA_035222235.1). Classification (NCBI taxonomy): domain Eukaryota; kingdom Metazoa; phylum Chordata; class Aves; order Passeriformes; family Furnariidae; genus Margarornis; species Margarornis squamiger. The sequence continues at coordinate 12,526,041 of JAWWTY010000027.1, forward strand.
CCTCTTACTGAACCTTAGGAGCTCTGTGTGTCAAAAACCACTTGGCCTGAAACGCATTAAAATGTCAGGGACAATTATCCTGCTGCATTTCCTATTCATTAATCACAGCTCTGGCTTTCTGAAACCCCTATGCTAGCAATTACAAACAAGATTGATGTGGGTTTAACCAGCATTCTGAGGAATTTGTACACGTAAAATATCACTTTTTTTTTTTTCCTAACCTGAATCACTGTGCTTTGAAGCAAAACAAGTCATCTATTTAGAGCATCTGTACACCAATATCCTATCCTCAGCTTTGTAACTGGATGCCAAATTGCCTACAAAAAGCTGGAAGAAAAAGCGTGGAGGTCTTTAAAGATGTTTTTGAGTTACTTATGACTCCCTCAGTCTGACATTGATGTGAGAGGGCAATTTAGTCTTTTCCTTGCAAAGTCTCTTCCCAAAACAGGTTTCCGTGTAATGGCTTGGTCCTGGCTTTGGAAGTTAATCACCTGCTTAGCTCCCTCCACCTGTGAGCAGAGAGCACCATTTTGGGAACCTGACTGGTGTTTCCTGGAAATGATGTGGCTTGTCTGTTTGACTCACACTGTCATCGTATGTCTGAGAACAAGCACGGGGGAAAAACCCAGTGGTGGGTTGAGAAGGAGCCTGAGGAGAGCACACACCCTTGGGGCAGTGGGAAGGCAGAGCTCAAAAAGCTCCTCTGCTGCTCCAGTGATTGCATTGTGACAGTCCTCCCATTCGTTGTCCCTTGTGCATTAAGGTTGCTGATGGTGCTAGTGCAAATAATTGCCTGCATCTCTTGTGTTTGTACCCCAAAAGGAAAAGCATCAGACCTCAGCCTGCCCCTTCCCTTACACAGCTGCCCCAGCAGGAAGGCAGAGCCTCTGTTCAAGCACCTGCTTTGTGCAAGGAGGCACAGCAAACACTTGCATAGCAGCAGTGCTGCAGAGATGGGGTCAAAGCTGGGGCACCAAGACATGACCTCTTCTTCATATTGCACTGTGTCTCTAATTATTTTTTCACCTCTGACTCGAGGGGAGTGACTAATTCTGCAATGCCACCTGGATCGGTACACACACCGATGTGTGCGCATGTGTGTTCATCACATGCAGTGAGAAGTAGAGAGGAACAATAAGGAAATTAAAGGAATGTATTTTGTTAGTGATCTGAAGCCTAAAAAAGCACCATTTTTTTCCTCCCAAGTTAGCAATTTCTATAAACCGGCTCTTCTAATAGGCAGACTCCTTTAACAAGCTGACTGACCAGTTCCCTCTTGATCTGCTGAAAGTTCATTGCTCAGGATTTGTTTTTCCCTGTAAACTGTAATTTGAAAAGAGGTAGCCTATGCAGTGGGTACTGAGGGCATAAAAGTTAGGGCTGGGTGAACAATTCTGTATAAAAGTTGGAAGTGGGTGAAAAACACTTCTAATTTATTTTATAAATTTTATCCAAGAATTAGTCAGGGGACATTTTTCCATTAATCTGCTAGCTTTCTTGCAAATGACCTGTTGTTAATGTCTCCTTGGGTGGAAACTTCAGGATATGTCCAGCTCAGAGCCTTTGGAAAGGCAAGTTCACACCATGGCCAGGGAAGTGGTGCATCTCTGGAGCTGGACACTACCTCACAGAGAAAAGAGGTTTTTCCCGAGCTGTCTGCCATATTCATAGATAGGCAAGATTCCTCTTACCCACCCACAGACATGTTTCTCTGATGAGATTCTCCTGTTTCTCACCTGTACTAGGGATTCATGGATATTGACCTGACCAAATTCAGGGAGAGTGGAGCCAATGTAACTGGCTTCCAGCTGGTGAATTACACAGATGCTGTTCCTGCCAGGATCATGCAACAATGGAGGAATAATGATGCCAGAGAGCACCCACGTGTGGACTGGAAGAGACCAAAGGCAAGTGGTAAAAAGAATCCATTTAATTTTGGATCCATCTGGCTCAGTTAAAGTTATGCTCACCTCCTTGTGATCACACAGAGGTCTTTAATCACACTCTGAGAAACTCTCAATATAATTATGAATATTATCTGTTCCAGGTGTCCCAACATTGTCCAAATTTTAGTAGGCAGCAGCTACTGCCTCCTAAGAAATACACAATTTAGTGTATTCACTCGGTCTCCCAGTTTCTACCCTCCTCACAGCTAAGAATTAAAGATCTCATAATGTTCAGTATATAAAAAACAAAAAGCATCATTAACTCCTTAACCTTTGGCTTGTTTACTAGACATCCAGTGGTAATAAAGTCTTTCCAGATGTTCTTTTTGAGCATTTTAAATCAGTGTGTACAACAGAGGGGAAAAAATATTTTCATTTCTAACACAGAAGGCCCTGAAGCTGTTGAAGGATGGGTGGAGGGGGAGGGTGCTTTTTTCTGTTTGACTTTTGAAAGTGAATACATTTGTGACAAACACTCAGCAACAGAAATGTTAACTTTGCAATTATTAGTTTAAGAAAGCTGCAAACAAAAAAATAGGTAGAAAATCATAGGAAAGGGAATTAATTCTGATAGTTACTCTATTGGTTCATCACAAGAGTCTTACACTTGTTTCTGTACATTGAAGTTTCTGCTTCAATAATATAATCTTTTGCAGAATTTTTGCATATTGAGATAGAGATTTTGACCAGAAAAAGTCCCTTGTGTCTTGATTTCACATATCTCACATTTACACAGTATAATGTCTTCCTTAGAAGTTCAGGTCACAGATTCTAATGAAACACAAAGTCTTGGGTCACAGACATACAGCTTGTAAGGCTGAGCCTTCTTCAGGCAGTGCAATCTGACCCTGCACCAGGAGCTTCTCCTTCATTTCCCATCTGTGAAAGTAAACCCGACTTTTACGAGCCAACAGGACAGGGAAGATTACAGGGCACAAGAGGCAGTCGAACCTCATAGATGGAAGGATGAGAGCAGAGCAAATCATCCCAAAAGTTACATGAGGCCAAGCAGTGCAGCACACCCAGGGGCAGCTCACCCCGATGGGCCACGTACAACGACTCTTCTCTTTCTAGTACACGTCGGCCCTGACGTACGACGGGGTCCGGGTGATGGCCGAGGCCTTCCAGAACCTCAGGAGGCAGCGGATCGACATCTCCCGTCGTGGCAACGCCGGGGACTGCCTTGCCAACCCTGCCGTGCCCTGGGGGCAAGGCATCGACATCCAGAGAGCGCTGCAGCAGGTTTGGAACCAAAACGATGTGTGCGCAGCTGAGCGCAGCCTGCGGGTGGGTGGGGGAAGAAGGGTGGCTAACAGCAGAAATGGGTCACTTGGGGTGAGGAACTGATCCCTCCAGATTAGAGCCAGGTCTCCTAAAAAGCTCACCGGTGCATCCAGCAAACTGTCTTATGTGTCCTTGCCTGCTCTAACTTCTCTTGATGCTGGCGGATGGAAAAGCCAAAATATTATCCCATAAAATCAAAGGTCCCTAATTTTATCTTCCCCTCTGTAAGACACAGACCTGCTCAGACCGTATTTTTTGCAGATTCTTAGACATTCTGTGAACTCATTTTCAGTTCCAGGCTGCAAATGAATGCATGTGAATTTTTCCTTATGTGTTGACTGTCATCAAAATGTCCTCAAAGTGCAGATTATAGCTTGTTTCATACTGTGAGGATTCATAAAAGTCTTAGTAGCAGCCATTTAGATAGTTTATCCCTCAAATCTGATAATCTTGGTTTTTTTCATTCTGCATAAAATTTAGATTTTTGAATAAACAAAAATACAATGTGAAACTTGCAGCAAGAGAGAAAAAATATTCTTATCAAATGCTTAGCAAGGTAGAATATTTCAAAATTTCATTAAATTTCAAGACTGATGTTCATTTCTAACATTTTTCTTTTTTCTTTTTTTTTTTCTCCGACAGAAATAGATGGTTCCCTTGCAAATCATGCTAGTTCAGTGTTATCCAAATATAGCTTATCCCATCTTCTTTCCTTAACTGGGAAGAAGGCAAGAAGAATTATTTGGTTAATTTGTATCATATGTAAAGTTCCCCAAGTATTTTGTTTTGATTTGGTTTTGGTTTACTGGTAAACAACAATTTCTTTAAAGCCAAATCTTGCATCTGATTTGATTTTATTGCTTGGATCCAATTTGTTCCCAAGCCTGTCACTGACTTTCTGTCTGACCTTGGGCAAATCACTGTCATAGCTTCTCCAAGCCCTTATAATAAAATCAGGCTCCCTGATGCATTAGGGAGATCGGTTACCTAATAAACATGAAATATTTGGAAGTTTTCTGATGAGCAATAGCTTCTCAAGCATTTTCCTTTATTGAATTTATAAGAATAGAATATCAAAATTAGACAGCTAGAAAATAGAATTTTGTGTGTGTGCGTGTTGGAAAATCTCTAGTGAAGTTTCCTTATCTCTTCATTAAAACAATTTCAAAAGTCTTAACTTTTCAACTGTTGTGACTTTGGGCAAAGAACATGAAGAGCCATTTGCAAAAGTTGTTTCTTTACCATTGAAAAATTATCATTTTAAAAAGGCTTGACCAGTTCTGTTGTGATGGTCAAAATAAAAGGCTCTGAAATAGGCAGGGAAAGAAGCCTCCTAGCAAAATTTTAACTATTAATTTAATAATCATGCAACACTTAGTCACACAGCAAGCAAAAGGCAGATGGAAATAGGAGAACTTATGATAATATTGAATATTTCAGTTATCCTTTCTGTAAAGACTCACAAATAGGGCAATTCTTACAGCTGTTCACAGTGTGCTTTCTCTTCAGCTCCCATTTGCTAATGCCTAAAATTTTATAAGCTTTTTAAAAGCAAAAGGTTTTTCTATCTACTTCTACTCAATTGTCTGGAATAAGTTCTCAAATTGCCTTTTTTCTGTTTAGTGTGGAAAGGAACCATAGAATCATAAAAACATCTGGGATGGAAGATCTAAGATCATTGAGTCCAACCATTACCCCAGCCCTGCCAAGTCCACCACTAAACCACATCCCCAAATGCCACATCCACACATCTTTAAATCCCTACAGGAATGGTGACTCCACCACTTACTTCCCTGGGCAGCCCATTCCAATGCTTGACAACCCTTTTTGTGAAGAAATTATTTTCTAATATCCAATCTAAACCTCCCCTAGTACAACCTGAGGCTATTTCTTCTTGTCCTCTTGAGTTACCTGGGAGAGCAGACTGACCCTCACCTCACTACAACCTCCTAACAAGGACTCATGGATGGCTGGAACAAAGATGAAAAGAAATATGACAGAGTCTTCATTGTTTTAAAAACAGAAATCTACCATGTTTCAGCAAAATGTATGTTTTTATTAAAAATAACTACCCGGGGTTTTTCTAGCAGGAAAATGCTCACAAAATATTGCTTGAAACAAATACACTAAGGTTTCAATTGTACTTTGATAAGGTTATGATAATTTAGCAAATTCTTTTTTTTAACATTATTTGATTACCACATCTAATAAGCAGACAGATAGTCCCTGACTAACCCTGTAAACCAGAAGGCCACAACAGCATCCCTCTGCTCCAGAACTCCCAGCAAAGAGCCACAAGTCCATCCATGTCTTGTACAAATATGTGCTTAAATGCTCCATATCTCTGGTTGACTTTGCTGGTGCTTAGCACTGTTGAAATCAGTCCTCACTGAATTTTGCATTGCATTTTCACATTTTGCATTTACCATCAGAGGATGGTAAATGATGGAGAAGTTGTGCTGCATCCTGCAGCAGGGATGGCAGGGATCCCTTTTGCCGTTTCAGTGCCACATGGATATCACAGGACTAAGATTTCATTCATTCAGATAGAAGAAATTGATGCTGTACAGCTGCCTTTTAGTGCATATAAAGCTACAAAACACGAGCACCTGTGACCTGAACTTCAGAATGGGTCAGAACCTGAAAGGAAAACCAAAGGAGACGTGAAAAAAAGCAGGCTTGGGAGTGCTTAAGACAATGGTGCTTTTCCAGTGCATCTATTTTTTATGGGCATGTTGTGTCTTGTGAGAAGGGAAAAGCATGTTTCTCCAAATGTCACCAGGAACACCTCTTGACTTGAAAGAGCTTCAGAAAATACTGGCAGATGTTCATTTTCATGACAAACCTTTGTGATAATAGCTGGAAAACAAGCGCAGTTTAAGCAGATTAGCGACAGCGTTCCTCTGTAATGATATAGCCTCATTTCTTCACCGTGGGTCTTTATGCTGAGCATCTCAGAGTACTCCAAAAGGCTGTTAAATACCTATCCCCATTTTGCATGTGGGAAGACTTCAGTTGCAGGGACAACGGGTTTGTCCAAAGCAAGCGGAAAGGCTGAGAGCAAACCTTTAATTCTTTATACAGTGGCATGAGCACTTCTTTGGGTGGTCTCCATAGAAACACAAATCTGCACTCTTTTTCCCACATTCCTGATCCCCACATGGTATGTGATGCCAGTCAGGAGCCCTTCTCCATGCCAGGCTGGGCAGTTTTGCAACAAGTCAAATAGCCATGCTGACAGGAGAAGTTCAGGGTGTGGGATGTGATGTGAGCACCACTTCAGCCTGGCGGTGTTATCAGCAGAGATTTATGGTTCAAAGTTTCCCATGAAAATTTCATTTATAATACTAAATTTTTGGGTTCTATTAGTCTGGTGCAGAGATAATTAAATTTGCTTGATAACTGATAGACTCCTCTCTATCAAAAGACAACAGCTGGGAGCTATGGCCAGAGTTTCATATTTCCTCCAAATACAGCTTCTGATTTGAACTGACAAATTCTTTACCAAACCTTGACTACAGGTCAGATTTAGAAAATAAAAAAATCCACAAAACTCAAGGAGTTCAGAGCTGATTTAGCTCACTGTCACATCCCAAGAGGTGATGGGCTCACATTGGTGATCTAGCTCTCAGGCATCGCTGAGCTAAGTTTTACAGCACTAAGTTTTAAGAGAAAGGGTTTTTTAAAGAAAGGGTAATTTAAGAGAATGGCTGTGTCCATGGCCAGGCATGCTGCAGAGTGTGAACCTAAGTGAAATCCCAGTGTCAGATAGGTGTCCTGTCTCCCCTGCATGGACCTGAGAGAAATGACTGCACTCTCCTTCCTTCTACCCTTTCCCTCTTGCTGCTGTTGAACCACCACTGCATGAGGTGCTGACCAATTTTCTGTCTTCATTGACATTTATGTCTTTAAGGTCCATTTTGAAGGATTGTCTGGCAACGTTCAGTTTAACGAGAAAGGACGGAGGACCAACTACACTCTCCATGTGATTGAGATGAAACATGATGGGATCAGAAAGGTAAAGCAGAGAGAGACCTGGCATTCTGTGTCAGATTCCATCCTGGTGTCTGAGTTACAGTGTGGATAGGTCTCAGCAAACATTCCTGTTCATGAAAGCTTGAGTTGGAGTGAAGTCACAACGAGTGCATTCCCAATTTGCATGAGCAAAGCCAAGCACTAGGGAGAACTCATATTGCTAAGAAACCACAACATATGGACAGTGTTATCAAGAACAACAAGGGCATCTCAGCTGTGTGGCAGAGATTTTCTAGGACAGTAAAAGCTTGGTCAACTCAGCCTTGCTATTGGCACAGTGCATTGGCTCCAACCCAGCTACATGACTGCCTGGTTTTGCTCTCCCACTCCTTTTTCCAAGGATGAGCCAAGGCATAGCCAGTCAGAAGCAGTCTGTCCTAACCAGTGTAAGTGAAACCTTTATGTTGACCTAATTCTGCTCTCCTTGAAGTGACAAGAGCTTTACCACTAACCACGTCCCAGTAGCTACACAGACCTTTGTGCTGTTCTGAAGTCTTGATCCCTTTCTATATCCCAGGCTCTTTGAAAAATCTGGCCTTTTTCAGGGATGCAGAGCCCTTGAAACACTAATCCTTTTGAAAATCTGACTCTGTGTGCTTATGTCCCCTTTAGATACCATGCATTTGAAGAACAAAGAATAACTCGGTTTTTCATTGATAAAGGAGAGCTACTAAATATTTTGGAATGAGGCATTCAGTGTAATCTCTCTTCACCTTCTCAGTCCCCTGAAAAAAGAAACATTTGTTTGAAACTAAGAAAAATGTAAACAGTGAAAGTTCCCTATTTACAGCCCCTACACCAATTCATACTTAGACCTAGGAACAACAAATGTGAGATCAAAGCCCAACATAGTCAAGTGAAAAAAGGCAAATTTTCATTAAGAAATAAAAGCAATGTCTTTTTTAAGACATACTAAGCAGTCTTCCTCCACTGCAAACTATTCATGAGAGAACGAAGGCAGCATCATGTCGTTTGGGTCTCTGAACTTCAATAAGTTGGCAGTCTGGAAAGAGCTTAGAGGAAAAGAAAGAGAGTTGCTGAATGCCTTGATTTTTGTATGTATTTACTGTCAGAAATTATATTTGTTTAGAAGACACGTACATCACTGCCACAATGCATATTGTATTTTAGACCCACCAGGTTAGAGGTGCAACGCAAACACACGTCTCCATTTATGCTGCCCTAGGGCAGAGCTTTGGAAGCTCTTTCCCCACTATCCACTCTTTTTGTCTGTGCAATGAAGAGCTATTAGAAGCCTGCATAGATTTTTTCTCCTGAGCTGTTATGATCTCTAATCTGCCATCAGCAGGCTCCTGGTTGTGCCCTGGTTAATACCCTTTCCCATTTACTGTGATAAGAAATTCCTTTCATATGAGCAGAGCTCAGGCAGCTTCATACTTACATGAGGTGATGGAAAACCTCTTATAAAATCAAGACCTCAAAGTGGATAACCTCAACCATGATCTTCCTCGTGATATTTGGTGGAACTCTGCTTTACCTGCAAGCAGTGATAGATAAGCCCAAATCCCTGATTATTATTAAGCACAACTTAAAGTGAAAGTTCTTACCATTAAAACTGTTCAGTTTATTCCTAACTCCAAACTTTTTGACATTGGCCCAGGGTTGGGGCTTTTTTTTCTTTGACTTGATTTTTTTGTCCTGTTGTCTCAAGATATCCTGAGAGTCAGTCCTATTTCCATGCAGGCTTTCAGCTGCAGGATAACATTTCATCACCCTGTAGCTTCTGCACATGCAGCAGGCAAGTTCATTATTAAAATAATTTTCAGAAGTCACACACAGGAAGTGTGAACTCTTGGCATAAGGATGAGGCAAGGAATGGCAGTAGTCACCAGTACAGAGTGCTAAATGTAATGCATACAAGCACTGTGCTACTGTAGCATATCATGCATATTATTTTCGGGCTGGAGGCACAGGAGGATGGGAAATTTTTGGGTCCTCCTGACCAAAGACATCAAGAATCAAGAGAGATCTTTGTTTGGGTATGAACATACAGAGACATCCTGCTTGGATGACCCTGTTACTGTATCTTGGTTAATATTACAAAGAGATGTCTATCCTGGTTTTGTGTTGGGCAGATTGGTTATTGGAATGAAGACGAGAAGTTGGTTCCAACAGCCATAGATACTCAAAGCGGCAATGAGTCTACAAGCCTCCAGAACAGGACTTACATAGTCACGACTATCCTAGTAAGTGCTGTGGCTTCTGTCCCAGCTCTCCTTCTCCCCCATCTCCCTGATGTGCAGACTCCCACTTCCCACTCGTGTGCCCTCCTTTGTACTGTATCATTTTTATAATAGCAATAACAATAATAATAATAGCACTTACAGTTTCCTGCCGGCTCCAGGAAGGTATCTGAAAATTGCTGTGGCTAATTAAATAGGCATTAAAGAGCTCTCATGCTTAAGTGTAGAAAATACAAAAGATTATGACAAGATAGTAGAGGCATCAACATAGGTAAATTAGGAACATTGTACCTGCACTTTGTATTTAGCCCACAGAATGGGGGCTGCAGTTTTGGAAAGGATAAGCTGTATTGTGCAGAGAGGATGAATCATTGCTTTAAAAACAAATCTCCACTATAATCATGAAGGAATAATAGGTACCCCATAATGTATGGTATCATGTATTGTGTCATTGTATACTCTTACCCTGCAGAACCAAGAGATGTTACTAATTTGTTTGTTTATTGCTTACTGTGAGTCTGCAGAGAAGACGCAATACAGAAACTGAGTTAAACATTTTAAGGCTCTCTCCTGTCCAGCAGATTTGATTCTGGCTGTGCCCACACAGGCAGGCATGCCTTTAAAAATTCACAGCTCAGATGCACTAAACACCCTCTGCACAATTGCACTAAAAGGTTTTTAGCCCAAATTCCCCAACTACTCCATTCCCCTCATGTCTGTCACTGCAGGAGCTGCACACTGATTCTGCATGAATAAACAGAATATGCAACATTACAAAATCCCACTTTGTACCTTCTAGAAAAAGCCCACTGTGAGTTGACTGTGTCCTTTGGTGCATGAACTCAAAGCTAGAGCTTTGTGAGGGGGACAAAAGCTGCACGCTGGGCTCTAGTCTGAGCCCCTGACGTGCACCTCTGGAATGTGGAGTGTGGCTCAATATTGGTCTTCTCTGTGCCAGGAAGACCCATATGTGATGCTCAAGAAGAATGCCAACCAGTTTGAAGGCAATGAGAGGTATGAAGGCTACTGTGTGGAGCTCGCTGCTGAGATTGCCAAGCATGTTGGCTACCACTACAGGCTGGAGATTGTCCGGGATGGGAAGTACGGAGCCCGGGACCCCGACACCAAAACATGGAACGGCATGGTGGGAGAACTTGTTTATGGGGTGAGTTTCCAACCTCATCTACTGTCTTTTGCTCTTGGTACTTGAGAACACATTCAGGCCCTAGAGTTTAGAAGGAGCCCTGCCTTTTGTCAGCCTGAGCTCTCCGGAGTACTGCAGCTCTGATAAGGCAAATAATCAGCCCAAGTAAAACATTTTAATTTAGGGAGAGACAGCACATTTTGTGCCTATGGAAATGTCATAATGTTTCCTTTCAACAGTTCCAAGATCCTTTTTCTTTACATTTTTAGAAGAACAACTATTGAAAGGTCAAACTTTCCCATGGGTAGAATCTCCAAATTCTACTCTATTTTATATTTGCATGATAATGGCAGGATGAAAGAAGAAAAAGATTTCAAACACTCGGCATGAGTTGTGAATGGTAGGACTCGATTACTTTCTGTCTAGCCACTCATTTCCATCGTCTCACATATACACCTCCACCCTACACTTCTAAACCTAGTTTGGTCTGTAGTTCACAATCTGTAGTGTTTAGGTCATCCTTCAAAGGGGTCTAATTTTCCCTTTCCCTACAAGGAAAAGCCAAAATCTCTGTGACACTGTGTTGGAGCAGGGATGATCTGTCTCCTGCTGGTAGCTCCCCTGTATGTGCCACCACCCATTTCAATGCATTTCTCTCTCCATTTTCAAGATGAATTGCAAAATAAGTGGAGAGTGCACATCAGTGTTGCTGAAACACTTTTCCTCTTCTCCTGCATCAGTTACGCAATCAAAAAGCAGTTCCTGATGGAAGTAAACGTTCTGACATCCTTTTTCAGGAGATTGGCCTTTCCTTGCCTCTTTTGATGTCTGGATGATAAAGCTCTTTTAGGGAAAATCATCTGCATCAGATTGTGACATCAGCGGATAAATCAGACAAGAAGAGCTAGATGGCTGCACAAAGAAAACACTGTGATTTCAAAACAGATCTGGTAATCAGTAGTGATAGAACAGAAACAATCCACCAATATTATGGGCTGCTCCTTTTTAACTTTTCTGTTGCAATTGGTTTTGTCGGATTTCTTCTGAGATAGTGGGGTTAAACAGAGATAAAAGGAACATAAGCTGGAGATAGTAGATATATTTTATGCCCAGTCTGCATATCTCTTTTCTTTCTCTGCTTTTCAGAGGGCGGATGTGGCTGTGGCACCATTAACCATCACTCTGGTTCGAGAAGAAGTTATAGACTTTTCCAAACCGTTTATGAGTTTAGGCATATCTATAATGATAAAAAAACCTCAGAAGTCCAAACCAGGAGTTTTTTCCTTTCTGGATCCTTTGGCTTACGAGATATGGATGTGCATTGTTTTTGCCTACATTGGAGTGAGTGTTGTCCTCTTCCTGGTGAGTCGCTTCAGCCCGTACGAGTGGCACACTGAGGAATTCGAGGAAGGACGGGACCAGCCAGCCAATGACCAGACGAATGAGTTTGGGATATTCAACAGTCTCTGGTTCTCCCTGGGAGCTTTCATGCAGCAAGGATGTGATATTTCTCCAAGGTGGGTTGCCTTACCCAATGAACCTTCATCCAGTTCACGTGGTTTAATCTTTCTGTGTGCTTTGAAACTGAAGAGGTTCCTCTTTGACCTTCCTTCATGAACTATAAAGTATTTCTGTGAATCAGTTACAGATTCAGAAAGGATCCAAGGATTCACACAGCTCACAACTGTGAACTTCAAACTTAAGACCATAAAATTACCATTTAAGTTTATCTTGGGGAGTTCTTTTGAGGGAATTTACAGAAATGAAAACAAGATTTTCTAAAGGCACCCAGCTGCAATCATTTTTTTGCCAGTCATTTATTTTGTTGAATAGAAATAAGATCATTTTATAGCAGCATTATAGGGAAGATAAAAAATTTCAGCAAAGGAGGGAGTAATAACATCGTAAGTGTGCAATGAAAGGTTATATGGTCTGTACCAAACACTATAGAGCACACTGAGTGGCTTTAATTGTTATTGGCCTTTAGAAAGGTTAGAGAAGGACTGAATTTCAGTCAATAGTTCTGCTGCCTGAAAGTTCAGTAGGACCCAAAGCCCAAAGGGTTCCTAAATGGACTTTTTGGTGAATGATTCCTGTGATTGCTTTTTGATAATTTTCCTTTCCTTTTTGGGGCTTTGTCTCCCTTCTCTTCAAAGAAATTTTCATTAGAAATCCAGGGTAAGACAGTAGGCAGAGGTTGATTTCCAGCCTGACGGGGTGGCATCAAACCTCAGGAGATGAGAAGGGGACACAGATCCAACAATAAGCGGAGATAACCCTGCACAGCTCAGCACAGCTTCCATGGGATGACAGGGAAGATCAGGCACCATCTTATTGGTTATCAGATGCCAATTTGTCCAAATATTACGGAACTTGGGATATCGGGGAAATAGCAGCTTGCAGGCCACTTTGATGAACATGTTTTATCATCTGATCATTGATTAGGAGTCCAGGCAGAGCATTCAGAAAGTCTTCCCATTAGAGGGAATTTCAACTTTATTGCTGTCTTGCAACACAGGCCTGTGCTTTAGGATCAGGTTATCATGATTTTCATTCTCATTGTTGTTCTTGTCACTGTTCTTCTTATTCAGGAAAGAGAATGTCTCCCTTTGGGGACATTTCCATAGGTGGTTTCTGATCCAAAGAGGAGCACGGACAGGTGAAAAGCTGAGACTTTAAGGAATAGCAAATTTGTTATCTTTTTTAATAAAATGTGTTAGGGAGAGATCCATGGGTTCGATTCAAATAACAAGATTTGTTGTAGCTAAATAACATGCTTTGAATCACCATTTCAAAATGTTGTTTTACTTTGCTTTGAAATGGGAAATGAGAATGATTCTGCCATTGTTATTTTAATGTTGTTGATTTAATCATCCTGATAATGAAAATTACTATTTCATTGAAACCAATATTTTCCCATGGAACACGAGAGCACTTTCTGACTACAAATATTTGCACAAAGAGAAAATTTTAAAAATTCAATATAGGAATTATTATAACTGCCAGTACTCTAAGTGCAGCTCCTTGAGATGGTTGTAAGTGGAGAGGGGCATTTCTGTAAGATGTGAAAGCAAGGAGGAAGCAGAAGAGTGAGAATTTCCGTAGGATGTTGTTGTACAGAAAGGCTCCGAGCGCGCTCCGTATTTCACATGTATTTTTCACATGAACCCAGTGCAGGATTTCTGTGACACATCACTTAGAAATGAACGCCTGGTAGAACAACATTGTGGGCAGGTGGGGATCTGCTCTATTCTAATATATTTCCTATATAGTTGCTTCTAAACTTATCACTACAATCTCTCAGCATCTCCCCAGTAATGTATTAACCAACATAAATAGCTTCTGTTATGCATCTGTTCTGTCATTCTCTCCCCAGCAGAAAGGAGGAAGTGCAGGGGTGTATTTTGTTTTTGTGGAGGTTTGGGGTTGTTTATTTCAGTTTTGTTCTGGAAAGGAGCAGGGGAAATTTGTCTGGAGGTTTGTTTTTTTTCCCACAGTACGCTTGTTTTAAATGCATATGCCACTATGTATTTATCATTTTAAAAACAAGTAAGATCAAAACTTCAGACGCATCACTCAGCCCAGCAGGTGGTGAGGTTTGCAGCAATGACTTGCTCTTGTAAATGTGCATTCCTCAGTCTCAGACCAGTCCCCAGGGAACTTCAGTCCCCCACGGAGACAAAAATTTGCTTTTGAAGGAAAGTGGTGTCCTTTTTTAAGGCCAGTCTTACTAGGCAGAACTTTAAACAGGCTTTTAAGTATGCTGGCGACAACCTACAAAGCACTTTGAAGACACACAGTGAATTTGATGACCTGTGGGTGGCCAAGACAGCATATCTGTGGGTTACCTGCTCACAGCTTCTTTGCATGAGATCAGCTGGTGTCCTGGAAGCTCAGAAACCTTGATGTCCAGGCATAGAGTGGCTGGGTGTGACAAAGGCCAGGCAGTACCCAGTCACATTGAGTCCCAGCTGGAGCTGGTGGCAGTCTGTGTTGTGCCTTTGGGTGTTGAAACACGAACATAAGCAAGGAATCCATCCCCCCTGAGCAATAGCTCTGCCCCACCACTGACCAATGGCCCCACTGGATTTGGTACATTGTCCTTGTCAAGGTGAGATAGTCCCTGCTGATGCTCATAAAGCTCTCAATGTATGGTCTAACACAGAGCAGAACGGGGCAGAAGCAAAAGCTGGAGCTGTGCATGGTTTCATGTAGATAGTAACGGGCAGGAATCAGTGAAGTCTGAAATGGGCCATAAACCATTAGGCTTTTCAAAGTGCCACCTTAGCTTCAGAAAACAGTCATGAAATTGCAAAAGCACTCATTAAATGTGAAATACAGACCCAGAAAGGAGCTTCTCAGAGCAGGCATCAGAGGTAATAAATAACACGCAGCCAATAGCAAGAGCCTGCACAAAGAAAAATGTGAAGTAAATATGACTCACATTGTGCCATTTTTCAGAACTATAATTTGATAAATTGTTTTAAGAGCTTAAAATAACTGCAGTGTTTATCAGCTGTGGAGAGTAGGACCTTGCTAACATCCAGCATGTTGCTGCCATTCCTCACTTAGGATGGACTCGAGGCCTTTGAGAAGGAGACCGAGGGGATGTTTGGGCTTCCCAACCTCCTCTGCAGCAAAATGAGGCATCTGAATTTTTCATCTGCTCCATCATTTTCTGCAAAATAAATTGCTTGATTGTTGTGAAATGGAAAAAGTGGCAGGGAGCACAATAGATATTTTTCTTGTCAGCTTCCTATCTTGATCTTCTATTTTTTGTTATCACCAAATGTGTTGCTTCATATGGTTTGAGCTCAAAAGAGACTTCTTGTGTATTGGAGACTATTAAATTTAATCCAGTTACTCTTCCTGTGACTCAGCAAACTTACATTTCACTAAAATGAAACATATTTGGTTAAAATAGATCTTCCAGAAAGACATTTATCCTTCATTTCAAAATACCATGAGATAGAATAGACACAGTTTCTCTCAGCTGAATTGACTATAGGTGTCTTGTCCCATCTGGAGTTTTAGAGGAGCATAAATATCACACAATATCATCCAGTAGATGCAGACATCCTTTGTGCCCTGTCAGAGGAAAAATAAATAAAGATCTCCAAAAATTAGCCCAGTGTCTTGGGGGCTTGTGTTGTAGACACAAAACACATATATTTTGAATTCAGATCAAAATATACTGTGAGTAGAAGGAAAATGTATACTCATACCATGACACAAAGGGGCATCATGTCACAATACCTGGACAACACAGTTTGAAATCACTCATTATAATCCGTATGACTGAGAACAGAGCTGGAGGTGCCCTGGTCAGGCTGTGCTGGAAGGGAAATGGTGGATGAAGCTTTCATCACAGCCTGTGTCTGGGAGAGAGCCAGGCTTGACAGGAGATGTTTTCAGAGATCAGCAGGGATACAGGAAGAAGAACTCTGTGCTGCTCTGTGCAAGGTGCCATTAGGGACCCTCAGATTAACTCAGTTGGTTAGAGACCAGTGCTAATAACACCAGGGTTGTGAACTTGAGCCCTGTATGGGCCATTCACTTAAGAGTTGGACTCTGGGAAGTGGCTGGGTCACACCAGTGTGCCCTGAAGACCATGGTGTTTGAAGTGTGTGAGGAGACATGGCACAAGATGTGATCCACCCTTCCACTGGCTTGGGATAAAGGGTTAACCGGGTCTTAACTTGCCTGCAGAGTCCAGACCTGGAGGTTGTGCAGGGGCAGTGGCTCGTGCCAGGCAGTGACCCCTGGCTGGGGTGTGCTGTGCAGGGAGGTTTGCTTGCAGAGATGATGAATGAATGCACTCCAAGGCAGGAAGGAGAGAGACAAATGCTGGCTGCTATCCAGTTGTTAGACACAATCTATTATTTATAGGCATCTTGTGGACATCGTTATTTGTATTTTGTGACATGAAAACAGTGCTCTGGCTGATCTGTACTGAGTGCTGCCAGGCTTGTGTTCACTGCACTCTGTTGCAGGCTTTCTGCTGCACTCAATCATAGTGGTTTGTCTGTGGAAGAGCAAATAGGGTATTTATTATGTACCTGTAATTAATGCTGAGCATTTTCTTCTGCTATTTTTCCTGTTTATTTACACTTCTTTTTAGATCAATTGAAAAAAAAAAAAGTCACAGGAGACTTCAGCCACAGAACTGGTGGAAATAACAGCAAAATTGGTCCACAAATTGTTGAGGTTTATTTTCCTAAATGAGTCTCTACAGGCTTTGAATGACAGTAGCACTTTTAAATTTCATCTGGATGGTCGTAGTACTGAAAGATTTTAGCAGTTTTAGGCAAGATCTAAATCAGAAATCTGCTAGAAAAAAAAAAGTATTTTTTTAGTGAGAGATTCAATTTAGAATTTTTTTCAAGGGAATTATTTCTGTCCTGTCCTTTGTAAACTTACATTTGCAGGGTACTTACTTATTTTGCTAAAAAATTAGAGTTAGAGAAATTAGAACCAGCTGCATTTAGCAATCAAAAGGGTTTTAATTCCTTCCTGAAATGAAGGCTGAGCCTTGGTGTTTAATTGATGACTCTTCTTGATTTCAGTAAGAGTCTTCGCTGACACTCCGAGCATCTGCCTTGGAAATGGCCTCAAATTGCACGAGCGGATGTTTAGATTAGATTTTAGGAAAAATTTCTTTGCTGGAATGGTGGTCAGGCATTGGAACAGGCTGCCCAGGGAAGTGGTGGAATCACCACCCCTGCAAGCGTCTAAAATGCATGTGGGTGTGGCTCTTGGGACAAGGTTTAGTGGTGGGCTTGACAGTGCTGGGATAATGATTGGATTCGATGGTTTTAGAGGGCTTTTCCAACCTTAATGATTCTATGGGGACAAAGCACAGGTTCTTTTTTTTGGCAGTTTGCTTGAACTGGTGAGCTGAGTTTGGTCTTTGAGAATAAAAGTAAAAAAATCGGGATTTCAATTTCTAGAAAAGTCTTCTTTCCCTTTAAAAGTGTATCAAATGATATTGCAATTATCTCTACCTGGTGGAGTTAATTATTTCCATGGAGAGGAAATGCAGATCACAGGGTAACAGCAGCATTTGCAAATCACTAGGAACTGATGACCATACTTATTTCTGAAACGAACTTAACCAGAGAAAGTGACTCACCAGAGGAGCAGCTTGACAAATTGCACAATATCTAACTAAACAGTCCCCTTTGGAGTCTGCGCACTTCCATGGCAACCAGAATGTGGCAGCCAGGGGAAAATGGAAATTCTTTTAAAATAGTCATCCTTTCTATCCTCTTTTTTCATTTGGGAAAATGCTGAAGGATACGGAGGACTCAGAAGAAGGAAATAACCAATGGAGAGAGTATTGTTGGGAAAACGCAATTTCATCTGTAAAGGAAAAATTAGTCTTTTGAATTTCCATGCTTTGCCATCTGAAAATGTCTAAATGCTGCAGAGGTAATGAATGGTTCCTCCACTTATCTGTAAGCCACTTCCTCAGGATGGTTTCCCTATCAGGCATATCTAGTCACTCTCCCACAGCTCTGACTTCAGGCCTTTAGCATTGAGGTTGCTGGGGGACAGCAAGAAATTTGCTGAAACTCCCCCCATTGACTGACAGATTCACTAATCGTTCCACCAGCTGTGTTTAATTCAAGTCATCAAACACTTCATCCACAAGCAGATATATTAAGCTAAAAATATTTTTACCATTTCTTTCTTCAGGACTAAATAAATGTTTCTCCTATTTTTCACTGAAAACTAAGTCAAAAATAGCAGGAGGGAAAGTGTATTGCCCATTTTTTTAAACTCTCAGGGCATTTGAAAGAGGGTAGATTTGGATTAGATATTAGGACAAAACTCTTTATTTTGAGGGTAGTGAGGTCCTGGCACAGGTTGGGCAGAAAAGCTGTGGCTGCCCCATCCCTGGAAGTGTTCAAGGCCAGGTTGGACGGGCTTGGAGCAACCTGGCATAGTGGAAGGTGTCCCTGCCCATGGCAGGGGGCTTGGAACTGGATGATCTTTAAGATCCCTTCCACCCCAAACCATTCTATGATTCTATGATCTCTGACATGGCATGTGTTGTTTGTCTTTCTAATGCTGGGCACTGGCTCAGGATCATGAGTAACACTAAGAATTATAGGGGTACCTTCGAGACTTATATCCTTCTTCTTGACTCCAGCAGGAGACCCTGTGAGGCTGCAGGGAGTCCCTATTACTCTGACTTGCTGATTTTCAGTCAGTAGGAGAAGCACACCTTCTCTTTTCATTTTCTTTCCTTTTGATAATAAGCTATTCCTGAGCAGTTGGCTCACCTGGAGTCTGCAGTCAGGGCTGTGCATGGTTGTCTCTCTAATGGCTAGGTCGATTGCCAAGTGTTTTTGTCAAAGAATAAGGATTGTGAGGAGCTGAACGACCTCCATCTCCCTGAAGTGGTGTCCTCTGCAAGGCCACCTGTCACACACTGCTTCAATGTTGGCACTCCAGAAAAATACTGTAGCTAAGATGGGAAGCCCTGAACATATTTTCACAGGGAAGCCCTGCTTAAATAACTCTTCCATATGCTGTACATCACTTTTATCAGCACTGAGATATCATGTGCACACTCACTGAATATGCAGTCAAATGAGCTTTGAACTCCTCAGTTCAAATTGTTCTGGCTCACAACATGCAAAGCATCCAGAGCTGCTCTTTGCAGGTTTCATCCCCACAGATGGCCAAAACCTCATGGCCTTCCACTGGGAGGCTCAGAGTTCTTCCTTTGTTCCACTGGAGTTTGTGATTTATTGTACCTATTCTGCTTTTGTCCCAGATTTCATCCCAACTGCTTGTCCTAGTAACCGGGGAAACACTGAAAAGTTCAGGAATGCATTCATACACCAAGCAATATCCATTTTAAGACCCCAAAATGGTGAGCAGGTGAAGACAAATTGATTGAAATAGGACACAGGTACTGTGTTATCCATTGTGAAAGGGATGATGGAGCTGAGTAACTGGGAAAAGAAAAATGTGGATCATGCTAATAAATCAGGGCAAAAGCCTCGTGTGCTTGGATGGGGTCTGGATTTGGAGAGGGCAGAGCAAGGTGTCACCTCTGAAGTCCTCCATGCTGGTGTCTTGGTCTCCCTTCCATTTTCACATGGAGCAACAGAGACAAGTGGCAGCCAGAGACCACCTGATTCTTATCCTCAAATGGCAGGAAAGGGCACACAGCTCGTGTACACAGCCCTGTCTTTAAGCAGCAGCACACTTTATGACATTCAATCTCTTTAATAAAATCATGCAGTAATTCTGATTAGTGCCTACCCAAAAGAGTTGCTGCTTACCCTTAGATCCAAAGGCTAAGCAGCAATAATCCAATCATGGTAATCATAACTTACTACTTTGATCTTCAGATAAAAGAGTCTATAGAAGTGCAAAAGTGTTACATCACCGTTATTTGGACAACTTCAAAGCATGTTATATACACTAATGAATTCTCCCAACAAAGTCTGATGAGAAGTAATAGGAAGCAAATGTGTGAACAGAGGACTAGATAGGAAGGAGAAGACAAGTCCTCATATGGTGAAAGGGAAAAGCAGTAAACATAAATACTTGTACACTGTGTATAGGTGTGAGACATGGTGAGGAGTCCACAAGGGTCCATTGCAGGAGTCAAGTGCATGGGATGCTCTCTCATAGGAGGAATTTTCTTTTCTCTCTCATTTCGTGAAGCTCACAATAAGAAACAAGATCTCAGGCTGCAGAGAGGAAAACAGAGGGAGAGGGCAGCTTTTCATCTCAGCAGTGCTTCTGAAGCCTTAAAAAAATAAATAAAAAATCACCAAATGGATCCTAGCAGGTGAAACAGGGGCAGCAGAAACACTGAACATGTTTTCCCTTCACAGTTTGGGAGTTTTAATGTTAAAAGACAGGCACACCTGTGCAGATAAAGCTCTTCTGAAAACACTGTCTGGGGAGAGCAGATTCATTCCTCACCACTTCTACAAGGGATACAGTATGCCCTTGTACAAAAAGGAAAGGCTCAAAAGTGAAACTAGACAAAATCCAACTTGTACAGTCTTGGTGAGGGATCACATTTTAAATTAGAAATGAGAGAGAAAATGAAGGGAATATTTGAAATATTGCTCAGAGTGAAAATCTTCCAGAGCAGAAAATACTCTCCTTCCAGAACAAAGCCTTTCTCTCATCAAATTAGGAAATCTGACAAGAGACAGACAAAAAAAAATAAAAATAGAGGAAAATGAACCAAGGCAAGGCACCCTGGAAAAAGTCTGAACTAGGTTATTGTAGCAATGCCCAGAAGTCTCAGAAGTGGAGCTCTAAATCATGAGCACATGTAGATGGCTAAAGAGGATCTTGGAAAAATGAAGAACTGGTAGCATATAATCCAAAACATATTAAATCTTTGGGGAAAAAAAAAAAAAAAAGCTTTTTCATCAAGTAGACTTTGAAGAAGAGACTGTGGGAGAGAATATAGAATCCTGCAACTCAGCAAAGGACATTAGCACAACAGGCCATTGTTTAAAAAGAAGGATGAATGCTGTTAAATTTGGGGCCACCTGAGGTTGAGGAAGTTCCTGAGTAATGAATCTCCTGGGGCTCTCCAGCAACTGTTTCTGACGAATTTTTATGCTTGTCACCTTGCGAGTTTTTTCTCAGCAAAGAGAATAAATGTCACCAGAGTGAGAAAAATATGAGAAGAGCCTTTTTTACAGTGAAATTTTTGCTCAAAGGCATGACAAGAGTCAGGGCTTTTTTTTTTTCCTTGTAGCAAAAACTGGCAAAACTGCAGGAGAGGGATGTCTGCCTTTCCCCAGAGCTGCCAAGCAGCCCAATGTGACCACGTGTTTCTCAGCAAACCACTATCTAAACACTCATCCCTAAATTACCCTTTTTGCAACACAGAGAGGCACACTGTGCTTCTTCTTAAGAGGATGACAGTGTATTTCTTTGTATCTACCTCTTCTGCCTTTCAACTACACTCTTATTTTTTCTTAGGGTTCTACCTCATCCCTCTATTCTAGCCCTGTATTTGCAGTGTTTTTAGCAGCCCCCTGGAAGAGCTGAGTGTATATCCTGCAGTTTTAGCAATAAACATCTCATTTCAACAGCTGGGGATGCTGTGCAGGGATGGCAGGTCCCTCCAGTGAAGGACTGACCTCAGTCCTGCAGTTCTGCCCTGTAGGAGTGTTTTTATACCCTGGGTGGCCCACGGGTCCTCCTGAAGTTGAAGGGGTCTTGCTGCCCATGTCAGTCCATGTTAGCTTGGCATCTACTGCTTCCAACACCATACTGGTTGAGCAGGTGAGTTGTGCTGGTTGTGTATCCACAGGATTCATCTCGTGTCACTTGAGGACCACAGGAGGGCACAACCTGTAGAGTGCTATTGAGTACATACATATTGAGTCACCCCCTGCGTAGATGGGCCCATTTGATGCTGCCTCTGCCTGCTGGTTTGGAGCGTCTCAGGAAGGGGAATTGGGCAAAGAAGCAGATCAGAGGTAAATTCCCCCTGGTGGCAAATGTTTCAGGCCACCCACCCGGGAGAGGCTGGTAAAAGTGATTCATTCTTTTCTCCCGCAGCTAGGAACTGAATTAGAAAGATGAAATAAGCTACCCTGGATCCCATAAAGTAGCAGGGCTTCACAAGGAACAAAAAAATCCACTCCTGGATACCAGTCCTCTGATTAGGACGTTTGGTACCCCTGGCCTGTCAAAATGCTAAGTGAATGTCTTGAAAACAGCACGTAGCTGCTCCATGCAGTCATGCTTATACTTAGCACTGCAGCAATCCGAGCTCCAATGACTGGAGAACCACAAGTGGCATGATGCATTTCTGACTAAGCAGGAAAACTCATTTTAGAATGAGGTTTTGCCCATTAAAGGGAAAGTGAAGGGAAAAAACGTGCCAACATATTCTGCAAAAGAAGAGATGAAACAGTAGGAGAGGGAGCATATACTGCTGTCCAAGGCCATTAGCTTAGGCAGAAAGAAACAGTAAATAAACTGTGACTTATAATTAAAGCCTCACAGATACACATCCTCCTGTTGCATCTGGGGAATTCTGCATATTTGCAGAGAACATGTTCAGCCGTTGCAATATTTACACAGTAAGCAACTCCAAGGCCCCTTCTTGAAAGGACTTCTGCTGGGATTCTGTGATCCATATTCTTTCCTTCCAGCATGTTGGCTTTGGGGGCCAGATGAACTGGCATGATTTGCCTGAAACTACAAGAAAGAGCAGATCTCCAGCCCATATACAAAAGTTAAGAATTTTTTACCTTGTTTTTTTTTTTCTTTCATGGAAGAATTAGATAAATAAAAGCAGGAGAGAAACAACATGGGACTGCCAGTACCTGTGCAGCCTCAGCTTCCTTACCCTGACTCAGTGGGTAACGTTACCCACAGGGAATCAAAATATGCAGCTGTTAGCTCAGTAGAAAAGTTGTGAGGAGCAACGAAGAAGGAATTTGTGCCACTGGGAAAAGTAAATGAGAATGTCAGTAGAAAACATTCTTCTATATTTTTAAGGGCTTTCCTGAAACTTCATGTTAAAGCCCAACAGAGCAGCTGGGACTCCAGACTCTTGTACCAGGAGGTAGGGTTCAATAATAAGTAAAAGCAAACTAATATGGCAAGAAATATGGCATGGACAGAGAAACATGGGTTATAATCGCTCCAGTTTTGTGACAAACAGTTGTTAGCTCCTTCAAAACTATCCGTGGCATAGCAGAGCATAAGAGGATAAGAGCTTTGCAGTCTGTGCATGATGGATGCACCCAGAGCTGTTCCCAGCTTCACAACCCCACAATGAGTTTCTTCCTCTGTCTGTGACTATGGAAAGACTTTTTGAGCAAAGCTGGGGTTCATGTCAGGGTCAGAGGGCAAGTGGTGAGACCAATCATGCCAGGTGGTCTGTGACACAGAAAAAGCAAAGCTTTTTACATTGACAAAGTGTAATGTTGAGAATTTGCTTAACATAAGAGCAGAACTGGAGCAAAATGCTTGCAACTAATCCACTACCAGGCTAGACTTCAGATAGAACCATGAAATTGTCTAGATCGGTATCAAATTCACAGAGAGTGATTGTGTTGGAGATCAGAGGCTCTGTGTGGGTAGAAGACCAAAAGTGGGTTTGACCCACAATCAGTAGCACAAGCATAGAAGAGCTTTTCTTTCAACAGTTTTGCATAAATTCATTCAGTGACAAATATGTCAGTTGACTAAGTGAGCCTTTATTAGACTTGAATTTAACAGCAAATCTGGGAAATCCTCCCAAAGCAACTATGGCTTTAGAATCCTGGATTTGCACTTCTAATTAAAACACTGTCAGTTTAGGTGTAATTCCCCATATGAAATGGATTTGGGAAGGGGGAAGGGAGAAGTGGGAGAGAGCTGAGATGGTGCTTGAGCAGTTTTTCAATGAGGTTTACTTCATATATTTTCTGATGGTCTTGTTAATGTTTTTGCAGAAATGTATTATGCTCCTCTAATAAGATGGCAAAACAGAGGCAAATTCCTGTTGGCTTTCCCTACCTTCCAAGAGGGATAAGATCAAAGAGAAAAGTGTTTGATCAAGGATTGCATTTTGTTTTAAGAAATGAGATTATTGTTGCATGATTTGCTTTTTCTGTGAAGAATCCATCAATGTTAAGGCTGAAACATTAAAACAAATCTCTTCGTGGGAACAAAGGGAACTTATATCTCTTTCCTGTTTCTGCTGTCAAAATGCAGTTGGTTTTGCAAGGAAAGGTTTTTACAAAGTCATCTAAGTAGCAAAATCAAAATTACTGTTTTCAGCTTGGTCATCTGCAGTTCTTTCATTAGGCAGATATAAAATAGCACATTTCAGAATTATCTTTTAAATTATATATGTAGTAGGTAATGATTTAATGTATTGTAAAAGCTGAAAGAAAATTATTTGTAATGAGAAAGCAGAAACCAAATTTTTACCATGTCAAAATTATACCATTTAGCCTTTCAGAAATTTAACTTTGAGTAACTGCAGAAGGCAAAGTTTGGAAAGACCCAAACCAACCATTTTTGAAGTGCTACTTTTAGAGGACATTTGTGACCATTATCTTTACATTCCAATTGAGAATACTAAGGTTTGTTTACAATTTTAGTTTTTCACTGTGCTGAAATCCTGGTTCTCAGCCAGCTCGAATTTTAAGTAGATTGTGCACTGTGGGTAATGAGGACAGAGTATTTACGACTTACTCCTGCAAGGGTAATGTTTGAAAGGAGCATCCTGTTCTTGCCACTGTTCTGTGAGGGGCAGGCAAGGTCGGGGAGAAGAGTGGGAATAGGTGTGTGATTTTACACAGCATGGGCAGAGATAGAAGAGGAAACCAAGATATCTTCAGATTTTGTAGGAAAAAAGAGTCTAGGTGCAGAAGGAATAAAACAGGTTGAAAAATGTACAGACATTTTAGCCCTTTCTGCATCCCAGAATTAGCTGTTCATTAAAGCCTCTTTCACCATTATCCTTGTTTATTTTAGCCCAATTTTTGTTTTTAGATCCTGCTATTTACAAGTATTACTGTGATAATGAACATGAATAAATCCAGAGGTCAAATAGACAGATCCAAACATCCAAACCTTAGCATATCTTTAAAGAACCAACCAGTGTGCTCCATCTCACCTTAACTCTGCAGAGGACTGAGTTACTAACTCGTTAGCAGAGAGCTGATTGCCTTCATGTTATGCTTGAACAAGTATGGGGACACGAACATTCATGCAAGAGGATTTAAACCCCAGACTGCCCATTAGTGAAGAGAAATGAACTGGAGCTAGGGCTCAAGCTGCAGAACATTTGTTAGTCAAGTGGAAGGTCATTTTCTGTTACCTAACTCCAGAGTGAAATTTTCAAAAGCTCAAAGAGACTTAAAAGTATGAGATCTTCCTACTCCTCTGTGACTGCTCTTACTAGAGCACAGACATAATTCTAAGTCCCACTGGTTTTTGACCAGGTTTTTATCTCCCTAATGTTCAAGTAACTTCTAGAAATGGGAGATTATCTCCTAAATTGCAAAGGTACTTTTGCAAATGTGTCCCATGACGGAGGGACTGCTGTTCTCCTGCTTGGTCTAGAGAAGCAGCAGAACAAGATGGTAATGGATATTGTCTTTCCAAGCACTTGCCGTGGTGAGCAGTAAGAGGCATTGTCTCAGAGTTTAAACAGACAGTATGATCAGCCAGAGAAATCCAGCTTGTTCTCTTCAACCTGTGTGCACGGCCCTTGAGCCATAGGGGTGCCACATGAGACCACATCTGCTTGTGTGATGTTTAGTATGACTGTTTTTACATTCTTTATTGTACTGCTGTGTCCTCACAGAGCCTTCATCACTGGCTGGCCAGCTCTCCCTTGTGTTAAATGCTGCACAACCATGGAGCCAAAGGATGATGTCCTGTACAGCCCATATGCTGAGTGTTTGCTCTGTGTTTACAGCAGTTTTGATTCACAGTTTCTAGCTCCAAGTCAATCCAGCAATGAGGGCAAACATTGCCCACTAGCAGTGTCTGCAACAAAACATCATGCACACAAAGCCCCAGCCATGCTGGCAGAGCCAGCAAGCTGCTGATCTCCTCTCCTTTCTTCCATGGTCTGTGAGAGGGAGCACTCCCCTCCTCACAGCATGAGGAGGAATGACCAGCACCAGCAGCAGACACAGCCCAGACGATGCAGCCTGTCCCATGTGTTTCCTAGGGGAAACAGCCCTCCTTCCCTCTTGCCCCAGCCCAACCTGTTACCTCCCAGTCTCAATACCCTATAGTTACTTTTCTGTGCTGTAAATGCCAGGTGTGGAGCTGGGAAGCATAAGCCATCTGCAGCTGACTGCAGGCAGCCCCTCTGGGATTAGCTGGTAATGAATATCACCGGGATATCGAGGGTTTAGAGGCAGGAATTGGGCTGACTGGCACTGAAGGAATTGAAACAAGTCGCAGAAATATCCCAGCTTCATCAGGAAGGAAAGGCTGTATAATTTGCAGCTGGAGATGAATGTGATTATTTACCATGCAAATGGATTTTGCCAGCTCAAAGTGGCCTTCATCAGCAGAGATTGTTGTATTTGACATTATCTGGTTACTTTTGTTTAGTGCCTCTGTGCCTTTTCTGAGCGCTTCCTTCCCTGAGCACACATCATCTAGACTAATTTTTTCCTCTTCCTCATCAATCTGAAGATGTGTGAGTTGAATCCATAGCTGCCTCCCTTCCCGATCCCTCTCCAAATATGAAACAAAAGGTAAAGTAGCTGTGCTGACAGTCCTGCAAGCTGAGCATTCTCTGCAGATGGGAAGTATGATGTTCACATTTATCTCACGTAACTTTAGCCCTTAGCTGGCCTGGGATATCTCTGTTGCCATCTGATAAACCATTTTTCTGTGGCGTTCCTCAGATCAGCAGAAAGGCAATACAGAGACATGATCCCCCATGGAGAAATAAATGGTGTTTCTCACAGGCAGGTCCTCTTTAGTCAGGCTGTCTGGCTTTATCAAATAACATTGTGAGTTTCCTTCTGTCTGGGACAGTGCTTTGCATCTAGAGAAGGAGCATATAAATAATTTAGATAGAATGCATGAATACTACACATCGTTCTAAGATTGTCTTCCACTCTTAAAA
This sequence comes from Margarornis squamiger, assembly GCA_035222235.1. Lineage (NCBI taxonomy): Eukaryota > Metazoa > Chordata > Aves > Passeriformes > Furnariidae > Margarornis > Margarornis squamiger. The sequence continues at coordinate 12,553,254 of JAWWTY010000027.1, forward strand.
TTATTTGAAAAGATTCTAGTATAAATTAATGCCTGCTTGACTTATTTGCCTCTATAGCTATTGAATGGTTACAGTTAACAGGCTATTTGATTGCAGCCAGTGCAAAATACCTAGATTTTAAAGCATTATTATGAACATCTTGTCTAACCATCTGCTGAATACAAAACCAGAGAATGTCAGTAGGCAAATTATTCATTGAGACCATAACTCCTCTCTGAGCTTCAGTATGTCTTACAGAAGAACAGAGAGGTTGTTTTTTTAAACTTCAGGTGATGGAGGAGCTGAGTGAGTGATCACAGGCTGTGCTGTGTGTCTGCTCTGGTTCCATGCTGGTGCTCCTTCCTGCCAGGAGTACAGAGTACAGCACATGCCTTGCCAGAGCCGCTGTTGATGGGCACTGCCCTGCCCAGCTAAACTTTCTCATAGTTGTGTCTATATCTTTTTATTGATATTATTATATACCCTGAAAGGAATTGAAAATCAAAGCAAGTTCAATGGGTTTATTCGTCACTTTTTTTTTCTTCACTGTGCATTTTCTATCCCTGCTCTAATTACACTGACACCTTGAAAAGTAAATTAAGAACTGAGACAGACCTTCATCCAAGGCTTCCCTGGAAGTGTCTGGAGAACGTGACTTTAGGTAAATGGCCAGGTAAATGATGAGTCTGCAGGAGCAAGCTGCTTCTTTTGGACCTTCACCCTTGTCCTGTTTGACTCTCCCTTCTCTGCCCAGGTCTCTCTCTGGCCGCATAGTCGGTGGCGTCTGGTGGTTCTTCACCTTGATCATCATATCCTCCTACACAGCTAACCTGGCTGCCTTCCTCACTGTGGAGAGGATGGTTTCCCCCATTGAGAGTGCAGAGGACTTGGCCAAGCAGACAGAAATCGCCTATGGGACCCTGGAAGCTGGCTCCACTAAGGAATTTTTTAGGGTAAAAAGGAAACTTTAATGCAAACGTTTCTCTTAGCCTCTTGTTTGACAAGTCCTCCAGGCCTGCCCTCTCTCATTCTCAGCTCAGGTCTGTTTTTTTCTCTTGCTTCCCCTCATCAGGTTATGACCTGCCAGAAGACTGGCAGTGACTCCAGTACACAAGATATTCTGTAATTGTGAACACAAATATGGAATATCCGTGTGCTTCCCCACACTACCAAGGAGCTTCTCTGAGCAACTCCAAAAGAAACCATCTCCTGATTTCCAGCTTGGCTTGCCCTTGGTTTGATCCGCAAAATCACTCCGTACACAAATATGTCTCAGAAATCAGGGACTGATCTGGGCCCTGGTGCAGAAGTGGCAGGAGGTTCATTAACATCCTTTTACCCCTTTTGCCGTCCTTGGCCCATCTGATATGTGGGTGCGTGTTCAGTCCAAGCTGGAAATCCCAGGGGGCACCCAAACCTCTGTTAACACTTCTGTTGGGTTTCTGCTGTCCTACGCAGCGATCCAAAATAGCAGTGTTTGAGAAGATGTGGACATACATGAAGTCAGCCGAGCCCTCCGTTTTTGTGAGGACGACGGAAGAGGGGATGATCCGGGTGAGGAAGTCCAAAGGGAAGTATGCATACCTCTTGGAGTCCACGATGAACGAGTACATCGAGCAGCGGAAGCCCTGCGACACCATGAAGGTGGGAGGTAACTTGGACTCCAAAGGCTATGGTATTGCAACGCCAAAGGGGTCTGCACTGAGGTAAGTAGCCTGGATTTGCTTCCTTTTGCCAAACCACCCAGCAAATCAATGTATGCCCACAGTTCAATCTCCATTGCCATGTTAATCACAAAAGCTTGAGCAAGGAGGTGGGGGAGGTGGAGGAAAAGGGGTGTGAAAACTCAGTGTGATGTGCAGGGAAGTAAAATGCCCAGCTCCTGCTGAGCAGAAATGGGAGCATTTAATTCTTCAAGCCCTGCATTTGGAAACTGGATCCTGGCTGATCCACTTGCTATGAATGTGTCCGCTGTATGAGGTGATGGCAGGGGGCTGCTGTGGTGTAACCATTGGTTTCACAGAGCATTATCCGGAAGGGACGCTCATCCTGTGCCATGTGAACTGCACAGCTTTGCAGAGTATGGGATTACCCTGGCTTGGATCCATGCTTGCAGAGGGAGTTCTCATGGGGAAAGCATTTTTGTGTTCCCTAAAATGAAATGCTGTTTGGAAGAGGTGGGAAGCCCATTTTGAAAAACCCTGCAAAGGGTGGGCTTTTTCATTCACTGAGTCAATTCAGATCCTGGCAAGGGCCAAATTTATGGCAAGTCCGAAGGGGCACAAACACTGTATTTCTAAGCCCAGACCCACAGCTGTCACATGCCTCTGCTTGCTGTTCTGTGAAATATCTTCAGACATGTTCCTTTACAAAGAAAAATCTTTTAGAGCCCAGATCCAGATCTCAGGAGCAGAGCTTAGGCACTGCACACAGCCATGCTCCTGCACATGAGCTGCTCCCTGCAAAGTGCATCACAAAAACTGGCCTGCTCAGAGCAGGATTATCATAGTCCACAAACTGGGATGGCAATCCACATCAGAAGTGTGTTCCTTTTGGCAGCAGTCATGCAAGTTCCTCAAATTACAATCATGAGGAATGTGAGTTGTAAGGATTTAGTAAATTCTCAGGAGCTATAGCTTTAAGTGATCAGAGTGATGCTCCAACTAATTTAGTTACTCACTGAGCTATTTATTAATAAAAACATGCTGATCAGAAGCATATATGTGACCTTATACTTGTTTGCTAACATAACTCAATGCAGAGACATCTAATCCATGATCTCTGGGTTACTAGAAACCAGATGAGCATTTTCTGAAGGATTTGTCCAGTCACAAAGCTCCTGAGCCAAAGCCAGTTCCAAGAATCAAAGATGTATCAGCTGTTAGTGGAGGAGGCCCAAGGATTTTGATTACTACATTTCTTAATTCAGCTCATATTAGACTCAGCACTTCCCATATCAGCAGTATCTTTAGAGAAGCTGATGTGACCTTCAGGTGACAACCTGCACCACCAGTGCAGACGGTCCAGAAGGCAATTCTTGCATCCAATGTGGTTCAGGCTCTGAAATGACTCAGGGTCCTCCAAATGAAGGTGGGCATATTCTCACAGCTTTGAGATGCTTTCTGTTATACACTCTCCAATGTTTGTTTTCAGTCTTGCAAATATGGAAATTAGGATACAGGGCTGATTCTGTTTATTTATTTATTTATTTAAACATCAACCTTGTATCCTAATTTTGATATGACAAAAACAAACAAACAGAAACATCCTACCTGTCTTGTAATTTTGGGCATGTGAAGGAGCCATTTTCATACTTCTAAGAAAAATAAATCACAACAAAGAAAATTGCATCACTCATTCTACTTTTGCACTTCTAAACATCCCTCTGCTAGTCATGATTCCAAAAATTCCTAACATTTCTTTCTGTTTCCTCTTTTTTCATCCCGGCTGCATGTAGAACAAAATTCTTATGGGCCTAATGGCAAAGGAGGAATGCTTGATTTTCCATCTGATGGTGTTTCTTTGGAACAGTTCCTGTCCATTTTTGTCCCATTATGTTTGTTTCGTTCCTGTTGTTTTAATTGTTTTAATCTTAGTAGTTCCCTACTTCATCATGTAGTGTCTGTTTTCCCCTTGGGGTCCTGCACATGAGAGGTTGCCCTGAGCAAGGTGACGTTCATGAGGCGTCTGTACAGCATGGTCAGCCTGTCTCTTACTCAGTCTCCATCTTCACTCACTTCTCTCCACGGAATAAAGGTTCTGAGCCAGGTTTGGAGGAGGTTTGTGACCCAGGTCTATCCTAGATCAGGCGTGGTTTAGAAGCTGGGTGTTGCAGCTAGACCAGTTTTCCTGCATTTAGGAAGCTGATTAGGAAAGGATCCTAAAGAGATGCTACATGAGCATCCACCATATATTTTCTTGCTTCTACATAGGAGCACAATGCCCAGATTTTGCGACAGATGAATGAAAACAAGGTTGAAAATCCAGAAATAATTCTGGATGTGGTAGCAGGTGTAAACATCCCTCTTGGGACACCACTTTGGTCTCTTGGGCTGCTAAAATAACTTACTCCTTCCTCCTAGGTGAATCTGGTTTTGATTGTCTTTTGGATTCGGATTTTAAAATTTAGTTGCAATTTAGGCCCTTCTTTGAGAAGGGCTATGA